>JAIVEN010000019.1:23308928-23916785 GCA_026686845.1 Adenanthera pavonina | reverse complement strand
CTTCTCTTTCCTTCTAACCAACTCAAATAAGAAAAAAATTAAAATCTTATTGGTAGATAATTTATGAGTGTTCATATAAATATTTTTTAAATAATGGGATCTACCTTCACATAAATGAATTTCTGAAATCTAATTTGCTTAAATTTTTGTTGTTGAAAAAAGTTATTTTGTACGGTATAATATTATAATTTTATTCTTATAATATAACAATAAAAGTAAATATGTTATTTTATTTTGTGAAAAACATATACCATACCAAAAGATAGATATCACACAAAAAGATAAATTAAAAACAGACTATCATAATCTTACGGGAGCGGACCCCTACTTCAATATAAAAGCTAGATATTCTGGTGATGCAGGTTTTTTAATTCAAATCCTCACTCTTCATAATCCCTTTAACAGTTTTCTTCAAAATGACAATCTCTTTTCCTATCCTGAAAAAAATTTGTTAAGAAATGCTCGTTCTTTGACAATTTAAAATTTTTCAAATTAAATCATCTCAAGATTTGTATGTTTAGAAATAAAAAATCATTTTATGCAAACTTCATTAAAATGCAAAGCAAAAAGAATAGTGAGCTTTCCATAGAATAACCCCAAAAGACACGCGCACACAAACATATATCTACCTGGAGTAAAAAAACAACACAAAAAGAGGTGCTTCCTTAATACCTTTTCTCCTTTTCACTTTCTTTTTATTCTCGCTTTTTGTATCTGAAGGAGAAAGAAACACCAATCAAAAGCACAAAGTGAACTAGCTTTTCCATTTGTCGCTTTAACCAAAAAGATGCTCTGCTCTCGTTCTTTGTCTCTGTTTTACTTCACTCTTCAAACCACGCGCATTCAGGACCCAGATAGAGAAGCTAGTGGTGGTGGTCATGCTGCATTATGACACTGTGGGGCTACTGAAATTCGGTGAGCCAGATGCTGTGAGGCCTCGTGAACCAGAGATTTTGTATTGGTCCTTGTCTTTGACGTGAAAATCATCAATGGAAGGTGGAATTTGAGTTGAACAAGGCGTTTGATTCACTGTGTAAATAATAAAGGTTGATGATTGCTTGTTATTGGTTGTTATCACAGAAGCGCCTTTTAGGTGTTCTTGAAAATGACACAACCAAATGAACTGTTGGATGTCTTGCTACTCAGTAATACCATATAGCCTATGAAGCACCCTTGGTTACAAAAACATGGAGTTCACAATTTTTGACACAAATATATTATATGGAATTTGAGAAATAAATTATACACATCATGATCTGTAAATAGTATGACTTGCTATAATTCAAGAACTGATCAAAACAGTATTAATGAAGTTAGAGTAAATCATAACCTTGTGTGTGTTCTGGTTCAGGGCCGGGTTGCTCATCTGTGGCATATGGAGCATCAGAGGAAATTGGGCCATTTCGGATAAACAAAACTGGTTTTTCTCTATATCTCAACAAATATGCATGGAATAAAGGTTGTGGTCATCACTCACTTCATTGTTTTCACCACAAACCATCTTTCTTGCTAACAGTATCTAAAAAGACAATTTTATTGGTTTTCAGAAGCAAATATTCTCTTTCTTGAATCTCCTGCTGGTGTTGGTTTCTCCTATACAAATACAAGCTCGGACCTCAAAACTACTGGGGACAAAAGGACAGGTATGTATATGATGCTCATTACTATCATTGTTCTTTTTTTACAACAAGAACCCTATGTTAGTGCTGGAAGGTGATATTATTTTCAATTTGATACTGTATAAATATATTGTCTTTACAATCTTTCAAGGATTAAAAGTTACATGAAATTCAAATAGAATTACCCTCTAAAGTATCTAACTGATTATGTCATAATGACACCCTTTTAAAAGAATCATCATGATAGAGCTGTTTTGTTCTTATATTTAGTGGTGGCAAGTATGTTGATAATTAATTTGAGAATTCCAACTTCGCAATACAGCTCAAGATGCACTGATTTTTCTAATTAGATGGATGTCAAGGTTTCCACAATATCAATACAGAGAGCTTTACATCGCCGGAGAGAGCTATGCAGGTAAGATGAAGAACACCACCAGCAACTTACTGGTTTTTGAAAAATCATACAACTAAAAGCTGATATTTCCATTCATCTTTTGTTCAGGGCATTACATCCCCCAGCTGGCTAAGCAAATCCATGATTATAATAAAGCAAATCCCCATATCATCAATCTAAAAGGGTTCATTGTACGTCAATTACCATGAATCCAATATATTCTATCTACCACTCAAAATTATATTTTCTCTGTTAGTAATAATCTGCATGCAACTTCTATAAATAGGTGGGAAATGCTTTGACTGATGACTACTATGATGGGATTGGAACTATCACATATTGGTGGAGCCATGCTTTGATATCTGATCTCTCATACCAATCAATCCTCAAATACTGCAATTTCACAACCGAGTATACTTCTAAAAAATGTAATGATGCAGTGAGTTATGCGGTTAACTATGAATTTGGAAACATCGATTCATACAGTATTTATACCCCATCATGTCCAAGATGGCATAATAATACCTTACGGTATATACGGTTCAAGAATACAATCTTACATAGGATTTCAGGGTATGATCCATGTACTGAAGATTATGCAGAGAAGTATTATAATCGTCCTGAAGTGCAGAAAGCAATGCATGCAAATGTTACCAGAATTCCATACAAATGGACAGCATGCAGGTTTGCCTCCTAGACTCAGCTAGACAAAAATCAAGATTCTTCTATTTTAAATTTTCTGAAACGAAAATTTTAAAATGAACCTTTGTTGGCTGTACAGCGACGTGCTCATAAAAAGCTGGAAGGATTCTGCTGTTTCAGTATTGCCAATATACAAAGAGTTGATTGCGGCTGGTTTAAGAATATGGGTTTTCAGGTATAGCCTAAATTCTTGGAAAAAATTAGTCATAAGTTTCGACCAATTATGTCCTACTCCTATATATGACATTACTATTTGACCCTCCAGTAGAATGTCTAGTGAATCCTTCAGGATTAGAGGCTTCAACTTTTACAAACTTCCTTCAGGTGATTCCCATAGTTCCAGTAAACTAGCATGCATATTGGAATCCATAATAGTCCCCAAATCTTATTTGTCTACAGTAAAATGAAAGTGAGCTTACTATAATTGATATTTCTCGGATAATTATGGAGATTTTAAGATAGATTTAGTCTATCAAATAAATGTAATTCAAAGCAGTCAAACACACACACGTCCGAGACGAACCCATCTGAAAATATACCTGACATGCTGCTAATCCATCTTCATAATTAATTTTGTCTATGTTCAGTGGACAAGGTTTACTCTCGAGCTCCTCTAATTCAAACTGAAAATTATCAATCGCATTGCCTTTGTTATATTGCAGCGGGGACACAGATTCTGTGGTTCCAGTGACGGCCACTAGGTTTTCCCTCAGCCATCTCAACCTCACCGTTAAAACTCGTTGGTATCCATGGTACTCAGGTGGACAGGTATATACCAAGTCTCAAACTCATATTATATCAACTCAAGGAGTAAATTACTATTTTGATCTTTTGCATCAGTTTCATCTTTTAAAAATATTTACGTACCACGAGAAGATAGTCTAGATAATAGAGGTATAATGAAATATAAATAGAGATTAAGTTTTGAACTCGTTACAACCCAGAAAAAAGAGAAAAAGAAAATAGCTCCCCGCTGAACATAGACAAAATTAATTATGAAGATGGTCCCATGTTGATCCAAAGCATGTTTTTCAAATACCAATAACTAGATAGTGGACCCCATGCATACTTTGGAGCCCCATATAATAAGTTACATTATTCATAATTTGTAAACAATGCAACTTCCTAATTTATGAATATCTTCTTCCTTATTTCTCTAACTTGTTCCTATTCTATTTCTTATGGTGTTATAGGTAGGTGGATGGACAGAGGTGTATGAAGGGCTAATCTTTGCCACAGTGAGAGGAGCTGGACATGAAGTACCATTATTTCAGCCCAGGCGAGCATTCACACTCTTCAAATCTTTCTTGGCAGGGAATGAACTACCCAAATCTTAAAATGTTACCAGTGAAAGAGTAACATTTTTCATCAATTATACTACAGGCAAGCAATTACATTTATTTGGTCCCATGCAATTAATGGGTGGTGCACCCTTTAATAAGAAATCATCAGCTATTCATTCAAAATGTAGTCTGTGATTTTGCAAACGACATTGAAGTCTGTTGCATTGCCCACAATGGTAATTGGGCAAGCTTCAATTCCAGACAAGAAACTCATTGAATTTGTTGTTTATCAAAAAATCTGAGACATAAAATACAGAGGAAATTGAATTTTAGACTTCTTATCCCTGGATTAGAATCTATCAATGGAGACACCATATGAGCAAACAACTAATTTATTACTGTCAATTTATACCAAGTTTTCCAGATTTTTTCCTTGCTTAC
The DNA here is from genome assembly GCA_026686845.1 of Adenanthera pavonina. Taxonomy (NCBI): domain Eukaryota; kingdom Viridiplantae; phylum Streptophyta; class Magnoliopsida; order Fabales; family Fabaceae; genus Adenanthera; species Adenanthera pavonina. The sequence goes on along the minus strand of JAIVEN010000019.1, from coordinate 23,912,346 downwards.
TCTTCTATCATATATTGGATTGTAATCCCTCACTTTTAAGGGTGAGTCTTACTCACCTTCTTCACTTTTTTTTTTTAGCTAAATAATCACTTTTTTTACTTTCAACAAGGCAAGGAACAACCTCAACGTTAGTCAGGTTTCCTTTTTCTGTTTGTCCTGACAAGACTATAGAGAATAACAGGACTCAAGATTTCCATTCAACAATAAATAGAACAGGAACAAAAGGGTTTGCTTTTCTTTTTTTGCACCATTTGGTAGGATTTCAGGCCTACATTACTGACTAAACAAGATTGAAACTCCATGGCAATAGTAAACAAAGAAACAAGCATTTTTGGCATGTGTTGTATGCAAAATTGAAAATCGTCGCACACTCCGAAATCAAAATATTTATCTCACTTAAATCCTTCACCAAGCCCTGGTGGCATTCCTAAGCTCTGTGCAAGATCATTCATTCTTTCCTTCATGGCCTGGAAACATAATCAAGACTAGGTTTTTCAATACACTAACCATAAATGCAACCAAATTTTCATTCTTTCTCTTAATATAAAGAGTCTTACCTGGACACTCTTCTGGTGGGCATCCTTGTATGCCTCAGTGATTAAAAGCGAAAGTTTCTGCAACCAGAAGTTGGCTGATATTAATAGTAGTTTACCTATGGTGTTTAAAATCATATTATGGATAATAAAAGTATCTAAATTCAAACACGCTAAACCATAATGACCTTAGATAACCATTATTGCAAATTTCAAGACATTTAATATAGCAGACCGGGCAAAAGAACTGGTATTAGAGACAAATAAGGAAGACAAAGTGTGCTATTATAGATATAAAGCTTCCTATCCAGATTCAAATTTTAAGTGTCTCAGAATAAGAATGTCTTCCAAGAATTCTTAAGATTCCACAAAATGCTTTTGGAATTCTGTTCTAGAGTCTTGGCATGCAGGAGGGATAAAGAACATAAAGGAGATCACAAAATACTTTTCTATACTTTCTTTGCAATGCTACTGCATAGAACAATTCAAGAACTTGGAAATATTTGCTATTTTTAATGTCAATTTTGCAGTTTGACCATATACTCATCCCTGCTATAAGACACAATACCACACAATACCACAGCGGAAACGCATATATGATTACAAGATCAAATATATCGTATACTCACTTCTGGTCCCAATTCCATGGCAGCCTCAGTGATTTCTGTTCGTACAGGTTGCTGATTACCAGATAGTGTTACCTAAAAATCAAACTTCAATAAAGGTAAGTTAAAAAAATGAAATTAAAGTTAGAGGTTGAAATATAATGTATTAATACTGTGATCCAAGACATCATGATGATGAATAGAGTTAAAAAATAAAGAGGCGGACAATTTTTTTTTTCTCATAGCAAAACTAAATCTGGGTTTTGATCAACGACATTTTGATCAACGACAAAATCCATACGATGTACTATATATATATATATATATATATCTATATAAAGATTCCCCCTTCAAAGTTAAAAAGGAAAAAGTAGGGCAGTATGGGAAGGAAACTAAAATAACAGGTTAAGAACTGTTCAAATTTAAATTAGTTTCATATATCTTAGTTGGCTCAAAATCTAATTTTTTAACTAGTTTAATATCAAATATTGTTGGGCATAAAACATTAAGTTAAAAAAAAGAAAAGTATACAGAAGTTGCCATTACATAGCATTAGGTAGAGAGAAAGAGAGAGACAGCAAGCACACATCGTACCTTTATTAACTCACCCTCACAATAACCATCAAACTCTGCTCTGCATGCCAAAATAAATGCATATAAACTTATTGTCCAATGCTCAGCTACAACAGATAAAAAAGAAAAGCTACAATGTTTTTAAAGGAAAGCCATACGCAGCAAGTTCTTTCTGCACTCGCACAGCCTCAACTTGGACAACCATTTGTGCCTTCTTCACAGTTTCATAAAGATTTTGCATGTTTCCAAGAATTCCAGCCTAAAATTTACCAGGTGTGAAGTGAATTTAGTCAATTATTGATCAATCACATCAGAATCAGATTGAAAAATATACACAACATTCCAACCATAATAAAAGAAAAATAATGCTCCCCCCATTTAATGGAGAGAGGCCAACAGAAGCGTAGAATGATTAATCTTAAGCCTAGAATATACACAAACAAAAGAACATACTAGAAGGAAGATAACATAACTGAAAGTAAATTATTAATTCTTTCGAATAGCATTGGTCCAAGAAAATTTTACAGTGGCCACGGCATTCCTCATGGAAAAAGCATTGCCCATCTTGACACTACATCTACAAGTTAATAATTTAAGGTCTCTTCAATTTTTTAGAGAATCTCAGTAACAATGGTTAGATAGATAAAGTATTCTATGTCTAAGACCAACTGGGAGGCCAAAAACAAAGAGGAAGCTAAAGTATCCTAACTAAGATATTGTAACAGAACTCCGAGAAAGAAGATTGAAGCAATGTCCAAGTGAGTGGATAAACTAATGCCTAATCACGCACTTGCCAACCTCCAAGCTTTACAAAAGCTTAATGCTTCGTCATGAAGCTTAACCTTTCAAAAACTAAGACACATAAAGGGCATAGAAATGAAGCACATTTATAAACTTTTCACCACAAAAATCTTATTTAATTTGTATCTCCTGTTTACAAGTGGAGGGATGAAGATGATGGCTAAGTGAGAATATTACAAAGTTACTTAAGCATCTTGTTGGATATATAAGCACTAAGTTACTCACTGTACCCTCAGACTTACAAACCTAGTGTGCTGGACTTATTCTATGCAGTCAGGTACAACCAAACAAGTCTTAAACCTTTTCCCAACTATTAACATAATTTCTTCTTTCTTGCATTCGTCTTATAGTTTTAGTTTGCAGGCTTTTCAAGCAAGATGCTAAATCATAGATTCCATGTATCAACTCTTTTGGCTACATAAAGAGATGCAATGAATTGAAATGTAGAAACGAGAATGTATATATTCAAAGGAAAAAAAGAAATGAAAACTTTATAAAGTTATCACGTCTAGAGATCTGACAAGTGAAGATTATAATACAATGGTTGCAATAAGTGCCTTCATTTGTGATGAATACTCTAGCTGTGAAATTGACTTTCACCCAAAATAAGACAAGACACACAAACACAGGGAATCATTACCTAAATTTTAACCAACTCTAACCTAGCCATCACGATGTAGTTCTGAAAAGGTAAAGCAAGGTATAATATGGGTAGATAGAAAGGTTCATGTCAGGTAGGGAAATCTCCAGCAAAACACAGTCTCTAGATAGGTTTTGTATATCTGTCTTCCTAAGAAACTTTTCCATACATCATAGACCTTCTCACAAAGAATGAGAAATAATTTATTAATGAAACCCGTGCTCTCTAGAAAGAACATTCTGTTTTCAAATCATGAATATTCTGCCAATCTTGTAAATCAATTTGGGCTATTCAGTTGTCTATCAGATATGAAAATAAGAAGCATCTGGTTAAAATCAAAAAGCCAAACATTAAATGGTTAAATATAGCAAATCCAAAGATACTGTCGCCAAAAAAAACTTTCAAAGAACAGTTAATATAACGTGCTATGTAAAATGGTCGATGAGAATGGCAAAGTTTATGTTCACAAGGAACATTGATTGCAAGAGTAAGCAAACTTGGCTAACCTTGGATGGCGCATCATCACCTTTTTCATTAGTGTCTTTCTTCCCTCCAAACAGTCCATATACCCTAAGACATCTATGCTGCTCAGGTCCAACTTTTCGATGATCAGACCGAGATAATATCTTCACATCAACAAAATTTGCACTGGAATTCAAATTACCTATACAATAGCCAACGATGATCAACTTGGGGATAACAGTTTAAGTTGAAAATCAAAAGCATACATGCATTCACCTCACACATCCTAGTTCATATTCTTGACTAAAGGGAATGCAGATTATGAAATCAAACACATATTCCGGCGGAAAGGTCAAAATTATTTTTGAACCATAATGTTTGTGCGACACTTCAGAAAATGACTCTTCGAATTGGCATAGTTGTCACCGTCAAGAATTTGATGACTTGCATTAAGAATTAATTCGAAACAACGAAAAGACTCCAACTTTTCCAAATTTCGAAGCAACCAGCTGAAAGTATACGAAGAGCGAGACTTACGGAGAGAAGCAGATAAGGGGCAAAGCTTTTTCCAGTCATTTTTGGCATGTGGATTTGAGAGCTGACCAGTTAGAGAAACCGTGGACGCCATGGGCTTCCACAAACAAAAGCGAAATTGTTAGTGTTTTTGGTTTGAACTTCGAAGACTGGAGAAACAGATTTAGAGATTTCACAATAAAATGGGATAAACACGATTTTCCCTCATATCTATTTGGTTTGGTATTGGATTGGGAGGTGGGCGGGGACTCTGGGTTATCGTGACTCCGGTTTAAGGTAACTTTGAAAACCGACCAATCATAGAAGAACACGTCATCATTCCGGACTAGGTGGATATGTTCCAGTAGGGCTGGCCGAGGTCGGGCCTTAATATCACGTATGTTCATATAAAATCAATATTCAATCTTAAATATAAAAAATGTATTCGGAAAATATATAAATAAAACATACTCCCTCTGGTTCCTATTATAAGATATTTTTAACTATCGCACGTAAATTAAAAAAAGTTAGTTACAGTCTAAAATTAATGAAAAACTATTCTGATATTCTCATTTTACCCTTAAGTAGAGAATAAAAATACATTAAATTAATAATGATGATAGGAGGAGAGAGAAGTTAATTGAGAATTGTAATGAAAGCATTCAATAGGGGTAAAATTGAGACTAAAATTAAATTTATTACTTAATATTTTATATTTTGGACCAGACAAGTTTTCTAAATAACACCCTATAATAGAGACCGAAGGAAGTATAAAACTTGATTTTTCGGAAATGGGACTTAATTTTTTTTTGGGCCATGAGGTCATTTTAGGTTTTTTGGTCTTCAATGGGCTCACTTTAGTTTGAATGAATAAAAAGTTACATGTACCAAACAAGCTTCACACTATTGCTAATACTAATAGAGGGCCAAAAAAACTGGTATTGCAAATTACTAATTTCTTTTGCCAGATACTAATTACTAATGCTAAGTTGCTAATTAGAGCAACCTTCCGCACATTTCAAAGTGTTTTGAATAATTTTTAATAAAGAAATTAAAAATTAAAAAACACACATACACAAACTCTAATATTATATAAACAGTAACATTACACGACAAGAGTCAAAAACTAAACTTTTAATATATATCCGTGTGATGCACGAGATATGTTTTTATATGTATTACAATAAAAATTATCATATGTACATATAATAAGAAATAATAAATCATATGGAGGTTTATTTATTATCCAATTATCAGTTTTTATAAAGTTTTCAACAATTATAATTATATTGACAACAAAAAAAATGACAATAATTCTATGTGAAAAGTAATATAATTGTCTATGATAGAAAAGAATTTAATTGTATGTAAATATGCTCAAAATATTGTGTGAAGAATAGTGCATAATCAAATACTTAGATATGCATGTACATTGTAACACCAAAAAACTTATATCCACAGAACGGCCCACGAAGTAGGGGTGCACAAAGATCGGGTAAGACCGGGTTAATAGTCAACCTGATGCCCGGTCTTTGTGAAGTTAAGCGGGACCGAACCAACCCGGTCTCATAGACCGGGGTTGGTCCGGTCTTAAAAAGTATCTAAAAATAAAAAAATTAATTAATTTTATTTATTAACAAAACTATAATTATATTCATTCCAAATATATTTTCTTAAAAATAATATTATAATAAAAAATAAAATTTATTAAAATTATAAATACTTAATAATCATATATATTTTTTTCAATAATATTAAGAAATTAATTTAAAGTTTTAAATAAAATTAAAAGATTGGATTTTTAAAAATATTCACAATAATAATATAGGCAATTTATTATATATAATGTATCAAGAAAATATTATATAAAATTATTATTTATAAATTTTTAAATACATATAATTATATATATATCGGGACCGGGGGAGACTGGGTTTAACCTTAACCCGGTGTCCAACCCGGTCCGATCTTCAGGACCAACCCGGTATGCCGGGTAGGACCGGGCCTACCGGGCTACCGGGTTGGTTGCACACCCTACCACGAAAACAATCCAATTCAATAAATAAAAAGAAATAAATAAAAAATGACCAAAAAGAGACACCGGATATGAGAGAACAAGAGGGAAGACTTAAAAAATAGGGCTAAACCTAAATCGAGGACTTCAAACTATGCCTGGATAACATGAAAACGAAGGAGGAAATTTTTCCCTGTGGCGCCACAGCCTGAAAGTATGGTGTCACAGCACCATCAGCTGCTATTTTGATAGCAATTTGCTGTCAAATTTGGAAAACTTCGGACGTGCATATCCGCCTATCTGAATATTCAATTAACACGATTCCAAAACTTATAAATCACTTTGTAACTCCTCTAATTATAAACACTGACCATGTCTCAAAATTTCTCTATATGAAAATTTTGGACACTCATAACTGCAATAGTCACTTTTGGACCAAAACTAGCTACTAACACCTTTCAATCCTTAACCATTGATTTTTTTGTCATCCAACATTTTCCAATAAGTCACAAATGATACAAGAACATGGTTCAAGGAGATGACATCCCAAGAAAACCATTCCCCTAGATTTTGACCTCAAATCCCAATCTCATTTATCGAGCAACATATACTTTTTTCTCCAAAACCTGCCAAATTTCTAGCCTGACCTAAATCACTCACACCCATCAAAACACACATGAGCCACCCATTATTTGGGAGCCAAACTCACTTAGACAATGAAGGGCCACAAGCCCCAACATACTAGAACAACCTCTACAAAAATTCTTACAGAAAACACCAAAGTAGTTTAGACTATCATTTCATTCATACACACAATCACATATATACATCATATACCTCTATACCCAAGATAACATTATCCAGCGTTGAGGTCATACATGACAAAGATCATACATAAAGAGCATAAAGACACAATTAGTCCTGGGGACACATGCATATCAATTACACATGGCATCAAATAATGATCCTACATTTGACACAATATTACAATATAACATGCGTTCTCAAATAGATATTCCAAATGCCCTCGAGGGGACTCATCCGCCCTTGCTTTATTCTTGCTAGAACTATATCTCACTCCTGTTTTCCCACGAGGAGTGAGACAAAAGTCCAAATAACTAGGGAGCAACCAAACAAACACAAACAAGGATTTACACAAAAGAGGTACAATATATTAGTTAATCATAAGACACGATACCCATACGAATATAGAGAAGGATACAAGCTCGTACATATGTCTATATATTACTATATATGCAAATTATGTCATGTATGATGAAATGCTCATGATATGCAATGAAACCTCATATCAATCACGGTTAGAACATTGACTTAGTTACCATCATAAGGTAACCTCAACAAGTAATCCCCTTCTAACATCCAGTGAAAGATAATTCTAGGGCAACCACTAAGTTTACCTCCTAGTTATGACTCGACCAAAGGCCATTCCACTAATTGCTGGATCATAGTTCTCCTTCCCCTAAACCACCCGAATTAGTGGCTATTTAAAAAAGATGCATCCACAATCTATTACCACCTGAATCTCCTAGCCGAAGATGACTATTTAGTGGCACGGATATCATAAGTCGCACCGCCTAAACACAAGGCCTCAGATGCTATTTAGCATATTAACATACCATGTGGTATTAAGCCATCGTCATCCAATAATATCATGCCTTCTTAATGAACGACTCATGATAATGCCCCATATATATATATATGTGATCATGCCAGCATATTATTATTGTCATACACATATCTCATGGGGATGCATTATAGTCATGTTATGTATATTCATATATCAACATTCGTTATTCTCATAAGTATGGACATATACACACGTATATATTCATTTATGTTGGCTGGTTTCATTCATTTCCATTATCATCATCACCATCATCATGTAAACCAAACAAGGTTGCACAATATTTATAATCAACACTCACTATATTCATCATCACATATACACATACACATTTGTTCACATTAGCCATTCTCATCCATCATCATTATTTTATCATTATCATGCTAACAAGATCTCATGTTCAATTCATTACTATTACGATCATCACTATCGTCATTGTCAAGATCATATCAACACCATATCCTTACACATAACCTCAATAAATATACACAAAGACTATGGGCTAAGCCTTTCCTCACTCACTTGGGCATATACACATACATATATACACACACTCATATAAACATGCATAACTAGTCATATGCATTCCTTATCACAATTTCTTTCCAAAAAATATAGGGTTTGAAGAAACTTATTGGCCGTAAGATAAAACACATATCATGATATGAAAAATTTAAAATTTATTGAACAAACAAAGTTACTCCCCGTTACCTGAGGTTGCTTAACTCGTAATTTGACATGGTAGGTCATAGAGTCTCTATAGCAGACACACACATAATAGGAATGCAAAACCCAAGTCAAACCAACAGTATTCAATACTAGTCAATCTCAACATTCATCAATACTTTAATAAAACCATTAGAATTGCCCAAGACAACGTAATACCTATAAGGCCAATTTCCGTCATTCAACAAGTTAACCATTTGTCGTTGACTTTGCCTCTTCCAAATAACTTTTTGGAGTATAAATACCTCAACAAAGCATTCACAACCCCACATAATTCATCAATCACACAAATTAAGTAGGAACTTTGCCTCCGGTAAAACTCAATTCGGTGATCTAAGCTCAAACTCAACAAGATTATAAATCTAACACCATAGCCACTCATCAGTATACTAAAATCAACTCCTGAAACTAACTTTGAATCTATACAATCCGAATTCTATAGATATTCCCAATATTTGAGGTTAGATTTGCAAAAAATCAACATAAATACCCAAAATCCATAACCCAAAACTTGGAGATACCTAACAACACTTCATTGAAATATTTAAAAACAATCTAATTGGTAAAAACTCACCCAATCTCATAAATCAGAATCAGTAAAAATGGAGGAAAATATGAAGAAATCACCATACCTTGCAAGATCAAGCTTCCCAGAGCTCAAAAATCACATTCTCCATCTCCCAATATCGACCCCTAGCAGAGCTTGTCAACACCACCTCAAAACTTCACCATTCTAACTATCTGTTTTTGTTTTGTTGTAACCAAGTTGTCCGATTAGCGTTGGTCGTTTCTATTTCAAAATGGATTTGACCCAAGTCTAACTCTCACCATGGTGCAAGATGCTTCTACTTTGTTTTCTCTTCTCACTCTGTCTCGCGTGTTCCTCCGATCCTTGTGCTTTCCATAAATCATACACATGTCCAAATGATTAAATATGGGTTGTTACATACGCAAAAAGCAAACATTATCAATCTATATTATTGAAGATTTTTGTGTAAACTACATTTAATTTTTGCTTCCTGGTTTACCATCATGATCTAAAATCAAGATTTTCAAACCATTTATATTTCTGACACATGACACAACAATATATAGTTGTCTACGCGTGAAGACTGACTTAAACAGGTATTAGCCAACATGACTTTTATTTATTGTCATAACACATCACACTGGAAATCGACTACTACACATATTAAATGGGAGCGTGGAGTCCAAAAGGGGTGATCATAATTCTTGGGGGGATATATACATTTAGAAATTATTCTTGCCTCTAGCACATGCTTACCGGTCTTAGTTACAATGAACCATGTATACACAAACTTAATGATTTATCAATAGTTTGAATCAGGAAAAATCGGACATAGATATAGAATTAAGAAACTTGGTAGAATGATCATCACTAATAGAATTAATGTTCTCATCTTGCTTTGATACAATGTCAGAACTCAAGTATGTCACATCTTCATTAGGAAATGTAGATAACATATATTGATGAACATTATCCATACTAATAAGAAGGAGCCAATATTGCTTTGTGTCTAAATTAACATTGGGTGTTAAGGTTGTCTCTCAAATAGATATGTGGACTAAACAATGCATTGAATGGAATCATCCTACGCATCTAAAATAAGATTTGGTAACTTCTACTTCTCATATCATCTTATGCATCTAAAATAAGTTATAAGTACCAAACAAACTTCATACTATATACTAATAATAATAGGTGGCAAAAAAAACTTTATAGTATTACTAATTACTAATTTTTTTTACCAGATACTAATTACTAATGCTAAGTTGCTAACTAGAACAACCTTATGCACATTTCAAGGTGTTTTGAATAATTTTTAATAAGGAAATTAAAAATTAAAACACACACAAACCCTAATATTATATAAACAGTGAAATAATTAGTGTTGTCAAAATCGGACCGGACTAAACAGTTCGACCAAGAATCAGTACCAAGCCCAGTCCAGTGATAGAGTATGATCGATAGGTTTCAAAATTGATGCAAACCGATGAAATCGGACTTGAACCAATCGAACCGATCATAAACCAGTGTAAATTAGTCCCACTTTTTTTTTTAAATTTTTAAGACAAAATAACATCATTTTTAATACAAAATATTTTTTCTTTTTATATTATAATATTAGATAAGTATTATTATGATATATAATTATTTAAAATTATAAATCTACTTAACAAATAATATAATGATGGATTATTAGTTGACTATTTTGAACTCAAATGTGATTATAGATGAATATTAACTTACTTATATTTAAATATTGAGTTATGAAATCTATTAATAATTTGTTTATGGTAGATAATAAATTGATAATTTAATTTAATATTATTTAATTTAAAATTTTAATTAAATCATAAAATTTGTTTAAACTTGTATTATTTGTTTAAAATATATTATTTTAATTTCTATATATCCAACCCTAGTTATGTAATGATTGAACCATTAAATCTTAAACTAGTATCTTATTCAATTTAATATTCGGTTCGATTTTGATAACATTAAAAATAATACGACCGAAGAGGTAAAAACTCAACTTTTAATATATATGAATACTTATACCAATGTGTGTGAGAAGATTTTAAAAAAGTAGTCGTAACGTCATTTTGAGATTAACTTAATAATTTAGTCCTTGAAGTTGATATTAATAAAAAAATATTTGATATATAAAAAATAAAATATTTATTTAATGATTTTAAGGTTCAAGAAAATGTCAGAGGAATAGAGAAAGAGCACTTTAGTGCCCATATACAAGAATAAGGGGGATATTCAGAATTGTGCTAATTATTGGGGGATAAAACTCATGAGCCACACAATGAACCTTTACGAAAAAGTGATTGAGCATAGACTTAGAAAAGAGTCTCATATTTCAGAAAACCAATTTAGATTTATGTCAGGACGATCTACAATAGAGGCTATTTATTTATTAAGGAGTTTGATTGAAAGATACCAGAGTAAAGAGAGAGACCTGCATGTAGTTTTCATTGATTTGGAAAAAGCCTATGATAGAGTACTAGGAGATGTATTGTGGAAAGCAATGAAGAAGAAATGTGTTTGTGTGGCTTATATTCGAACCATAAAGGATATGTATAAGGGGGCGACAACAAGTGTAAGAACCCCTGGAGGTGTGACAAATGACTTCCCTATAACAATAGACTTACATCAAGGATCTTCCTTGAGTCCATACCTGTTTGATATGGTTTTGGATGTTCTTACAAAATATATACAGGAAGAAATTCCAAAGTGTATGCTTTTTGCGGGTGATATAGTTTTAATTGAGGACTCAAGAGAAGATATCAACTATAAACTTGAATTATGGAGACACACTTTGGAATCAAAAGGTTTCCGCTTGAGTAGAAGCAAGATGAAATATATGCATTGCAAATTTAATAAGAGGACAATTAGAAATTATTCAGAGGTAAAAATTGGAGAACAAACCATTCCAGAAGTGTCAAAGTTTATATATTTAGAGTCGATTTTATAGAATGATAGTGAAATTGATGGGTATGTTATGCATAAGATACAAGCTAGGTGATTAAAGTGGAGGAAAGTGACATATGTTATTTGTAACCGTAAGGTACCTACTAAGCTTAAAGGGAAATTTTACAGAACAGCTATAAGGCCAGCAATGCTATATAGTAGTGAATGTTGGGTTTTGAAAGGATAATAAGAGCATAAGATGGGAGTAGCAGAGATAAGAATGTTAAGATGAATGTGTGGTCATACAAAATTGGATAAGATACAAAATGACTGTATACGAAGGAAAGTTGGAGTAGCACTTATCGAGGAGAAAATGGTGAAAAATCATTTAAAGTGGTTTGGGTATGTATAAAGAAGAGGGCAAGAGGAGCTAGTGAAAAGAGTTGATAAAATAACTTTGAGCCCTATCAAAAGGCATAGAGGAATACCAAAAATGACAATAAGGGAAGTTATAAGGAATGATCTTTTGAGAAATGATTTATCTGAGAAGATGGTGTTTAATAGAGCTCATTGATATCGTATAATCCATGTAACTGACTCCACATAGTGGGATAAGATTGATATTGTTATTGTTGTTGTATTTAATTATTAAAATATGACATTTTTCTTACTTTAATCCTTTAAAAGTATGATCTTCTAATTTGATTCCCCTACACACTTGACCCCTTTATGGCAAAAATATAAACCAATTAAAATGTTTCCTTTGAAAAAAATGTTTGCGGACTGTTTAATGCATTGAAATTTAATTTATATATATATATATATTAAAATTTATAAGAAGCTGAATCATTCGTTAATTATGAATCTACCTCAGACTATTCATGGAGCCCACCTCCAAGATTGGAAAAATAAATAAACCTTTTGATTTGAGTAATATTTCTTTAAATTAAAAAAGAGATAAATAAATTCATAAAATTGATATATATTCATATGCATTAAAATTTATAGAAAGTGGTATTATTGATTAATTATAAATATAAAATAACATGTTTTTGAAAATTTAAAAACGCTTGGTCAAGGACGCGGAATTCCTTTCCGGGCAAAGTGGTTCAGGTTCTAACAATTTGTAAGCTTATTATGATTTTTTTTAAAAAATAGTTTTTTCAAAACTATTTATTAAACTGTTTAAAATCACATTTGTTTAAAAAATTGAATACTAATAGTCTTAAAATAGTAATATTAATTTACAATTTTAAAGAATCATAATAATTTTATTTTTATTTTTAATCATAATTTCTTCACTTTTAATTTATTAGATGTAATTTTTCTTTAGCCTATCAGAGAAGAAGAGAGAGTCACCGACATGAACAGTTGCCGCTGCTGCCACTTTTCTTTTCTTTTTCTTTTTGATAATTCGATTTATTTATATCCTTTGTTTGCTTGTTTGTTGTTTTCTATCCTGTTCCTTGTTCGCTCGTCTGTAACTTCAGGAGCTCTGCTTTGAATTCTTACCAGGGTGGTTGGGTTCACATGACAGACAGTGGGAATTGGGAAACATAAGAAAAAGGACGAGCTATGAGTTCATTGAAAATCATATCGATCTCGTAGAAATTAATTAGTGAAATGCATCAGAATGGAGCATATAGCATATGTGGTAATGAAGAAACTGCAATGAAACTTTCAATCAGCAGTATTAGATGGGTTAGCTAGCAGGCAGACTCAATGTAGGTATGCTGGTGGTGGGATTTTTCACATTCCCTCTCAAGAAGATGATGATGCAGGAAACATCATATATTATAAGATAGTGATTCCGTGACCAAAAAAAATAATGAGATAGTGATTCAATAAATTGGGTGTATGTGGAGACTTATCTGATCCACTCCTCATCATTTCCAATAGAGATAATGGAAGTAGGCCAAACATACGGATCTAGACTGCCTTCTTTCTTTTTCATCATGAAAAAGTTATGCATTGAATTATTGGGTTTTCTCCTCCACTCACCCATAAGACAGGCGTGAAAACTGAAAAGTAAAATTGGAAAAAAATAATCTTTACGAAGGGAGGGGCAAGCAAGCAACAGCATAAAATCCCACCCAAAGCCTTAAAATGAGGTGAGACCGACAACTTACAGTAATAACGTACTGATGATATTACAGATATAACGGACAACAAGAAAAACTGTTCATCCCATTTATCCTCCTCTGTGCCTTTATTTTTCGTGCCCCTATCTTCCTCTGACCCATTCTCTCTCTCTATCCAGAAATATGGAAACTCCATCCACGGATCCTTCTACTAGCTACTATCCCAAGCTCCAATTCTCTCTCTCTCTCTCTCTCTCTTTCTCTCTCATAAATGGCGCTGGACCAAAATTTTTGTGGAAGAAAAACAAAAAAGAAAGAAGGAATGGGAAAGAAGGGAAAGAGAAGTTTGGGCGTGTCTTCTAATGTCCTCCAAGCATACCCACCTTACATTACGATCTCTCTCTCATAGGGGTTATGATGTTACCCGAAATACCCTTTCTGCGAAAATCCCATCTTCGTCACTGTCCTTCAAAAGAACATTATTTTCCACTGAGTCGTGAGGGCTTCTTGTGTCTCCCTCTGTCTGGGTCAGAGCTTCATAGAGAAACCAGGAAAGCGGGAACCTTCTCTCCCCTTCCTCTCTTGTGCCTTTTTCTCCGCTGGCCTTATATCTTGTCCACCTTCTTTCTATACCTTTCCCCCATAGTTGTTGGTTCTAGGTTTTGGGCTTGTGGGTTGCTCTGATATTCACTGATCTGATGAAGAAGATGAAAAAGATTGTTCCTTTCGATTCTCCTTCTGCTGTTTATGAGGATCAGAGGAGTAGGTATAGGCATCAGAGTCTCTTGCAGGACTATGAAGATCTACAGAAGGTATTACTTCGTTCAGTTGCTGAAGATTTTTTATTCGTATTGTGGGTTTCATTAGATCTGCTATTTTCTTTTATTTCTTTGTCGATTTTGTCTCAACGGTATTTGATCCTGAGAAAACGATATAGTAGCAATCTGACGTTTTAATCTGCATGGTCAATAATTTGTTTAGGGGAAAACTATGTTAAATTTATAAAACAAGAATTTTAATCTGGTGGGGTTTCTTTTTTACTTTCACCGTAGGGATGCTTTGGTTTTATCTCCCTTGTTTTTAGAATTTTACTTTAGGTTAAGTCCTTAAAAAGAGTTTTTTTTTTATCCCTCAGTTCTGACTTTTGTTTGAGATTTCAAGCTAATTAGGTTTATTTGGCTGTTTTTTTATTAGGGTTCTTTAAGTCTTGAATCTTAGAATTTAGTATCCTTTCTCTAGTCTGCATAAGAACATCGGTTTTGGACTAGATTTGCTAAGAAAACGAGTTTTCTCAAAGTAATATCCAAGTTGTCTTTGGAATGTGGACTCTAGTTTCTCAATTGTTTGGAAATCTATCTATTTTTATTAAAAAAAATTTGATTATGAATTGTATTAAAAAAAATTAGTATTGACATGTTCTTTAGAACACGCAAATTTCAAATATATCATAAATACTTAAATAGGTTTCTTATTAGTTATGGGGAAATTGAACTCCAGATACCAAAGATCATCAGTGTTTTTTTTTCCTTTACTTGTCCTGCTAGTTTATTTGTGTAGTTTTCTGGGCAAACTTTGTGTCGGGCTTACTGTTCGTGACTTGGAACATTGTGTTCATAATGTTAAATATGTTCAGGAGATGGAAGTCATGAGAAGGAAATTGCAGATTATGAAGCAGAAAAGGCTGATGCTGTCAACTGAAGTTCGGTATAGTCCAGCTTCAGAGTTACTAGTTTTTCATATTAATTCCAATTTTTTTACCCATATGGTTCAGTTTATCCTCTTGACTATTTCTCTTGCACCTGCAGATTTTTTAGGCGACGATGCAAATACCTAATGAAAAATCCTGCTTCCAAGCTCCAATCAAAGCAAGATGTTTCACCGCTGCAAAACCCCAAAATCAAAGCTTCCATCGTCTCTAGGAACAGAAAGTACAGTAGAAAGGAATCCAGTTTGTACCCTCATATTGCATCTAATTCATATGCAAAAGAAAGGATTTCCAGTGGGGTGGAGGGAAAATCACAAAAATCAGCACATGTGTTTGATTTAAACCAGAATGCTTGGAGTTTTAATGGAAAAGATGCTTCTTTTCTCACTTGTGCCGCTCAACTGTTAGACTTGAATCAAAATGATAGGATTCACAGTGGCAAGGAAGCAACAAAGAAAAGTATAACCCCATTCGACTTGAACCAGATTTCGGTAATAATTAATTGTACAATGCTTTATTTACATTGTCAGTCCTAGTCCTTGTATATTTTCATTCTTGTAGGCTTATATCGTCATCTATAATGATTCAATGCAGATAGAAGAGGAGGAGTTGATTGGTGACATTGAGCCCATGAAAATTGAAGAATCCAAGAGAAGTACCTGGAAAGGCGCAAGTGATGAGCAACATGGGGATATTAAGTTATCTGTTTGCAGAAGCATTGGAAATGGATCAAATAGGGCAGTGAAGAAGATATCATGGCATGATCAGGTGGCATTAAGGGTTTTATCTTAGTATAGTAGGCAAAATCTCTTGCTCTTTTGTAATGTTATATAGACTTAAACTTTGCGTGGTATATTTTCTAAGTTCACTAGACCATTATAGTTTCATGTTTCTCTTGTAAAAATAAGTTTAAAACGTAATTTTATACATATACATAAATACATGAAATGGGGAAATTGTGCTCAGGACAGGAATCATCTCTCTTCACTGTTTCTTTTCTTTTTCTTTTTCTTTTTCTCTTTTCTTTATAAGCTTTGAAGTCTTGAAGGTTTTGTTCCTCCTCAAGGTCAAATTAGAAGGTTGGTTTGTGTTCACATTTTCTCATCATTATCAATGAGTTTTCTTAGCAAGTATGGCTTGTGTATATTTCCACTGAAGTACACAGCAAAAGCGAATGGCAATTAAATGAAGTTATTATGCTGCAAAAATTTTGATTTTCCGGTCACGGGGGCTTGAAGGGAGAAAAGTAAACATGGTTGGAATCACTGACTCTTCTGGACTCTTTTTCAAGCTTTTTGTCAGAACCATTTTTGGATAAAAACTGGTAGAGAAATCAGCTACCTGACCAAGATATGCTTCTAAAACAACTCTTTTAAGTTTCTGAGATTCTAAAATTGTTGGAGCTGTTTAGCCATCAGGTAATGGGGCCATACTCTTGCGGTTCTTTGAACATATGAATCTTATGATTCTGTATATTGAAACCTGAAAGGCCTTGCAACTTTTTTTTCTTTCTTTTTTTTTTTTTGGGTGTACAGGCCTTCCAACTTTTCTATTTGGGTGAATTTGTGCGCAGATGCATTTGGTAATTGCTTGACAATAAAGGCCTGTTTTGTTGACATAATTTTTACGAGAGTAGGAATAAAAATAAATTTTGATTGTTACATTAATCATGTTTTGTATGGCAGAAAAAGATTAAAAATCTTTTTATATTGAATGGATGAGATCCATGCCCCAACAGAAAAGAAAATTAAAGAAAGTTTTTATTTTTAGGTTACGAATGAAATTTCAAAATTTCTGAAATGACATCCGACGGCTGAGAATTACTGCGTCTTTCATGGAAAGCTGAAATGGCAGAGATCAGTTGGTTCGTTTACCAACTTTCATGCAATACTGAAATCGCGGGGTCTGCTCTAATAACCGTAATCGTTTGACCGTCTCAATCGGAAGTGGTAGAAAGAAGCGCGCATACGGCATTGGGGAGACGAATCAGATCTAAAAAATCTAAGCTTTTGTTTCGTTCATGAATACAAGAGTGAAGACGAAGCACCAGCTTGCTGTCTGATTCTGAATAAGTGAAAATGGTGAATAACTGTGAAATCTGTTGTGAGATGCTGATAGCAATATTACTCCCTCCAGTAGGAGTTTGCTTCAGGCATGGTTGCTGCAGTGTACGTCTCCCCTTTCCTCTACTTTTGCATATTGCATTCCATCATTCAATCTCTTCCCCCCCCCCCCCCCTCCCCTGCTTGTTTCTCTCTGGGACTTGGCCCCTTGATTTCAGATACAGATAACCCAGAAAATGTTTCTGCATTTTCTCGTTTACTTGTTTTATTCTATAACCTCTCTCTCTTTCTGTCCCCTTGCATGTGTCTCATTTTGTTTGTGGTGTTGAACGATGCAGTTTATATCCTAGTTGACATGCAATTGCCATTTCTCCCATGTGTGATGAATTAAACATGTTAGAATAGCAAATGTGACAGCTAGGTTAAATCGTGTTAAAGAATTAATGGGCTTGACTTGTATTGTATGTACTACTTACAACTATAAGTCGGTGAGTCCTCTTCAGTATTACTCCTTGTTTCTCTGCAAAATTGAAGAAGGGGAAATCGTCTGTTTCTCAAAACTGTATGGTTCCATAAATTTATGTGAAAATCTTACAATTTGATTGTGACAAATGAAGTGTGTTTACATTGTTGCAGGTTGAATTCATCATCTGCTTGCTCTTGACTCTACTTGGGTACATTCCAGGCATAATCTATGCCCTCTATGCCATTATTCTTGTTGATCGTGACCAGTACTTTGACGAAGCAAGGCGTCCTCTGTATGCGTAGCACTAGTAGTAGTACCTCTACTGTTTGCTTCCTTTTCATAGTCTACACACTTCAATGTCATTTTTCAGACTCTTAATAATTGAATGAATGCTGTTTCACCTGTACTATTGTTGATATTGCCTTGATCTTGTCATCCTATGGTTTATTTTAAGTATGTTGAATATTGTTTATTTGGTATGGTCTAAAAGTTTTCAAGCCCAGTGGACTATCAATTATGAATCAGTAAATAGTACTTCCACTGTCAATGATATGAACATCTTAAGATTCATTCTGGGTTATGTGGTAGGTTCATGTAACTATTGGCTTTTGCATAGGGCTAAGGCTATATCTCAAGTAATAATACGTATAGAAATTTCAGTCTGGGGAAGGGATTCTGTGGGGTTGGTAACCATATATTTTAGGGGCAGCTTGAGGTGAGCCAAATGGCTGAAATAATACTTTTTTTGCTTTGCGAATTAGGGAGTTTAAACATGTCATCCCCTGATTATGTATCATCCTTTGATATTAAACCTTCATATGTATTTCTCTAGTTTGTCAAAGACCCAGAAATATGCAATGAAGCACTTATGCCTGTTATAAGTTCCCATATATTCCTTTATATTGAATATGATCATCAATATATATAATAAAATCTATACCAAGTCGCACCATTCATTAGTTATGATCAGTGCAGCTTATCTTAAACTTTATTACATAGCATAGTATAATAGCTCTTATGTTTAAAGCCTACATTCTTTTAAGATGAACATTAAGGAGGAATTTAAAAGAAGCAAACAAGAAGTAGCAGTCCAAAACTGAGATGCCTGAACGCTGCCACGAACAAGGATGAATGTTTGATTGACAAGGAATGTGCACTATTCCGACTACGTGGATGCCTTATGTCATTTGAACCACCATAGATTGCCCTGGCTCTCTTTATAGTTGTTCCATGCTGGACAACATGCAATCCTGGATATGTTCTTTGGCTGCCAGCCCTGTTCGATCCCTTGATCATACCATAAATGACTGCATGATTCAGATATTCAGATGTTAGGGAAGGAATCCAAAGAAAGTAAAAGGGAAAAGAAGGAAAGGGAAGTGATAGTCAAATGATTGTCTTCAAAATTTGGAAGAGCTTGAAAATATAAAAGAGTGACTCTGGACGATTTTGAAAGGTTAGTTAAAATCTTTCAGTAGGACTAAACAAAGAAAATGTTTCTATGAAATTGTTATTTTCTTTCCCTTTTCTTCCATTTATCTCTGTCCTAACATGCCCTTGAAGTTTTCAGGTGAAGTGGTCCTTGAAAGAAGGAATCAGCAGAAATGTTTGTTCACTTGGAATTTGATTTCCATTCAAGAAACGAGAAGAACAGGAAGAGGTAAACACAGAAAGAAAAACTAGGAATCAAAGGTCCATTATTCCTTTACCCTTAGGCTGTTTTTGTGAATGTGATTCCACAGCGAGTGTGCTTCCATAAGCTGAAAACACGAGAACGATGAACAACAAAAGAAAGAAACATAAAACTGGAGTCACTTTCATGTTTGAATCTTGTTAGAATCTACTGCACGGGGTTGTTGGTTGTTTGCTGATACAAGTTCATAATTTATACTGACCTTAATAGCAATGGCGTGATCTGGTAATCTTTGAATAAGATTCCTTGCCGGAAATGAGAGCCAGGTCTGTAGTATGCGAATTCTTTAATTGTCCGTTAGTTTTGCCTTTGTTTTTTCTTCCTCCACTGGAAGGGGAAAAAGTGTATGACCATAGTGTAGTGCCTTGCGAATATTATATGCTGAAAGGCATGGACAATGGTAATAAAGTAAAGGAGGAATAAAGACACTCTTTCGGTTCAGTGATATATATATTTTTTTAGTGAATCGGTTCAGTGATAGTTTATTCTCATTCAAGTTTTTCAATAGAAACCAGAATTTGATTCTCTGTCGGAAAAATGGAATTTGGATCCTCTGAAATATCCAGTGTATGAAGTATGAGATTTTAAGGTAGATTTGGTACATAGGAAATAAATTGTATGAGATTTTAAGGTAGATTTGGTACATAGGAAATAAATTTTATAAAAGGGAGAAGCAAAGAGAAACTCTTATATAATATATTTGACACATATGATTTAAATTTCATTGGAACTAAAAATAGACTTTTGAAGGACACATTTTTCTCTCTTTCTCCCTTTCCATTTTCCTTAAGAAAAACTCATTTGCATCAATCATAGTCTAAATGTAGAGTAATAATACTCATTGTTCAATATAAACAATCTTATGTATAAAAAAATGTAAATGTCCATCATTAGTACTTTACGTTTAAAAGTATGTATTTATTTTAGAGGATGCAAATTGTCATGGTTTCTACAATCTTTATTTGAATTGTGCTCTATTAATTAGATGAATGTACCATTACCATAGCATGATAATTATGTTTGAAAAAATTTGGATCTAATTAATTAGTTGAATTAAAAAATTGGTCAAATTAAAAAATAGGATACTTGTCATGGTTTCAATTCAGTTGACTGTGAAAATTGATTCAATAAAAAGTTAGTTAAACCATTAAAAAAAGCACAAAAATTGATAATCATTAAATACATTGACACTAAAGCTGTCCAAAATTAAGTTTAAAATATTAAAATGATATAGGATTAGGAATATCAATGAAATTTAATGACAAATAAATGAAGATTTAATAATAGAATTTTTGATTAAAAATGTCTAAAATTATAAAAATTTGACCGAAATTCAACCCCGTCTGTCACTTCTTTGCCACACTTTGATCTGTACCCATTAAAACAACTAAGTTTACGAAATTTAAAATTAAGGGTTGAAGTCTGTAAAATGTGTATGCATGTTGAAGATGATAATTCATAGGATTACTTATATGACTCGGAGTTTCAAAATATTTTTGCAGCGGCTTAGAGCTATTATCTCAAGTAATAATAATAATCCGTCAGGAAATTTCAGTCTGAGGAAGGGGTTTAATGAGCCAAATGGCTAAAATAATACCTTTTATTTGTTTTTATTTGCTAACCAGAGTTTAAACATACCATCCCTTGATTATGTGGCTACACATGACTTTTCCTGGTTTGTCAAGGACCGAAAATTATGCGGTGAAATATCCACAAGGTATGAACAGTGTGGCTTTTCCAATAAATACTTTTATTTTAAATTCTATGCAAAGCATGGAAATTACGTCTAGTTGAGAGTGATGTAAACAAGAGGTTTGAGACTTGGAAATTAACAAGCTTTTGCGTCACATAAATGTGTGATGAAATTAATGAAATTTTTATCTCCCTGAGGATTTTGTTTTCTTTGGTTATAAAGGAGATTTCAACGAAACAAATGAAATTTAATTAGGCTCCTACCCTGAACAACAGCTTTTCAGTTTATCATTTGTCGTTCCATATGTAAAGTGAAATGAAATAAAAATAAATGAATAGAATAAAAAAAAAGATTGTGCATGAAAAAATGTCTCTTTTGTCCCCGAATTCAAAAGAGAAGAAGGAGGAGGTAATAGATAGAGATAGTTACTTACAATAAAGTCATGATAAATATATTCGATATTACATATTAGGTACTGTTACAATATATAGAGTCGGTATTCCTTCCCCTCACACAAGCCAAACGAGAGCTTAAAGATGAACATCGAATAGGGATTTAATAGAAGCAAACAAGAAGCAGCAATCCGAAAATGAGATGCCTAAACGCAGTCATGAACAAGGATGAGTGTTTGCTTGTCAAGGAATTTGCACTATTCCGACGACCACCACGTGGATGGTTGGCACCAGTGACTGGCCTGCTTCCCTTCATAGTTATTCCATGTTGGACAACATGCAATCCCGCAGGATATCTTCTCTGATTGTCTATTTTGCTTGAGCTATTGATCATACCATACATGGCTGCATGTTCTGGAAGATGTTAGAGACTATAATACAAGTTATTATTCACAAGTCTTCATTTTAAAACTATGTTTTGTAACTGGATGAGAAGAGAAAGGAATGGATTAATCCCCCAGAAAGTGGAAGAAGGAAGGGAAAGAGATTATCAATATCAATATGAGGCCCCGTTTGGTAAAGAGGAATGATGGGTAGAAAAAGGGAATTGGTGAAGGGAAAGAAATTTTCTCGTTTGATACATGTGAGGTGGGTTTTTTTGAGAAACAATCCCTTCCCTCATTTAAGGGAAAGAGGAAGCATTTTATTTAGGTGAGGAAATATAAAGCCTTCATTTAAACAATACTCAAATTCCCTTTTCCTTCCCCTCTCCCTTCCCTCTCCCATTCCCATTCCTTTTCTCATTTCCATTTTGTACCACATGAAATTTGTAAAATGTTGTATTATTCATTAGTTATGAATAATATGACTTGCCTCAAACTTCATGTAATGCATAGGGCTAACTTCTAGTTAAATGATAATTTCTCCAACCCTTATTTAAAAAATTTTTCTCTTCAAAATATGAAGGATCACAGCAGAGAAT
Organism: Adenanthera pavonina; assembly: GCA_026686845.1. Lineage (NCBI taxonomy): Eukaryota > Viridiplantae > Streptophyta > Magnoliopsida > Fabales > Fabaceae > Adenanthera > Adenanthera pavonina. Next base: position 23,889,317 of record JAIVEN010000019.1, on the reverse strand, counting down.
TTTGGAAGGTTAGTTAAAATTCTTCCCTTATCCTTAGCTCCTTCATGACTCAAACAAAGAAAGTCTTTTCCTTCCCTTTTCTTTCATTATCGTCTAACATACCCTCAAGTTTTCAGATGAAGTGGTCCTTGATGCAAGGGATTTTTGGTAATCACTTGGAATTTGATAAGCATGCAAGAAATGAGAAGGAAAATCAAGAGGTAAAAGCAGAAAGAGAAAAGCTAGAAAACACTAGCGAGTCCATAAATGCTTTACCCTTAGGCTGCTTTCGTGAATGATCTGTTTTTACAGCGAGTGTGCTTCCATAAGCTGAATACATGAGAACGATGAACAACAAAAGAAAAAAAGAAAAAACTGGTGTCATTCTCATATTTGAAGCCTTTGAATCAACCTACAAGTGGTTGGTGGTTGTGGAGAGACACTTTGTTTAGTAGATTAGATGTAACTACACTATTTATACTTCATTAAACAAAATGCGTTATAGTATTATAGTGGATTTAACACCAATGGTGTGATTTTTGAATAAGATTCCTCGCAGGAAAATGAGAGCCATTATAGTAATGTGCTAATTCTTTGATTGTCTCTGAGTTTTGCTTTTTACAATGTTATCTTATAAGTATCAACACACATTTGCTGGAAGGCAAAAGGCAGAGTGCCAGGTGAATATTGTTATTATATGCTGATAAGCATGGAAATGGTGATAAAGTAAAGGAATAAAGAGACTCTTGGGTTCATCGATTTTTTTTTTAGGTTCTTTCGCAGATATTTAAGTGGAATAGAAGCAAGATTTTGATTCTTTATGTTGTTTAGTTTTCATGGTTAGTTTAACGTCAGGCTCTTTGTATTATGCTCCATTATTGGTACGATTCAAAGTATACCACTACATTATTTTCATGGTTACAAGTCTTGTAAAAGTGATTTGAAAAAAAAGTTATGATCCTCAAATATAATTCTCTTATATAAGTTTTTGTTGGCATTTCTTGATGTTGTATTCGCAAGAGTAATTATTTTTACAACTAGGCCTCCTCCATTATAGTATGAGAAATAAATAGTATAACTTGTTATATTTGATATTAATTAGATGAGTGTCTTGTGTTTTACATGTAGTCCAAAACAAAATATTATAATTACAAGAGGAGTCACATTATTCATGAATTGTAAATAATGCGGTTTTTTATAGTTTTTAATAGATATTTTGATATTTTCATTGCAAAATGATTGGACTACTACCTTTGAAATTTTGATACTTAAAACACAAGAATATTTTCTGTGCAAAAGGATTATCCAATATAGAAACAATAAGGTAGGGAGAGAGAGAATTTAGAATAGGATATGATGGGGTTATCAATTCGAGTTGGTCAATTAAGAGACTTTTGATTTATATCTTTTGTGTTTTCTACGGAAGATTTAAATTCTTTCGAAAAATAATTTTGATTGGTGTTCAATCTTATATATTTAAAAAATCTTATGCAAGGTGTTAATTGAATAGTCTCTTGCAGGGATGAAAAATTCTTAAATATAATCTATTCCAAATATGCTTGACTGGTAATCTTGAAATGTAAGTTATATTCCTCGACAAAAATAATACAATAGGATTTAAAGATATTTTGCATTTTCTTTTGTCTTTCATGTTATTATATTTGATTTGACACTAAAGGCAAGAATTTGTGGTTTTTCTCCACCTACAGCTTAAGGTAACCTGTCCTTTCTTTTTTTTTGAGCCAGCAACCTGTCCAAATTATCTTAGGTGGTTTTCATACTTTCGATTTTTATTTAAAAAAAAAAAAGCATAGAAGTGTATAGTTTATAATGTAGTCAAATTATGCAGAGTATATTGTTCAATCATGGCTCTGTTATTTTCTCAACTTGCAAAGCCTTATGTTCTATTTATAGGGAAGATACATAAATAAACCATCAACCATAGACAAATAATAATGTTTTCCTTCAAATTCAAGATTGAAGACTATCTTATGTCATGTTTAATACAAAGAAAATGGGTTTAAAAAAAAAAAGAGAGAGAAAAAATACATCTTAATATGTTTGTTTTTCAATAAAAATATTATTATTAACTACTAAATACATTGATATTTCTAATAAAAAAATTATAATTGACTAAAAAACTTGAGATGAATTTTTTCTTTCTTTATCCCTTTCTTAAAACTTACTTTCTTTCTATTTGAACTTATGTTCATAATTCATTTTCTTTTAACTCAAAAGCTACACACAATGCAAATATCGGTGGCGGCCTAAAAGTAATAATAATATCTCAGACCATAAATTATCTAAGCATTTACCTGTAAGTGTATTGGTTCTCTTTGCTTGATTCCCAATCATAATCAACGCAAGATACCACTAGCGGGTGCTACAAAGATTCGACTAGCATCTTTCTTTCTACGTGGATCAAGTAATGAAAAACTTCTTTACAATGTATTAGTTGATTGTGTAAAATAAGTAAATAAAAATTTATTCAAGTAAGTCTTACATGTAACCATGGGTTCGTATAAGCCATATACCCATAGCGCAGCCTTGCACTATAAGATAATCTAACACTATAGTAGGTGAGGTATCTATATGTGTGGATTGAAAAGAAATAATAAATTTTCTCTCATACAAAAGGTGATTACATAAAATACAGAAGTAAAACTTACTCATCTGAGTGTTATCAAGTCTCAGAACTTTTTTTTTTTTTCATGTGAGAATCTTTCTCACGCGTTCTCATATTTCAAAAATTTCATCAGAATACGTCACATCATCATCTTTTTTTTTTGGGGGATCAAAAAAAAGTCTACCTGCAATAGCAATTCCATTCCCAGTAACGCAGTCTACCTCATCAGGTGAATATCAGGTATACAACAATTTACTTAAATGATCAATGATGAGTACGAAAAATTAAACAGATGTATATGACAGCAGCACAACCATTTAACCAAGCAGATGGACAATCTTTTTCCTATGTCACATGGACAGAAGAAAGAAAAAAGATTCAGCAGATTAATTTGCAAATGAATCATATTTAACCGAGCAGGGCATTAAAGATATCCGGTTTAAGGTTCTGCAGAGATGAGACCTGACCCACTTGTTTTGCCAATTCACCTGTGACTCGGTCCATATAGAGAACATACAGTCCGTTTCTGCTTTCCAAGAGTTCTAATGCTTTTCTTGCATGGAGAATTGACGTCACCCAATCTTCAAGGAGAACTGTTATGTCACAGTCCTTATCAATTACTTCTAATACATTAAAGAATTGTAGTAAAAGAAACATAACAGTTAATAAATAAAAAATGCATTTGTCTGCGTGGGGGGTATCTATGAAAATTTTGAAGATGCAGAGGAGGAACATAAGCGACATTCATTATAAACATGGGCAGAAATTTTCAAGCGTACCGGTGTCAAAATCTTCAGCTTTTGACCACTCTAAGAAGTAATCTGACACCAAAAACTCAATAAGCTGGATCCTGTCCTCCACAAAGAAAATCGAGCAAATGCATTTATGGTGAAAAGGCAGTATTCCCTCAAATTAAAAACTACTCTGAGGAGATAAGTCACAGCATACTAGACTTTAATAGACTAGTTTACCTGCATGCTCTCTAGAACTAAATAGAAGATTTTTTTCCTTGGCCTGAACCAATTAGAAGATGGACATGGGTTTTATTTGCAAATCCAATTTGACCATGAGCCAAAGAATTCTTCCCAAACTCAGCATATGAATATAGAAATTATATTGAGAAAATAGTTTCAGGTTGACAGAAGCTGTTGGCACTAGATTATGAATTGCATTCATGATTTTTTTTTGGGTAAACTGCATTCATGATTTAATGATGAAATAGAGGTATGGAACAAGGCCGGGATGTCCAGCAGAATGACAGAAAATTGGCCTTGAACTATTTATTATATTTATGGAGATAATATAGGCAAATGTGCTTTGCATAGAACTTACATTATGAACATACATTCATGCATATCAGGAAAGGCGTCATCAAAAGGATCAGAGAAAAGCAAACGTTCTACTAGCACAGAAATTCTTTGAGAAACTGAGAATACTGCACGCTGACCAATGTATGGCTCAATTCCCAGTTTTCGAATCAAATGCTGAATATAAATCTGTGCATCAGTATCAGAATGTTGAGACCCTGAAAGAAAATAGTTTTGAATAACAAAACAGCAATAGAAAGAACAAGGGTCAAGCAGTAGAATGAAACAAACAAACGACAATAAAATTTTGATAGCGAAATCGTGGAGGAAGTAAAAAATGCAAAAATTTCATGCTCGCAAGCAAATGTATATGTGCAACCATAATCCATGTAATTGACATTCATGATCAGCAATACCTTCTGATTGCAAGGGAGAACACATCTGCCTCACTAAACGCGTAACTAAGGTGTTGACAATTCCTTCAACAATCTCCAGATTCCTTCTCATTGACAGAAGATTCTTCAATGAAGCTTCAGAAAAGACATTCAATGGTTTCAGCACGGATAAGAAAGGAATAAAGTCATGGGTTATATGTGAAAATCTTATGATGGCGATCCATATTAAAACCATGAAAGTAAAATATCGTAAGAGCTTGAATGGTGAAAAAAAACTGATGCTGGTAACTAAGATTATGACCTGATGTCTGTAAGTGACATCAGTGAGTCTGATGGGTTAACTCACAGCCTGCCAGAAACTGGAAATGGTAAATTTACAATGTGAACCAATAAAAAAAAGTCAATATGCATTGCAGAGATGTATGAACTTAACGTGTTTGTAAGCCTACATCCATAATTTAACATGTTAATGATCCGTTTAGGAGCAATGAGATGCTGCCTCCAGGATACACAAGCATATTTTTCTCTAATAGATTCTTGAGTATTGACTCTTTGACTATATCAATAGCAATCGTCTAACACCGCCCTCACATTATTCCACCAAGCTTCAATGCCATCATGAAAACACTCAATGCGTGCCTCTCAACTTGCAGTGGAGTATAACTAACCATGCCACTTTAACTACTACATAACAAGTCACCAGATTGCCATCACTCGCAGGTTTCTAGGTGCCTTTAATACCAATCTTAGTCCTTACAACAGAAGATTGAGGTGAAAATATGTCCTTTGTAGTAATCAATCATGTAGTTGGAGAGAAAGTAACACGAGAATATAACTATGTACAGGGTCCACATCTTATTATTGCACTCCTTCACTTTTTCTCTCTATCTCTTTCCGAATGCACCACATGAAGTTAATTTGTAAAGGTAGAGAATCCAAACATGATGGAGGTCATATCTAAACCCTTTTTTTTTTGGCGCCACTCCTTACATAAGCTCAGAGTGCATATTTGAGTTTTGAACTTCTAACACCTACAAATCCAGGCACTTGATGTTTATAGCATTGTCTTCCCTTCAACTACACTATCTCATCCGTTACTATACAAGGACACATCAACTGACCCCTCGTTCACGTGGCATATACTTTAAACAGAAGCCAATGAGACAAGACACTAAAAGATACATGACCAAGATTTCAACTATTAATAAGAAGAAAAAGTAGGGTAAGTTATCGTAGCAAAATCCACAGATTACCCAAGATGAAGTCCACAGCTTGATGAGCGAGGTTCGCAAACTTCGACTCCACCTGAAAAATAGGAAAGGAGAACACTTAGATATATTTTTCACCTATAAATATATAGTTTCTCTTATCAAGATATAATGATCAAGTCCTTTTAAAAATATTTTACAAATCATAATTTTTCAAGAAAAATCGATAACAAAATTGTAGGATACTAGTTCAGTACAACAGAGAATGCAATGAAAATATCACTGGAACGAAATTGTGACTCAGCTATCTGGCATTTAAATTTTTCTGGGCCAAAAAAAAAAGCAAAAAATAAACAGGTAATAGTAATTAGCAAAGCACACTGACAGGTGAAACGGTGTCGCAGACCTCCACAAGAAAGTCAACGGATGACCTAAGCTGCTCTGTTTCATCCTCTACTGTTGAACCTGCGTTTGAAGATTTAAAAATAGATTAAAAGCAAATTCTCACCCTACGGTGCCAAAGCATCTCCGTAAACACCGTTCTAGTTACAAACCATAAATTTCATGCCACGCACAAAAGTTCAAATTAAAGCGCCAACAGGTGCAAGGATTAATAATCAAATTCAGATCAGCAGAACAAACAATCCGTGACCACTACGTAGTTTGATAATTGATTATAATAACAAAAATAAATTAAAGAAAATTTGCAGTCATTTATATACCAAAAGTAGGTCGTCGCTGACTCGAAGAACCCACTCTCCTGCTTCTTTCCTTAAAGCGCACTACACAAAACAAATTTTCAAACATCAATTAGGCACTCGAGAGCAAGATCCTTTAATGTTGATGATGACAATGACCACGACGACGGAACCTTGTCTGAGGAATCTACGGCGAAGGACGTCGTTGAATCTGCTGACAGAGCTATTGTCAATCTTCTTACCACTTGATTCCCCCAAATTGTCAAAGAAATAACACTTGCAAGACGCACTTTCTGGGAACAGTTCGCACCGCGAGGCATCTACATCCAAAACTAACCAGTTATAGTTATAACACCGTGTTTGTGTATTTATGTGTTCATGTGAGTATGATGGAAGTAGAACCTTGCGCTTCCTTTAGATCTTCTCTGAGCCTCAAAACCTCTTGTTTTCTTTCCTTTGCCTAAGAATTCCGACACCGAAACTATATCAAAATCTGTTCGGTTCCCAGGATAACACATTGGGAAAAAAAAAATCGAAGGATCTCGAACCTTTCGCTTCCAGCGGAGAGCATCGGATTGTGAAGAAGCGAGCGTATTTGGCTCGTTCCTATTTTGTTGAGCTTTTGATCGGAGAAGCGAGATGGCTAAGGCCAGCTTCAGCGATTCATCGTCCTTCACACTTGTGCTCTCTGGCATTTTCAGTTTTCGGTAGAGGCAATGGAAAAGGCGGGAATTATGGCATCTACGAAGTTGCTTTACACATGCACACATAATACTAGATTGAAAATATTGCTGATAAAAGTAATACTCAACTCTTTTTTTTTTTTTAAAGATGTTTTAAGTGGATTCGTTTATTTCAAATTTTTTTTAGGAGTTGGTGTTTTTGAATGGGTCAGATCTATATACTTTGGTAAATTTTTCAACCATAAATCACGTTTAATAGTAATCTCAAGTCATAAAACTATCTTAACGTGTTATATTTTTACATACATGTTTGTACCGAATAAAGTTATTTGCCTAGTGCATAATTTCTCTCATGACAAATTTGGAGAAAGAGGATACTGGAACACCTGAACCCCGTGACCTAATCTGTGAAGATGTTCAAAGTAAACAGTTAATCACGCATTTGGAAAAGAACCAGAAAGTGAGGAAAATCAAACACCATGGTCATTACAATGCTGATGTCAAAGACATCTTCACTACAGTGATGAATATGATTAACATCAACTAGAACATAAAAATTCAATACTGTTGGAAAGAAGCATTTTTATGTACTGATCATCTTTCCTACTTAGAGTTCACTTTATGATCTGGGATGGGCTATTCATGAAGAGGCACTTAGTAGAGTAGACTAGTTGGATTGACTCTTGTTGATACGATGGTACCTGTTTATCGCTTTTCTGGACATAGGCCGAAATTATTTCGCCAAAACAAAAAATTGGAAAACGATTAAGAGATCATCACTAATTGAATATCAAGTAACAAATTAATGAGCAAAGTTATGTATGAATTGACCAATCTAATCTAAATGGTTCAAATTTATTAATATATTTAAAAAAATAAAATAAATTTTTATTTAGAATTATGTTCTTTTATTTGGATATTTTCTGATTTTTCAACATATTAATTACTTTTTTCACTATTTTATCATTTATTAACATGAAACATATTTTAAAAAAGATTTGAGTCAAGAATATTATAATAAAATAATATTAGATTTTATTTCTACGTGAAAAACCTAAAACCTTTTTTTAACCAAAAGGAGTATTGCTTTCTCTTTAAATAGATAATAGATAAATATATAAATGTAACACACACATATATATATCCCAATGACGTAGCCATTGATGTTTAAACCTTTTCTCTCCAATCTGTCAGAATCAAACTGCGAGTCAACTGACCAGTTCAACTACTACTATGGCAGAGAAAATGTGTTAATACCAGAAAACTAATGAAATACGAAAACTTTCGGGCAGCTATAAATGCACCCAGATAACAGGAACTAGTGAATAAAACGGATGGCATTTATGAACTGACCAGTATAACAATTACTATGTCAGAGTTGCAAAAAAAAAAAAAAGACTAATGAAATACAGTAACATTCGGACCCATAATGGGCCACTCTTGAAAGAAACATGGCACCTGATTAGCCGACAGCAGAAACAAAATCCGTAGCTTTATGGTTTGACTCTTTCCTCAATAAAGACATCTACGACCTCAAAAACAAAAAATATAGCAAAACAAAACAAAAAAAATGTACAGCCTTAAAGTACCTGATCCTGACTGAGAGGTCCACTGTAATAAAATACTGTAATACAAAAGGCTCTAACTCACGTTGTTGAGGATAAAGGGGAAATTTCGGCAGAAATGTTCACCCAGTTGCAGAAATGGGAATTCTCATGCAAAGTCGTCAGATCACTTGAGCACACCGCGGCAGGCCTCAATATCGGATGCTTGTGAATCCAAAAGGGCTTGCCCAGATGCAGAACTAATGACCCTTACTGCAGCATCAAATATTGCTTTCTGGAAAAAGTCATCTTCCACATTCTTAAGGATCTCTCTCCCTACCTTAAAATCCAATCCCCCAGCCAAAATTAGCTTCCCAATTATCTCCCCAAAATTATTTGGTGCTTTAGGTAAATCTATGCCGATGTCATCTAGCATGGAACCAAACAACAAGCAGCCAGTCCCTATATCTCTAGCAGTAAGAATCTTCTTAATAAAAAGATACTCGAGAAGATTGGCAACAGGATCAACACAGGGTGGACTCTTATCTAATGCAAGGGAAATAGACTCCTTAACAAACTCAGGGTGGTAAGCTGGAGATTTTAGTTCTTCCACACACTGCAATGCCTCGTCCAAAAGACGGACACTGAAATATTCTTCCAGAAGAGAGACAGTTTTGCGCCGAAGATCATCGTAATTTAATCTTGGAGCTGGAGCCTGTGGCTTCTCAGAGGACACACTGGGAACAGCTTTCACAGATGTAGGGAATTGAGATACAGGCTCAGCACCAGAAACAAAGTTTGATGTACGAGCAGTAGGAGCACCACCACCATGCACTAGAGCACTGCTTCTTCCACTTATGAGACCGCCACTACCTTGAGGCAATAGCTTTGTGTTCAGGGCTGATGACTTAGAAAGTAAAGGAGACTGGCCACGTCCTGCAGCTAGCATACCTGGCATGTCTGCTCTAGGCATTGATCGTGTCCTAGGCATTTCCCAGTCGTCATTATCAATTCCTGGCATCCCAGGCATCTTCCTGGTCCCTGGCATTCCAGGCATCATACCTCCTGTACCAGGTCGAGCAATGGGGAATCCACTGGGGCTGATATTTCCTTGAACACCAGAAGCTACAGCACGATTATTTCTAATGCTTGCAGTGGCACCTGGCCGCAATCCAAGATTTTTTTCAGCTTCTGAATGAATTTCAGTGATTGTCTTTGCTTTCACCTACACAAATTAAGTAGCTGACATTATTCAATACTTAATAAAATATAGAACACTTAATAGTGGTTGGCATAACATAAAAAAAATAAAAATATTTTAGTTTACCTCTTCACGTCTTGGAACCCAGTTATTAGCACGTAAATCTAGGACATTGCGAATCATGAACCTCAATCGCGATACAAGTTGGGGATTTGAGCTCAGTTCTTTCAATCGGCTAAAGTACATGTCATTAATTCGCCGTGATTTTTGGCTTCCATCAAGTTGTTTACCAATGGTAATGAAAAACTGACATATGGCTTCAACATTTTCCTCAACTGGACAGGACTTGCTATCAGGAGGTCCTAGAAGTTCCTGTTCCAAATAACAGTTAACCACACTAGGATATATTCCATCCCATGGTTTAACAGGAAAATATACTACAGAACAGTGAAGGATTAAAATCAAATGGAGACCTGAACAATGTGATGAACAATCTTTTCAGGAACCATCTTCTGCTTCAACAGCTCCCCAATTAGACGGATGTTTCCAAGAGTACGAAGCTTGACCAGTCTTTCCTTATCCTGACGCTCCATCTCCTGCTCAGGAGCAGTCATCTGCCTCACTTCCTCCCTCAGTTTATCATCACCTTCAAAGGCCTCCTGGCAGTTATTCAAGAGTACTCGCTTAAAAGTGATGTCTTTCCCACCAGGCTCATCAGATGGGAATGGAGGCAGCTTTTCATTAAGATCTGAACAAAGAAGAGCATACATGGGGCAAAACGTCGGTTCTAGTACAGCCTTATCAAATATAAGTGAAATGACTCCCTGCATTCCCAAAGCAAAGTAATGCAAATCAATTATGAACTATAAGGTAGACAGAATATTCACAGCAGCCATTAAAGAGAAAACCTTCAAGATGTCAGCAGATGTAATTCCAGAATCAATCAACTGACCCTTCAGGAGATCAAATTTCTCAGGAGTAAGCTTGTTTAAAATTCTGCATTGAAACAGATGACATTTAGCATACCAGGAGGCTTTAACAAAGTTAAGACAAATGCACAGCAAGTGACTGTTGCTTTTATATGATCCCACAAGCTGGTCATGGTTGAAACTGTTACACCTACTTGTAGATTACCTTCCAAGGTTATTCATTTAGCATATTAAGGTTTACATATAAAAGTTAAAACAGTGGCATACCTTGAATTCTAGAAAAGCATTCCACATTGAATAATTATACACACGTATTATATATTACCCTTTCACAGTTTTCAAGACACGATCCTTTTCAGATAGATCCCCTCTTCTAGCAGACCATGGAACCTCAGCCTTGATTAAAGTCGGAGCAGGTCCTCCCTGAATAAAAAAAGACATCAAGCAGCTGAGTATCCCACCTTTAATAGGTACGTAATGAAGGAAAAATATACAAACAATGCAACCTAATAAATTTCCATATCAATATCACCAGCCGTATGATGCTGATGTGGCAAACGAATACACAAATTCCATACATTCCCCCACCCCCTCCCCCAGAACAAAAAACAACGGATGATGACAACCAGATTCCCCATTCTCAACTGTAGTCAAATAAAAATTCAACCATAACAATTCCTAAAACTACAGAAGTGAAGTAAAACCTAGTTGTTTGCACCAAATTGTACATAGAAACTCCAATATGTAAATTATGGGCAGTATAAATGAAAGACTAGGGAATCTAAGAAATGCCTATACAGTTAACCGCTTATTAATCTGCATTCCTTCAATATGGATGGAAATACATACACATGAAAAACAAACTAGTCACTCTAATCATATTGCAGGGTACAGATTGTTAACTGTATCGAATGAAATGTCACTTTCATGCCAATGCACAGGCTTTTAATGAAACCCAAAACACTATGCTTATGTAAATTTAACAAAAATGAAACAGAAAAGAAGAAAACAATTAACTAATATCTGGCATTCATCAAGTCAACTGACCAATCACAACATTGGAAAAAAGGTACACGTTTGTGTTTGTATGGCACATTGATTACGACTCATCCTATGTTAATTGGCTTGTTCTATGCTTGATATAATAAGATTTCAACTTTTAACATTGCTATCAACAATTGCATGCAGTCGTGGGATGTGAGGAATCAGCCATGCTTCTTAATTTTTTTTTTTTAAAAAAATAGAAGCATATAGAAAAAGGTATAAGGGCTCTGAAAGAAATTCAAGACAGCAGAAAGTATCATCCATAATGTAATCAAAATACACTTGGGTATATCTTATGCATGCAAATTCTTGGTCATAATATATTTGGGTATATCTAACAATCAGTTTTGTCCCCAAAAAACTAGGTAAGGCCCTCCCACTAAAAGCAAGTGTAACACTTAATCCCTTAGCCAAATACACAAAAAAATGCTTTCCAGCAGACACAAATGTATATTCAGAACCTCGAAGATAACACAAAATGCCGAAGCTTATTACCACTTGGTTAGAAGAGATTAGTGGCCTTACAAACTGGGAATTCAGTTGGTCCTGGCGATCAAACTGACTTGCATCCTGCTGTCTTAAGTCAAACCGATTCCCAAACTCTCTATTTTCTCTTAGATGTTCCCATGACTTCTCTTCTGCAGAAGCAGGAAGTTGTCCAGACCGGCCACGCCAATCACGGTTATCCGGCTCGGAGTATCGATTTTGAAACTGTTGTGCAGACTGCATAAGATGATGTATGTATGAAGATCATTTTACAAAATTAATGGTTATTAATATGAAGTTAATATTAGATGATGTCATAAAATAGATCATATTAAACTGAACCAGTTCAAATCTAATATAAAAACACAAGGATGGCACAAAAACAAAAGCATTTTTCCCCAATTATAGGGAAATTGTCATGACACAAGCATGCTCACCCCCCCCCCCAACCAAAAAAAAGCAACTATAATCAAACCCTGGTAAACTTCAATAATCAACTTATCAAACAGGATGAAGAAGGCTTAGGATACTTACAAAAGCTAACAATATAAGCAGAAGACAAGAGAAACTCACATTTTCTGCACGGCCCCAGCTTTGATCTTCACCAAAAAGTTCAGTTTCTATATCTTGTTTAATTTTTAGAATATCTTCAGGGATCTCAACAACCTATAAGTAAAATTTCAACTGTCAGACAGCTGGTAACTTAAATATCAGTTTTGGTGTCAAAACTTAAATACACAAAACATAAGTACAATGGAACATGTCATTTCAAAAGTAATTTACGAGAAAGAGGAATAAATGGAGGGGCAAATGAACCAATGAAAATTTCAGAATTTCTATTCAGAGGCTTAGAGAAGAACGTAGATGGAACAGGGGCCTTCTAGTGAACCAAAACTTCCAAAAATAAATAAATAAATAAATAAATAAACAAAAGCTCTTGATAACCTCCATTTAACTCCTAGACAAAGATGTAAACACACACATATATATATAAATAGTGTGTGTGCGCATGTGCTCATGTGTGTGAGAGAAAGAGAGAGCATTTAACTAGGTTAGACATAATTTGTGAATGAATTGGAAATGGATAGCCAAGCTGATAGATTTGAATTCGTCCAAAGCAGAAAAAATATCAGTGAAAAGGCAGCAAATAAATTGAACATAATAACCATTCTCTCCTACAGCAAGAGGTTATAACTTTCATAATAACACTTGATCAGCAAAAGCATGAAAGAATTACCTCCCTCAGGTGCAAGAGCTGATCTCTAGTGTATTGCACACGTTCACGACCCTCAAACCGTGAATCTCCAGCCTACAAAATCCAGAAGAATAAGAATCTATTAAGATAATACAAGGTTAACCAATAAATATATAACCACGTACAAGAAAATGAGAATTGTCACAGTAGTTAATGGGATTGAATGCATTGCACTTCAATAAAAGAAGTCAACTCTAATGATACTAAGTTCTATGCTCTTATCACAGCTAAAAGCACTTTCATTTATTATTAAGCCAAGTCCTTCATGAGGCCAAACTTACTAGGCAGGAACTGAAGTGCAGCCTAAAACTAGTGATATCCATATGGATAAACCTACTACCTATAAACAAATGCATTTTATATGCATAAGACGTATTGTTGATGTCAAGAGAATTATTTAGTATGTCAGGTTGATGAAGACAACTTTTCAAGTTAGTTGATTTTCCAAGCAATGCCTTCACAGCAAGGAAGTAGAAGATTTATCAACAACCCCTCAAGCAAATAGCTCCACAGGCAATGTAGTGCCAATCAAGACTGTGAAACATGAATAATCAAGTCCTTAAGCAGGCTGCCACCGTGAGAATACTATACAATTTATCAGATTCAACACCAGAAAGAAGTTCTTTCCTCCACCAAAATTCAAAATCTACTCCACTGTATGTGGGACCTTTATGGGCAAACTGAAACTTAATCAAGCCCACCTAAAGCCCACGTGTTGCTTTTTGTCCATATTTACAGCAGGTACACATACTGAGCGCCCCACCAAGAATTAGGACATTCGTAATACAACTTGAGTTTTCTTTACCCATTATTTTACCGGTCATAACAGAAATTTCTACTCCTATGACTAGACATTAGACGATGAATCTCAGTAGACTAAGTAACTACGGAAGATATGAATCTTTCTGAGCTTTTGTGTGCTAGGATCTTGACAAACTGTCACGTTAAATTTCATATAACACTATAGAACAAGTCACATTCATGTACGGGTCAAAAAAAAAATCTAGAGTAGCAGTGAATAGAAACAACTGCAAACAGATTGTTCACGGAGTTCAAACTTCAACACATGACCTTGCCACCCAAAAAATTAAAATCTTAAGCAAAATTGACTGCGAATCAGAAAATACCACCTTGAGCCCTTGATATTAATTAAGTTGTTACGAGATCCAAATCAAACATCCTATATTGCTCATACCACCTATAATAAGACAATCAAGGATCCTAGCTATAGTTCAGAAAATCGTTCTACGTCCACGGCACCACATATAATGACACTCTAGAATCGTTCAATGATAATTCTAACAACTAAAAAGCAAGCAATCAATCCAAAATCTGGAGATATAATCATGAGCGCAGAATTTTAAGACCAGCAAAAAATGAAAATCCAGATCCAGACAAAGAAGCGAGGTTCAGAATATACCTTAATGGAAAAAGAAGGAGGAGCACCACCATGAGGACGCAAGAGTAAAGGATCAGAGGAAAACGAACCAAAAGCAGGAGAAGCTGAGGAAGCCGATGAGGATGAGTCGGATCGAGGAGCAAGGACCCTGCCGCCGCCGCCGCTACGACCACCACCAGGCCTCAAGCTAATCCCCGTTTGATCACCTTGCTGCATACCTCAGGATCTTTCACTTTAAAAATAGAATCTTCACCGTCCCAGGTTAGATAGAGTGAGAGAGAGAGAGAGAGAGAGAGAGAGAGATAAGATTCAGCGGCGCCAAAAGCTGAACCAGAATGGATTTGGGTTTTTTAGGTTATAGAGAAAATATATATATAAATACTTTAAACAGATACAGGGAGACCGATACAGAGATAGATGATAGATATAGAGAGATATAGAGATATAGAAAGATAGAGATGGGGTCTTCTGATATTTCTCTCTCTTCTGCGAGAAGGCGCAGAGAAGAGGAGAGCGTGAGGCCGGTGAGGAGAGGCTGCAAGGAAACCCTTCTTGAGGAGGAATACGAATTTTCACTAAAAAAGTAAAATATTAACATTAAAAATAAATTGAAAAAAAATCTGAAAGTGCATAAACGAAATTAGACCCCAGAGGAAAAAAAAAACGCAAAAGGATTAATTAAAGGCATGTTTAGTTTAATTTTAAAAGTTAACCCATGATTTCTAATCATATTTTTTCTTTTCTTATTTTGTGATAAAATTTTTTATTTTTATTCAAATTTTATTTTTATAAATTATAGTTATTCTAATATATCTTTTATAAAAAAAAATCCAAACAAACACTAACTATTAATGGTGTGCCATTTTACTTTGAAATAGTACTATGTTACAATTTTTATGGGAATATTTTGTAATTTAGTATTAAATTGTTAATTTTTAAAAACAATTTCTTAACATCAAGTACCTTTCCAAAGATTCAATCTTAACATCTTATTTGAAAACTAGCTCAAATCATTTGAACCAAATCTTTTAGGAAAAAAAACATGCATCTTATTAAGATAATTAAAATAATAAATATAAAGATATATCATATATGAATAGAGCTAAATGGAAAAAATTCAAATACTTATTCTTACCCCATTTTTTTTTTGATAAACTTACCCTATTTACTTCTAATGCGTTATCACTTTGCTATATCCTCTATATTACTCCGTTGAATCAATTAATTTTACAATTAGTGGCCGAAAAAAATTAATTTTTCAATTGAATCGACAAATTAATTAAATTGAAAGCATGAATTCTTAATCGATTCACAATTTGTTCTAAGCTTAATTTATTTTTAAGTATAACTTTTTGAGTGAAAATTGACCTTGTGCACCTCAATAATGAAAATTATGAATACCTTCCATGGTATGTAAATGTTACTTTTTAACAGTATCAACATTGCTATTATAGAGAAATATTGGAGCAAACCGTATTCTTTATGGTTAATAAATAGTATATTTTTATAAATTTTAATTTAAATCATTATATATACATATATATTGATGATATATTGATGAGCAAAGTACAATCAGACGGAAATATGGAAAGAAGACAGCGGATATCTTTCTGAGTAAGTTTTTTTTTTTAAGATATAAGACAAGTAAGTTATGTGGAGCCTTCCATTATCTGATATAATCGGTTGAAAATTCCATTTCTATTTAAATTGCAACAAATCATTCTATTTTAGGGCAATGAAAGAACGGCACTATAATAAACAAACCTATGGTAGCAGTGAGGCCTTTATGAAGTAAAAGAGGTTTTTTAAGCAATATATAATAAAATAAATAAATAAATTATTAAAATATATCATGTCAAAAAATATTTATCATAATATATCAGTCAAAATCGAATACCTAACATGCGATTTGTACTGTTACACATAGAAATTAAGTAATAAGAAATCGACTTATGTGTTGTTAATTTTTTTTTTATTAAAGTATGTTGCAGGCTATGTCTACCAACCTAAACCCCCCCAAACTCTATTTCCCCTCCCCTTTTCCCCTCTAAAATCGACCCCCTCCCTAATTAATATATATATTTAAACTAATTATAAATAAATACCATAATTATATTTTTATAAAAAAATAATATAATATATATTTTAATTAAAATATATCTTATTCATATAAAAAAATATTTTATATATTCATTAAAATAAATATATCTAAAAAAATTTATTTTATATGTATATATATTTTTGTAATATTTGTACTTATCAAAATAAATAAAATTAAAAATATACCTAATGGATAAAAGATATATTATAAATTACTTAAAATATATTAATATGTATCTGTTAAATATTTTATGATATTAATGTAGTTGTTTAAATAAAAATATAAAATTAAGTACCTCTATAATTTTAAAAGTAGATATATCAAATATATGAGCCTCGACATAAAGAAATATAATCTAACTTTTTCAAATAATTGTAAATTCTTACAATACAAGTATGCAAAGACCGAATTGATAGTCAACCCAATGTCTAATCATTAAGATACTAAGTTAGATTGGGTTAGCCCTTGGGGTTTGGCCTCACCCTTGAATTGATATAATTATATTTTTATTAACAATTTAAATTAAATTATTATTATTTAAAATAATTTTCAAGGGTCAGACCAAACCAAACTCATATATTGGTCAAACCCAATCTAACTCAATATCTTAACGATCAGACATTGAGTTGACTATCAATTCGATCTTTACATACCTATATTGTAAGAATTCACAATTATTTAAAAAAATTAGACTATATTTCTTTATGTTGAGGTTCATATATTTGGTATACCTGCTTTTAAAATTGTAGAGGTACTTAATTTTATATTTTTATTTAAACAATTACATTAATATCATAAAATATTTAAAAGACATATATTAATATATTTTAAGTAATTTATAATATATCTTTTATCCATTAGGTATATTTTAATCTTGTTTATTTTGATAAGTACAAATATTACAAAAATATATATACCTATAAAATAAAAATTTTTGAGATATATTTAATATTCTGTATGCAATCTATTTATAATTTCAAAATGTATATTTATTTTAATAAATATATAAAATATTTTTTATATGAATGAATATATATTATATTATTTTTTATAAAAATATAATTATGGTATTTATTTATAATTAGTTTAAATATATATATATTAATTAGAGAAGGGGCATGGGAAAAGGGGAGGGGGAACAAAGTTTGGGGGTTGGGGGTTTAGGTTGGCAGGCGTAGCCTGGAATATACTTTAATTAAAATAAAAAAAATTAATAACACAGAAATTAATTTGTTACTATTCAATTTATGTGTAACAATGCAAATCGTATGTTGGGTATTTGATTTTAAGTGTTATATTATGGTAAATATTTTTTAACATGATATATTTTAGTAATTTGTTTTTTTTTATCATATATTGCTTAAAAAATCAGAAAAAGAGATAAATGTAAAGCTAATGAAATGTCTAAGGTATGAATGAGTAAAGAATGGTGAATAATTATTTTCTCACTATTTTCATGAGTAAATAAGTATGGATATATGATCCTCAATGAATAAAAAAAATCATATATAATACTAGTCATCGTAGCATTGATTTCATAGATATTTTTGTTCAAAAAATATGCTTTTTATGAAGCCTCTACCCTTTTCACTAATTATTTTTTACGAGAAATATTTCTTATGGGAGAGCTAGCTTAAAGAAATTTTTATCACTCCTATTGAACACAATAAAAATTTCTTTATCTCAAACTTTCCTTTCTGTTGAAGACATCGTACCGCCAAAGGTTGACGGTGTCCATTGTTGCTCATATATTTGTGGATCAAGTTTGGATTTTTTTTATATATTATTATCTGATTGGGATATATTCATTGTCAGACTTAAATACTCAAAATTTTATTTAAAAGATATAGAATCCTAAATTTAGATATTTTGTTTTAGCTTCCTATTGAATTTGCTAGCTTCCTCTTCTGAATATCTCAAGTTGTTTGTTTGGTTCTATTCCTCTATCCATGCCGATTTTAATACATTCAATGAGTGATTAATAAATTATAATGATGATGTAATATATCCCAATTATAATGATGATGTAATATATTCAATGAGTGAATTATAAGTATTTTGTAAGTTATAATGATGATGTACCGTAACATAAGGGAAAGAAAAACTTCTTATTACGATTAATAAATTGAGAATCACATAGAAAATCATTATATCTGTTAGGAGGATATTTGCTTCCATTACATGTATGAGTTTCTATGGGGCTTATTTGGTGATTTTCTTTTTTTTTTTAATCTGATGGTGCAATTTGTTTTATGACTAGTATTTCATCATTAATGGTATTTTCATAAATTGCTATGTTTTATTTTTTTTTATCGAATATAACAACACTCCTACCTTCTATTGAGCATAACAAACTAAATTTTATGTAACGTCATTTCATTCCTCTTTGTCGTTTTCTTATAATTCATTCTAAATACTAAACATGCCTTTAGAAACTTACTACTTTTAATATTCGAATATTATTAGTTTTTTTCCTTAAAATATTTGAAAATGACTAAAACACCTATAAAGAAACTCAAATTTTTAAATTTTTAATTTTCGACGTGTTGATTTATTATATTCTCATACTTATATTTTAAAGTTTTAAATTTTTTTATTTAATATATCACACCTTATATTTACTCAATATAAAAATACTTATATGCTTTTTTATGTACTTTTCATGTTATTTTACAATTAAAAATTAATATATAAATTATTGTTTAATAAATTATAAATTTAGTCATTAATTATATATTAAAAGTATCAACTTCTTAAATTTAAAAAAATAAAAAATTTTACATGTTAAATTTTAATTAAAAATAATATAAAATATATTTAATATATATATATATATATAAAAATTTAGCATTAGGTATTTTAGGTTACCGTCCTTGTCAGACACGAGTCACAATAGCACAGGGAGAATATTGGCCCAGATAAACAAGGATAAGATTGGAAAGCCAGAAAGTTTCACCGTATATTCGTTTTCTAATCAAAAGATGTCATTCTCCGGCCAAAAAAAAAAAAAGATGTCATTCAGCAACAACGTTTCACAACAACACCAAAGCTCAAAACTCGGAAGTTTCCATTTCAACTTCCACTCATCCTAACGAAGTACAACCAAACTGGCTGGTCGCTGGATACGAGTTTGGGGCTGGGACAGATTTGCTCAATCCAATGGGCGAGATAATCAATGTCACGACAGAGTTCACAGAAGAACATGCTCTTGTACGCTCAAAACTCTATTTATAAAAACAAAAAAACTATTATAAAGAAAAATAATTTTAGTGACTTAAAATTAATCAAATTATGTCATATTTTAACTTTCTTCCAAAAATATTTTTATTTAATTGAATACTAATTTGAATTATTAATATATTTAATTTTTTTCACATAATTAATGAAGAATAATTTTTGAAAAAAGAAAAATTTAATACACCATTAACTTATTTTTATTCTTTATATTTAGGACAACAACAAAAATTTTTTTCTCTATAAATAGGACCGAAGGAAGTATTTCCTTGTTCAAAAATATGGATGGGATTTGGTAAAAAAATTTAAATATAAATTATTTAAAAGTTAGTAATTATTTAATATTATTTTTTTATTTTTGTTTTCATATGAAAGGCGTTAATTAAAATAGATACTTGATATTTTTTTATGATAAAAAAATTAAAAGAGATAACAATAATTAAGATAAGATAATTTAATAAATATAATTTTATAAAATTATAATAAATTTTTAAAAATTAAAATACGAATAACTTTAATTATTTTTCTTAACAGAAGTGAAATAGTTAAGCCTGTGCTAAATAATTACAAGGTCTTGCCATGTAAGGGGCCCTTATGTCACTTTTCCTATCATGGGCTTTCGGATTCACGTGGGAGATAAGCCTTATTGAAATTTCCCATATATGGTTTAAAAACGGCCACATAGGATTTTCAAGGGGCGTTCATCATGTCCTTGTTTGGTTTCCAGTTGGTTTTTGACCTAGACTAAAAGCTCATTTATTTCAGTTTTTTTTATGTAAAAATTATTTTTTATATAAAATAACACTTTTAAAATTTTTTAGAGTATTTATTTAAATTTAAAAAATCAAAATATGAAAAAATAGTTTTCTATTTATTTTGAGAAGTTATTCTAAGTGATTTTTGAAAAAATATAGTAACAATAGATGAGATGAAAAAATGCAAGAGAGATAGAAATGCAACAAAATAACTTTAAAAATTATAAAAATAACAATATTTGACCTTATAGAAATATTATAATATAAATCAATACTTTTCCTAAATAATTTAAAAAGTGTTTTTTTATTCTAACCAAATACAAAATAATTTAAATAATTAATCTTTTTTTTTAAATATTCTGAAAATCACCTCCTTTGAAAGCTTTAACAAATCGGCCCTAACCTTGTCTTAAAAGTTGTAAAATTCCATCTGTAACAATAACCAAACAGGCTTAAACTTGATAGAAAGAGATTATAATAGGGACCACTCAATAATCTACACTATTACGGAAATCTTGTCATGAAAGATTGGTTAATCAATATTAACCATGTGTCTTAAGAAACTATGAAATGTGCTAATTAAGCTCAAAATTTTTGTGCTAATTATACCTTTTTGCATAATACATCAGTTCACTTGACTTGGATAAAATGAGCTGATTCTCAGTTCCTTTTGTATTTTGTACCATAACCTTTTCATTAAAAAAATATTCGGTATAACTTTTAAGAATTTATATTCAATTTCTTTAAAAAAAATGATAAGCGCTGTTGTTTCAAAGCTAAAGCCATTATAAGGAGTAATTTCTTCGATTCAAGCATTTATTGTTTTGTTTTTCTTTTTATGAACGCATTCTTTTTTATTTAATACTATATTCAATTATTCTTATTCATTACGATTTTTTCTTTACAAGGCTGGTAGAAAAGATTTTTATCAAATCAGTCCGAGACAAGATGTTCCGCTATATTTCTTTTTGGTCATATCATGAATTGTATGCGCTTTTTTCACAACACGTGTCACCCGAAAACAATCCTCCTGTTCCACGTCAACCCCTTCGTGCGCCACGTAGATTGCCCATTTCCGTTTTCTTCCGAGCCAATCAGTAATCAACCCGAAAGGGACACCCACCTTATGGCCCCAGAGTAAAAGTATCTCGAATTCCCAAACTGCCCTTACACCAACCCCTCTAGCTCCTCGAAGGCTCGGACAACACCATGGCATTCTTGTCAATTCAAGTCCCCCGTTCCCGCCTCCTAGAATCTTCATCCATATACTAGATTATTCGAGTAATCTCTGATGTTTTCTTTCTCTAGCCTAGTGTTTTCTCGATCTTTTGTCTTATAAGACTATAAATTCGGGTTTCGGATCTTTGCTCCTTACTTGAGATTGAGATTTGACATAACGTTCGTAATTATGTGATCGCGAACCCCAAGTTTGAATTTTTGCTCTGTTCGTCTGTGAATTTGAAGCTCTGCCATGGCGACGAAAGAAGGGAAGGCGATAGGCATAGACCTAGGAACAACCTACAGCTGCGTGGGCGTGTGGCAAAACGACCGTGTCGAGATCATCCCGAACGACCAAGGCAATCGCACCACTCCATCCTACGTGGCATTCACCGACACCGAGAGGCTCATCGGAGATGCGGCGAAGAATCAGGTGGCCATGAACCCTCAGAACACCGTCTTCGACGCTAAGCGTCTCATCGGTCGGCGATACTCCGATCCGTCGGTCCAAAACGACATGAAGCTCTGGCCTTTCAAGGTCATTCCGGGCCCATCGGAGAAGCCCATGATTGTCGTCACATACAAAGGCGAAGAGAAGAAGTTCGCCGCCGAAGAGATCTCGTCGATGGTCCTGACGAAAATGCGTGAAGTAGCCGAGGCGTTTCTGGGTCATCAGGTGAATAACGCCGTCATAACGGTCCCTGCTTATTTCAACGATTCTCAAAGGCAAGCAACTAAGGATGCAGGGGCGATCTCTGGTTTGAACGTGCTCCGAATCATCAACGAGCCTACAGCTGCTGCTATAGCCTATGGATTAGACAAGAAAGCTTCTAGAAAAGGTGAACAAAACGTGCTTATATTCGACCTTGGTGGTGGAACTTTTGATGTTTCCTTGTTAACAATTGAAGAAGGGATTTTCGAAGTTAAAGCTACAGCTGGTGATACACACTTGGGAGGTGAAGATTTTGACAATAGAATGGTGAATCATTTCGTGGCTGAGTTCAAAAGGAAGAACAAGAAGGACATAAGTGGAAACGCCAGAGCTTTGAGGAGATTAAGGACGGCATGTGAAAGAGCCAAGAGGACTCTGTCTTCGACAGCTCAAACAACCATCGAAATCGATTCTCTGTACGAAGGAATTGACTTCTATGCGACTATTACCAGAGCGAGGTTCGAGGAATTGAACATGGACTTGTTCAGGAAGTGCATGGAACCCGTGGAGAAGTGTCTAAGGGATGCAAAAATCGACAAGGGGCAAGTCCACGAGGTGGTTCTGGTAGGCGGGTCGACCCGAATCCCGAAGGTGCAGCAACTCCTTCAAGACTTCTTTAACGGAAAAGAGCTCTGCAAAAGCATCAACCCTGACGAAGCCGTAGCGTACGGCGCGGCAGTGCAAGCGGCGATCTTGAGCGGCGAAGGGGACGAGAAAGTTCAAGACTTGCTATTACTCGACGTGACCCCATTAAGCCTTGGACTCGAAACCGCTGGTGGTGTCATGACGGTGTTGATCCCAAGAAACACCACTATCCCCACGAAGAAAGAACAGATTTTCTCAACTTACTCCGATAACCAGCCAGGGGTTTTGATCCAAGTGTACGAAGGAGAACGAGCAAGAACAAAGGATAACAACTTGCTCGGAAAATTCGAGCTCACTGGAATTCCTCCAGCGCCTAGGGGAGTGCCCCAGATCAACGTGTGCTTCGACATAGACGCCAATGGGATTCTGAACGTGTCTGCGGAGGATAAAACAGCAGGCGTGAAGAACAAGATTACAATCACGAACGATAAAGGGAGGTTGAGCAAGGAAGAGATTGAAAAAATGGTGCAAGATGCAGAGAGGTACAGGGCGGAGGATGAGGAAGTAAAGAAGAAGGTGGAGGCGAAGAATTCGCTTGAGAACTATGCTTATAATATGAGGAACACGATCAAGGATGAGAAGATTGGAGGGAAGTTAGGAACAGAGGATAAGCAGAAGATTGAGAAGGCAGTGGAGGAGACGATAGAGTGGTTGGAGGGAAATCAGTTGGCTGAAGTGGATGAGTTTGAGGATAAGCTGAAGGAATTGGAAGGTATATGCAATCCCATCATCGCAAGGATGTACCAGCAGGGTGGTGCAGGTGGAGACGTCAACATGGGTGGCGATATGCCAGGTTCTGAATCAACCGGGTCGGGTTCTGGAGCTGGACCTAAGATTGAGGAAGTTGACTGAAGCAGAAGCTGTGGATGAAGTGGAATCAAATCCGTGTGTAAGGATTTGTGAAGTCATCATGTAATAAACTTTATAGTAAGAACTAAGAAGAGGTTTTCATAATGTAGTTGAGTTTGAATATTGTAGTAAACTGAATAAGAGCAGAGTCCGTTTGAAAAGAGTCTTGCCCAAAATGAGTTTGATGTAATATTGAAAGTATTTGGCTATTATTTTAATATTCTGTTGTCAAGTTATTCGTGCTTTCTTAGAGAAGCAGCTCCCTCCTGGAGAAAGCTTGGAGGGATTTTTTGGTTGGCAGATTGCGGTGAGTAATAATTATTTATTAATTAAAATAAAGTAAGATAAAAGGAGTCTAATAAAAATAAATAAAAAATAAAAAAATTAAGAAAATAAAATTTTTATAATATTTTTTTATCTCAGGATGAAAATGCTCTTTTATCTTTTATTTTTTATAGATTATAATTTAAAAAAAATATTATTAGGTAAATTATGTTTTTAATTAAATAAATATAAATTAAATTTTAGTATAAAAAAATTAAATTAATCATAAGATTAGACTCAATTGAAAGAAAAATTTGAAAAAAAATTATTATATTAATAATATTTTTGATTAAAATTATTCAAACATAATATTTTTATTAAATCTAGTTTTTAGATAAATTATCTAAATATAAATATATTAGTTCAAAATTATTTTTTTCATAATCATGTAAAATTAATTATATTAAAATTTATTTTTAACTAATTAAAAACTAATCAGGCACTAAGACTTATGAGATTTATGTTCAGAGGGATTTAGTTAAACTCCGTTCTCTTGAGCTCAAGTTTATGCTGAATTGGCGAGTAGGTTTTGTCCATTATCAGGGTTAAATTTTGTAAATGGAACTGAATTAGTTTTGAACTGTTTACTTTATTTGTGGAGCACATGGAAAATAATGAGGGTTGAATTGTCACTATGGAATGCATACACCGAAGAATTAGCAAGAGCTTTTCCAATTTGGTTAATACAGCATGTCAGTATTGATGAATTAGAAGTTTTGATGATTTTAAATAATTAGAGAATATTACATGAATATGATAAGATAAAGTAAAGAAATTTAGTGAAGATTTAGTTTTTAGAATTTCTCACTATATATACTAGGTAAAAAGTTTTGAATCTTACTTATTTATATTACCACAATATTTAAATGAATTATTTTAAAGTTATCTAATATTAGCATGTGTTATAATTGAAAAATATTGGTTAACTGATGAATTTTGGTATTTAACACATGTTTATTTTGTGCAAAATTCACACTTTATTTGGTAAAATTCGAAGTTACAGGGGTTTTATTTTTAATAGATAAATTTTAATTTTAAAATTTGAATTTCGGGTTAAGTATAGTCAGTGAAAGTGTGCAAATTTGCATGAAGTTTAGTTAAAATTCAAATATTGGTAAATTCAAAGTAAGTTCAAAGTCACTTTATCTGACAAACAAATTTTGGATTTCAAAGTACGAATTTCGAAGTGAGAACTTATAAATCTTATTAAAGCATGTTTGTGACAGACGGATTTTGCAATTCAAAATTTGAATTTCATAGAGAAGAACATTTGTGTCATGTTGAACATACATATGATGAATTTCAGTTTCTAAAATTTGAATTTTAAAGTGCTATGTGAAAACTTAAGACAGATATTCAAATTTTTTGGACGTACTTCTAATATGAAAATTCGTATGATTTAACATGGGATATCTTTGATAAACTCAAAATTTGAATGTCACTTAGTAACAGATAAATTTTGAAGTTCAACGTTTAAGTGTTTAACTTTTTGTGTCTGTGAAATACGTTTGTTAAGTTCCAAAATTCAAATTTTGGTGTGTCAGATGCATTTAATATGGTTGGTGAATGGTTCTTTTTGAAGAGTATCCATTGGTTAATATATTTAATGGCTAAATTTTGTGCCTAACAATTAGTTAAACCACAAATTTATAAATAAATTTTTATTTAAAGTTTGTTGGTAATAAATTTAAACTTGATATTGCAAACTCTCTACTAAATCTCTTAGTTAAAACTTTTATATCATATTTATTGCTTTTTAACTTTTATATCCATTCTATTTAAGAGATTTTTCACTTATATATAAAATATTTTCTTCATTTAGAAAAAAAATTTTTTATGAGAGGATTCACAAAAGATTTGGGGAAACACTTGTAAAAGTGTTGAAAGGGATTTTCAGTGTCTTTAGAACAGAGTACAAGCATTATACTGTGGTATTGCAAGGAGCCTATTAAATTCTTGCTGATAATGAAAACTCTTAAATGGTGGCTTGAGAATTAAACGTAGATAAAATGAATTCGGTCATACCAAGATAAATCACTATAAATCACTGAGTGTTCTATTTTCTTATCTTATACTCATTTTCATCATAGTTTATTTCTTTACAAACTTTCACTATTATATTGTGTTTTTGCAAAAAAATTTCAAATTTTCCAATTAATCCTCACTTGGGAAGTCACCATTCCTAACAAGCATATGATGATGTTTACTAATAGCCTAAATCCACACCAAATTAGTGAAATAGAGAAAGTAATTAAAATATGTTTTGTAAATATGAAACGATTTTTTATATCTTTTTACATTTAAAAATATTTAAAACAAATAGAGATGATTAAATAACAATAATAATGAAACTAGGAAAAAAAAAACTTCTACACTGCTGATCCAGAAAATTTAAGAAAATAAAATAAATAGTAATTCTACGATAAACTTACAATATCAATCTATTTTATTTTACTATAATATAATGATTCTTAAAATTTTTTCAATTTCAATTCTTTTTTCTTTGTTATGGACAAGTGACAAAATGGGATCCTACTATCACCTAAGGCGAGCTATAATAAAGATGGGGGGTGGAATAAGGGAGCATTTATTTGTTTCGTGTGAGATGGCAAGGGCTATTTAGTCCGCTTGAGGACTTGGTTTAAGATCTTCACATACTGTGCAGGTTAACCTTACAGATTGGTTATTGCAACAGACTTTGATAAATGCTTTGCAAGATGTTTTAAGATCCCTGTGTGCTTAATTCTTTACTGGTTTCAGAAATAAAAAAAGATTCATTGTGGTTCTTAGACATGGTTACAAGGCTTAAATACCAGACTTGCTTAGTTCTGGAAGACACAAAGGATAATAAAGCTCCAGGGTTCCGTCATAAGAATTTGAATCAGGTTCTTAACTAAGGAAGGTTGGGTTATTTGCTTGGAAAGATTATCCAACAATAAGGTGCAGAGGAAGATGTTACTGCACATGTCGCTTGAATTTAGGGGAACTATGGTTCAAGAACCCAGATGAAATGGTCAGGGTAAAATGCTAAAATACCACAAATAGATAAGAGTTATAACATGTGATTAATCACAGATAAGCCTTTGATATAGCTGGTATGCGAGTTGAAAGTTAATTAAAAAATATCCTAAATTGGATATTCTAATTTATCATGGTCTATTTGGTTAGACCCGATTCATTTTAACAAAGTATTAAGCATAATTACTTGGTAATTGCAACTTGCTTATTGATTTGACTATTGAGTAATGCTAATTCAGATATAATATTAAAAATCATTCCAACAATTTTGAACCAAAAGAAATATTCCAACAATGGAAAAATTTTGCCGGGAAGATTAAAGCCTCCAGATCATGTAGCATCTATAGCTATAGGTGATGATACTGGGAAGCTTTTATCCGGGTTTTCTGGTTGTTTTATAGTCGTTAGGCACCAATGTGTGGACGTTATTTTATGTTTTGTATTTCCTTCTGTTCATAGAAAATGTGTAATATTTGTTCTTTTAAAGCGAATGTGAGTGAAATGGTTTTTTATTTCATTTTTACATATTATTGAATACTGCATACACATAATAAATTAATATTAATATAAAATATAAACTTTATAGTTATAATAAATTATGTTATTTATAAATTGTAAATATTAAAATTTGTTTTTTAGATTAGTATCCCACGTCTAATTATTTTCATATTCATCCTTTGGGCCAAACGAAGAAAAAAAATCATGTTCATCCTCCTTTATTTTGTGTCTTCATTTATGTTTTGTTTAAACTAAACTGTGAAATCTACCCGGGAACCCGATGGGTCCTCCAATTTCACCGACTTCTCGTTTCATTCCAAGTCAAAAATTGTGGATAAGAGCATCCAAATTCATTCGTAAGAGGGAGGATTCACTGTCACTTCCCTCCTCCTGACCCTATTTCGGAGCCATGGCTGGGATAACCAGTACCTTCCCCTTCAAACTCATCCATACGAGAACCTCCACAACGTCACCGTATCTTCTCCCTCCCCTCTCTTCCTCTGATTCCAAAGTTTACGGCTTTCGTCTCTCTAACCCAAATTCCATCAAATCCGATTCTTCTGTTTCTGTATCCTTTACTCCCGTAACCGCCCGTTATGGCGGCGGCGGCCCACGGTCTTCCGTCTACGGCGATTCGAGGAGGTCGCGGAACGACTCCGACGACGAACAAGTTCTAGACTTGTCCACTCTCAGGTATCAAATTGCGAATTCTTATGTATCTGTTTGTTCCTACTTGCGAGTATTCATGGATTTCGATGGCTGAAGAGTTTCTTTGCTTGATGGTTTGTAATAGGTCAGACACTGTGAGGCTTATTGATGAGAATCAGAATATGGTCAGTGACATTTCGTTTCTTAAATATACTTATTTATTTGTTTGGCCACTGGAGAAGCAAATGCAAATTTAATGGGGTTTAGCAATTTAATTGAACAGAAGATGATTAGTCTTGTTTGGCTTTTTTACTCATGTTGAAATTTCCACAATTGAGTCTGCAACTAGCGGCGAGTCTGGGCGCATTTTTTTTTGGTATTGCATCATACTCCATTTTGAAAATATGTTACCTTTCGTTTTTGCAGGTTGGTGTGGTGTCCGCGAGTCAGGCCATTCAAATGGCTGAAGATGCTGAACTTGACTTGGTATGCTGCTTTTTTTCCTAGTCTTGAAGACAACTACAATTATATCCTGAAGGGTTGGTTGAGATTTGTGTTTTTATATTGCTCATGGTGGATACATTGAAACACAAATATGATGGTTCTCTGCCTTTCCCCTCATCCACCTTCTTTTAAGGACTTTGAGACGGTAGGGAAGAGTGTGATATCTTTACTTTATAGCTATCTATAAAGTCCTAATATGTTATCTTTACTTTATAGCTTTCTATGTGTGTTGGCTGCTGCCATTGAATGTTGTTTAAAATAATTTAAGCTAATTCCTAGATAGGATTTATCGTTTTGATATATTAGCCTGTCATATATGACATAGAATTAAGATATAGGAGAATGAATAGTTTTCTTGCAATTTAATTTAAGAAGTATTACAAAAAAAAGAATAGAAGTGATGGTGATCGGGTTTAGTTCAATGTTGAGACTGTTTCAAGTCAGTTCCATCAATGTGCACCTTGCAATGGATTAATTCTGTGAAGATTTTCTTGAGATGCAGTTTTGAAAACCTTATCATTGAAATAAGTGCTGCTTTTGACATGAGTTCAGAGACTTAATTTTTCTCTTCTTTGCAGATAATAGTATCCCCAGATGCAGATCCCCCGGTTGTTAGAATAATAGATTACAAGTATGATATTTGTATATTTTGGGAGAAACTGTGAACTTTTAGCTTACCTGAAATTTAGTGAAACTTATTTTTTCTTCTGTTACAGTAAATATAGATATGAGCAACAAAAGAAAAAAAGAGGCCAGCAGAAGAAAAGTGCTGGTGAGCATTGCATTTTTGGACTTTTCTGTTTTTCATTTACTTGTATGAAACTTAGACTCCTGGAGTAAACCATAAGATACTGACAAAATAGTCTTTTGAATGTAGCTAATCGAATGGATTTGAAGGAGCTCAAAATGGGGTAATGTACTGATTGGCCTTTGCCCTCACTCTCTGCCCCCTTCTTATTATTGTTTCAAAGACAACAAATTGGGTAAAGGAAAACGAAAGTGTTATGTGATACATCAGATGCTTTCTATATATTCACTCATCTGCTCATCTGATATTGTTATAACATTTAAAGTCATAAAGTTTATGCTATGATTTATTTATTCTTACAAATGATAGCAAGCTCCATAATACTAGTGGTAAAGATGGCTTTTTATTTGTTCTAGTTCCAAGCTTTAGCTATGTACTTTTTTTTTTCCTGCTTTTATATGTGATTGTGCATTTTTTAAATAATTTGAACGTTTATTTTAACAGATACAACATAGATCAACATGATTACTCTGTGCGTTTGAAAGCTGCACAGAAGTTTTTGAAAGATGGTGACAAGGTTACATGAATTTCTCAGCATTGTTATGTTATACGTGGAACAAAGATAAAACATCCTTGTGTTATTAATGTATGGAGATCTTTTGATCAATTCCTGCAGGTCAAGGTCATAGTAAACCTCAAGGGCCGTGAAAACGAATTTAGGAATATTGCAATTGAGCTTATTAGACGCTTCCAGAATGATGTTGGGGAGGTATGTGATGCGACTTTGTTATGTCATAATTGAATTGTATTCCAGTATTTGAGAAAATGACCACAAAACTAGTATGCCTGAGAATGTTATAATAGTGTTTTATCCCCTTTCCTGTGGGTTATGCTATTTTATTCATCACACCTTACTACTCTTAAATCTTTGCTTGGTTGTTTCTGTTTTAGATTTCGTTAGTGCATTCATTCACAGGACTCTCGTATTAATTTCTGCTTCTACCTATTAATGGAGGCTATTAGTCTGTTGCTTAATTGAATTATTAAATTGAAACCTCTCTCGTGGTGACACACAGCTTGCAACAGAGGAGTCTAAAAACTTCCGTGACAGGAACATCTTCATAGTTTTGGTTCCAAATAAAGCTGTTCTACAGAAAGCACAAGAACCGCCCAAGAAAAAAGATAAATCAGCAGCAGATGAAGTCTCTGCTAGTGTCCAAGCCTAGCTGAAAATGTTGAAGCGAATTTCTTAAGGTAGAATAGGTTGTGGGTAACTATTTTCTTCTTCCAGGCTGGGATCTCTCATCTGTGAGTGCTGTATAGATACTTATAATTTCTGTACAATAGTATCTTTATAGAATTTTGAAATGATAGAAGCAGCCTTTTCCAGTTTGAAATATAAGTCCCACTAACGTTGCCTGCCAAAACATTTTCACATGGCTAATAACCAATCTGCTGTATCTTCATAAAACGCCATAACTACAGCTCACCAGTTAGCTTTTTCTTAGAAGCTTGCTTGCAAAGGTTAGAATTATATTGGGAAGAAAACCTATGTGCAATTTTGAAGTGTTTATTATTAGCTTCTTTGAAAAACTTAAGGAGTCAATGGTGCTGAGTTGTATCAGTTATCCATGTGCTGTATGTTTATTCTTGTGTCTGATGAGGTTTTGCTTTTATAATATATATTATATAGGGCATCAAATAGAGAAGCTGCGACTTACAAGCCTAACGATTTGATGGTAGCTTAATTTTTAAGTTCTTGAGCTGGACGATTGCTGTGCTGGCATGTTTTCTCCAGCGTAGAAGTAGACATAAAGTAGTCCTGAAGGTAACATTACGTATACGATACTAGTTTCTTATTTTTTTATTCTCTCTCTTTTAATTTGAAGAGTGAACTATTGGATGAGCTTAACTCCAAAATGGTGAGACATTTTAAGTTCAATCATTATTATTTTTTTTTGAAGTGAAGAACATATTGTGTCATTGGAAAAGATACAACAAATAATGATTAGTTTTTTTTTTTTTTGGGTAATGGATAGCCATGTAAATCAATTTCTGATCTCTCCCATGTCATTCATGAGACATAAAAAAGGGTAAGTCTAACATATTCTTTCTTGGTTCAGATAGAGTTTAATAGCAAAGATATTTTAATGATAAATACACTTTGAAGACCAGGTTTTATTTATTATTAGACATGCTTCTTTCGGACATCACATGAAATCTGATAAAGAGTGCAGTGGCTTTTTCTTTTTTTTTTTTCTCTTTTAGGTACCCACCATAATTAACCAACCATTATGATAGAAACAGTTATGTTTCTTTTAATTTATTCATATTAATGACCCATCCATTCAAATGAGTTAAGCCCTCCTCATTTTGCAAATTAGCCCCAAGCCAATTCTAATAATGAAGAACCAAAAGTACAATGAAATAATCAATTTAAATAACACATGAATTAGCCTCGTGAGGGAGGTAATCATATTATCATAGGCGGTTGGAAGCGTTCTTGTAAAATGGTTTTCAAGCCGAACGTGGCAAATTAAAATGTACATAGATACCAAAAACAATTTGAGTTACTAACTGATAAGAATTTAACACTTTTTTAAGTATAGTTTTGAACTCTGGATTAAAAAAAAAACATGCTGGGAGAGTTTTTTCACATTTGAACCTAACTTGGCTTGAATCCAAATTAATAGATAGTATCTAATATCAAATATCACATGATTTGTTTCTTAAAAAACAATGCATATAGGTTGGTTCCAGAAAAACGCCATTTACACAATACTCATGACTTAACAAAGGACAGTAGAAACAGTCTAAAACTTCAATTACACATGCATGAAACGCCTACGATCGAACAGGTAGTTTTTTTTTTTTAAAAAAAAAGAAATATTGATTTATTTAACATTTGATTAACAATTTCTTCTTCTAGCATTGCAAACTTATGCAAATTAATATAACGTTGTCAAAGTTTAATCCCTAAGCTTCACTCTCTCTCTCTTGTCCATTTTGTTGAATATAGAAGGTTGAAAAAGAGTAGATGAAAAAGGGGGGAATATAAATGCTGGCTTGGCTGATCGAACGCGCAATGTTAATAGAGCTGCAAAGAATGCTGCTTATGCATGACAAGTCCGCTGTTATAGTATTTTCTGCCCCATTCTGGCCTTGAAACTTCTTTTCTACACTAAATTTCAATATTTTGCTCATCTGCTTTGCATTTTTTTGATTTGCCTGACACAAAATTACAACTTTCAAGGGGAAGGAGAGAGCCACTAGTGTGGAGGGAAAAAAATAATTCAAACAATGTAATTCCAACATAAATGAGGAGATAAACCTAATAGCAAATTTACAATGGTGAAGACACAGATGAATACTATATATCATTAATCATGACTGAAGTGGCAACTGGCAAGAGATAAGAAGTTAGCTTTGCAGCAGGTCAGGTTCATTCCGGTTTAAAGTTTCAACATAGGCTTACTTATTTGTACCCAAAGCCTGCTTCATTTGCATGATATGTGTCCGTAGACTATTTTCCTCCACCTGTTTAAGACAAAGCAAAATACACATTAGAATGTAACACAAAGGAGTGCAGGAATAGAAAAAGAGATGGTGATGAAACAATGCATGCTATTCTATCCAGAATGAGGTAAATGAGAACAATGTTACAAAGACTTGCACTTCCACTCAGCATACATTCCCCTATACAGAAAATGAAAGATCTCAATTCTCAATACACATCACCTAAAATGAAAATATTCAGCAGTGTCCCAAACTACTACTTCGCTCTCCTTTCAGGAGCATATCGTATCTCAAAATTGAACCACACACTTCCCGTAAAACATTACTTTACTGGAAAAAAAGTCCTAAACATCAGCAGACAACCAGGCGGGGTAAACTCAATGGTATGCCAGTATGTCAACTATTCAAATCCTAACCTAATCAGGCTAAATTATTTAACTGACATGCACTATGAAGCCATTTGATAGAAAAATATGGGCTGTATTTGCACTTGATATAGAACTGACCATAAATAAACAGGAATGATGAATGGAACAAAGGAGCAGACAGGTAAAAATATTAAGGTCATGATCTAGGAAGTTCCAGATTATTACATTTGACAAATTCTCCAATCCTGCTACTTTTTGCAACATATAAACAAGAACAACAATAACAATAACAAATCTTATTTCATTAAGTGAAGCCAGTTTAATGGATCACACCGTTATTGGGCTCTATTGAAAATCAACTCTTTAGATAATATATTTGAGGAATTTGATAGCCCAAAAATTTTACATGTTTTGTTGTGATTTGTTGTTCAACTAAAGATCGTTACTCTCACCTGCATAGCTGCTGCCGAAGCCAGAAGTTCTTCACTTTCATCAAGCATGGCTCTCTCTTGTGCTGCTACAATAGCAAGTTCAGAAACCAAATCGTTCATGCCCTCCACCTATCATCCACAAAATAATGTGGTGTCAGCCCCTAAAATGTAGAATTTGATATGATGATGATAAAATGAATGCTCCCTTTACCAGTTAATTAAAAGCAGTAATTTTACTAGTTTGGGAATCAAGTGAAAACAGTGGATTAGCAAGCACTAGGCTTAAAAATAAAGGTTTGACACTAATTGCATTATCCTACAGGATAGCATTATAGACAAGTGTAAATTGATTATGCAAAGTATAGGAAAGCTTAACTCGGAGAATTCACCAGCATTGATGTTGATACTCATTATACAAAACAAGTACAACTGTAGACCATTTAACTCACCCTTGTGAGCAAAGAGCAGATTGTGGACCCCATTGCTTGCATGACATCAACAGCTGAGCAGATTGCAACCTTCAAATCCTCAATATCTGCCTGTAAAGCAACAAACAGTGGTTGTGACAACCCCTCTGCCTGGTTCTCAGGCATCAAATCAAAAGACATCCTACAGCCATACATACCATTGCCCCTCCAGTTACTGGAAGACGAAGAATGCCTGCCTTTAAGTCTTCTATAGCCCTTGCTAAAGCATCAACATGGTTGCTTTCAAGTGAAGCCCATTCATTGAGGTAGGCCATCTGCTTCGGTCATTGCAAGATTTAAGAAAAGCATAGCTAAGTATTGAAACAATTTAGAAAGACATAGCATCTGACACTCATGGATTGGGAAGTAAAATTGGGACCTCAACTTTCAAGAAGATTTCAACAATATCAATAACTATATCAAAATATTAGCCCTTCCAAAACTAGCTTGGACGTTCCAAGGTTCCAACTCGAACCAGCAGGTCATATATTTCATCACACTTAGACTGCTGATATAATGATATGCACTTTAAATATATCATAAACAGAAACACAACTTTTCAACATATATCACCAATCTTGTGCCCTAAAAATTCGCATCACTCAAACCTTATGAATAAATACTTTATTAACTAAAAGGAAAAGAAAGCAACTCTAGTGTACACTGTACAGTCAGCAACAAAACCCAGCATACTGAATGAAAGATTTCAGCAAGAAGCATTACTTGATCGTTCAAAACAGAGTTCAACTTAAGCTCAAGCTTCAGCTGCTGGAGATTGATCCTCTTCCTAATTACTGAATCCCACACAGACAAAGTAGCGTTCCATACATTATACAAAGTTCTCTGCACCATCGAACAAGTTCTTGTAAAATATGGTCGCTAATAATTTGATCTATGTAAATATGTATAACAGAAGGACAGACACTTAAAACAGTTTGCCGGTTTGTGGAAGAAAGTCATACCTCTACAGTTGCCTTTTGGATATAAAGTACAGCCTCAGCTCTTGCATTGGCAAATCTCCATTGCAGATATCTGTTATAAAGAAGTCGTAATTGGTGAGCATCTTCAATGTGGGCTGCACCCTTTTTAACCCTCTTAAAATCAGCAATAAAACTGAGCACTGAAAATGAACTGTTGGATTGACTGGATAAATTGGTTGGCCTTGTGCGGGATGGACTAACCCCTCTGGAAGGGGGTGTTAATGGCCTTGACCTAGATGGACTCAGACCTCTCGAACTAGAAGAGGATAGAACTAAGGTCTTACTTGGTGAAGGTGGGCGTGATCCCGAAGTCGGCAAAGATTGAGTTCTAACTGGAGGAGTTGCTAATCCTATTTTATAAGATGAACTGGCAGAAGCAAATTTGTGAGGTCTTACTAGAAGGAGCGAACTATCATCAACGGATTTATCCTCGCTTCCTATTTTACCACTTTCAGGAAGCATTAATAGTCTTGCAGTATCTCTAGAAGACTTCTGACAAGGTTTGCTTACTTCATTTGATGAAGACAATCTGCTCGGTGAAGACCCAGTACCGGGAACTGAAGAGTGCAATGTTCTGATGGCCTTGTCAGCAAACTCAACACCACTATGCACCGAATTAGAAGATACCTTCCCACCTATTCTACTCGGCCACCGATGCTGATCTATCAACCGAGAATGCGAACTATCAACTGGCTTGGAATTTTCTGACTGATCAGAAGCATTCTTCCCTTTGAGAGGGCTCCTCTTTCTCTCTGGAGTAGGCTTCCGCATGGTTGGAGTTTCAATCTGCTTGTGTGATACGTTTGAAGTTGGTCGCAGTGTACGATCAGAAACATTAGCAATTGGTTTTTCTTTCTTGCTAACAGGTATGGAAATGATATCTGACTGGAAAGAAACGCTCAAGCTCCGCATTGTGGAAGGCCACAAACTCTCCTGCAAACGACTACCTGCTATTTTTCTTGATGACAACTGCACATTAACAGTTGACTCTTGGACGGGTGTAGAAGGACTTGGTGGGGAAGGAGGAGTAGAAGGCCGCCTCCTTTCCGCTGATTGAGCTCTTTTAGGAAACAATTGGGAAGACGCAGATATTGTTCTTGTGAGGTTTGGAGATGAGCATCGCCGGGAACTGGATGGTGTTGCCGGAGAAGGTGACCTATATATTGGACTACCTTCCCTCGTCCGGGGGGTGATTGCATTGTTCTTTTTGGCCGAAACCAAGGGTGGTTTTCGGGTCTTCACAGCTCGGTGTCTCGGTAATGCTTGCTGTGATTCACATTCATCCATCCACTCTATCCAAATCAGACCACATTGATCAAATTTTTCATAAAACCAACCCAGATTTGGCAGCCTTGGCAATCATGAGTCCCGCTTTCAGCGGAATAAAAGAACAGCGCCAATTACTCAGATAGAAGATCCTTTTCTCTGCAATAAATCTGCCACAAACGAACGACTAATTGGAAATAAAAGAAAAGCAAAGAATAACCAATTGGAAAGGAAAAGACAAGTGATTTTTTTTTCCTTAAAAAATAAAAAGCTCACATCTTTACAGAGACCCAGATCTGTCCGAGAATAAATTTCAGAATCATAAGTGATAAACGCATGTGAATGTGTTTTTCTCATCAAATAAAGTCCAAATCCAAGCAGATCAGGCCACTGCAAGAAGAATTTAGCTAGGGAAATCAACATCTGATGTAATGGGTCAGAGAAACTCGCGGAAACTGTCTCGACGTACATTGGCGTTGGTTATGGTTCACCGAAGTTTCATTCGCAGGGGAAGGGGTCCCTCCATTGAAATTGGGCATGCCGGGGTAGTAGACTGGAGAACGAGGGCAGTAGGATAAGAATGATGAATTGCATTGGGTAAGAATACGGACTTCAATTTTTACCCTTTTGTCTCTCCCACGGGAGTGCCTATATCGCGTGCGCTGGCTGGCAACGTGTTCACTCCACATAAGCTCACTCTGTCCTTTTTCTTTTCTCACTCCTCGTGAAAGCGAATTCAATGAAAGTGATACAAAACTTACAGGGGGCAAAAAAAAAAAAAAAAACAAAAGTTTTCCGAAGATGAACCACACATTTTTCATAATCACTGTTTTATGAGTTTCCTCCACACAGAATTTTCAATAGAATCTGTGAATTATGTCCTTTGTTTGCATGCATAATATTTTATTTCTTAATTTATTCGAGAGTTGAACTCGCAGGTGCTAATGTTCTCGGGGAGATGGGTAAGGACATGGAGGACCACGTGCAAGGGCGATCATTTCCATCCTCATGAACCTATTGTGCAAACCTAAGATGCTTCGCAGATGTAATCAGCGAGATAAAAAGAAGCAAACAAATCAGAGTCATTGCTCCCTCCAAAATTAAAATAAAATAGTAATTTCCTTTTGACAACCATTAATTATTTTGCAGATAAATACGAACAAATATCGATGAACGCAATAAACTTTTTTCCCTGAAAATTCCGAAAGAAACAAGGAATCTGAACGGGGCTCGATGACATTTGTCTGGGTTGACAGGCTCGTGTCTCTCATACTGAAGACACGTTGAGCGTTTCACTACTCATGTAATCTCTCTGCGACAAAACTCCAGAGCGGAAAGAAAAACAAACAGCATCTACATTGGATTCTATTCTGAAATTCATGTTCAATCGAGTAACTAAAGGAGTTGAAAATTTAAAAACCTTAGAATGAAAATTAATAGGAAAATCAATCGCAATAGTAAGTTAAAAAGAAAGAAGAAAAACCTTACCGTTTCTTACCTATAAAATAACTATCTCCGATCAGCTGAAAGCTTCTCGAAACTTAATCGGTGATCATTCCATAGTCTTCCGAAAACGAAGAGAGAATCCAGAACCTCAGATTCTTCTAGAATGAAATAAAGACCACCACGTTGTCTCTACAAAAGGTCGCCGGAGACTGGACGAGGGGCGATGGCAGGTCGTCGGAGAGTAATTCCCGGTGAGAGCTAATTTTACTTATTTGAAGCAGAGCTGCTGTGTATGGAGGGAAAAGGGACCGGGAAGCTAGACGGTTATTGAAAGAAGGAAATCGATTTGGACAAAAGAAAAAAAAATACAATAAAAATGATTTCGCTTATTTATGAGGAGAGTTTTTCTTTTTTTAATAGTTTAGTTTTTAAGAATAAATAAACATTTAATTTAAAAAGAAAAGTAGGGAAAACTGTTTCGGTCCATAAAAGGGACAAAGTAGAGACAGTTGTTCCCCCGCCAAAGCGCGCCCCTGTTTTTTTTTTTTTATATAAATTAGGAATATCTCCCACAGAAGAAGCTAGAAAGCTTATCCACTTTAAGTTTGCTCTTTATATTATGAGTTAAGAGCTGATCTCCCAATTACTATTTATTTAGAGGATAAAAGTGTCTATCACTTATTTTTTTTAATTTTTTTTATAAAAAATATTTTAAAAATTTTTTCTGGTCCTTTGTGTAATGTTTAGTTAATTTTTTTATATTTTACCTCTTATCATTTATTTATTTTTATAAATTATTATTAAATTTTTTTGGATAAAATAAGTATTTTTAATTAGTCAATTAATAATATTTTTAACCTTCTTTCAATTGGTCTCATACTTTTCAACTAAATAATAATTGAAAGTTTTATTTAATATGGATTGTAATATTATAATAAATAGAAATAAAAAAGGAATATTTGATTTTTTATTAGAATTTTAAAAAAATAACTAACTTTTTTAATTTACGTAAAGTAATTAAAAGTCCTTTATAAAAAGAATTAAAGAAAGTATGTTATCAACTTGAGTTGGTAGTTACTCTATTTTTTATTACTAAGTCTCTCATGCTAAGATAGATAAAGTTGTGATTTGGAATCTTTAATTTTTTTAATTTATCTCACATCTTAGTTTCAACCATTAAATTAATATCTAATGGCCAATTGATCACATATTCATTAAATGAAAATATGAGTTTTAAATTATATTTTTAAGTGGTGGATCTAATCCATTAAATATCAATCTAATATTCAAAAGTTGAAATTAAAGCAAAATACAAACAAGTGTCTATACTAGTAGAAAATGTTAAGGTTATTTAAGCATGATGTATCAAGGTTGGATTAGTGTGAGGTCAAAGTGACTAGAGAATACTTGACGGTTTTAAAATAAAAAAAATGAAATAAATAAAATTGAGAGATATAAATTTCGACAATAATTGACAAAATATTAGTAATAGAAAAATTATAGAGAATCCAATTAGTGAGTTTAAGTTATATGAAATATAAAATGTATGTATTTGTACTTTTATAATTTTATTTGCCCTTTCATATTTAATATTTCAAATTTAATTTTGTGAGAAACTTATAATGTGAATGTGAAGTAGAGGGGTCGGGGTTTTTCATGCGGAGACCCTGTTACCACGGTACTATCGTGGCAGTTTCCTTTTTTTTTTAAAAAAATTATAAATAAAAAATAGATTTTTCAGAGATCATGTAGATATGTATTTTGTACAGTTTTAAATTTTTTAAATATTTTTTCTTAATTACTAAAAAAACACATAAAACTGTAAATTACAGAGATCTAACTTTTACTCTATAGTATTATTTTAATAGATAAAAAATTTAAAACTATAAAAAAACATATTTATATAATTTCTCAAAAATTTAATTTTTATTAATAATTTTTAATTTAAAAGAAAATAAATCCTACTATGACAGCAACCTGGTAGGAGTGTGTCGCAGGACAGACCCCTGTCTGAAGTAGAGGGAGATTTATGCTATAGACCTTGTTTGGTAGGGAGGAATGGTGACAAGGGAATGGGAATGGGAGAGTGATTCCCAGGATTAGACAACTCCCATTAATAAGGGATTAAACAAACCTTGGGGGGTGGTGGTGGGATTGAGCTCAACGAATGGGAATAAAAATTTTGTGGACAAAATTATCCCTCCTAAATACATATCTGGACAACATAATAACTTTCTTTTCTGCCCTAGATTAGCATTGCCTCCACTCGACAACACCTCATCTGGTCTTTAGCTCTGCGAACGACTGAAGCTGTGGGACATGAGGAAAGATCGCTCGGACCGTAGTTGCCATTGAGGGTAATAGATTTGCCATCGGTAAGCCATCATCCCTTTTCTTCTTCTTTGTCAATGTAGTTTTCCATCGTGTGTGCTGGAGTGGTGTGATTTCCAATGTTGAATCCCTGATGTGGTTGTTGTTGGTCGAGGCTTTTGTTCTTTGAAGATCCCTGTTCGCATAGCTTTGAGGCTGTGTTTGGTAGGCAACCGTTGCATTTGCCTCCTCCCATTAACAGATCTAACAACACCCCTTTCTTCATATAATGCTCTGATGAATTACGTTTTCCCTTATGGAAATTTGTTGCCTTTATGGGTTTCTCTTCTGGAAAATCTTTCCCTTGTGAGTTTATTTGAAGATTCCCTTTTGCATTAAGATTCTTGTCTGAGTTTAGCTAACATTTGTGGGGTTGAAGTCAATGTCTATGCAAATGGTATGACACTATACTTGATAATAAATTATCTTCGTGCAACAGACTACTCGTTTTCTTCTTGGAATTGTTCTTGCTCTTCTTTGTTCTTCTGTTGAATTTTCAAACAATTTATAATATTAATGTATGTTCCCATTGTCGTAAATAATTATTGGTAAAGGTCGAATTAATGGTTGGAGATCCTTTTTAAATGGTAGCTATGAAAACACAATCCTCACTGACACAATCATAATCTATTATGCTACTATCTCTACTTATTCTTCTATTATACAACTGTTAGGTAATGGAAGACTTGTTGTTGTTGGTTTGAGCTGCAATAAGATATATTTAGTAATATATTTATGTAATATATTTGAAATATATATGCTAATGACTAAATATATATATATTGTTATATGAATGGAACCACAAAAATATATTCATTAACATGGATGAAGACTTTTTTATTTAACTGGAATAGGGATTGATAGACTTTTTGATTGATAGACATATTGCTGTTATATATATTTATATATATATATATACATTTACATAATATCCCTTGAAAGTAGATCCTATGTATTTTTTATTGTTGAGTGGATTGGAAAAGGGGCTCATATATATAAATATTATACATTTTACAGTGATGGCATTGTCACAAGAAAAGAAAGAATTATTACGGTTGTTGCTTTGGTGGGTGAGCAAGGCTAAGACAATGCATGGATTTTTTTATTCTCTATGTGTCGCTATGATGTTGAGGAGACGCCAGATAAGTAGTGTGTCATCCACAATGAACTTTTATACTAAGAGAGCTTATCTGAAATGATTGGTATATAGTAGTGATATTACTTGTTACAACCTTCTTAGAATGAATAGGGCAACATTTGAAAACGTGTGTGCTATGCTTGTTAATGTGGGTGGACTTAAACCTACCAAAAATATGCTTGTCGATGAACAAGTTGCAATTTTTGTATATATCCTTGCCCACCATGTCAAGAATAGGGTAATACAATTTAACTTTGGTAGATCAAGAGAGACTATTAGTAGATACTTTAACTTAGTACTTAATGCTATGATGCGTCTTAGAGGAATTCTGTTCAAGAACCCCAAGCCTGTGCTTGAGGATTCAACGGATGAAAAATGGAAATGGTTCAAGGTACACAATTGTGAAATGTTGATTTAGTTTAATTTGTCGTAACATTTTGGTACTTGGATTTAATAGTTCATCTTGTATTTTTTGTTGACAGAATTGT
The DNA here is from genome assembly GCA_026686845.1 of Adenanthera pavonina. Classification (NCBI taxonomy): domain Eukaryota; kingdom Viridiplantae; phylum Streptophyta; class Magnoliopsida; order Fabales; family Fabaceae; genus Adenanthera; species Adenanthera pavonina. The sequence goes on along the minus strand of JAIVEN010000019.1, from coordinate 23,846,839 downwards.
TTAGGTGCTTTAGATGGCACTCATATAAAAGTCAAGGTGCCAATGAATGAAAAGACAAAGTACCAAAATAGGAAAGGAGAAATCACTACAAATGTCTTGGGAGTCTGTAATCAAGATGGATTATTTGTCTATGTACTTCTTGGATGGGAAGGATCTGCAGCTGATGGGAGGGTCCTGCATGATGCAGTAAGTAGGAGGCATGGACTTAAAGTTTCGCAAAGCCATTACTATTTAGTTGATGCTGGTTACACCAATTGTGAGGGGTTTCTTGCACCTTACAGAGCCCAAAGATATCACTTGAGTGAGTGGAGAGAAGGGTGACATCCAAGAAGTGCACATGAGTGCTTTAATATAAGACACTCGTCTACACAAAATGTAATTGAGAGATATTTTGGAATGCTGAAACTAAGGTGGGCTATTCTAAGGTGTTCATTCTTTTATCCTGTGCGAACACATAATCGGGTGGTCATAGCTTGTTGCTTAGTGCATAATTTGATTCACCAATAAGGTGCAGATCCGCTTGAGGATGAGTATAATGCAACTGAATCGGAAGCTCAACCACCAGATAATGATACAATTCATTCCATTGAGGCCTTTAATGCTTGGGCTGCCTTCAGGGAGAATTTGGCAAATCAAATGTTTAATGAATTTAGACAAAATAGGATAAATAGATGAAAGTTTTGTTATTTGTTGTATCAGTGTTCAACTTGTTCCAATATATTCATGTTTATGAACTTATTTGTAGTATTAGTGACTTTATGTGTTATGGGTATGTTTGTTTAACTACTAATTTGTTTGAATAGATTGATGTTTACAAACATAGTTGTAACTAACATGTGTGATAGCTGTTGACTCACTTATTGTTGGTGTATTTTAGCTGCACGAATATGTCATCACAAGGTGGGAAAGAGAGTAAGCAACCTTGGACACCAAAGGAAGATGAACTGCTAATACAATGCTTGCAGGACATGCGTGATGATGGTCAATTTGTGGCTAAAAATGGTTTCAAGCAAGGCCATTTAAAGGAACTGGAGAATATGATAAAAGTGAAGTGTCCTGGCACTGATTTAAGGGGGGTTCCTCACATTCAATCTCGGTTGAAGACATTCAGGAATGGCTACCACATAGTTTTTGATCTCCTGAATGTGTTTGGGTTCGGGTGGGATGCTGAAAGGAAATGTGTGACAGCTGATAAGGAAGTTTGGGATGAATATATCAAGGTAATGTTGTTCCATTCCAATATTCTAATAATTTCTTCTTCTTTTCAATCATAGTATATGCATATAAAAAAGTGATAATAATAAGTATTATATATGTAGTGTTATCATTCATTACAATTAGATATATAGTACAGGATAATACTTATCTTCTCCTTTTTGTTTTCCTGATAGCTGTTGTTGGCATAAATACACAGATTGATGTATATATAAAATCTGTTTTTTTGTAGGGGAACAAAAAGGCTGCTGCATTCAGACATAAATCCTTCCCTTACTATGATGTTTTGGGAACTATATTTGGGAGAGACAGAGCCACTGGAAGGGATGCACAAACATATGAAGATGTCATTGAAGATATGGAAGAACAACCCATTGGGGACTTTGGAGATCAAGTTGAAGAGACTGACTTGGGCCTTGACTTTGATCACGTATCACTTGGACACTCATCACTCCTTGAATCCAACCCATCTGAGGGAACTTTGATGTCTAGAAAATGCAAGAGGACAAGCATGGATTGTGATGAACTCGTGCTACAAGGGATGGAGAGGATTGCAACCACATTGGCTTAAAGCTTTAAGGACTCAACTGAGAATTTGGGTATGCATATTGATAGAGTAGAGCGTGAGAATCAATTTGATAGCATGAAGGAGGCACTGTACAATGATCTTATGAAGGTTGAAGGGATTGCCCATCATGAGCAAATTGCAGCTTATGTAAAGATGATTTCGGATGAAAGCATGTTGATTGGGTTTTCTAAGATGCTAGATGAGGGAAAAGCTAACGTCATTTGCTAGATAATATCATAGGACACAATTTCATGATTGCCTTTCTTTTGGTTTGGGGCTGTCAATATATATTAAGCATATTTGTTCTCTTAGTTTTGTAGTATGTACTGTCATAATATCATCCAACTATATTTTGATGTTATATATTCAAATACCCCCCTTTTGTTAGTATGATTGACCAAGTTATATATATATATATACATATATTTGTATGATGAGGGCACACACCCTCCCTCAAGTGTCTGTGATTGTAATTCTTATCTAATTATTATAAGATCATGCCTTTGTGAGAGGTAACTCATGCCCCCAAATTTACTTACAACCTCTTGTGACAACACACTGAGAACATAATTCTGAATATTGTTTCCCATATTTAATACTAATCAGAATCAGAATGTGACTAAGATGAAGGTATCTAGCTAGCTAGCAGTTTCAACGAGCCGCTATGTGTGTGTGTAATATTCATTATATAAAAAAAGCCATACTCAACTACATATCATTATGATGGAGAGTACTTATAAAAAATTCATACCTTTTGTTTTTTTTTTGGTAAAAAATTACCACCGAATTGAAATATGAATGACTCAATTGCCATCCTATTTGAAATATATCACTGCAACCTTTGCAAACAATAGATATATATATGTATTCTCGAGCCAAACAGCAATCAATGGAGTCTTTTGATGCTTTCTAGACCATTTAACTACATAAGCCATAACAGTCACATATAGGAATAAACTGCTTCAACAGCTACGAAAGACATACTACATGGCCGAAAAGCATTACAGCCATACTGACTTCCCTATTAAATATCACCAATACATCAAACCTTCAATAAACATACAAGCATAATTAAAATCATAACCCCAAACATGACAAGACCTCCTTGAGCCAAAGACTTGATTCCAGCAAGTTCAACTTTATACTCCACCATTGCAACTTTCATATCTATAATATCTGATGAACATTGATCTACCTTCCTCACCAACTCATGATCTTCCAACTTAACCCCCACATGATTATGAACAACATTATTTATCTCATCACCATTTAGGGGTTCAAGCCATTTCCAAAATTTACATGTATGTTGTTCATATCTAAAATATAGTCAGTTTATATTGTCCTCAGATCCCAAAATTTTGTTGGGTGGAATTTGACCGCATTAACAATAGGCTTTCCATGCTCGTACACCCTTGGAATAACTGCTTTCTCCAATACTACAATTGCTTGCCATCTGTGTCATAGAACAGTTAAATAAATTCATGACTCTAAACCTAAATACAGGATATGATATGAAACTAGTCCGTTTACAAAGCACTGAAGAAATTGCTAAAAACACCATTACACCATTGCTGGAAATAAAGTTCTAAAACATAGCCTAATAGTTTACAAAGCATTGAAGAAATTGCTAAAAACACCATTACACCATTACACCCTTGGAATAACTGCTTTCTCCCATACTACAATTGCTTGCCATCTGTGTCATAGAACAGTTAGATAAATTCATGACTCTAAACCTAAATACAGGATATGATATGAAACTAGTCCGTTTACAAAGCACTAAAGAAATTGCTAAAAACACCATTACACCATTGCTGGAAATAAAGTTCTAAAACATAGCCTAATAGTTTACAAAGCATTGAAGAAATTGCTAAAAACACCATTACACCATTACACCCTTGGAATAACTGCTTTCTCCCATACTACAATTGCTTGCCATTTGTGTCATAGAACAGTTAGATAAATTCATGACTCTAAACCTAAATACAGGATATGATATGAAACTAGTCCATTTACAAAGCACTGAAGAAATTGCTAAAAACACCATTACACCATTGCTGGGAATAAAGTTCTAAAACATAGCCTAATAGTTTTACAACATCTAACAACAAAACACTTAACTACATAACCAAACAAATACTAGTACAAACACACATATATCAATTTTGTCCAAATACATTGCATAATTGCTCGAGGTGGGAAAACGGGTTCTTTCTTAATACATCAGCTTGTGGATGAACCTGACAATATATATAAACAAATGTCAAATGTATGGATGAGTTATTCTTTATATTAAGAAAAACATTCTCAGTTAGCAAACTTACCTCAATATATGCATTCCATACTTCATCCGTAGCCACAACTTGGTTGTTCATAGGGTCCCACCCAAAGCCATGTCCATTTGGCCTGTGTATCATGTCCAATAAAAGATGATATAATGATTTAAGATACTTTATACCGGACTGTATATGAACGCCGGTAATCCGACATCCTTGGAGCATTTGCGCTATCATCACTTCCAAACTACTTAAGTAACTAGGCCTAAAGTAGTTCTCAATCTTATATCCTTCATAACACAATTGAACTAAGCATTGAACAAGGACAGTGTCCTTCTCAGGGGTCCAAATACGTTTTCTACCTCATGTAATAGATTGAGCGTTATCCATTGCTGCAAATTCATTCCATAAAATCACAATTTTCACTAGTTTGAGCTTTTACTTATGACAGCCAAAAAGTTTTTGGGTAAACCATGGTTATGGTTTAAATATGTTGAAGGTTTAGACAATAAAATGGTTTCACTAGAAGGAAACAAAAAATAATAATTTTGTGAAGTTAAAGTGGCTTGTGTTAATAGAAAATGCAATGCTTAAAAGCATTAGTCAGCCTACTAAGCCAGTGGCATGGCTCAATACATTGAAGCATCATCCAATTGGCATCCACATGGTTATAATCTAAATATATATATATATATTTTCATACCAAATATAAATTGACTCCCCCCAAATTGACCAAAGCAACCATTCTGAAAACAATGTGAGACTATGATAACAACACAAAAATTAAAATATAGCATGACGTTGGGACAACCAGCATTGAACCAAATAAATGCATGCTTCTATAATTGTTTTAACAAATAGCTTCATCTTTCTGGCAATGTCATCTTCAAAGAACGATAAAGGAAAACAGTTAAAAGAACGAAATGGGGCACCAAAATAATTGAGTGGGTCTTTGCATGTGCATGTTATTCTCTACATCAGTTTAGATTATTTGAACATACAGGAGAGCAAATATTTGTTTGATTACATTGTTTTTCCTTGTTTCTTTTGCAAATTGTGATCTGTACAACCTTTACATATAAAGGTAATGGTGACAGAATAACTGATTTTGTATGCCACCTACTTTTGTCGTTCTTTCATTGGACAAATATAAAAAATGGACTAGAGTAGGTTGTTACGTTGGAATGTAATGATTGTTTTACTTTTGGTTTGTGATATTTATGACCACCCTGATTATGCATGTTTTAAATTGAAAGCCATTATAATGCTAGAACTCGAAGAATAGTGTAGAACTTCAGGCACTACATTTTATCTCTAAAAAACGGTTGCAAAATTATTGAACTCTAGGCCTACGAAGGCCTGTCTTTGTTGAAGTCAGAAAGTCCTGCATATATCATATATCTAATTACCGTACTTAGGTGAGAAATCTTCCTTCCACACACACAAACATATATATAGATATATATTAAAAGAAAGAATCAGGATGGCATCATTCTTTGTTGGGATTGGGGACTCATGGAGTGAAATATTTCCTATAGTCAATGTTGCAGAGCGTGAAATAGCAATTTTACCCAAATGCAAATAGCAAAATATTGGTTCCCAAATATCGTGAAACTCGACAAGAAGAAAAATAATGTACATTCATGAAACAAAAATTGATAACAAAGTCGGACCAAAGGCAATTGTCATAATAAGCAAATCAACAACATTCATGGGTTAAGTCGAAAATAGAGGATGCATGAAGTTTATTGGATTTCTGGAAACCAAGCCCTAGGATATGGTTCTTCAAATTTAACAATACTGCACGGTTTGAGAGGATCGATTGAAGTAGGGATCACGACGTCTGTCAGCTCACTAGATTGCCAACCAAGTCTGCCACAGATTTCCACCGACTGATGGAATGGGGAACACCACTCTCATTTTGGGTTCAATAGTGGGGATCACAGCTCGCCAAGTGCTCGATTGTTTTATGACCTTATACAGTAAGTTTTTTTTAATTTTTTTTCCTGGGGATATAATCACGTTTTCATTCATTTTTATCTTCATATTATTCATATTCTCATTCCTATTCCATCATCATCTCCTTTATATACCAAACATACTTTTAAATATTACTCCCTCCAGTCCTATATATAGGACCTTTTGTCATGATCCTAAATATAAGATCCTTTACAATATACGAGGTGGTATTTATTATGTATTTTCAAAAAAATGCCCCTATTTAATGTATTCAAAGAGAAAAAGAGAGAGATTAAATAAGGGTAGTTTTGGAAAAAGATTAAAATTTTCGGAAAAATCGAGGTAGTTAATTAGTTTTAACTCCCTTTCTTAATTTGCGTGATTCGGTTAAAATGATCTTATATATAGGATCAGAGGGAGTATTTTCATCCTCATTTCCATCTTCATTTTTATTCTCTTAAAAATCATTCTATGTATCAAATAGGATCTCAAATAGGGTCTATGAGTTATTTCCTGCATTTCCATTTTCACGGGTTTGTTTCATTTGTATATATAAAAAAAAAAAAAAAAAAAAGATAGTGAGTGAGGGGTCAAAACTTGTACGGTAGAAGATGACATGACAAGGTGACAACCTGGGACGATGACATATGTAAAGGAGGTCATAATCATTAATGAGCAGATTGTTAAAAACTTGAATTAAAAGACAGTTCCTGATTTCTAGAATGATTAGCTTTCTCTGTGAAATGTTAGTTATGAGGTTTGACTTTTATTCTTCTTTTTGACTGACTTCCTTACCCGCTCCCAATTCCAACGCCTCAACCATCTCTTGAATTATCCAAATTTAGTTTATTTTTTATTTTTTCTTATTTTTAATATAAAATATTTTTAATTTAATTATACAAATTAAAAATAAAGTTAAAATTAAATAATTATATTAATTTTTTTAAAAATCATAATATTTTTTTAAACTATTCTTATTTATTTTTTTTTCTTTTTGAGATATATCAAATAGGAATATATTTTAAAAATACATAATAAATACTTCTTTATATATTATAAAACGTCCTATATTTAGAATCAAAATAAAAGGTTCAATATTTAAAATCAAAGAGAGTATCATTAATTCAACTAGTTTTTTTTCACCCATTCAGTGTTCAAGTTATTTTTTAAAGACACAGGACTTACACATTTAAATTTAAACAAATCAAAACCAACCAACCAATCAATAAAATAAAGAATGAAGTTCGAAATAAGTCAAATATATTATACTCTCTTTCTCCCATTTTATTTTTTATTTAAAAAATTTTAAATGTTTCAATTTATCTGTCATTTTATATTTTTAATGAAACATTAATTATCTTTTTTTTTTACTATTTTACCCTTCGTTAAAAATAATGATAGGTGAAGTACTCCCTCCAGTTCTTAATATAAAACCCTTTTAACCGAAACACGTGAATTAATAATGAAAGTTAAAGTTAGTTAACTACATTTAATTTTTACAAAAATCAAGGTATTTTTTCAAAATTATCTTATTTAATCTCTCTTTCTGGGATGAATTAAATAGGGGTATTTTTTGAAAACGTGCAATAAATACTCCCTCCGTTACGCTATATAGTGCACTATTATGAGAAATTCATGTTTCAAAATATAGTGCATTACACGGATTACATTGTGTTTTTTTATTGTCTTTCCAGTATTGCATCTAATAAGTAAGCTTATATATTCTATGGTTACCAATGCATTTAATGAAAATTTTTTAATACTTTCGTCAAACCATAAATGAATGAAGGAGAATTTCCTCCAAAAGTTTCACTCTTCACAATTGCAAATGATCCATGGGAACTCGAAAAAAAAATGAAGGAGAGAATGACTGCAATTTATTAATCTATGAAGTATTATTAAATAAGGGTAATTTGAGAAATAATGAAAAAAATTTTGTTATTAATCATTGTCTTAGTACGTGTGTGGTAGTTAAAAGTGCACTATAAACTGAAATGGAGAGAGTACTACTTTGTATTTTAAAAAAGGGTATTATATTTAGAACCAAAATAAAAGGCCCTATATTTAGGATCGGATAGAGTACAAGTTATTTTTTAATATTTGAATCAATGATATTTTAATGAAATATGATCAAATTTTACTACAATCAAGTCATTTAATGATTTTATTTGTAAATAACTATAAAATGACATATAAAATGGGATGGAGGGAGTATCAATATGCTATTTTTAAGCCATTAACTTCCTATACCTTTTTTTATCATAATTCCTCTTGTCCTAAGTATATTGCATTTTGCTTTGATTCTATTCTTTTTATAACCACATTTTACTTTAATTCTAAATATATGATCATTTATAATATATGAGGTAGTATTTATTATATATTTTTAAAAAAATGCTCTTACTTAATGTATCCCAATGAGAGAGATAAAGAGATAAAATAAGGATAGTTTTAAAAAAAGTGAGTTTTGGAGAAATCAATGAAGTTATAACTTCTATTCTTAATCTGCATAATTCAGTTAAAAGGGATTTCATGTTAAGGATTAAATGGAGGAATATATTAGTATGAAACATGGTACATTTATCACCATTACTTCTTACCCATTTGATATTTTATATGATGATTTTTGTATTTTTATTACTGAATATTGTAATTAATTATGATATATATAATTGTAATCTGATAATTATAGGATATATGTGTTTGATTTCTCTGTAAGTTTAGCAAATGTTTAATAAATTTCAAAGAAAAATCCATGAAAGTGAGATGAAATAATTTATATTCACACTCTAGATATTATACTTTCTTCGGAATTTATAAGAAAAAAAATTCAAAATAAAAATTACACACAATTTAATTAAAAAAATAAAACTTCAATAAAAATCTATACATTTAAGAATCTTGATAATAAAAATATAAAAATTACATAATTGTTTTATTTTGATATTTTCTGCTTTGTTTAACAGTTTTTATTTTTATTTTTTTAATTTTTTCTTTAGTGCATTGAATATGGAAATTAGTATTGATTGGACTTTAGGTGAGTCAATTGTCCTCCGCCAGCCCCTGTTAGCTGGGTTCACAGCTTTCCAACAAATCCTGCGAAGATTACTCCAAAAAAAAGAAAACACAGAGACAGGAGTTTAACTTGAGTTTTAAAATATTATTAATTTATTAGATAAAAAACTCAAGATTTTTGTTTAATATCAAGAATATTTCCTAATTGATAGTTAGATAATAATTACTTTAAGACAGATATCACCGACATTTTTAAGGGTCATATTAAATCATGCCAAGAAGCTTGGAGATACAAGTCCCCACTTCACCATGAAGAAAGAACATAAGTGAGGGAAATGATGAAAGTTTTAATTTTTCTTTGAAAAAGTAAGTTTTAATTTTTCTTTGAAAAAGTTATATAAATAGATTCTTAATATAAGACTCTTTTAACAGAATTACACGGATTAAAAATTGGAATTAAAACTAATTAACTACCTCTATTTTTCTGAAAATCTCAACATTTTTTCAAAATTATCCTTATTTAATCTTTCTCTTTTTCTTTGGATACATTACATAGGGGCATTTTTCTGAAAATGTATAATAAATACTACCTCGTATATTATAAAGGGTCTTATATTTAGGATCAGTATAAAAAATCCTATATATAGGACCAGAAGAAGTATATAAAATTGAATGCCGAAGTATTAAATTACTACATTAAAGTCTTAACAAGCAATTCTTTCACTTCCCAGTTTTAATTTGTTGACATAATCCAAAATGGTTTAATTGTTAATGTAAAGCTAAGGATGATTCTTAATTGCTAATTCATATGGGTACAATTTTAATGCCATAGCAATAATATTTAACTGGTAGCAGTTCAGCAGTTTGATAGATGATAGATATGATCCAAAGCTTAGGTAAATGCTTTTTTTATTCAAACATCTGGTTCACAATTATCTTTCGAAGTGTTTCATGGTCAAAAGTCAGATGAACTAAAAAGAAATCAAGTAACATGTACTATACTCCCTCTGATCCAAAATATAAGGGGTTTTCAACTACTTCATACATATTAAGAAAAGTTGATTACTCTCTTAAATTTCTAAAAAAAAAACTTAATATCCCATTTTTATTCTTATTAATTATCAATAATTAAAGTTATTTTTACTTTTTTTCATTATAAGTTATGAGACTGGTCATTAATGAATAGGAGAAAAAAATAAATTACTACTAAAAATTATATAACATCTTATATTATGGATCAAATAAAAGTTTTAGAAAATTTGTTATATTTTGGATCGGAGAGAGTAGTTTTTAACTCATCAATGTTGAGTTGAATTAATTTCAGACCGAAGATAGTTACTTACTAGGCTTACAAGAGAGATTTTGTGTTTATTTATGGAATGACGAATTATTACCATTCATTGCTTCGATCTTTGGCGTTTTAGGGTCTGTTTGGTTGGGGGGAAGGAAAAGGAAGGGGATTGATTTTGCTCCCCTCCCCTTGTTTGGCAATCAAATAATTGGAGGAGGGGAGCGAAAATGTTATTAAAATTTTCCCTCCCTTCCTCTTATATATTTTCCTCCCAAATTGGGGTAATTTGGGGAAAAAATATGTTATTGTATCCAATATGACCAAAATACCTTTCATTTTTTCATAACTCAACCACACAATATACTGGTCAGTCTTGTCGCGTCTCTTTTTGGTCTCACTTATAAAATATGAAATACCTTAGTGACATACATGCATGAAGTCACGAACACACGTAGACACATTCGTATATTAACATATATAATCATGATTAAAGTTGAGGAAAAAAAGAAGATATATACAATCATGGTTGAGGTTGAGAAAAAAAAAAGAGTATTTCCTTTTGATTAAAAATTGTCTAATATTCAAACAAAAAAAACTCTTTTTTTAATATAGAAAGAAAATATTAACTTAAATAAACTAAGGGTATAATAGTCAAATTATAATTATTTTCTTTCTCCTTCCCTCCTAACCCAAACAAAGTAACATTAAAACCCCTGCATTAAAATTCCTCATTTTCCCTCCAAACGAGGTAAAATTAAAATTCCTTCTTTTTCCTCCCCTTCCTTTCCCTCCATTAAAATCTCTTCTCTCTTTTTCCCTCCTTCGAACCAAACATACCCTTAGCTCACATGGTTACGGAAGGAGGAAATGGATTCATTATATTTTCTGAACAATTGCATGTTAGGAATTTACACTCACTTTAGATGGGGAGGGAAAATAGGATGAGAGAAAATGGACGGGAGATCCATGTTTGGATGAATTGAAAAAAAATATGAAGGAGACAAGATTCACTTGCTTTACAGCAACAATAATAGATTTGCAATGTAATGTAATAATTATTAGTTGTGAGTGGTGATTGTTGGTGAGGGGTGATGACCCACAGTGAAGGGGGTGGTGACCAATTGCCAGTGGAGGGTAGCAGTCGGCAATGGTGGCTGATGAGGGCAAGTGGTGGTGGTTGATGAAGGACAGCAATAGGTGGTGGCCAATAGTAGTAGTTGGGGACATCAATATATACAAAGTGATCTTTATAGGTTATTTTGGAAAAAAAGTTTTTTTTTTAAGTTTTCCACTCTCTAGATAAAAAACTATGGAGAGAAAACACGTGCATCCCATTTGTTTTTTCTCTCCCACTTTTCTTTCCTCCTTATTGTTTTCTTCCCAAATTTTCTCTTCCCTCTAATTTTCTTTTTATCCACAACCAACGGTAAAGAGGAAATGGGTTGACAAGGACTTGGGAGGGAATTCTCACCTTATTCATAGATGTGGGTTCGAATCTTCATGAAGTTATTCAAAGTCTTTCTTTGTGGATATCCCTCCATAGAAAAATCTCTTGGAATCCAGGGGTTAGTTGAACCGTGCACGTCTAAATTGCAAGCAGTTACCTAGTTAGTTGAATCCCTGCATATGCTTAAATTGCAAGCAGTTTCCTATTCTCTTTTATACATTACTATTGAAGATTTAGGAACATGGTTTAGGCCTAACTTTAATTTAAATCCCTATTATCTTGTTTACTATATGAATCGTTTAAGCCCAAAACAAATCAATACATTTGTTACTTCCATTAATGGCCTCCGAGTTTTTGTGTCGATTTCATGAACTGGGGACAAAATCAAATCTGGCCTCCTAAAATTTATATACTACCAATAACTGATAATTTAGATACTCTCTCTTATTCTAAATATAGTATTTTTACTCTGATCCTAAATATAGGATATTTTACAATATATGGGGCAATATTTATTATATATTTTTAAAAAATATTCCCTTTAATGTATCATAAAGAGAGAGATTAAATGAGGATAGTTTTAAAAAAAATATTGTGATTTTAAGAGAAATTAAGATAGTTAACTAATTTTAACTCTCATTCTTAATCCATATAATTCAGTTAAAATGGTCTTACATTAAAGATAAAAGGGAGTGCTAAACTTTAATGCACCTGCATATATATATATATATATATATATCATTTTTAAGTTGTTTTTTCCTGGGAATCTTATTTTGAGATTCCAGTATAACTCTGTAAAAGAGACTATACAGACTAATTTCATAGCCATTGTACACTTGAATTGGTCCTGTAATATAAGGACATGCTCAGGGCAGTTGTGGACACTCCTATGAAGGAAAAGGCAACACAATCATAATGCTCAAACTTCATGCATATGCCTTGCCTATTCACTGTCCTCTTTCTTCTCCAATTTAATCTTTCTTTTCTCTTTCCACATTTAAGATAATCCTTCCTATCCAAAATATAAAAGTCATATTTTAAAAGTTTATTTTGGTTCAAAACATAAGTCAAATTTATTAATTTCTATAATATTAAATATTCTTTTTTCTATTTTAGCCTTATCTATAATTAAATATATGAGAGATAACATGTTTTAAATAAAATGTATTAAATATGGATACTATTAAAAAATACTTCCTCCGATCATTTTTATTAGTCATGTTCTAGAAACTTTTAGTGATTCTAAATATAAGTTATCTTTCATAAATTTTTAAAATATTAATTACTTTATTTAAAAAAATATCATATTTTCAAAATGAATTTATGAAATTTATTAGAGGTAAAAATGAAAACCACATTATTTTTTAGACATATTTAATAATATAACAAATTTTTCTTAATTACCATAAAATAGTTAAAAGTAACTTTAAAGATCAGAGAACATAATATATTTTTTTTATAAATTTAATGGGTAAAATAATTTTTTTTCATATAATTAGTTAGATATGCCTGTGAGGGAAGTTCAATTAAATTTATTCTTTGTGCATTCAGTCACGCATCGTGGAGTGCCACATGTGACTGTTCACCTACTCCCAACTGGACCATAATTAAGAATGATGAGTCTTCTTGTCCTTGCCAAAATAGAAAAATGCACGTTCCCACCGATTTTGTTTGTTTTTTAAAACTGAAAATATTGCCATCGCATTGGATACCATGTCTGTCCCAATTAACTAGAGAAAAATATGCCATTATAGCATGTTCTTTTTTTCAGGATTTTTGTTTTGATTCAGTAATATTTTGAGTATTAAATAAGCCTCTTATTATTAAATTAAATTAAATACTCATAAAGGTATCATGTGGATTTGAACTTTGCCTTTACATGATTCCTTCCATTGCATATTCTATATAGATAATTACAGAAGAATTACTGCAACAGTTCAATGATTATTTTAGATCATCCTTAACAAATGGGAACTGAATTTTTATATCATCATTATATATACACAAAATCTTTCAAGCCTATTTGCAGTATAATTACTAAGGTTGTTTCACTAACCATCACAAGAGTCCAAGAATGTAAAAAGAAAAAGGCTTATGCAGTGAGCTTAAGAATCCATTTTGTAGCACATGCCATCATAAAGGTCAAAAATAGACAGGACCATGATGCCGTGCCATTATATATTTATTTATGCCATAACTAATAAATTATTGTTCTTCATGATTTGAGGAATATATAGCTTTCGGCGATAGTCTTCTGTTTCTATGGTGACCATGTTCATTGACTCCAAGATATCAAGATGACTAGTGTCCACACTTGATTCAGCCGCTCTCATGCACTATATTTATAAGTTCTCTCATTATTGATGAAGGAATCACAAGCTTTTATCAGGAAATGGAATCAGACACTCTTTGGGACACCAAGCCAAAAATGAAAATACTTGTTAGTTTATTTGATATGGGTCCCACTGAAAAATATACCTAACTTAGTTATATGCCAATTTATAATTAGCCTAGTCTATCTTAAAACATAAACTGACTAACCAAATTTATGGTCACCTGGAGTTAGTTACATCTACCAAGCCAAATGTTCAGAATCTGAGGTTCTTGTAATATGTTCCGACTTCCAAGCAGTAAGCAAGCCTCTTGTATGCTTCTCAATTTCTGCCAAGATCACTGGGGAAAGAAAGCAGCCGATGAAAATCGTTCCTAGGGCTATGATTACCTCAGTGCATCGCGTCTTCATCAAAATCACCCAAAACTAATCACAACTTTTATAGCTGCACAATCACAAGAGAAAAAGAGGCTTCAAAATATGATCCATGATTTTCTCTATGACAAGCTAGGGCTCTTTGAGGGAAGAGAAAGGAACAAAAAAGGAATCAAAAAAACTTACGTAAAGTTTCTAAGGTGTTTTCTATCAGTTTCTAGAATGTAATCATACCAAGTGGATGAACTTATTAGTAACAGGCGTTTGTTATCAATTCTACAATGTGAATTAGGTGATGCTGAGTTAGTGAAAAAAACAATATCCATGTCATGTTTTATTGAAGAGTTGATAACAATCACTTTTAAAAAGCACGCGTAAGTTTTGTCCCAGAAGGATTATTGCATTACCTCGAATACACTGTACTGAGACTGGGATAATGGATCCCATTCCTCTATCCACAGAAACTTGTAGCAGATCACTTGTGCACTCAGCACCATTAACAGTTAAAACTCAGGAAGAATCAGATGGTGCCTAATACTTGACAAACCCCACATTCTGAGCTTTGCCCAGAACAGACTCAATGTCACCATGAAATAAGCTGAAGTTTTTTGCCACAGCAAATCCGGCATACATCCCATCCACTGCTGCACTAATGATCCCACCAGCATAACCTGCTCCTTCGCCAACTGGGTAAAGTCCTTTCAGAGAAGTGCTTTCATAAGTGTCAGCACTACGAGGAATTTGGATGGGAGAACTGGTCCTAGTCTGGAGTGAAAACATTGAGTTCAAGAGAATAATAGCTTAGAAGCGAGAACATGATAATAAGTTTATATCAGAAAATTTCATCACTAACTGCATCAAGTACCAGGATCTGGGGAACATGGTAAGGAATTTCACTAAAAAACAAAAATACCTATGCATACTACGGAACAATTTAAAACTTAATTTTTTCCATTCTAATAAGCAATTAATATTATGAACACAATAGCACCATAGTACCAGCATTTAAAAACAAACCAAAAAGAAAAAGAAAAGTGAAAGCATATTATTACCTCTACGCCATGAAGGAGTGCCTCTGTAGAGATAAATCCTGGTAACTGAAACATTGGAAAGTTCAGAAAACAATTGTGCCCGATAATTGGTATAGATAATCTTCTGAAGGGCATTTTTTTTTTGGCCAACTTCTGAAGGGCATTCAAATGCAAGAATAGAAGAATATAGATGTTGCCAACCTCCTTGTCAAATGCTACAATTGAGTGCTGCAAAGCCTCTGTTATGTGAACTGGAAATAAATGATGAAGATTTGCTGCCTTCACGCCCAAACGATAACTTGATGGTGGCAAAGATGTCACTGGAACAAACAAGTTAGCTAAGTTAAACCAAGATCTGCAAGTAACAAATAATGGATAAAAAATGAAAAAAATTTACCTGATTGCTTCCTTTCCAAGAAGTCAGTCACTGTCTGGACAGGCACCATAAAGTTTCCGCCTCCCATTACAGCAGCTCTTTGCTCAAACTCTTTCTGAAAAAATAAAAGTATTAGATACAACAGTGATTCTGCAAGTTTAGACTAAAGACTCTGCTATATATCAGGCAAAAAAGGACAATTCATTTTATATATCACCGGTGCTATACTATGTAATTTGATTATTAGAGAATTAAAACATGTCTTTCGGGTTTCAACATTAGGTTTATTATAGAAACATGAACAAGAAAGTCCCCACATTTTTGCTTCACTGTTGCTCTAGGTAAATATAAAGATGAAAGAGAAAATAAAGGAAAGTAAATTTCTTTTGAGAGTAAAAAGCTTGAGTTTTGTGAGATCTACCTGAAATTCAACCCCAGCAAGTGGTACATAATAATTTAAAGCTTCAAAATCCTTCATTGTGACTGTCACCACTAGTGCAGCATTTGCCCACCTAGAGGCTCGCCGAGAGAATGACATGCCATTGATGCACAGTTCAGATGGATTTGTACTAGTGAGAACAACCTTCAAATTTCAATATTCCATGGTAAACATCCAATTGACTACATTCAACATGGTAGGTCTCATGTAAATTCAATATCATCAGTAATAGTTTTGAGCTCCTAATCCTTTGAGAGTAACCAAATGCACCCCCTACTCTCAAATGAATATCAAACCACTACTGTATGAGTACAAAAATACATTTTGTCATGCACCTTTATGTACATGGAAGAAGAACCACAAAGTGCTCATGTTCCAATCAATCATATGATGTGGAAGTAAAATGAAGAAACATACCTGCCCACCAGGACACATGCAGAAAGA
The DNA here is from genome assembly GCA_026686845.1 of Adenanthera pavonina. NCBI lineage: Eukaryota > Viridiplantae > Streptophyta > Magnoliopsida > Fabales > Fabaceae > Adenanthera > Adenanthera pavonina. The sequence continues at coordinate 23,830,071 of JAIVEN010000019.1, read as the reverse complement.
ATAGCAACTACGATTTGCCACCCCAGAATTTGATAAATTATGACCATCCTCTTCATGAACGTAGTTGCCAACTTTGTAATCTGCCACTGGTACTCTACCTCGTCCACTGTGAACCTCAGAGGCCAATTCAGAATACTGAACATTTAGATGAATAAATTTGAGTCATAATCACAGCAGAAAAAGAAAACATATCATGACCCTAAAACAGATTTATGATAAAGTACAAATTGTCAAACAATACGTAACAAGGTTAATAATTCATCATGTCTTGGAGAATGCAAGTTATAGTGCCTTTTGTTTTTCCCCTAATTAATGCAGTAAATGTAGACAGCTGGCAGGACTAGAATTGATGAACTCTTAGGATCTTGTTCTATTCAGAAGGGAGAGCTAAATTATTATGTCGTAGTGAGAAAAGTGAAAACACAAAAATGAGCACAAATAACAACTAAATTCCAGCTGTGACAGTTTTAAATTCTACATACTGTGAAGGTGGGCAGGTGGGGGGTTGTCAGCTTTCAATGCCCAGAAGCCAGGAGCCTAAATCAGTATCTGAGTGTTTTTTATCACAGCTACCTCTTATCTTAGAAAGAATGAAATATTATATATTTGATATTTCAAATTTGGCTTTTCTACACATCTCCTCCGGCTCCCTGAAGAGTGAAGAGCAATAACATTCTATTCATTAATTACTGCATCTGAAATCCCAAACATCTATATCTTAATTTGCCATACCTTGTCCACATAATTAACGTGACCAAATCAATAGCATATATTGCAAGTTCAACAAAGCAATAATAAGTCTTGGACCAAATTTGAATACATACAAACCTGTATGCTGTTTATTAGTTCTTGAGGATGCTCAATCCGTAGCCCCACCTGTTAATCAAATGTAAGAAGTGACAACAATAAGAAAATAACAAGAAGCATTATTTTCAAGACAAACACTGCAATATATTATAATATTATTCCAGTAAAAAAAAAAAGTTCAGATGGGCCAACATATGGATGTAATTGCAACAATTTCCAACAATAACAAATTGGAAATGCTAATAAATATTAGAAAACCCCGTTTGACCAGTTTAAGTATTTTAAACTAGCCCAATGGAAATCCTTTCTAGTAAGAGCTGTTGCAGTAAGTAATAGCATATATTGTTCCATTTCCACCAACACAAAAAGGAAACAGTGTCAAACTGTCAATCCATCAAGATTCTTGAAAATGTTAAAAAATTGTGGAGCTCCCAACAGACCACAGTGATGTGATACATAGAAGAATCCAAGTGAAAAAGGCCCTCACTTGCACAGACATGTATAAGTTTCTCCCTGCCAATGAAATGTCAGCTATTTCCTAGGAGCTCAGGGTTTTGTCAAGTCATACTAGGGTATTGTAACTCTATATTACATGATAAATAAGCATCACCAGTACTGCCATACCAAAATAAGCACCAACTATTCTTTGTCATCAGTAAAGTTCAATCCTTGAGTGTGGAACTAGCCCCTCCCAAATGTAAGAGGCAAACAAGCACCGAAAAAACACCACAAAAATCACTCTTAATAGTATCTCTTAAATGTGGAGGGAGAAATGAGCCTGTTTCCTAAACCAAAAACACATCCACACATGGTACATCAGGCCTAAGATTTACTAGTTTGTCTGTTACAATTAAGAAACAGTGCTACCATTTTGGAACAGGCAGAGAATTAAACAAAGTAAACTCATCTATATGCAAACAGATAAGCATCACAGTGCTAATAGATTGAAGTGGAGATTGAAAGATCATGTCTATAGAAACTCACAGCAAAATCTTTTGGTTCCAAAACCACATTATGAGAAAGAAGCATTTGATATGTATCACGAGCAGAATGGCCAACAGCCAAAATAACTGCATCATATTCCATCTTCTGGCTGTTTACTTGTAATCTATCAGCTGAATCAGATACCATAGCCCCCATAATGTGTCCATCTTCAATAATTAAATCATCCACTCTTGCTCCAAACTTGATGGAGACCTGAGCACCAAAACAATGTTACTTGGTCTTGGATCATTGCAGACAAGAGCGGGAAGAAAGATTGCCACTACATATGCATATATTTTTGAAATAAAGAGGCTAAGAATGAAACTAACGCCCAACTCTTGCAGATGTTGCCGAAAGTTGCGAAGCAGTGGAACCAATCTATCTGTTCCTAAGTGAGGTTTTCCATGAATTAATATGTTTTGTGGAGCTCCAAACTGCACTAGAGTTCTCATCACCTAAAATGAAGACATTAAGTCAGCCATTCAAATGTCATATAAGTTGGGAAAAACAAAAGAGAAAAATTTAGTTAGGAGTAAAAAGAAAAAATTATGTTTCAAACCGTATATAATAATGGGAACAGCAACCAAGACAGAAGACAAAACCCTAAGAGCTACATAATGCTTTTGGCCGGAAAAAAAAAAAACTCAATTTCAGTTATCTCTTTATAAAAAGGTAACATGCCACACTTTTTACACCCATGAGAGACAGTTATAAATGCTGGAAGAGGGCTAAGTTCTTGTGTTGGTCTATCAACATAGACAAAGGAGACAGTATTTTTTATTACTTGAGTTCATGCCAACCTAAATATCAACATTTCGGTATCAGAAAACAATTCAGTATAATTTTCCAAAAGATCTGTAAGAAAAAGGACCAGATAGACACATTCATGAAATGCACATATCTACTTCATAAATGTAAAGTATAACTATAAACTAACTGCAAGAACACTGCCACTATTTCGTCCAATTCTAGTTACCAGCTTCCCGTCACTCCAGGTACCTGCACCACCCTGCCACAAATAAGTCCTTGATAAAGTGAATAAATAATGAAACTAACATAGCATGCTAGTTAAATAACAAAGTCAAAAGTGCAAAAACACAAATGAAGCCAAGAACTGACTCATCATGTGGTCCTTATGATGAATTTCATATTAATTTTAGAAGTTCAGTAGGAGGGGGGTTCTGTGTATTCACAAACACTTAGATGAGCATTATACACGAGGCTTATTAGAATTAACTCTAGGACATACTGTTTTCCCTGTTATGGAGAAAATTCACTGTAGCAAGTAACACAAATGGGACAACATAGTACTCCCATATGCTTACTTCTTGATTACTTTTTATTTGAAAAGAATACGTCAATCTCTCTACAATTGAAAGTAAAAGAAATAAATTGGATGACTTTGTAAGTAGTGTCCAAAAATTTTGTTACCCATAACTCAGAAGTGGTGTGATTGTGAATAAAACATCCATTAGATACTATGACAACAAAATTTTTTTGAAGAAACAAAGCAAGATGCAAGGTACAACCTCCCCAAAGCAGAAGTTGCTTTCTGTTTCTAAAATTCGACGAACAACCAGAGCACCAATATCACGACCCCTTTTTTCAACCGCTTGGCCTCTTTCCATCAATGTTACATCTGCACCAAGCTCTGCAAGAACAAGAGTAGCAAATAGACCAGAAGGCCCACTGCCCACTACTGCAATTTTTGGTTTCCTAGTAGCTCGGATCTGGTACAAATCTCCTGAAAAAATACCATTTCCATCTTCACCGGTTACTACACCTTCATTATTCTCTTTGTAATCATGTATTATACTCATCAAATCACCAAACACTCGTCCATCATGCACGTGTTCTACAAGGCCAACTTTAGGCTCCAGCCGAGAAATGAAGTCCCAAGTGCGAGGCTCTAGACTGACAAGTTTTTTTACATCCATGTCCACAGTATGCACAAATTTGGGCTCCTTTAGTTTCTAAAAGGAATCAGTGAAACAAAATAAGTGGACTTCACTATCAATAAACTTCTATTACAACCTGGAAACAGATGAGACAATGATTTCACAATAAGGAAAGTCAAATAACTGATTCAAAATTTCTTTACGCCTATCTAAGTACACATGCAGGCTTTCACTGAGTCCGTTTGGCACCCATATTTTGTGTTTTGCATTTCATCTGTATCGATGCATGCCAGTACACCACTAAAGTAAAACTAATAAACATACATAAAGCACTATAGAGATCTGAAAAGGCTTTGAACTGTATAATATCCATTATTAATTACTGGTGAACAACCAATGATCAAAATAAAAAATGGATGTACTAAAATCAGGACATTAGAGTTCAAAATTATTCTTACAAGTAAATGCAATTGAAAGAGCACATAATTTCATTAAAAAATTAATTCATGAAAAAAGTTATAAGCCTAAAGAACTTTACAGTTACATGAGCGACCTCACCATATATTAATATCTTGCTCTCTTTTTTAATCATTAATTTAACAAGAAAATAATTCAATTAACACATTTATTGGAGAGTGCGGCATTGAACGAACCTTCCTGGCATCGAATGATTTCCGAACAACCGAGAAAGCTTCACGTGGTAACAGTGAAGCAACCTGTCACAAGAATTGAAAATTGAATGTTACCACACTCTGATAGCTCGAATGCTTCCACGTCACAGAGGTTCAAAGCAAAAACACGATAACAAAGGCAAAGGAAATACTGCTGCATAAAGAGAATGAATTGACCAACGAGATATCGGACATTAAGACTGTACAAATGAAACACAATCATTAATGTTTAAAAAGAAGAAGAAGTAGTAAACAGAGCTCTTTAAGGACTTCACATTTTCATTGACCCAAACTTGAGAAAAAAGACACTCCCGAAAACTCAGAACTTACCGGGAACTCTAGAACTTTAGCAATTTCTTCAAGAAGCCCATCTGAAACCTCGAGAAAATCCTGGCCAGGATCCTTATAAACTGGAACCCCGAGCTTGTAAAGCCTCCATGTACCCTCAAACCTGTTCTTATCCTTCAAGTCTTGTAGAATTTCTTTATGCTTTGATTTTAGTTTCTTCTTCTCTGATGGGTACCTCTGCTTGCCGGTTCTCTTAGCACAGACGATGCGGAGTGTTTGGCGACGAGTATAAGGAAACCTTGTCGCAGGATTCCGAGGAGGTTGAAAGTAGAAAGCACCAAGCTTGGAGGAGAAAGAAGAGGTAAGAATGTGCATGGCTGGTGAAACTAGCGAGAGCAGCACAGAGCAAGTCTGCTGCAAAATTGCAGAGTCGGATAAGGGGCCTTCTTATGAAATGAGATGAATAGCGAGTCGATGAATCTGACTCGGAATCGGACTCATGGGCTGATGCTCGTCGTTTATTTGAATCGCGAGATAGGGAAGCCAGTCTTTTGCGCTAGGTGCAAAACTTTTCCTCCCATTGTCGTTTCCGTTCAACAGCCATTGCGATGGTAAATTTTCAGAGAAAAAAAAGGGGGGGCTAGCAAAAGATCATGTAAGGGTGTGGGAATTGGGGTTACGTAGTCATATATATAGTTTTTTTAATTTTTATTCTCCTAAATAATACTATAAAATAGAAACTGGATTTTCACAGATACTACAGTTACATAATTTTATGATCCTATGAATTATATTATTTCATTTATAATTTTAATTTTAAAAAATTTTAAAAAATGTATTTTTTATATTAGAAAAGGAACATCTTTATACTAGGTATGGAGAGACTTTCACAAACAATCTCACGGGAGGTTTTGTTAAGCAATTGGCAACCAATCAAGCTTAGTAAAAATGGACCACCATTTTTAGATCTCTTATTTATAGATGATCTAATATTCTTTGGTGACACTTCAAACTAGCAAATCTCCACTACAATTCAATCAGTTCTGCAGCAATTCTGGCCACAAGATAAGCGTAAATGAAACATGAGTTTTCTTTTCCAGGAATTTACAAAACAGTGAGGCATTAAGAATCTGCAATCTCTTAGGTTACTAGCACAATAGCAATTTAGGCAAATACCTCGGAATCCTATTACTTCATGAGCGTGTCACCAAGGACACTTACCTTTACTTGGTGAAATGAATTAAACAAAAACTCTCAAGATTGGGAAGCCAAAACCCTCTCCTTTGTAGGGCACTTAACCCTTGCAAAATCTTTGTTGTCTGTTATCCCATCATATATCATGCAAACAAGCAAACTACCAAGCAGTATTTGTGACAAAATAGACAATCTTATTAGAAAGTTCCTATTGGGTGGCACTAGTGACAGTCATGGGATTAGTCTCATCAACTGGTAATCAATATGCCAACCTTTCAAGAATGGAGGTAGTGGCCTTAAAAGTGTAGATACTTAATTGTGCTTTCCTAATGAAGCTTGCCTACAATTTTGTAGCCCACCCCAACCAGTTATGGGTCAAAGTTTTGGAAGAAAAATATGGATGGGAAAGAAAAAACAACAGGCACTTCCAGAGAAAAATTTGCTCACACACTTGGTTAAGCATCTCCCAAATCTACGAAGATACCAACCTTGGCATTGCTTGGGAGATAGGTGATGGGATGACTACAGGCTTTTGCAATGACAGTTGGGTGGGTGATTTAGGACCACTCAGACTCCTCACGCTCGTAGATATTGCAGAATAGGACCTTCATAAGCCCATAAAGGACTTTGGGAATGAGAATGGAGAATGGAATTGGCCCTGCTTTGAACACCTCCTTCTACCAGACATCCTCCTTTAGATTGCTAAATGAAAATCACTGTCACCATGTAAACACCCCATTTTGTCCGGACATTTTACAAAAAATAATAAAATAAAATAAAATAAAAATAATAACAAAAAAAGAAAGAAGAAAGGAGATAAAAGAAAATAAAAAGTAAAAATAGAAAAACTAAAACCAAAACAAAAAAAATAAAATATAAAACCAAAACAAAAAAACATATTTTGGGCTCCCAAAATGTCACAAGCCCAATTAAGGGCTTGTGAACTCGGGCCATGCAGCCCTTAACAAAAGCAAGACTGAAAAAGCAAGGGGGCAGCACGCTTGAACAAAAAGAAAAGGGAGTCAGGCCGCAGACTAAGAAGACGAGACTGAAGACACCAGAAGCACGCGAGACCAGAAAAAGAGAGGAAGGAGACGTGCACGGAACCGAAAAAAGCCGAGGAGGAGGGAGATAAATGGAGGAGGCTCGAAGAGAGAGGGGGGAGAGTAGAGGAGAGAGAGCGAGAGGGAGCTAGGTGAAGCCAAAACTCGAAAGAAAAATCGAGGGAGACCAGAAGAGGAGACTGAATCGAGAGAGAAGGAGCCGCAGGCCGGGAAAAAGGCAGACACGGGAGGCCAAGCAGGAAATTGGGAAAAGACAGAAGAAAAAACTGAGAGGGCAAGCGAGAGGGAGCACGAGGGAGACCGAGGCCGAGAGAGAAAAATGAAGAGCGAGAGGGAACGGAACCTGAACCGAAAACAGGGGGGTCCGAGGGAGCTGGAACTAAAAAAAAATAGAGGCACGGGGAGAGAAGAGAGGATGAGAGCCGCGAGCAAATGAGAGACCAGGAGCACGCGTGAACTGGAAAAACAGAGGGAGCCGAAACTGAAGAGGAGGAACAGAGGGACGTGGACGAAAAAATAGAGACAAAGGGAGAGGTGACAGTTGAAGACGAAGAGGAAGCAGCCGCGGGAGAACTGGGAGGACGATCCACAGCAGAGGAAGGAATGAAAGGAGCCGCGGGTGAAGAAAAACAAAGGGGTGCGCCGAGAGAAAGAGAGGATCCAGAGGCAGCATGACAGGACAAGAAAAGGACCGAGGTAGCAAAGCAAGAAAGGGAAGCAGCCGCGGAGATCTGAGGAGCCCGAGGAAAATGGAAGGGGGGCAGGACACTGAAGAAAAAGGCGAGCGCGAAAGGAGGAGAGAAAAGCAGAAGCTCCTCCTGTTCGTGGCCGGAGTTAATGCTACTGCCTTGCATGAGGAAGGTTCACAAAGGCACCAAGAGCAGAATGAGGATTGTAGATGTCTTCACTAGCTCAGCATTGTTCTCTCCTTCTTCTCATCAACAAATTTCCTAAAGATTACAGGTTCATTCTAGACGCACCCTCAACTCCAGAAACATTTGCTTGCCTGAGTCTTCCTTCTTTCCTAATATGTCGATCATTGTCATAAAATTTTTATTACACTTTATATGTAATTTTTTTTTGGTATTTTTTATTACGCTTTAATTGATATTTATCCTAGATAATTCTAGTAGTCTATCTTGTATTAAGCTGTAATACATGGCATTTTTGTGTGTCTTGAAAAAACTGAAAAATAAATAATTACCTATAATTGTGCCACGTGAGTTTTTTCTGAATCCACGCAGGCATATTGATTAATCATGTTGTTGTGTGAGTTTACGGGTCCACACAGGCATATGATCTAGATGACTGAGTTGTAAATAACTTAGTCATATAATTTTTCAACAAAATATATATTTTGAAATACTTTTAATAAATAATAATACTTAATGATTTTTTTAAATAATAATAATAGAAATAATCGACTCAATAATCCCACCACGTAAGGTTTCCAGAACCCACGCAGGTACGTTGGGTAACTGAGTTATCGCGTGAGATTGCGCATCCACGTAGATATATCAGTTAAATAACTTTCTTTTAAGAAAATGATTATATTTCCTAAAAAAAAATTATCTTAACAAGTTTTTTCCCAATTTTATCTAAAAATATATAATAAAATTTTCATTTGAAAAAAAATATATAGTAGTATTTTCTGAAGTTTTGCTTTAAAGGTTAGTAAAACCTTTATACCGCGAGGTTTCAGAATCTCCGCAGGTAATTCAGGAATCGGTTTATTGGGCAGGACTGCGAATCAGCACCAGATAAATTGGTTTTCATTTTTTTAAAAAAAAAATTTTCAAAAGAATAAAAATGTGATGATTTTCCAAAAGTACAAAATATATCATTTTAAAACAAAAAAATCAAAGAAAAACAAAAGATATTTTTACCCAAAATAAAATAAGAGTAAGTGAGTGGAATTGAATTATCTTTTACAAATTAAAACACACCAACTCAATCTCAGAAAATTTTTTTGTTTGTAAAAGGTTAAATTATTTTCCATTAACCTTCTCTTATTACAAAAATTAAAAAAAATATGTCAACCAACAGACACGCATTTCTAGTCCCGAACTATGTGGACTTTGATCCCCATTGCAGGGTACGTAGGCCCCAGGCTCTGATCCTGGGTCAAGTCCGCCTTTGTAAATAAATAAATATTTTCTGGTTTATTTGGTGTTTTTTTCCTTTATTTAATAAATATTTTTCAATTTATTTTCTTAAATTCCTTTTTCCTCATTTTTTTAATCTCCTTAATTTCTAAGTTAATTTATTTTCCTTATTCCATTTTTCAAACTTTCTTAATTTCTTTTTTTCTCTACCCGTTTTCTCGCATGTGAATTATAAAAGGAAAACCAATATATATTTTAAAGCCATATTAATTTACGCAATCAACGTAAGGTAACCATTCCTAGGAACGGGTGTCGTGGGGTGCCTAACACCTTCCCCACGCACAATCGACTCCCGAATCCAACTCCGATTACGCAGATCATCCTTTCCTCTTCAATTCGGTTTCCCAAGATTTTCCTCAAAATTTTGGTGGCGACTCCTCACAAGTCGGTTTTCGCTAGAAAACCAGATTTGTTCTCATTTTCCCTTTCGTCGCATTTTTCCGGGTGCGACACACCAAATGAAGGAACTGTGAGCTGCTTCTAGAACCACAACTCAAACGGTGCCTTCTATGTGAGTTCAGCCTATACCTCCTTGATGTGGAGCAATTAGAACAATGAAAATCATAGATAGGAACATGTATGGATGTGGAAGGGAGCCCAACACATCAAGACCTTTTTATGGCTCACAATCAAAAGAAGAATCCTAACAAACATTGAGAGAGCAAGGAGGCATATGACAGATCACACCATGTGTGTTATATGTTGCAATGGTGAAGAAAATGTGGATCACATCATGCAACGATGCAATCTAGCGAAGGAGATTTGGGAAAACCTTGTTCCAGCCAACATCAAAATGAGCTTCCACTCTGAAGACATTACTGAATGGTTTTATGATAACCTGCTTTCACATGCTGATAATTGGCACATCCTATTCGGGATCACCTGCTGAAAACTTTGGGAGCCAAGGAACAAACTCATCTTCATGGAGGAAACAATTAGTGTCAACCATGTACTTTGTGCTATCAATTTCATCCTTGATCAGACTCTTGCATCAAATGAAACTTCTACAATCCACACACTTATATAGGATGATCCCTTATTTACCTTTTTGTTGTTTTCTCTTAATTCTCTTAATTACTTAACCATGTGCTGATCATCCTGTTGTAATATTCTTCAAGCAAAAAACTTTCCCATTTCATTGAAAAAAAAGTAGAGAATAAAGATAATGAAGTAGAGGATAGAGAGAAAAAAAATATGAGGAGTCAAAAGTAAAGCTAGTTTTATTTATATACCAGGGGTATTTATACAAGAATAAGCAAAACCATAATCGTTAAAGGATAATAATCCTTTAATTAATTAAATAAAATAAATAGAAAAGATTATTCAGTCCTAGGTAAAGAACATTCTATATAGACGTCCAAAATCTTCATAACACTCTTCCTTTGGATGTCCATTATCAAATAATGTGTCCTATTAAAACCTTATTAGGAAAAATCTAATGAGATAAAAATCTAGTGAAGGAAAAAGAGCACATGATATTTGGATTCTTATTAATATTGTCTCATTAAAAATCTTATTAAGGAAAACCCAGTGAAATAAGACCTTAGAGAGGAAAAAAGAGTAAAACATAGTATTTTCCCCCCAAGATAACTAAATCATTTATATTTTTGAGTTGACGCTTTCTAATATCATACACTAACTTTCTCAAAAGTTATAGTTGATAATGTCTTGATAAACAAGTCTACAAAATTATCACATGAACAAATTTGTTGTATCACTACTCTTTAGGAGATAATGAGTGAAAGAGACTTTTGTAAAATATGTTTTGTTCTATCTCCTTTGATATATCTTCTTTTACTTGAGTTATGCGTGCTGTATTATCTTTGTATAATAGCTATATGGATCTTCTCCTCTAAAATAAAATCACACATTTTTAGAATATGATGAATTTGTGACCTTAGCCAAACACATTATTGACTTGTTTCATGCATTGCAATGATTTCTGTATGATTTGATAAGGTAGCAACTAAAGTTTGTTTTGCTAAGCACCAAGATATAGTTATACCTCCACGTGTAAACACATATCCAGTTTGAGATCGTACTTTGTGTGGATCTGATAAATATCCTGCACCTACATAACCAATTAATTGTGATCCGGATTTAATGGAAGAAAATAACCCCATATCAACAAGCTTTCAAAAAATATGCTTAATCCCATTCCAATGTCTCCTTATTGGAGAAAAACCAAATCTTTCTAATAAATTTATAGCAAATGCAATATTAGGTCGTGTTGAATTGACCAAATACATTAGTGCATCTATTGCGTTAAGATATGATACTTTAAGACTAAGAAGTTCTTCAACATTCTCTTGAGGACAAAATGGATCTTTATTAATATCAAGCAATGTTACAACAATTGGTGTAGTTAATGGAAGTGTTTTATCCATATAAAATCACTTCAAGACTATTTCAGTGTAAGTTGATTGATAAAGGAGAATCGTATTTGTTAAGTTCTTGATTTGTAAACCAAGACAAAACTTCATCCTTCAAAGATCTTTCATCTCAAATTCTTTCTTTAAACAATCAATTGCTTTTTTTTTTAAACTCTTCAAGAGCTCCAATAATATTTAAATAATCCACATAAACAACAATTATGACAAACTCTAATCAATTTCCTTTTATAAATACACATGGGCAAATTGGGTCATTCTTATAACCTTCTCTCAACAAAAATTCACTAAAATGATTATACCATATAACGATTATACTACTTACATGTTTTAGACATTATAAATCCTTCTTGAATTTTCATATAGATTTTACTATAGAGTAAGCCATATAGATAGGTTATAACAACATCGATTAGACATATGTCAAGCTTGTTATATACTTTCAAACTAATTAGATATCTAAAAGTGATTGCATCTATCACATGAGAATATGTCTCTTCACAATCAATACCAAATCTTTATAAAAATTCTTATGATGTAAGTCGTACTTTATATTTGATGACTTCATTTTTCTCATTTTATTTTCTCGCAAATGACCATTTGTACCTTATAGGCTTTACTCCATTAGGTATTCAAATTACGGGTTCAAAAACTTAATGCTTTGAAACTGAGTTTATTTCTTCTTGAATCGCATCTTTCCATTCTGGCCAATTATTACTATATCTACATTCTCCAATAGTTCTAGATTCAAGATCCTCATTGCGATTTAATATTTCCATAGCCACATTATATGAAAAATATGTTATCAACAACTATATTATTTTGGTTCCATCTCTTCTTATAGACATAATTTATCAAGATCTCTTTATTATTTTTAGGTATCTAAACCTCTTATAGGGTCTTTTGATTAATTATGTCTTGATACTCTTTTAGAGTACTAGCCTCCTCAACTTGACCATCTTAATTATTTGCTCATTTTCCATTTCTAGGATTTTCATCTTTGGAACCAATTGGTCTACCGCACTTTATATGTGTCTTAGTTTCATTTGCACTAGCTACTTGTCCTGCTAGGACATCAATTCTAATTGGAGTATTTTCAGCTGAAATGTGAGATTTGGTAATTTTCTTTAGGATAGTAAATGCATCTGATAGTTGATTTGCAATTGTCTGCAAATGAACTATCGTTTCTAAAATTATAGTTCACATTGCTTTATACGAGAATCTAAATGAAGTAATGATAATGTGATGTAATTTCTTTCTCCAATTCCTTATTATCTCTCCCAGTGTTGGAAAAATGGTTTCATCAAAATGACAATTGGCAAATCGTATAGTAAATAATTATCCAGTTAATGGTTCAATATATTTGATTATAGAAGGAGATTCACAACCAGCATATATTTCTAATCTTCTTTGAAGACCTATCTTTGTACGATGTAGTGGGGCAATTAGAACATATATTGCACATCCAAAAAATCTTAAGAAAATATTTTGCTCCTAAATTAAAAGTCAATTGTAATTGAGAGAATTTATGATAACTTGTTAACTTGACGCATGTAAGTGCTACTGCATGTGAAATTGTATATCCTTACACTAAAATGGGAAGTTTTGTTCTCATAAGCATTGGTCTAGCTTGTAAGCTCTTAATAAATGATTCTGCCAGACTATTTTGAGTGTGAACATGAGCAACAAATTTTTTTACTGTCATTCCAGTTGATAAGCAATAGTCATTGAAAGCTTGAGAAGAAAACTCACTAGCATTATCAATACTAATTGTCTTAATTGCATAATTTGGAAACTATGCTCTTAATCTATTTGTTAGAGCTAGTAATCTAGCAAATGCTAAATTACAAATTGATAACAAACACACATGTGACCATCTTGTAGATGCATCTATTAAGATCATAAAGTATCTAAATGGTCTACATGGTGGGTGAATGAGTTTACATATATCCCCTTAGATATGCTCTAGAAATATAGAAGATTCAATTTCAATTTTTTCTAGTGAAGGCCTTGTGATTAATTTGCATTGAGAATAAGCAGCACATGAAAAGTTATTAAATTGAAAAATCTTCTGGTTCTTCAATAGATGTTCCTGTGAGTTTTCAATAATTTTTCGCATCATAAGTTGATCTAGGATGGTCTAGCTAGTCATGCCAAACTATAAATGTGTTTTGATCAGTAAACTTCTGGTTTACAACAATATTCATTTCAATTGTACTAATATTTGTATAGTACAAACTATGAGATAAAGCATGTAACTTTTCTAATATTTATTTCTTTCCCGATACATTCATTGTAATATACAGATATTCAACATTTTTCCTCATTACTAGTCTTGATGTGATATCCATTACAACAGATGACTTTGAAGCTCAAAAGATTTTATTGAGGATTAGTGGAACATAATGCGTTATCAATAACAAACTTTGTTCCTCCAAGCAATAATATAATGACTCTTTTAAAGCCCCAAATCAATTTTGCATTACCAACTATAGTATTGATATTTGCATTACTTATTGTGAGATAAGAAAAATGTTTCCTATCTTTATTGTATGCGTTGTGGCAGTGTCTACTAGACATATATCTTTATTATTGTATCAAACCAAAGCATGAGGAATTTCTATATTCGTCATTAAACAAACAAAATACATCATAAGAAAGTAACAACATACATTATAAACAATACAATAATCATAATAAAAATATAATGATTTAGTCATAGATTGATAAATATCTACAATAGTTTTTGTTTTTCAAGAACTACATTTCCATTCATAAAATATATATTTTATGTCTAATTGTCTAGAATTATACATTTTACAAGTATATCAAGAATGCTTAATATCCTTTAACTTATTTTAAAATTAAAATAAACTAAAAGTAACATCAAATATTAATAAAAAAAAATAAGAACACTAAATTCAAAATAATAATGATTTATTCTAATTTAATTGTCATAATAATAATATATATTTTTTATGATACATGCAAGGAATTAAATTATAGCTAAGGATTTATCACCAAGCTACATATTGTTTTGCACTCTAATACATGAATATTAAGAGTCAAGTATATATGAAAAATAACTTGTAATTGATATTTTATCTTAATTTTGCATATAATCATAAATCAAATTTGATAGTACTATATGACTATGCAACATCATATAGCCTCCTAGGCTTTATGGTTACTTTTTGGTTTCACAGTAACTTTTGACATTTTTCTTAACATCTTATGGTCATTTTGGTCTAATAATCACCTTTAATATTCAACCCTTTCAATGGCATACAATCAACAAATTATTAATCTTCAAAACTATAATAATTACATCTTTAAAAGCAGTAAAAACTTTTCCATGCAATAAAATATATAAACCGTTAGCCTTCAGGAGGGCTATGGTAATTGTATCCATCAAATTGTTAAAGTGCCATAAATTTTCTACATACATATGTCTTTCATTGAACCACAAAATAATCCTTTCATAAAGTAGCTTAAATCAAAAGTGATATGGCTTCTGACCATCTAATCACAAGATCTAATGTTATATGGCTGTTAACCATCTATTCATATATATTTTCCCGTCAAACCTTTATAAAAGCTAAAACTCTATAGCGAATAAAAAAAGAAAAAAGAAAAGCGCTAGAATCGTAATTATTGGTTTGAGGAAATGCATATTCAATATGTCATATGCAATCTCTAGACAAATATTATACATAAAAATCTAACAACCCAATATTAGATTTAGACCGTGCCTTTAAAAGTAAAGGGGCTAAAATATAATTCATGAAAACCTTGGGTTCCAGAAAAGTAATTAATCAAACTAGGTTATTAGTGACATCATTCATGAAACCTTGATATTTTATATTTAGTCTATCATTTTTAATATCATTTTATATCAATTCCTTAACTTTTTAGCACATTTTAGGGATATTTTTAGATTTATTGTGGCATTTTGTTAATTTTCTTAATAAATTTCAGAAATTGTAAAAAAATATGCAATAAATGATAATAGATAAATAAATGAATATATATAATATACTTACTTTTCTATTATTTTTATTGTTATTATGATTATTATAATCTTTTCTCTTGTTTGATTTTTCTTCTGCAGGCATAGGGGCGAACGCGAGAAAGGAAAAGAGCTCATCCTAAATTTTTTTTCAGAGCTGAAAATATCTATACTTGGAGAGCATTGGCCAGCGTCCTCTCTCGTTTTTCTTCCTCCATTGCCATCGCAACTCCTCTGTTTTCATCCACCATCGAGATCGAGCTTCAAGCCTTCATTCCTTCCAACCTTCATCATTATCATCGCTTGCAAGGGAGCTCCAATTGTAGTTGCATGGATCTCCACCATGATTACTGCGGGCAAACTCAAATCCATTAAATTTTACCGGTGATCTTTGGGGAATTTTTCAGATCTTAACTCACAAGCACTCCCTACTAGCCAAAACCTACTTCTCAACCATTTCCTTCATCAATCATCCTTCGAGGACTGATCTTCCAAGTGCTCAGTTCATACTATTCAGATTCTAAGCTTGCGGTGGCAGCATTAACTCTTGTTGTCAGCCTTCCTCACCTAGACCACAACGAGTGCCTCACCTCTTCTCTTTTTTAGTTCCTCACCTAGCTCTGAATGTCTCTCACTCTCAATTGCAGAAATGGAGAGGAGTTTCGTGCATCCATCTATGAGTAGTTGAGTTGATTGCTTCCTCAAGAGATTGGATTATCACCCCAGAGCTGTTAATCAGATGTTTTGATGATTCTAAAATAAATGAGTTTGGAGATCCAATATCAAAGGAACATAAGTGAAATGAAGAACAAAGTTAAAGTTTCCTGAAGATTGAAGAGATGTTTCACATGCTTTAGGAAATTATTTGTAAAAGAAGATAATTGAGTTTTGAATTTCAATTAACCCAATATTAAATGAGATAACTAATTGAATGATTAATGATTAGCTCATGATTTCAAAATAATTTTCATGAAAAGAGCTATCTTATGAGAATAAAGTCTCAATTTCAAAATAATTCTAAGTGTTCATTTTGTTTTCATGAAAATGTTTCAGCTTATGGGGATAAGATCTCAACTTCAAAGAGATTTTCTAAGTGTTTACTTGTTTTTCATGAAAATAATTTACCTTATGCGCATAACCATTGAAGGTTATAAGGATAAAGACTCAATCTCAATGATTTTCCAAAGTTCATTCTTTATTTCATGAAAAGGGATTGAGATTATCCACATAACACTGCTTGAGGATCAAGTTCTCAAGTCTGTCCAGGTGGTTATCCTGAAAAGGTAGACACCTTATTTGCATAAGGGAGTGAACAGTGAAGGCAAGTGGTACTGTACAGCCTGTAATTCGTATAACCTAGGGAGGTTGTCCGCGTAACGTGTGTCACAGAGCACTTGGACTCTTCTCAATTAAATAAGTTATCTACATAACCTATATTTCAGAGTACTTGAACTATTCTCGGGTAAACAGGTTATCCGCATAACCTATATTTCAGAGTATTTGAACTTTCCTTGGGTAAATAGGTTATCCGCTTAACCCTGAGAGGTTATCTTGATAACTTAAGTTCTACAAAAACTCAGTTTGAGAAAAACTTAATGTTATCCTAATAACTGAATGGGTGTTCATGAAAATGATTTTAAACTAAAATTTAGTTATTCTGGGTAGCACGTTATCCACATAACCTAGCTAGGTTATCCACATAATGAAAGCTCTACGTTGAAAATAAAAGCAAACAATTACCCGTTATTCGCATAACCTGATAAGGTTATCCGCATAACCTTAGTTAGATGCATTTAATGCAGTAGGTGAACAGCTATTTTTCTGAAAGTAACGGCTAATCTTTATTTTCAACAAATAGTTTTATCCTAAAACTATAAATAGGACCTCCTTTAAGTTGTTGGGTAATGAGAAAAATAATAAATACACCAAAACTCTACTAATTAAATTTCTGATTCATTCAAAGCTTACCTACCCATTGTTTTTCTCATTCATTGTATCTTAACTTTCATATCCACTCTTTTGAGAGAGTTTTCATTCTGTATACATCTACACACTTGTAGAGAGTGCTTAGTGTGAGATTACACTAAGGGAGATATTCTTACTCTTGAGTGAGAAGAGTGAGAGAGCTTATTTCAGTTAAAAGTTTGGGCTAGTATTGTATTGCGGTCATTGTAAGAACCCATTCAAATCTTGCAAGAAATAGTGGAGAAATCTCAAGTAGTGACTTGAGGACTAGACGTAGGTCAAGTGGAGTAGACCGAACCAGGATAAATCACTGATTTTTCTTCTCATTACTCTTTATTTCCTATACTCTATTTTTCAGTGAATTTTTAGTGTCACCACTGTATTTCATTTTTTCAGTAAAATTTCAATCTTCTCAATTCACCCTCATCTTGGGAAGCCAGCTGAATTAACAAGTGGTATCAGAGCCTAGACTCCTAATTAAAGGATCTAACAATCTGGTAGAAAACATGGCTGGTTTTGGTGAAGGTGTTCTTCCAGATGAAATAAAACCAACAGACCTTCTGGTTTTAGTAGAGAATATTATGGGTATTGGAAGATGAGGATACAGATCTACCTTCAATCCATTGATTTGGATATTTGGTCAGTCATTCAGAAAGAAGATTTCATTTCGATAAAACTACAAGATGATGGGAAATACAGAGAGAAACCTGAAAAGGAATGGAACAAGAAGGATAGGAGAAGGGTCATTCTCAACTTTAAAGCTAAGCATTGTCTGGTCAGTGCTCTCAATCAAGATGAGTTCTACGGAGTGTTCCAATGTACAACAGCCAAAGGTATGTGGGACACTTTGGAGATTGCTCATGAAGAAACCACCGGCATGAGAGAAAATAAATTGAATACGTGTATTGGAGAATATGAAAGCTTCAAGATGAAAGAGGGTGAGAATATCAAGGATATGCAGAAGAGATTTACCCTCATTGTGAATCAGCTGAAGAGCCTTGGAAAGGAATACACCCAGTCTGAGAAAGTCAGAAAAATTCTCAGAGCCTTACCCATTGAGTGGCAACCAAAGGTGACTGCAATAGATGAAGTTAGAGGGGAATCAATGACATCTGTTATAGCCCTCTTTGGGAGTCTTGAAGAATATGAAGGGAAGCTGAAGGCTCTCAAGTAATCTACTTCATCTGACAAGAAGAAGAAAAGTTTAGCTCTCAAAGTAGAATCAGATGATGATAATGATTTAGAGGAGGATGCTGAGTTAGATGAAGAGACAATGACCATGCTGGTGAGGAAATTTAGCAAAATGTATGGAAAGAAGAAATTCAGAAGGTTTGCAAAGACAGATGAAGCCACCAGCAGCAAGAAAGAAAACAAAGATCCCATCACATGCTACGAATGCAAGAAACCTGGACACATCAAATAGGAAAGCCCTCTGCTGAGCAAGAAATAAGGGAAGAACAAAAAGGCTGACAAAGGAAAAAAGAAGAAAGCCTTCGTATCTTCCATCTGGGGAGATAGTTTAGGTGAATAAGAAGCAGCAAGAGATGATGAAATTGCTAACCTATGCCTGATGACTCAAGAGATTACTGAGGAGGAAAAGAATCGTAATCGAGATAGTGATAGTGACTCTGAGGTAAATGACTCTAAACCTTCGTACAATGAATTACATAATACATTTAATGAACTAATGACTGAATTTGTCAAAGTATCCAAACAACTGAGTCAAGCAAAAAGAAAAATGCACAAGCTTGAAAGTAAGACTCATACATCATGCACTACTTCACAACTTTCTTCTTCTTCCACTACCTCTGTATGTGTCTCATGCATTGAGTTGAGAGATAAGAATAGTTATCTTCACAAGACTCTAACCAAACTTATTAGAGGTGAGGACATGCTGAAAGTATTACTAGAAAACCAAATTATGAGTCAGAACAAAACTAGTCTAGGATATGACCCATGTGCAGTCAAGGAAAAACTGAAAATCAAGAAATAGAATCTCTATCTGAGAAACTTTGTGCATACTAAAAACATTAAACCAACTCAGATCATAGAGTCTTTCCCAGCTCCTAGAAGTCAAAAAGACAGATATTATAGTTATTATTTCAGACATGCATCTCTTTCCTCTAGCCCTTTCTCCACTTGCCACTTCTGTAACAAGAAGGCTCATATGTCCTCCACCTGCATATATAGGAGGGAAGGAAATGGCAATGGGATGAAATGGGTTCCCAAGGATTCCTCCACTAACAAGAAATGACCCAAGTAAATATAGGTACCTAAAAGAAAGAACTGGAACTTGTTTTGCAGGTGTGTCTCAAGGCCAAGAAAAGCAATAAATGGTACATGGACAGTATTTGTTTGAGACATATGACTGGAGACAAAGAAAAATCATTGAGAGATAAGAAATGAGGAAAGGTTACTTTTAGTGGTGACCAATCCGACAAGATAGTTGGGATTAGAATAGTTGGAAGAAACCCAGAAACATCAATTGAAGAAGTCTTGTTCGTGATAGGACTTAATCACAACCTGTTGAGTGTGAGCCAAACCTGTGATAGAGACAATTAGGTTTTGTTTGATTCTAACTATTGCCTAGTCATCAGAAAAAGTGACCGCAAAGTGATTCTCAAGGCAGAAAGAGATGGTAACTGTTATACTATTGATTTAGATGAATTACCTTCTCTAGACTCTATATGCTTAATAAGTGAAAATGATGATAGTTGGCTGTGACATAGGAGACTAGCACATGTTAGCATGCATCAATTAAATAAACTCATTAGAAATGAACTTGTTCTTGATCTACCCAACATTAAGTTTGAAAAGGATAGAGAATGTAATGCTTGTCTTAAAGGGAAACAAACAAAGTCCTCATTTAATTCCAAAAATATTGTCTCTACAACAAGACCACTGCAATTACTTCACATGGATTTGATAGGTCCTAATCATACTAAAAGTATTGGTGAAAACTTGTATGTACTTGTTGTGGTAGATGATTATTCTAGGTTTACCTAGACTTTATTTCTTCCCTTTAAAGATGAAATATATGATGCTTTTATGATCTTAGCCAAGAAAATCTAAAATGAGAAAGGTTGCTCTATTGTATGTATTAGAACAGATCATGCTGGAGAATTTGAGAATGCCAAATTTGCTGACTACTGTGATAAAAATGGAGTGGAGCACAACTTCTCAGCCCTAAGAACACCTTAATAGAATGGAGTTGTAGAGAGAAAGAATAGAGTGTTGGAGGATATGGCTTGTCCAATGCTGAATGAAAAATGATTACCTAAACAATTCTGGGCTGATGCAGTAAGCACAGCATGCTACTTGATGAATAGAGCATATATTAGACCCTTACTAGGCAAGACTCCATATGAGCTGTATGATTGGGATCCTGCAAGTATACAGGGTCGATCGCAGTAATAAAAAGTCTCCGGAGTATTCCAGAGGTCGAACCAAAGGGAGGTAGTAGATTTATCAGTCCAAACTTTTAATCGCAAAAGCAAGTGATAATTAAATAGAGAATTCAAATTTAAAAGGAAAGAAATAGAAAGCAAAATGAAGTTCGAGTTTAATTCAGTTCTAGAAGTGTCAAGGGATTATGATTCACCTTATGAGATAATTAGATTTTATTTCTTAGTTAGACTCTGCATAATTATAGTGATTGTTATTTCTAAAGCGTCCTAATTACCTCTCGGTCAATTAGTTCTTATTTAATTAAGATTCAATTCACTCTCGCGCAACTAAATTTTCTAATTAAACCTTGAAAACTACAACATATATCACCATGAATTCCTAATTCTATCTCTAGATTAGTTATTCATGTTTATCTCTCTATATCTAGGTTTACTCTTCACCTCTCAGTCCATTAAGTTTACCCATTAATTAGATTCTATGGTGATCAAGCATAAAATCCACATGAATAAATAAAAGAGATAAATATAATAAAAAAATAAATTAAATATAACTTGAAGAACAAATCAAAGAGTCTTAACTAGAGAAACAAATCCAATCCATCCCAATCAGCCTACATCCCTATCCATGACTGGGAAATTTAGCTATTTATGGAAATAGAAATTAAATCATAACTAAAATCCCAAATCATAGTAAAAATAATAAGAAAAAGAGTTATATTAGAGAAGAATGAATTTATCACTAATACTCCCCGAATCTCCTTACTCTTTCTCTATAAGATGCTCTTAGTTGCTCCCAGATGCGTTTAAAACCGTGTTCTCTGGCTTCTGAGTGCGTTTCTGCATCCCCCCTTGTGTTTCTATCATGTCTCCATATATAGAAAAATTTTAGAAGCCCATAAAAGCCCAAAATATCATGAAAACACGTCAAAAATGTATTTCTACGGACCCCTATTGCATGACCCGGCGCCAGGTGACCATAAAATCAATTAATACGGCACCAGATGCTTCCAAAATGAAGAAAAACGTCAAAATTTGTGTTGACTCGGCGTCGGATGGGTTTGACTCGGTGCCGGGTGGGTACTGTTATACGGAGCTTCATAACGTTATCAACTCATATTAACAATTTGAGTTCGATTTTCACCATGATAAAGTTGGAATTTAGGAAAACTCAACATGAAAGTTGTAGATCTATGTCTTATATTTTCAAATCATTTTAAATCACCTCAATCGGAGTTCATATGTGAGAGTTATGATCAAAATACCAAAGGGTGTTCCAACTTTTCTGCATAAACGATTTGTAACGTTTTTGTTCCAAATACTTCCAAATGAGCCTATAACGTCATGAAACACAAAAATATGTCAAATCATGCTAAAATATACCAATGTAAACATATTCAGATATAATTTAGAGCTTAAATGTGGATATTTTATATGTATAAAATGGACAAATCACTGTACAAAGGAAAAAAGCTCAATCTCTCTCATCTTCGTGTCTTTGGATGCACCTGCTATGTCCACAACAACCACAAAGACAATCTGGAGTGAGTTTGAAATGTTAATGATGGGTGAGCTGAACTTCTTCCTTGGATTGTAAATCAAACAATGTGATGATGACATCTTTCTCAATCAATCAAAATACCTCAAGGAGCTGCTGAAGAAGTTTGGAATGGAACATGCTAAACCTATAGAAACTCCTATGGCTTCTGCAATTAAGCTTGACATGGATAAAGAAGGAAAACTATTTGATATAACTCAATATAGGAGGATAATTGGTTCCTTGTTGTATTTAACTGCTAGTAGGTCTGACATCATGTTTAGTGTCTATATGTGTGTTAGGTTCCAATCATATCCCAAAGAGTCCCATGCAACAGCTGTAAAGAGGATTTTCATATACTTGATGGGAACATCTCAAATGAGACTTTGGTATCCAAAAGAAAATCGAGAAGAACTCATAAGTTATACAGATGTAGATTTTGCTGGATTCAAGACTAATAGAAAGAGCACAAGTGAAACTTGCCAATTTCTAGGAGGCTTTCTAGTGTCATGGTTTAGTAAAAAGTAAAATAGTGTAGCACTCTCCACAGCAGAGCAAGGAGTTATTGTGCACAAGTCCTTTGGATGAAGCAACAACTTGAAGACCTTGAAATTGAGATAAAGGAAATCCCAATAAGATGTGATAATCAAAGTGCCATCAACATCTCAAAGAATCCTGTTATGTATTCAAGGACAAAACACATTGAAGTAAGATATCACTTCATAAGAAATCATGTTTTGAAAGGTGATGTCAAGTTGGAGTTTGTTCCTATTGAAGATCAGCTTGCTGACATCCTGACAAAGCCCCTTGTAGAAGATATACATTGAAAAATCAGGAGAGAATTGAGAATAGTGAATCTTAATGAGTTGTAAGTTTTCTCTGAAATCCTTCTTAAAACAATAATTCAATCAATAATAATACTAACTTAAGTATAAGAGCATCTAGAAGTTTGTTTTGCAGGTACTTCTTGATTTGAAACAATCAAAATTTGATGAAAAGAAGTAATCTGCTGTGAAAACTGTATTTTGTCCAGGTCCCTTTAAAAAAATAAATATTTTTTTAATAAATATGAAAAGAAAAAAAATTTACATAAAATAAAATAGCAAAAAATATATATATAATATCTCCCAAAGATTGCCATATTTTGAGGAGTTATGATTTTCTCCTTTTTGAGATTTTCATAAAACTAAAAAAAAGTAATAAATCATTGATTGGGATCTGATATCAAATTTATATGGAAATAAAATAAAGCAAATCAATCAATCTCAATGTGAATATCAAAGAAAAATAATAAAAGAGATTTTTGTGATTTTAGAGCATTAATTGAATGATTTGCTTTTTTGGCACTATAAATAGAGGCAATGTGAGAAGAGATAGGAGGAGGAAAAGAAGAATTTGAGTGAAAGAGAAATGGTACATGAAGGTGGTTTGAGAGTGAAGAAAAAGTTAAGAGTAGGTATTGTTTTTATCGAAAAAGCTTAAGGTAGGAAATTTCTTGTCTTCATCTTCATTCCATCTCATTCAATCTCATTGCATAGTTGGGATTTTCTTATGGATAAAACTTTTTTAGAATATGATCTTATATCTTTTTCTCTTCTTGAATATTTCCATGGATCCCAAGTTCGATATTTTGAAAGATCCATAGAACAATATATTCATATTGATGAACACCTCATAATAGGTGGAGATATGCTTGTGATGTATTTTATTTTCTTCTCTTCAATTTGTTTCTATAAACCCTAAAGTATGATATTTTGGTGAAGTCTTAGAGACAAATTACTCATATCTATGAATATCCTTAATAAGGATAGAAGCGTATTATCGTTGATAATGGATAAATTTGTCCTACTTTATCATGATTTGTATTCTATAAGCCAAGGTGTATAACTACATGATTATGATCGTACTTACCAAACACATTGGCTAAATTAATGGAATGACACTCCGTGATATTTTTTTTTCAGACTTAAATATTGTAATGAGTTCTTTTTGTTTATTTCTTCCTTCTCATTTTTTTTTTAATTTTTCCTTCTTTTCTTTCATCTTTTTTTATTTTTTTATTTTTTTCCTCTCTTTTTTTCTTCTTCTTTTCTTTCTTTCCCTTATCGATTTCTTTCTTTCTTTCTTTCTTTATTATTATTTTTTCTTCTTTTTCTTTTCTTTTCTCTTTTGTTTTGTTTTCTTTGTTTTTCTTTTTTCTTCTTCTAAAGGTTATGATATTAGATAATTACATCTTCCATTTCAAAATCATGGAATCCAATCGAAATATTTATCATTCAAGGTTGTGGTAGGAGGCACATATAGCTCTAAAGGAGGTAACTTTTATGTATTTTATAATAATGATAATTAGGTGATTGATTACATTATTCTTATTCTCTCGTACAATTAGGATAATATGATATTTTCTCATTAAATATATGTATTTTTTTAATTTTTACCTGGTGGGGTTTTTGGAACCTCCATGGATGTTTGGATTAATAAATTTACCACGTGTTGCGATGTGCTTCCGCTGGTATAATGATAAATTATGCGTTTTTTATGGAAAATATTTTTTTAAAAATTTTCTCAAATTTGATAAAGTTTTGAACAAAAGTATTTCTTTAAATATAATTTTATACTATATTTTAAAGTTATTTTATGTGAGGTTTTTAGAAACTTCCATAGGTATATAAATCAGTTAGTAAACACGTGGGATTTTGGGAATCTCCGTGGATTTATTAACGAGTAATAAATAAATAGCTAAATAATTTTTATATAATATATATAATTCAATTTTTGAAAATAACAAATCTATATAATTTTTCTTAAAAAACACAAACCCATTGAGATGAGTTTTTACCCCAAACTACGTGGACTTTGATCCCTATATTAGGGTACGTAGGCTTTAAACCCTTATTCTAGGTCAGGTCCATCTTTGTAAATAAATCCATTTTATTTATTTATTTTTTTTATTTTTTTGTTTCTCTATACATGTTTTATAAAGATAATTAAAATAATTTTAAGGCCACATTGATTTTATATAATCAACTTAAGGTAACTGTTCTTATGAATGGGTATTATGGGGTGTCTAACACCTTCCCCATGACGCAATTAACTCCTGAACCCTTTATGTTTCATAGACCATTTTTTTTAAAGGTTTTCTAAAATTTCTCTTTTAAAAATGTTGGTGGCGACTCTACTTTATTTTAATTTTTCATTTTTGGAAAATTAAAAATTGGGTGCAACACATGCATGTTAGAATGAAGTTATGGTGAAAAGAAGAGGTTTATGAGGATAACAAGGCTATCAGTAAGTGTTTATGAGCTTTTCAAATTTGGTTATCAGCATAATCCCATGACCTTATGCTGAAAATGAGTTAATTTTCTTGTGTGCATAAACTCTGTATTTGAGGTTATTCAGATAAGATGGGGAGTTTTTAATGAAAATGATAGCTTTTGTTAACCTTTGGCCTCTGTGAAACTCGATATTCGAATAAGGTCTCCATCTTATGTGCATAACCTGCCTTGTTTGCTTCATTGTATGTGTTTTGTGAAATTTGATTTCAGGATAAAGGTGCTTACCGTATCCGCATAATGTTAAATCCATAAAAGAAGCCTTTAAAGTAAAAAACGTTATCGGCATAAGGTAGCGAGGCTATCTGGATAACCTATTCTGTGCCAAACTTTCTGTGTGTCTTTTGTTAAACCTCTTTTCATGATAACATGGTATGCTTATCCGGATAACTCCTCTCTTCTCCTCTCTATCTTAACTTGGTTATGTGGACAACCAAGGACCTTATCCACATAACCTAGCAAATTGTGGATTTGCTTACAGTCTCTAAAGCTCATTATTCACATAACCTCCATAGGTTATGCGCATAACCTCAAGACTATATATAGGATTCTCTAATTTTCTGCAGAACCTTGTGCGGAAAACCTAACCCTATCCTAAAAACCTCCAATTGTACTTCTCAAACTTTCCAAAATCTCCAAAAACCCATCCAATTTCCTGCTCTCAAAACTCTTTTTGGCCAATTCTAAATCTCTTTTACCTTCCCAAATCATTTGGAATCACTGATATGGCAATGACTAAGGGTGGCAATCAAGGGGAACGACCACATCGTAACATAAAGTCAAAATATGCATCAAAATCACCCAATGGAAGGACGAGAAAAGCTGAAATTGGGCTGAGTATTCCAACAAAGAAGCCCAGAACACCAAAGCTAAAGGAAATTCCAGAATCAGAACCTCAGGCTGACACACACGTAAGTTCTTCTGCTACTAAGTCTGAGGAAGCTTTGATTATAGATGAACTTGTTGGTATAAGGATATTAAAAGAATCATATGAGGCTCATTTCAAAAAGCGTAAGGTACTCAAGCCTCATCTTGTTAGAATAGAAGAATTTCTAGTGAGGATAAGTTTGATTATGCTGGGCTGGTAGAAAAATATAGATGATTGATTGAACTGAAGGAGGATTATGATGAGGAAGTTGTGCATGCTTGGTACAATTCTCTGAGAATTAACCATGACACAAAGGTGTTTGAAGTGAGATTGAGGAAGAGATGGATTGCCTTGTACCCTGACTTGCTGTGTGAAATTCTGAGTTTGCCTAATGGAGGAATAAGGGTGAACATTGAGACCTCAAAGTATCCCGCTGAAAATGAAGATGTTAGTGAGGATACTAAGGGGGAAGCCAATTACAAATGGAGCACAATAGTATCAAGGTTGCTCAAGCAAAGGAAAAATGTGCCTTCTGAAGGAAAAATAGCCCTAACTCTACTGAGTGTTGAGAACAGGGTTCTTCACTACATTGTTTCATGCATGTTCTTCAACAAGAGTGGAGGCTTCAATTACCTATCTAGAGGGGAATTTCAAGTCATGCTGTTACTGATAAAGGGAAAACTAGTGAATGTGGTGGATATCATCTTGCAGAGAATGTGGAAAGCAAGAACCTACAGATAGGACTCTCAGCTGCCATTTGGGCATATTATCACTAAGGTTCTGAAATTTCACAACATTCTATATATTAAGAGAGGCCCTGCACTACTTCTAAAAGAATTCAGTGAGAAAGTTCCGCAAAGATGGGAATGAGCCTAGAGAATAGCAGATGGGTTTACAAGAAGAGGGATATTGAAACTGGTTCTGAGTCCATAACTGCCTAAAAAAGTCTTATGATTGGTGATTCCAGTTCCTCTTCATCCACATCCTCTGAACCACCTCAATCCACGTAACCTGAGCCTCATACCCCTACTCCTACTCCAAGATGAAATCCCAGCCACTTACTTGCCTACACCTACAGACATTCCTACACTATACCAAAACCTGTTCCAGATTGCCATGGCCACCAGGAAAGAACACAGAGAAGATATGATCAATCTTGGGTATCTCATTATTGAGATGCAAGAGAAGTTTGAGACCAAATTTGAGAGTCTTACCCAAGAAGTGAAATTCCTGCGTGAGCAAAATAGCTTCTGGTGTACCTCAACCCTCCTCTTCTCCTTTCCAACCACCTCCTCCCATATACATTGAACCTTCTGCTTCTGCACAATCATCTACTCTATCACAGGACCTAGGTCCTAACCTAGACTATGGTCTTGAGGAAGAAGCTATCAATGATCCAAGCAAAGCTCTAATTCCCTTGCCTGAAGGTGACTTTATTCACCAAATTTACCTTCATCACCGTAGACAAGAGATTAATGCTCTATTTCCTCCTCTCCCTGACCCTGTCTCCTTTAAGGGCATTAGTTATCTTGTTGAGGCTACTGTACAGGAAATCATCACCATTGCCTCTGATTCTGATCCTTCTCCTGCACAACTTCATATTGTCTCTCCTCCACCTATGATGCCTGATATACAGTACATTCCTGTGTTCCCTTCTGTTCCACCTGCTGCTGCTACTATGCCACTTCAACCTATCCTAGTGTCCACTATTCCAGCTCAATCTTCCACATTTCCTCTTTCTTTGGATGAAAGACTTCAAAGAATTAGGGAATGAAAGGCCAAGCTTGATCATGACATTGCTAGGATGGATGCTCAAGTTGCACAACCCCCTCTTGTTGTTGATGACAAAAAGGGGGAGAAAGTAGGGAAGGAAAAGGAGAAAGAAGAGAAAGAAAAGAAGAAAAAGAAATCTAAGTCCAAGAAGAAGAAAAAGTCCACTCCTTCAGAAAAAGAATCCTAACTGGACTTATTGTTTTATGCTTCTATAGTTTTCAGTTGTTTCTGTACTTCTTGTTTTCGGTTGTTCTTGCTTCTGTACTTGTAATGAATATTTATAATACAATGAATTTCTTCCTGTGAACCTTTTTTATACTTGGCGTTCTCTTTATGTGAACTTCGCTTATTCTTGGTGTTCCTTATTCTAAAAATGTGCACTACATTATTTGACTTTATTTAAACTATGCACATATTGAGGGGGAGAATGTTAATTTAGATGTTTTGATGATTCTAAAACAAATGAACTTGGAGATCCAATATCAAAGAAACACAAATGAAATGAAGAACAAAGTTGGAGTTTCTTGAAGATTGAAGAGCTGTTTCACATGCTTTAGGAAATTATTTGTAAAATAAGGTAGTTGAGCTTTGAATTTCAATTAACCCAATATTAAATGAGATAACTAATTGAATGATTAATGATTAGCTTATGTTTTCAAAATAGTTTTCATGAAAAGAGCTATCTTATAAGGATAAAACCTCAATTTCAAAATAATTCTAAGTGTTCATTTTGTTTTCATGAAAATGTTTCAACTTATGGGGATAAGATCTCAACTTCAAAGATGTTTTCAAAGCGTTTACTTGTTTTTCATGAAAATAATTTACCTTATGCGCATAACCATTGAAGGTTATAAGGATAAAGACTCAATCTCAATGATTTTCCAAAGTTCATTCTTTATTTCATGAAAAGGGATTGAGATTATCCACATAACACTGCTTGAGGATCAAGTTATCAAGTCTGTCCAGGTGGTTATCTTGAAAAGGTAGATACCTTATTCGCATAAGGGAGTGAACAGTGAAGACAAGTGGTACTATAGCTTGTTATTCACATAACCTAGGGAGGTTGTCCGCATAACGTGTGTCAGAGAGCACTTGGACTCTTCTCGGTTAAACAGGTTATTCGCATAACCTAGGGAGGTTATCCAAATAACCTATATTTCAGAGTACTTGAACTATCATCGAGTAAACAGGTTATTCACATAACTTAGGGAGGTTATCTGTATAACCTATATTTAAGAGTACTTGAACTTTTCTTGGGTAAATAGGTTATCTGCATAATCTATGTTACAGAACTCATAGCTCTTCTTCAGCAAAATGGGTTATCCGCATAACCTTGGGAGGTTATTCTGATAACCTAAGTTCTACAAAAACTCAGTTTGCGAAAAACTTAACGTTATCCTAATAATTGAGTGAGTTTTCATGAAAATGATTTTAAACTAAAACTTAGTCATTCTGGGTAGCACATTATCCACATAACGAAAGCTCTACGTTGAAAACAAAGGCAAACAGTTACCCGTTATTCGCATAACTTGAGAAGGTTATCCGCATAACCTTTGTCAGATGCATTTAATGCGGTAGGTGAACGGCTATTTTTCTGAGAGTAACGGCTAATCTTTGTTTTCAACAGATAGTTTTGTTCCAAAACTATAAATAGGACCTCATTTAAGTTGTTGGGTAATGAGAAAAATAATAAATACGCCAAAACTCTGCTGATTTAATTTCTGATTCATTCAAAGCTTACCTACCCTTTATTTTGCTCATTAATTATATCTTAACTTTCATATCCACTCTTTTGAGAGAGTTTTCATTCTGTATACATCTACACACTTGTAGAGAGTACGTAGTGTGAGATTACACCAAGGGAGATATTCTTACTTTTGAGTGAAAAGAGTGAGAGAGATTATTTCAATCCAAAGTTCGGGCTGGTATTCTATTGTGGTCATTGCAATAACCCATTCAAATCTTGTAAGAAATAGTGGAGAAATCTCAAGTGGTGACTTGAGAACTAGACGTCAGTCAAGTGGAATAGACTGAACCATGATAAATCACTGACTCTTCTTCTCATTATTCTTTATTTCTTATACTCTGTTTTTCAGTGAATTTTTAGTGTCACCACTGTATTTCATTTTTGCAATAAAATTTCAATCTTCCTAATTCACCCCCCATCTTGGGAAACCAGCTGAACTAACAAAAGCATTAATAGGGGGTTTATATTTTCTTGATTCCTTTCCTTATAGCTATTTCTTAATTTCTGTCTTATCTGGAACATCTGATTGAAGATGTATTTGATGGATTTAGCTATATTATGACTAGATTTTAATTATAATTGAGGATACCATGACTTTATTTAAATTGTTAGTGTACTGGAAAATTATAACTAGATGCATTCCCTTGATGTTATTATTACTTATTGTTATCATTGTTCAGGTGAGTCATGATAATGCATTTTGATGACATTTAGCAAGATGTTTTGTGTTTTTTCCAATCTGATTTAGCATTGGTTAGCAAGGATAAGGATGATTCAAATGAAGTTTATGATTAATTGGGACATTTTTAGATATTAGATGCATTATATATAACTTTAGGGTCCAAGGTTTATATATTGTGTCTAATGCCAAAGTCTTTTTTGATAATTAGGCTTCATTAATTCCCAATTGAAGGATTGTAGAAATTAATTAGGATATCTGATGATGAGGTGAAATCCAAAACTCTTGAGGAATGCTTATAATTGATCAAATAAACTAGAATTCCTTATTTGTTTCCTTGTTTCTAAAATAAAAAAAAATTACAAACATTTAATTTATTTTGCAAAATTGTTTTCAATTGAGTTTAAAATCAAATCCTCATTGCTTTGTGTTTATAAAGTATTTTGAATTAACCAAAGTTAAGCTAAAGGTTCCACGAGAGATACGATCTAGGTTACACTATACTTAATCGTTATTTTCTAGTTAATTTGCAAGTGATACGACTAAGTTTGATCAAACCCTACACTTTGCCGCCATTGCCACAAGAGGGGAAAAAACTTTGGCAAGTTAGCTTACACTGTTGCAAAGGTTCTAACATAATGTAGGTTAAATTGCACACAAAAATTCTGGATATATCATGCCATCATCCCCAAAAGAACATATATTAACTGTCAAAATTGTGATTAAGAACCCAAAGTTAAATCTAGCCATCTACAGAGTAATTCAAGGATTTATAGGTAGAAGTTACAGTTAAGAACCCTAAATATAAATCATAATCATGTTTGGATGCAAATGGTAGATAAATATAAATCATATTCTAAACACATACACAACCTAAGGTTCGAAATAAATTAATAAAGGTAACGAATAAAAAGGTAAAAGTAAATTGCATATAACTTTAGGATCCACTTTATATTTTATGTAGATAACTTCAAGATCCACTTCATAGAGGAATTAAATTGTGCTCATACTTCTAGATATGATATCTTAATTAAATTACTTTGACTTTAGATAATTTCAAGATCTACTTTATTCTCCATGTGAATTAAATGTGTTCAAAATTAAACCAAACTGATTAGACTGAATCAAACTGAACTAAATCAACCAAAACTGATCCAAATCAAGTTGAAATGAGGTCTATTTCAGCTTTTACTCTATTGAAACCAATTCGATTTGGTTCTGGTTCAGTTTCAATGTAGTGAGATTTGAACCAAATCGAACCACACTTATTAGTTATATTTAATAAATTATAATATATAAACATACTCAATTACTCATAACCACACATAATTTGTTTTACTTTTCTAATATTCATAAAGTATATTAGTTAGTAAATTATTTAGATATACTATTTATATTCATAAAATATCTATATGTAACCTATTTAATTTAATTTTTGAAGAAATACGCTATTTTTAAAAATAATTCAAAACTCATGAACCAAACGGAATCAAATTGATATCTGAACCGAATCAAATCAACTACCTTTCAAACTGATAAAGTCCTATAAAAAGCCAAGCTGATTAGTTTGGTTGGTTTGGTTTTTACTAAAAAATGAACTAAACTGCACCTATGAATACCTTTAATGTAAATAACTTTATAATTCACTTTATATTTTGTGAGGATAACTTAGAATCCACTTAATAGAGAAATTAAATTGTGCTCATACTTTTAGATGTGACATCTCATTTAAATTGTTTCATACCTCAAGATGTGGCATAACTGTTTTTTTTTTGTTTTACTCAAAAGTTAACTCAAAATCATTAAAAATAATTAATTTACAAGAAAAGAAGAAAAAGAGGAAGAGGAGGAACTTCATAGTATATATATCCTATTAGTAAGTGAAAGAGAGTATATTTCAAATCTTTAAATGAACTCATGGTGATGACATATTGTAAAATAAAGTAAAAAAATAAAGAGAATGAAGTAAATGATAGAAAAAATTTGAGACAGAAGAAAATATGATGAGTTAAAAGTAAATTGTATTTTAATCATCTGTCAAGTGGTATTTATATAAGAGATAAGTAAAGTCTTAACACCTTTAATTAATTGAATAAAATAAATAGAAAAAATAACTCAACCCTAGATAGAGAACATTCTATATGAACATCCAAAATTTTCATAATACATTTCAATTTTTTTGAGAATGTATTGCAAAATATTAAAAATACAGTAGAGTGGGGGTTATAATATATATATTTTTAAAAAATAAATAAAAAATCTAACTTTTATGTAAATTATATCAATATAAAATATATAAAGAAATAAATTGTTTACAAACAGTGAATATGTGGCTTATTTTGAGGAATTTTGATCAGGATACTATAAAAAAAATATAAAATTTTCAATACACTACAAATACAAAAATAATTCCGCAGATACAATAAAAATTATATCTTGGTACCTAAGGTATCGAGATATACTATTTTAATTTTTTTTTAATTTTATGGATAGATCTTGGTGCCAAAAACACCGAGATTATCCATTAATTTTGTAGGGGTCAGGCGTAGCCCCCTACACTAACCCCCCCCACTTTTTTTTTCAGTTTTTTTCTTAAATTTTTTTCCTCCAAATTTCTCTTTATAAAAAAATATCAAAATAAAAAAATATAAATTATATAAATAATATATACTAAATAATATAAATTAATTAATTAATAGAGTATATTCTTTAATATTTCTAAAATTATATAAATTTATCTATATTTTCAAAACATAAATTTTAGTCAAATTTTTATTAATTAAAATTTATATTAATATACTGAATAATTATAAAAGAAGAATATATTACCCTTCTTTAATATTACTAAAATTATAGAAGAGAGAGAAATATCATTTAAAAATTTCTTATTTATAAAATTTAAATCTTAGTTCTATTAGAATTTTAAAATAAGAAAACTCTCAATAAATTATCTTAAATTTAAAATATTAGTTTTATTTTCTCCATCATATTTTTTATCTCTCCCACTTATTCTTCCTATTTACATTATTAAGAGAATTAAAAATTTATCTATGTTTTGAAAATTGAGAAAAATTTATATAATTTTAATAATATTAAAGGAATGGTAATATATTATATTCTTATAATTATTCAGTATATTAATATGAATTTTAGTTAATAAAAATATATTTTTTGCATTAAAAATTTGACTAAAATTTATGTTTTGAAAATATAGATAAACCCATATAATTTTAGAAATATTAAAGAATATACTCTATTAATTAATTAATTTATATTATTTAGTATATATTATTTATATAATTTATATTTATTTATTTTGATATTTTTTTGTAAAAAGAAATTTGGAGAATAAAATTTAAAAAAAACTAAAAAAAAGGTGGGGGAGGGAGTGCCTTTGGCATCAGATCTATCCATAAAATTTAAAAAAAAAATTAAAATAGTACATCTTGGTGCCTTAGGCACCGAGATATGATTTTTATTGTATCTAGGGAATTATTTTTGTAATTGTAGTATATGGAGAATTTTATATTTTTTTTATAGTATCCTAGTAGAAATTCCTTATTTTGAGGTTTGTACAAGTACATAAAACTCACTATAGTCTTCTTTTCTTTTTTCTTGCACCAAACTCACTATAGTCTAAAATAATATTTTTGAAATGCTAAAAAGAATAAGTTATAAATTTTAAGTAAAATATAGGTGATAACTTGAGAAATGCTATCTTATTTTTAAGATTTATGATCCTTCAAAAAATCATTTTAAAAATTATTAAATAATAATTTTATAACTTCGTAGTCTTTAAACATTATTTTCTCAATATTTGAATTTAGAAAGTAATATATATATATATATGTTCCTACATCTTGATGAACCATTTACCTAATAATCGTCTAAAGATAGATTGTTGTCAATGTTATGTTACTCAGCAAAGCAAAAGGGGAATATAAGAGGTGTGGACAGAGACGGATCTAGAACTTAATAGGTGGGAGGGCTAAATTGTAAATTTGATCAAAGATGAGGGGCTACAAACTATTTCAAAATTTTTTCACAAATGACATTATAAAAAATTTTAAAAGAAAGATTGAAGGGTGGGGGGAAGCACCCCCACTTGCCCCCCCCGTGGATCCGTCCATCGGTGTGGAAGATGGTATCTAAAGGCACCAAAGAAACTTCAGTAATGGCACTTGATTGGATTGACTGAATAGTACTTCAGGCTCATCACATAAAGTTTTAACCTAACACAGTAACAATAAATATAGTTTAATGGGTTAACACTTGACACAAAAACTACAAGATGGTGTGAGGTATAAGAGTGGGCCTTTTGCTGCAGCACCATGACAATTGGTTCTACCAGTTCGCGCCATCTGAATCCCGTGCCGGGTAGAAATCATTTGGCCTCACAATGTTGACCTCCTCGAACTCATTATCATCTACAACACAAGGACAACGATTTCATTTGTTGTTCCACACACAATGTAAGATGTTAAGCATCCAAGGCAGTAAGCCATTTAAGTTCTGTTAAGAGAAGCAAGATTTTAACTTTAGCATTTTCTTGGTTTCAGATTTAAATGAAATAAGGAGAGCAGGGGGGGAGGAAGAGATAATAAACTATATGATACCAAAGTTGACTTACTTTAATCACTGGCACAAGGACACATATCTAAGCCCACCAGGTAAATCATATAGTCTCATGAATCACTAATTACAACTCCATACATGAATGACACTTAACTAGATACGTAAACTTCAGCATTCCAAGTACATACACTAACATAGACCTTGATAACCTAGAAAAACAACAAGACATGAACGTGGGCACCTAGAAAAATTCAAACTACTTTTTGAACAATTAATGTCTCTGGCTTGATTGTAAAGATTAACTGAAAGATAGCAAAACAAAGCCTTGTATCTCTGTGGTGTGTGCATGCATTTGTTTAACCTCTGTCTGTGCACGTTTAAACAGAAACCCGAATCAAAATAAAAAAGATAGACAAAAGGACTATCTCTAGAAGACCATCAGGCCGTCTTAGAAAGTTCATCAATTCATTATACTTCTGTTAGTTATCACTTAATCTATAAAAGATTATTCCTCAATATGTAAATTACACTTCGACAGCCATGGGCAGTCTAATTCCATAAAAAAATCTTCTTGCAGCTCAGCAGGACATTCCATGCATATAGTGAAAATAAATTTTGAACAAAGTAATTTCCCACCAGAGACCAGACACATTGTTTTGATACATTGGAAACAAGTTTTGCGTCAATTATGGCACCAAAATTAGAGCCGGGAAAACGGGCTTCAACCCGCGGGTTGACCTGTTTTGGCCCGCTTTATGGCGGTCCTGCACTGGAAAAAATAGAGCCCATATTAAGGCGGTCTTTTTCCAGCCCAGACCGCTTAACCCGCGGGTTAAGCGGTCCTAATCCGCCAAACCCGCGGGTTAGCCCGTTTAGCCCGCTTGTTTTTTTTTTTTCCCTTCAAATTATCTCTTTTTTCTTTATATATATTTTATTTAATATTGAAACTTGAAATTAGAATTGTCTTATACTTAGAGTTGAAATTTACCCATATTTCATATTTAATGTTATTGGATTATAATACTTATATAAATAATGATTAATATGTGTTAATGTATTTTGATAAATTGATGGTTTATATGGTTTCTATTTCTAATTTAATTTGAACTAAACTTATATACTTTTCCTTATATACTTTTCATGCTATTCACCAATTAAAATTTAACATGTTGACCTTTCAAATTTTTTTAAGTTTAAGAAGTTAAAAATTTTAATATATAATAAATGACTAAATCTACAATATACTAAAAAATAATCCATATATTAATCTTTAATTGGAAAACAACACTTAAAATACATAAGAAAAAACATATAAGTATTTTCTATTTAATTATGAATCAATCATGTTATTTTTTTATTATTCATATTAGTGATTTAGGTTATTATTTAAATATAAAAAAATTGAAAAAATATATATATATATATAATATTTGGCGGGCTAACCCGCCAACCCGCCTTGGCGGTCCTGGGTTGGGCAAATCCCAGTCCGCCAGAAAACGGACTGGCTCGCCCCAAGCCCGTTTTCTGGAAGCCTGCCTAAAACGGGCTGGCCCATTTCCCAGCTCTAACCAAAATACTTCACATGATGATTTCAGAATATTTTATACAGATAATAGGTGCAAGTATAAGCAACCATATGATGCTAATCACCTATGCCAATAACTTAAACTGAAAATTTAGCCCAACTGAAACTGAAAATTTAGCCCAACTGCAAAAAAGACAAAAAACAGATACTATAGGCGGTCAAGGCAAGCAACTCTAAATTCTTAGCAACAGATTATGCATGACAACGGATGTGATATCAAACAAGGATGGCTTTATAAAACAGAAATCTACAATTAACTAGAACCAGAAAGAGATTTTGTAAAAGATTTCATAATTCAGAAGTCAGAAACAGGACTTGGAGTGATAATTAAAAGGACAAGACTTAGGTTTCCCTTCGCATATTGTTTTAAAAAGTCCCCTTACTGACTTTTATTTCATCTTCTCCAAAGATTTAATTGCCAAAAAATTAAAACAAAGTGACTACAGGTATGTCACTAGGAGGGGCAGGGAGGTAAAGGTAAGATAAATACCTTTTCTCAAGGTCAGTGCTACAACAGCGTCATTTTCAACCTGATCAGGAAAAAAGTCGTTGCAAGTCATCAACATTTATGACACATAAGTCATACAATGGGCACAAAGACTTTTATTTATGGGTAAAGAGATTAAAATGAGTGAAATAAAGGGACCTGAGAGCTACAATAAAAAAGAAAAAAGGGACCAGAGAGAGTAATATGTCTCCTAAAAACTGGTGTTTTCAAGAAACAAACGAAGGAAAAAATCAAAAGGGCATGAAGGAGACCTTTTGGTCAGCCAGCGACTTTGAGTCCTCTAATACTTCCCCGGTATCAGGTAGAATTAACCGCTGATTATTAACTGGCTGATCAATGAGTTCTTCCAACTCCTGTTTTATGTCAAGAATTTTATCAGATGGCTTGCATCGGATGAAGTAAGTTGTCTTGTTACGCTTAACACGAATGTACATATCCTATCATGCAATCAAAATCTATATCAGTAAAAAATTTTGATAATGCATGAAAGATATCAGTGTACAATTATAGCTTCTAGGCAAGATTTCAATGTAATGCATAGAAACAAAGCCCTATTTATGAGTGAGACTAGCATTAAAACAGCATCCAATGCTAAACCTATCCAAAATATTGTAGCAGTTTTATTATGGGCTAATACTAAATGTTAATGAATACCAGGAATGATGCCTCTAAAAATTTTTAAACAAACCATATAATCAGCGGTATTAGAAGACAGGCAACAGTCCTTTTTCAGATACAAAGCAAAAGAGCTCCTACAAAGCAAAATTTCAACCATAGTACCAAACTAATTAAATTCCTATCTTCAAGATTTAATCAAAACTTAAGCAAGCTATAAGCATCAACATGTTGAAATATGAAAGGAAAAAAAAAAATCTTGCTCTACTATTAAATGATCCAGAACTACACAAGGTTTGAAATGGTAATTTCACACAAGTAGAATTCATTGTGGTTTTTTTTAAGTCTCATGAAAGAATTAGAAACAAACTTTTTTCCTGATTTCATCCCCTTTTACTCTTTCTAACCATTTATTATATAATTTCAGCAAAGTACATTTTAATGTCTTACAATCATTCTTACAGCTTTCCCTCATTTTGCTTCAAATGAGTTCTCAAAATACAGTAAACTGATTCTTATATGGATTTTGAAGACATACTCTGCTGCAAACTTCCATTGACCCACTTTAAAAACGAAGTCTCTAATTTTTCAGATATCAAAACTCTCAGCAATGTTTGGGGGAACATGAGGGGACGGAATGGAATGGAGTGACAAGTCATGTGTCATTTTATGGTTAGGGAGATTACATAAGAAATGACTTACAAATTATTTTTCTGGTATTACCCTTATGATATAAAAAAAACCTACACACAAAAGTAAATTAGAGTATGAGGGTATATGCATTTTCAATAAGTGCAAGCTTCCCATCCTTGACCCCCAGTTTGGAAGGATACAAAAATTGGTGTTTTGAATTGCAAAGAGGGGTCTCAGATGCCTATGCCATTCCATTCCATTGTTATAAGTCCTAAACAATGACTCAACCCACTACAGCCAGTCTACTCCATCACTTGCAATCCATCCAAACACTACATTGATATATTTGAAAGGTCAAGAGAAACTTTTCATTTTCATAAGATTACTTGAGAAGTCGACCAATAGGCCCACTACACAAGTAGAATTCTCCGATCCAAATGTGGAATGAAAATTGTAATTTCCAGCGAATGTTTCCAATACTGAAAAAACTCTAATTGCCAAAGCAGCTTTCTCCAAGACCATAAACATATCAAGAATTCAACTTGTTCACACTCGAGGCCTTAAACGGTAAACAACGTCGATTCGAAAGAATGCAACCGAAAGAAGTGGTAAGCATTGCCGCATACCATTTATGTCGCTTCCGCTGCTCCTCCTTGGCAAGGGAGATTTGCAGGCACTGCAATCCGAAGAAAATGGAACAATAAAATCGAAACAGTGTAAAGATTTTTACCCCAAGAATAAAAAGAACTTTCTGACCATTCTTGTTGGAAACTATAATTTCAGAATGGATCGAACTTGGTAGGAACGATTAACATCGATTTGTGAAAATAACTTGACGGGAATAAACGAAACATGCAAGTGCAGGCGAAGGGAGAAAACCAACGAAATGGAAGGAAAGTGGAAACGAGGTAGAAGGGTACGATTCTAACCTTCGTCTCCTCGGGAAGAGCTTGCAGCGTCAGATTCCGCACAGGCACTGCTTCTTGACGAGCTCAGCGAGGTGACGTTGTCAATTCACGTCTCGTTACGTTACCAGCGCGTGCAGATGCCTCTATTGGGGATGCTTCGGACGGTCAAATTTTTAAGAATTTAAATTTTTTTAAAGTTATAATAACTAAAAATTATTGTCAAATTTTGCTGAGAGTTTGGTATCGCTGTCTGGGATCAGGTGGCTCAGGTTTTTCGGATTTTTTTTTTTAAAGCCAGCAGGTTGTTCGAGTTTCATCCCTGAAGCGAGTGGTCGGTGGGAAGGGGGAAAAAAATCCTTGAAGCTAAAGAGTTAGTCCTCAAAGTTTTGGTATATTTACAAATTTATCGTAAAGCTGACACGTCAGCCAAGGACGTGGGAAATTTTCAGACATGGCCAAACATTTTTTTTTTTTGGGGTGAAAGGGCTTTATTAATAGGATGAATAATTACAGAGAAAGTTGCCAAATTTCAAAACGCAGCAAGAAAGAGAATATGTATAACAAATTATCTGTGATCTGCATGAAGAATGTGTGCCAATTTTAAAGCTTTGATGATCGACTCAGTTATTAAAATCACTTCAGGCATTAGGCAATCTATACAAAAAATCATTTTGTTTCTCATATACCACTTTAATTATAACCACTTTAAAATAATTGAGAATAAAATAATGATCACTTTAATAACACATTTGGTTTAATTCCCTAACCCCTTTGGAATAGGAATGGGATTCTATTCCCAGTAAAAATTTGTTTGGTAGATTTTAAGATATGGATTGCCTTATCCCATCGATACTCCTCATTTTAGAAAAATTGGGAGTCCTGATTCCATATCCAGACCCCATCCTTTCTCATTCCTGGTGGTGGAATCCTAAACTGTACAATTATACCCTTCCTCACTCATCATCAACGCCACACCACTATCCTTCCTTAGCTTCATCGACACACCCCCATTACTTGCAGATTGTCGTCGATGGGATATCCTACCATCAATGAGTTTAAGACAACCATGGAATGGGAAATGCCATCTTCCCTTCACCTTCCAATGCTTCATCTCCTCAACTCCTCCACCGACCTACTCTCCTCCTCCATCGACAACATTGTTGAAATTCGTCGCTCCATCCTCAAAGTCAATCTTCATCTTCGGCGTTCAATTTCAGTCACTATTGTGTTTTTTTGGATTTGTGTTCTCTTTTGGGTTGCCATCAATTTCGGCATTGATTTCAGTCCCCATCGATTCGATCACTAGCATCAACATTATTAGCCACATATGATTTTTTTCTCAATCCCCATCATCTCAAGCTCTAATTCTTTTTTTTTTTTTAAATGTTGAATGTGTTCTTTTTTTTTTACTAGATCTGGTTTGTTGTTAAGATGAGAGGGAAGAGGTTGAAGAAGGATGGAGGAAGTGGCGATGACATAACTTTGATTTAATGGTCGGCAATGGTGATGAAGCAGAAGAGGAAGGAGTTCGAACCAAAGGAAAAGGAGGAGAAAGAGAATAGAAACAAAAATAGTAGGGGTATTTCTATCTTTTTATTTTTATTTGTATTTATTAAGCATAAAAAATTTGATTCCAACTTTCTTAATATCATACTAAACATATTTATGGTGATCAACATTTTGATTCATCCCAACTATTCCAATCCATTCTATTCCCAATCATTTCGGGAACCAAATGGGACCTAAGTTTGTGTGATATGACAATAGGAAAATAGAAAAAAAAATTTAAAAAAAATTGATTAAATAAAAATGAATATAAATGGACTGCAAGGGCCTGATTGATTCTATTCTTAAGTGGTTTGAGAATGGGATTCTGATCCTACATCAAAAATTAAGACTGTTTGATTGCACAATGAAGTGAGAATCTAGACTCCATATAAAATAAGGACACCCAAAAAGTAGGGAATGGAGATTACCATATTGACCTCTATCTTTCCTTACTCACACTTCCAAGAATCCTGTATTGAACCAAATTACTCTCATCCACTAACCTCATCTTCTTCACTTTCATTCCTCTCCATTACCCCTGACTTCCTTTCTCTACCAACCTCCTCTCCTCCTCCTTCGACACCATGGTCGAAATCGACTTCGACAACATCTAGTTTCATTTTCTGTTTGATGGCCGATTTATTTCATTCCATTCCATTTCCAATCATTCCAAGAACCAAAGTGTTAGATATGTTGGCTTCCCAAGAGGGGGTGAATTGGGAATATTACAATTTTCTGCAAAAGTATAAGAGAGTGGTAAAAGCAAGAGTGACAATAAAAACATAGTATAAAATATAATCAAGTGAAAAACAAGATAAGGGGAGAGAAGACACAAATATTTATCCTAATTTGGTCTCTTTCTCTTGACCTACGTCCAGTCCTCAAGCTACCACTTGAAATTTTTCAATATCTTACAAGAATTCGGTGGGCTTCTTGCAGTGCCTCAATACAACTTGATGCTCTGTTCCAAGAGCTTATAATCTCACTCTTTACACCTTAGCTAAGTGCTTCCCAATCCCTTGTGAAATTTCCTCGCAAGAAAATCTTTCTTCCAGATGAAGATAAGATTGATTATAATAATTGAACTCTTAAATTTAGAGTGTATATGAAAGTTGAAGTACAAGATATGAAGTATGTGAGAGCAGAAGACTTTGACTCAAGAATTTTGTAGAGTTTCTGTATATATAATGTAAAATCGTTACCTACATCTTCAAATGAAGTTCTATTTATAAATTTATGTCTTAACTATACATTAGAGACGAGATTTAGCCATTAGAGACGTTACCCAACGGTTACTCTGAAAAACTATCCATTCACCAACCGCATTTAATGCGTTTGACATTCAAAGTTTGAATTTTGGTGTGTCAATAGACGAATTTCGCAAAGACCGTAAGCTCAAGACTTTTACGTTGAACCTCAAAGTTTGTCTGTTCTAAAACAAAGTTCGAACTTGCATTTTTTTGCAAATGTTTCTATGTTGGAACATATGGATTTTCAAGTTTAAAGTTCTTCTAGTAAGTGTAAACAGTTGTTCTATATTACTTCGAAGTTCAAATATTGGTGCCCAAAATTCGTCTGTCAGTAGGCAGCTCAATATGGTACAATGGTTCTTCTTTTCGAAATTCGAATTTTCAAATACCAAAGTTCGTCTATCAGAGAAATCTCTTATGAGACCTAATTCAAAGTTCAAATTTCTGAATACTAAAATTCGTATGTAAAAAAATTATCATAACAGACTTGCAAGCTATCTTTCCAAAGTTCAAATTTTCAAAATCAAAGTTCGTCTGTTAGAAGACTAACTTAGAACTTTTTCTAAACTTTATTTTCAAATGAACTTTGACATATGTTCTAACAAATTTTTCATTTTTCATAGTTTGTGTTTTACCCGAAATTTGAATTTATGAAGATGAAATTCGTCTGTCAAAGGGATCTCTTTTTTGACTAACATATTTTCACCCCGAAATTCAAATTTTAGATACCAAAATTCAAATTTTCAAAGTAACAAATCAAGTTTAACACTCCAAAATTTTTCTGATAGTAGGTATTTTTCAAATATTTCATGAGTTATCTTAAAAACACACTTTTAACACATTCTCTTACAAGATCAAAGTCTTTTACTCATTTGAATTCAATAAGAAATCCTATATCTAATCTTATACTTGTTTTTCTTGGATTTCTTTACTTGAAATCTTTTATACACCTTTGATATCTTCCTTCCAAGTTTTAGTTGTTTTGAAATCATCAAAACACTTGATTCAACATTCTCCTCCTTTTTGATGATGACAAAATAACTTGCAAACTGGATTAGCACTTGAGCTTACTTCAAAGAGCTCCCCCTCAACATATGCATTAAAATTCGAAGATAAGTGCATCATGTACAACAGTTCAAAAGGGAATTTCATTAATTCATTTATAGTTTCAGTACGGAGATATGACATTGCAAACACAGAGTTCAAAAGCAAGATTATCATTCATTTAAAAGAAAAACAACACTACAAGAAAGACTAAGCAATCCTAAGATCTAATCACTTCTTGTTGGGCTTGGACTTCTTGCTGTAGGCTTTGCCAGATGGTTCTGCAGTAGATTTGCTAGTTTGCTCGGACGACTTCTCCCCCTTTTTGGCATCATCAGGAATTTGAACATGTACAGTAAGAGGAGGTATCTGGGATACTAGAATTGCTCTAAGAGGCACAGGAACAAAAGGTAGTTCAGGATTAAGTTAAGGAGGAGGTATAGATGCTTCAGGGCTTATTTCATCATCATCAGAGACCTCAAGAAGCTCTTGCATTTCTTGTTTAGAGAGAGCCAATTGAGCCCTTCGTTCCTCTGAGAGACCATAGGCAGAAAGAGGTGAGGGAGCAGGAGCAGGAGCAGGAGGATGAAACATTTCTTCAAGCCTCTGTCTTTGGGCTTGCAAAATAGTATCATGGGCAATGGCTGCTAGATCTATATAAGGCACAATGCTTTTCTCCTCATTCAGGGCAGCTTGTATGAATGGTGCAGTAGAGATTGCTGCCACCAGTTTCTCCACTTGCTTAAATTCTTGAATAGAAAGAATTGAATCCTGAGCATCTTCAGCAATAGGCTCATGAGAGCTTGATTCCTAAGGAGCCTCTTCCTCCATGCCATAGTCCAAGGGAGGACCAGGGCTTGCTTCATTACTGGAGGCCTATGGAGTAGCCATGGTGCTAGTAGCCTCAGTAGCATGTACATCATCATCTGGTTCAGGGGAGGCTAGCACAAAAGGACTTAGAGGCTCAGGAGTAGGAGACATGACAGGCTCAAAGAATCATGGCTGAGGTGAAGCTGATGTGGAGGGAATGACACTCATGATGTCCTCATATGCATCAGCAACCACTTTCATATTCTTTTCCAATTGATGAATCTGATCTTGTATATGAGCAAATTTGGTATTTTGCTCATCCCTAATGCTTAGCATGAGTGTAGACAGGCTATCATATAGCTCAGTGATCTTGGTTGGCTTTGCCCAAGTTAAGGGAGTGGATGGCATATGTGACTGAGTAGGTTGAGATGGAGATAAGACAGGTTGAGAAGGCTGAGGCGTGGATTTTGGAGCAGCCTCAGAGGTTCCCGCTTGT
Source organism: Adenanthera pavonina (assembly GCA_026686845.1). Lineage (NCBI taxonomy): Eukaryota > Viridiplantae > Streptophyta > Magnoliopsida > Fabales > Fabaceae > Adenanthera > Adenanthera pavonina. Next base: position 23,785,324 of record JAIVEN010000019.1, on the reverse strand, counting down.
TGCTGGGAGACATCTTCTTCAAAGAATAGATCTTCTATCTTTCCAGCTCCCTTGCCAATCCATCTTCCATCCTTCTTTTCTATCCCCATCCTTTGCAATTCTTCCTCTTTGAATACTGCAGTAGGCTTCCCCTTTCCATTCTCGAGGTGTTGGATCCTGGCATACTGAAGTAACTAGGAGAAGATTAAGGCATATAGTAGGGTGAAATCTTTCCTCTGATATCTTGTTTTGATCATGCGTTGGAGGATGATGTGGCCCATATTAATTAGCTTACCACGTATGATTGTTGTCATCACATGTGCTTTAGCCCTTATGATCAGATTGAAACTGTCTTCTTTGTTGAAAATAATTCTAGACACAATGTAGTGTAAGATTTTGACTTGGGCACTGAGGTCAGTGGGCTTAAGCAAACTTAGAGGTGGCCTGTTCTCTTTTCTTTTGAACAACGTGTTTAGAATTGTACTTTCTTTGTAGTTTAGGAAAGGTCTTCCTTCCTCTTCTGCAGCCTCAGCTTCACCCATGTATTTTTAGGTAGAGATGTCAATTTTCAATCCATCTTGCCCGGGAATCTCTAGTACCTCATTGAATGTCTCATCTGTCAGCCAGATGGTCCTTGATCTTAGATTTACTTGCTACTTCTTCTTTTTGCTATTGTACTTCAGGGAGGCATACCAGGTCTTAATAACCTCATCATCATATCTTTCTAAAATTTCTAACAAATTCTTGTATTTAATCATCCAAAACTCGGCATCAAAGTTGTTAGAAATTAGGAAGTCTTCCAAATTTACACAATGAGGCTTGATTACCTTTTTACTGACAAATTTGGTAGTATATACTCCCAGAATATGAGCATTGCTCCACAATGGCAGTGTGGTTGTAATATCCCTACTTTCATGGGATGTTATAAAATGAATAAAAGATGAGAAACAAAGCGAGATGAAAATGCTATATATTGGTCCATAGTTGGAATTAATTTTCCATAAGATCCTTAGCAGAAATTAATTCCAGAACTTACCCCAGAAAATATGCAATATACCACTTGAATGAAAGCCCGCTTCAAGCTGAACGCAATGATATAAGTATTACGCATCGGGAAGTCCAGGTTAAGAGATAAACCAATTTGAAGTTAATGTGCATAGTGAAAAAGAAATAATAAAAAATTGGTCTTTGGGAAATATTACAAGAAAGTGCCCAAAAGAATGAATAATTACATTTTTGACCTAGTTAAGGGGCAAAATGGTCATTTTCTAAATTAGAAGTAAAATGTGAATAATGAATTGAAGGCCCAAAAATGGAAAAGTTGACATTGTAAAATGCAAAAGTAGTTAAAAAAATGGAGAGATGCCGTTAAGCGTGAAGATGAGCAAAAATGTCATTTTTCCTAATTAAACGAAAAAATAAGAAAATTATATTTGGGCCCCAAGAATCAAGAATATTTGCAATTTAGTCCCTTGAGAATGGTTGCAACGTGAATGGGGAAGAGAAAGAAGTTTGAGTAAAATTACATAAAATGACCCGAAAGTTTCAAGAATTATAAATTAGCCCCGAGTCAAGGGCATTTTTGTAAATATGAAAAATTTTAGTCAAAATGAATCTTTCAATGAGTTAGATCCAATGAAATATAGTATAAAATTTATTAAGGTCAAAATAATATTTATTGGGTAATTAGGGTTTAATATTAATATTTTACCCGATAAAAGTCATTTAGACTGCAGGAAAAGGCAGTACTGATTCAAGGATAATGATTGGACCTTAATAAAATATATTTTGGGTCTAGATAAGGATTTTTGACCAAAAATAATTGTTGGATAATCCTGTACCAATTTAATGACAATTTTGGCTAAAATACTTAATCGGTACGGGTAAATTTAATCGGTAAAGGGTATTTTGGTCCATAAAATTATAGAGAAATTTTTTGACACTCCCCTCCCTCTTATTGGCTTGAGAATTCATCATAATGGGCATGTGGTTTTTGTCCCAAAACTTGCTCAAGAAGGCTTGCCTTTTTGGTCAAAAAGTAAGTGTGATTAAGGTAGGTAATTAGCAAGTTCATTAAGCCATGTCATTAAGTGAGATAATTCCATTCTCTCTCCTTATTTTGGACATCCAGCAGCTGCAACCGACTTGGACTTTAATATTGTTTTTTTTTATACTACTTCTCAAAGAAGTATTTGCTTTTTGCTAACTAAAGTCAAGACGAAATATATCAAAGTGGAGTGAGTTGGTGATGTGGCTACTTTTGCCTCTTCTTGCACGACCTATGTGCTGCTAGAAGTGAGAGAGAGAGAGCTCAAAGTTTGCTCAAGAAAGAAGAAAAATGGTGTAACCTAAGTGAAGAAGAAGAAGGAAGAGCCAAGCTTGAAACATGAAGCAATCAAGATGCAAGTGATAGGTAAACTCTCTAATCATTTCAAGCTAGTAGTTTCAAGTGATTTCATGGAGTTTCACTCTTCCTCTTCTCTAGTCTAAATCTGGCCTATGTTAGGAAAATGGAAAGAATTATATTTTCATGCATCAAAGTTAAGCCAAAGTATGATTTAGCCACCCAAAGCATGATTTCATGAATTGTAGGAAGTGTTTCAAAGAAAATAAATTTCTCCATTTCTCTCATGATTTTCAGTCTGAATAGGGGTGCATGTTAGGGTTTCATGATTTTTACCCCAAAAATGGATTCCTTGGGTCCAAAATAGGTAGATACAAGTATGTTGTACAAGAAAATGCAAAAGAAAAGTAAAGTGAGAAATTAGAGTTAAAGTGAGTTCTTTATGAAGGATATCATGCAATCAATGACTTAAGACCTTGTCTTATGATGCTATAGGGTTTAAGAAGTGTTTTAAGATCAATGGAAGTGCCCACAAAGTTTGGAGATCATTGGAAAGTAAGAAGGTAGTTATTTTCCTTGTTATGCTTAATGTTGCCATACTTTGTTTCCATGATAATACGACTATGCCATATAATTGTTTGAATGCTTTATGATATATTTTCATTATTGGCTGAATGTTTGAAGGGTTTTATGACCCTAGGATGTCCATTTTATAAAGTGTTACCATGCCAAAATTTTTATGGAATTGTATGGCATAATATGAAGTTATGATTTTTTATTGATGATTTTATGAAATGATATGATGATGTGAATGCATGATTGGATATAACTACTGAGATTCTTTGAATCTCACCCCTCCAAATGATCATCATGACTAGGCCCAAGCTATGGTAAGAAGGGGTCAAGAGTGCCAAGGAGAAAGAAGAAAGAGGATGAAGCATAATGTTGTTTGCAAGTTATAATGCTAAGTTGAGAAAATATATATCATGTATGTATGAGATGAAATTCTATAATTATATATGATTGTGCTCCTTAAAGTCCTCTTATGATGATATGTGTGGATTTGGAACAATAAATGTTGATGCATGAGGTTTATGAAGTTTAGTATATGAGTTATGACATAATTATGAACAAGATGACCAGTATTGATTTGAGTAGGGGAATTCTATTCAAAACAGAGTGTCCAATATAAGTGTTATATATGCTCTTAAATTAGACATAACAAGCTTTAAAATTGTCTAAATAGCACTCCATTTAGAGATATGTATGAATTATAGTGATTTTTCAAAGTTAGGATTCAGAACAGAGAAAGATTGGGAAAACTGGAAACTAAAAGTTAGGTGTTGGACAAATTAAAAAGATAATATAAATCGTGCAGAGCTCCAAAAATTCAGTGGTTTGTATTTATGGAAATTTAAGTTAATGTTATGCCCTGCACAAGTTGAATAAATGTACAAGAAAAATATTTATAGAAATTAGACTCATAGATATTTCCAATGACATAAGGAATACATAAATTGGCTCAGGGTAGAGTAAGATATGAATTTTTAAATATAAGGCCAAAATCCTGGGGTAGAGAAAATGACCAAATATACAGTAAATGTTTGAGGAATAAACTGTATAAATTAGTCAAGATAATGATCTGTTTCATATTTTTCCCATGTAAATAAGGTTTTTATATATTTTTATAGACTTGAATCAATATTAAATGATTTTTTTATAATTAGTTATGAATTTTCAAAGTTCAGTCAGTAAAGTGAAAACTACCATATGAACAATAACCCAAAATTTTGAAAATTTTGATTTTCATTCTCACGTGATTCAAGTTTAGGATCAAGTATAATCAGACCTAAAAGGAGTCTAATACTTGAGAAATGAGTTAAAAGGTAAGGTGTTACAGTGGTCAATTGATATTATCCAGATTTAGTGCTGGAGGAGGAACAAGAGGCAGGAGAGACAGGAGCAACAGGAACAGTAGGTTTAGATTTCTTCGAGGAAGTAGGAGCAGATTTCTTCGAGTCTACTTTAGGAGTTATTCTCTGCTTCTTGGAAGGAGTTGTCTTGCTAGATTCGCCCTTCCTTTTCTGAGTTTCATCCTCCTCGGAGGCATATCGGGATTTGACAGTTCTCTTTGGTCAGGACTCTCCTTTCCCAACTTCTGAATTTTTAACTCTTGCCATTCTCGTAGGTGAATGATTTAGAGAGATGCTAAGAATGGGTTTATAAGGTGCGAAAAGAAGTTTAATCGGTGGGAAAAGAAGATTTGTGAACCGAAATGAAAGGAATTTAAGAGAGAATTTGAACAGACTTGAGAGAGTGATGAATAGGGTTGTGTCTGTTCAGAGAAAGACCTTTGATTTTAACGTCTATAACCGTTAAATAGAAAAATTTTGAAAGGTCAAAATTTGAATTTCAAGTAGTTACAAGTTAACCCATATGGAAAGGCTTACTGACAGATGAATTTTCATCTGGAAGTTCATCTAACAAAAGCTTAGTTCTGAGAATGAAAAGTAAACAAACGAATTTTATTTCAACAAAATTCAAACTTTACAAGATTCAAACAATAAACAACCATGAACAATACAAGAAACAGACAAATTTTACTTATGAAAGTTCATCTTACAGAGACCCAATTATGAGAGCATGTTTCAACAGATTAATTTTGATTTAAAAATTTGAATTTCAAAATTTTGAAAAGAGTTTCTAAAATGCGTATTTTGAGATATGGAAATTTGTATAACAATCCTTTTGAACAGAGACAACACTAGCATTTTGTTTCTGAAATTCAAATTTTCACTATTCAACAAACGAATTTCTAGGGTTAAGAGAGAATTGTTACAGCGTGTAGCAAACTGAAATTCATCTGATGGGTATCAAAGTTCAAATTTTGAGCATGCGAATTCTTCCAAAAACACAATTCAATATGGAAATTCATCTAATAATCATCTAAAATGAGAATTTCAAATTTCTGAACTTATAGAACAGATCCAGAAGTTCAAATTTTTTACTTCCTTCAGCATCTTTTGATTGTGCAGGTCTGATTAGCTTCATTATACAGATCTGTTGTCACTTAAACTTATAAGGAGCACCTGCAACTTATATCAAACTCACTCCAATGCTAAAGTTAGTATTAATCCAGTGTCAGAAATTTTAAATAGATGTATATAAGAGCTTACTTACAGGTCATTGAGATTTACCATACCCAATTCTCTTCTGATTTTGTAGTGTCTATCTTCTGCAAGAGGCTTAGTCAGAATGTCAGCAACTTGATCTTCGGTAGGGATATATTCCAATATGATGTCTCCTTTCAGAACATGATCCCTTATAAAATGATGCCTAACTTCAATATTTTTTGTCCTTGAATGCATGACAGGATTCTTTGTGATGTTGATAACACTTTGATTGTCATACATTATTGGTATTTCCTTCATCTGAATCTCAAGATCTTTAAGTTACTGCTTCATCCACAGGACTTGAGCACAACAGCTGACAGCTGCAACATATTCAACTTCTGCAGTGGTGAGAGCCACACTGTTCTGCTTTTTGCTAAATCATGAGACCAAGGATCCTCCAAGGAACTGGCATGTTCCACTTGTACTTTTTCTGTCAATTTTGGATCCAGCAAAGTCAGTATTAGTATATCCCGTGAGGTCTTCTCCATTGCCCTTTGGATACTAAAGTCCCTGTGATGTTCTAATTAGATATCTGAAGATTCATTTCATAGCCGTTCCATGGGATTCTTTAGAACATGATTGGAACCTTGCACACATACAGACACTGAACATAATGTAAGGTCTAATAGCTGTTAAATATAGTAAGGATCTAATCATTCTCCTATATTGAGTTATGTCAAAGGTCCTTCCTCCTTCATCCATATCAAGCTTTGTTGCAGTAGCCATAGGAATTCCCATTGACTTGGCTTTTTCCATGACAAACTTTTTCAGTAACTCTTTCACATATTTTGATTGGTTTAAAAAAATGTCATCATCACATTGCTTGATTTGCAATCCAAAGAAGAAGTTGAGCTCACCCATCATTGGCATTTCAAATTCACCCTGCATTAGCTTAGAGAAGTTCTTACAAAGAGATTCATTAGTAACACCAAATATAATATCATCAACATAAATTTGAATAATAAGTAAGTCTTTATTTTTTTTCTTGGTGAACAGAGTTATATATACTTTTCCTCTATTGAATCTCTTTTCTGTTAGAAAATTGCTTAGCATTTCATACCATGCTCTAGGAGCTTGTTTTAAACCATAAAGATCTTTCTTCAATTTATAAACAAGGTCTAGTTTTGTTGAGTCCTCAAAGCCTGGAGGTTGATCAACATAAACCTCCTCCATGATATATCCATTCAGAAAAGCATTTTTTACATCCATTTGATATAACATTATGTTTTTCATGCATGCATAGGCCAATAGGATTCTAATTGCTTCCAATCTTGCAACTGGAGCAAAAGTTTCTTTAAAAATAATACCTTCTTCTTGATTATATCCTTTGGCAACTAATCTTGCTTCATTTCTAATGATTGTTCCTGATTCATCAAGTTTATTTCTAAAAAATCATTTAGTGCCAATAATAGGGTGATTTTTAGGTCTAGGCACTAAATCCCAAATTTGATTTCTTTCAAACTGATTTAGTTCATCTTGCATAACTAGAATCCAGTACTCATCAGTTAAGGCTTCTTTAGCATACTTAGGTTCAATTTGGGAGATAAAAGCACAATTGATCATTTGATCCCTAAGTTGTTTTCTGGTTTTAACTTTCTCCTGAACATCCCCAATCACTTGATCAACTCGATGATTCCTTTGATATTTTCAAGCTCTAAGGAGTTCTTGAGACACTTCCTCATTATTCTCATACTCAAGATCTTTCTCCTCCTGAATATCTTCATCTATGTTAGTAGATTCAAATATTTTTGGAGGTTCAATTTTATCTTTTTCAGAAAGATTTAAGTTCTTAAAGTTAGAGATAAGATCAGCTTCATCAATGACATGCTTGGAAACTGTTTCATTTTCAATAAACACAACATGCACAGTTTCTTCTACTGATATAGTCTTTTTATTAAAAACCTATATGCTTTACTCCTATTAGAATAGCCAAGAAACATACCTTCATCAGATTTGGCATCAAACTTACCCAGATTCTCCTTTCCATTATTGTGGATGAAATATTTACAGCCGAATACATGCAGATGTGAAAGATTTGGCTTCCTCCCTTTATACAGCTCATAAGGAGTCTTCCCTAGAATTGGTCTGATGTAGGCTCTGTTAATGATATAACTTGTTGTGTTTACTGCATCAGCTCAGAATACTTGAGGGAGTTCCTTTTCATTTAGTATTGCTCTTGCCATTTCTCCAATTGTTCTATTCTTCCTTTCCACCACTCCATTTTGCTGAGGAGTCCTTGATGCTAAAAAGTTGTAATCAATTCGATGTTCATCACAGTACTCCAGAAAACTTGAATTTTCAAATTCTCCTCCATGATGAGACCTGATAGACACAATAGAAATACCTTTCTCATTTTGCACTTTCTTAGCCAAGGTTACAAATGCATCAAATGTTTCACTTTTGGAAGAAAGAAACAAAGTCCAGGTAAATCTAGAGTAATCATCCACAATCACAAGAGCATACATTTTTAGAATTGAAAGATGATTTGGTTTGTTTTCCTTTGAGGCATGCATCACATTCTTTGTCTTTTTCAAAAGAGATTTTAGGTAAACCAGTGACTGAATCATTCTTAATCAGTTTTGATAGCCAGTTCATGTTAATATGTGCCAGTCTTCTATGCCACAACCAATTATCATTATCTTGACTAATTAAACAAACAGAATCTAAGGAAGGAAGTTTATCAAGATCAATGATATAGCAGTTACCATCCCTTTAAGCCTTGAGAATTACTTTACGATCACTTTTTCGGATGACTAAGCAGAACTTTGAGTCAAATAGTATCCAGTTCCCTTTGTCACATGTCTGACTCACACTTAGCAGGTTGTGGTTATGGCCAATTACAAATAGCACTTCTTCTATAGATGTTTCAGGATTTTTACCCACAATGTCAATGCCAACTATTTTGCCATATTGGTCACCTCCAAAATTCACCTTTCCTCCTTTCTTGTCTCTAAGGGTGATGAACTTCTCCTTATCACCAGTCATATGGCTTGAGTAAACATTGTCCATATACCATTTGTTACTTTTTCTTACTCTAAGACAAATATGCAAAACAAGGTTCAGAATTTCTTTTTAGGTACCCAAATTTGCTTGGATCCTTTTATGTCAGTGGCATTTTCCCTAGATACAAATGTACCTTTGGGAACCCATTCTACCTTTCTGTCAAGTCTGTTTTTCTTCAATAAACATGAACTGGAAATATATCCCTTCTTATTACAGAAGTGACAGGTGATAAAGGAATTGCTAGATTATGATACAGGAAGAAAGCAATACAGATAATACTTTTGTTTCACATATTTTTGTTGGACATAGGATTCAATGCATTTTGAAGTATGATTTTTCTTTTCATGTCCATCAGCATGCACAAAATGCCTCATATACAGATTTTGATTTTTCTTTTTAATCTTTTCTTTGTCTGCACAAGGATCATAGCCAAGTTCAGCTTTTCCTTGTGTAATTCTCTAACTTCCCATCAAAGCAAACAACATATCTTTGTCCTTAGTAAGTCTAGCCATGCTTTTCAACAGATATTCATTAGTCTGCTTTAGTTCAACACATGATGTACAGCAAGCAGATTCAGCTTTGTGCAATGATGTAGTGTCAAGGATTTTGCAATTAGATTCTAACTTGCTAATCTTTTTCCTAACTTGTTTTAGTTCTTTAGCAGTCTTAATGAACTTATCATGTAGATCATGAAATGCATCAAGTAATTCAGAATAGAAATATTCAAATTCATATACCTCATCTTCGTGATCACTATTGGATGAGCTTGGAGTTTCTTCATATGCAAGTACCATCAAGCAGATATTGACAATTTCTTCCTTATCATCATCTTCTTCATCTGAGTTGTTGTCCTAGATTGATGAGATGTATGCCCTCTTCTTCTTGTCATTGTCAGCAGCTTTCTTTTTCTTCTCTTGCTTCTTTAGGAGTTGTGGACAATCTCATTTAATGTGCCCTTGCTTTTTGCATTCATAGCATGTGACAAGCTATTTTCCTTCTTTCTTGTTGTCTCCAGCTACTCCTTTCTTGAAGAATCTTTTATTTCTTTTCTTATTATAGAACCTTCCAAATTTTCTGACTATCATAGTCAGAGTCTCTTCATCTAGTTCATTGCCATTATCAGATTCTTCTTCTTTTTCTTCTACAGCTTTTAAAGCAAGGCCCTTCTTTTTCCTGTCTTGACCTACTTCCTTGAGAACCTTTATTTTTCTCTTATACTCTTCAAGGCTACCGAAGAGTGCTGTAATAGAGATCATTGACTCTCCTCTGGCTTCCCCTATTGCTGTTACTTTTGGTTGCCAATCCAGAGGAAAAGCTCTAAGGATTTTTCTGACTTTCTCTGGCTGAGTGTACTCGTTGCCAAGACTCTTTAGTTGATTCACAATGAAGGTGAATCTCTTTTGCAGCTCTTTGATACTCTCACCTTCCACCATTCTGAAGCTTTCATACTCGCAAATACAGGAGTTCAATTTGTTCTCCCTTACTCCAGTGGTTCCTTTATGAGCAATTTCTAGAGTGTCTCACATACCCTTGGCTGTGGAATATTGTGATACTCTGTAGAATTCATCCTGGTTTAATGCACTGACCAGACAGTGTTTTGTCTTAAAGTTCAGTAGGACTATTCTCTTATCTTCCTCATTCCACTCATCTTCTGGCTTCTCCTTGTATTTCCCATCATCCTGCGGCTTTATTGGAACAAAATCTCCCTTTTGGATGACAGACCAGATGTCCAGATCAATAGACTGGAGATAGATTTATATTCTCATCTTCCAATATCTATAGTGTTCTCCACTGAAACCAGGTGGTCTGTTTGTGTTGTTTCCATCAGGTAGAATACTCTCTCCAAAGCCATCCATTGAATTTTCTGGATTGTTAAATCCTTTGTTTAGGGAACCAGGCTCTGATATCACTTGTTAGATATGCTGACTTCCCAAGAGGGGGGTGAATTGGGAAGATTATAATTTTCTGCAAAAGTATAAGAGAGTAGTGAAAGCAAGAGTGACAGTAAAAACATAGTATAAAATATAACCAAGTGAAAAATAAGATAAGGGGAGAGAAGACACAAATATTTATTCTGGTTCGGTCTCTTTCTCTTGACCTACGTCCAGACCTCAAGCCACCGCTTAAGATTTTCCATTATCTTGCAAGAATTCGGTGGGCTTCTTGCAATGTCTCAGTACAACTTGATACTCTATTCTAAGAGCCTATAATCTCACTTTCTGCACTTTAACTAAATGCTTCTCAATCCCTTGTGAAATTCCCTCACAAGAAAATCTTTCTTACAGATGAAGATAAGATTAATTACAGTAATTGAACTCTCTAATTTAGAGTGTATATGAAAGTTGAAGTACAAGATATGAAGTATGTGAGAGCAGAAGACTTTGACTCAAGAATTTTGCAGAGTTTCTGTATATACAATGTAAAATCGTTGTCCACACCTTCAAATGAAGTTCTAGTTATAGATTTATGTCTTAACTATACGTTAAAGACAAGATCTAACCGTTAAAGACGTTACCCAACGGTTATTTTGAAAAACTATTCATTCACCAACTGCATTTAATGCGTCTGACATTCAAAATTTGAATTTTGGTGTGTCAACAGACGAATTTCATAGATACCATGAGCTAAAGACTTTTACGTTGAACCTCAAAGTTCATCTGTTCTAAAGCAAAGTTCCAACTTTCATTTTTGGCAAATGTTTCTATGTTTGAACATACGAATTTTCAAGTTTAAAGTTCTTCTGGTAAGTGTGAACAGTTATTCCATATTACTACAGTGCCTTCAAAGTTCGAATTTTGATGCCCAAAATTCGTCTGACAGTGAGCAGCTCAATATGGTACAATAGTTCTTCTTTTCGAAATTTGAATTTTCAAATACCAAAACTCGTCTGTTAGAGAGATCTCTTATCAGACCTAATTCAAAGTTCAAATTTCTGAATACTAAAATTCGTATGTCAAAAGATTATCATAACAGACTTGCAAGCTATGTTTCCAAAGTTTGAATTTTCAAAATCAAAGTTCGTCTGTCAGAGGACTAACTTAGAACTTTTTCTAAATTTTATTTTCAGATGAACTTTGACATATCTTCTAACGAATTTTTCATTTTTCATAATTTGTGTTTTACCCAAAATTTGAATTTTCGAAGATGAAATTCGTCTGTTAGAGGGACCTATTTTCTGACTAACATATTTTCATCCTGAAATTCAAATTTCAGATACCAAAATTCGAATTTTCAAAGTAACAAATCAAGTTTAACACTTCAAAATTCATCTGATAATGGGTATTTTTCAAATACTTCATGAGTTATTTTAAAAACACACTTTTAACACATTCTCTTGTAAGATCAAAGTATTTTACTCATTTGAATTCAATAAGAAATCCTATATCTAATCTTATACTTATTTTTCTTGGATTTCTTCACTTGAGATCTTTTGTACACCTTTGATATCTTCCTTCCAAGCTCTAGTTGGTTTGGAATCATCAAAACACTTGATTCAATACAAAGAGGCCCTAATTCTTTAATAGTTTGAAAAGTATAAAAAATGATTTGATGATTTTGAAACTAAAATTAAAAATAGTGCAAACTACAAGATTTTTTTGGGAGCAACTAAATTATGGCATCAAAGCTATAATATTCCCATACTTCAAAAAATTAGATACACTTATATCCAATACATAATATTGATATGATACGCATATCATACTTATACATATTTCGATGCTGCTTCTTCAAATTTGGCATACCATTTTAAATTTTTAATATATAACATAAAAATAGTACCATAAATGTTTGTAAAAATGTAATGTTTCTAATTTTTTGAAATGATATTTTTTTGTCAAGGAAAAAATAAGAATTTTATTTATAAGATATTATAAAAGTTTTATAGTTATTTTAACATTTATAATATAAATTTTAAAATAGTTAGTACTCATTTTTTCTTTAAATAAGTTAATTTATTAATTATATATATAAACAATAGTAGCATACATTTATAAATATCCCTATACACATATCTTAGATGATCCGTATCAATGTTAGATGGGATGGAAGTATCGATTTTTTTTTTTAAATTAAGTTTCAATGGTCGAAATTAATTTAATTTTTGTATTTTAATAATATTATATACCAATATCCACTCCAGAGGAAAGAAACGAGTGCGTGGATGACGTGGCCTCCCTCGCATGCATTAAACAAGGCAAATGAAAGTTCATTACATGTCCATAATCTACCAGCAAACTTAGCTTCGAAGTCATAATGTTAGGACGGAATTTAATGTTGAAAACAATTCAGAACAATGACAATAGGTAAAAACTACAGTAATTAAAAAAAAATCAAATCGTAGGCCTAAAATTAAATTCCAACAAAACCCCCAAGGCCAAGGAAATGTATAACTTTCCAATGTAATTAATGAGGCAGTTACGTAAGAGCAGAAGGGCTTCTTCTTGTTTTTTTGTTTTTTTTTTCCAAATTCTTGATCTGTTCGTAGAGTGGTTGAACGCTCATAACTACTCTTCCCTCGTCCTCCTCGTATTCTCCACAGCTACCATGGGCAACAGCTCCTCCATGCTCACGCAATACGACATTGAAGAGGTCCAGGAACACTGCAACCACACCTGTAATTCACCATTCCGCGAGTTTCTTCATACACGTCTTTCTCTCTCTCTCTCTTTTTTCTTGCTCAATTTTTGTTCCTTGAGCTAGTGATTGATTTCGATTTCTGTGTAGTCACGCAGCAGGAGATAGTTTCTTTATACCAGAGGTTCTGTCAACTTGATCGTAATAGCTGTGGGTTTATTTCTGCTGATGAGTTCTTGTCTGTTCCGGAATTCGCCGTAAATCCTCTCTCTCAGGTTAATTTCTCTCTCTGAATTTAGGAGTTCATTAGCTTTTGTATTCTTTAGATGCGTTATGGAAGTTAAACGGTATGTTGAATTTCGTAGAGATTGTTGAAGATGCTGTATGGATTGAATTTCAAGGAATTCGTTGCTTTCTTGTCTGCATTCAGTCCTCGTGCGACTTTAGAAAACAAAATTGAATGTAATGAATCTCTCTGAGACCCACAAAGTTAATTCCAATACTTATATAAGTGATTATTATACTTTCTACTATTAATTTATCATATGGATGCTGTTTGCTTTTTTAGTTATTTTCAAGGTATACGATACAGACTGCAATGGAAAAGTATCATTCAATGACATGTTGGACGTTTTACGGGATTTGACAGGACAATTTATATCTGAACAACAGAGAGAGGTGAACTATTATTGGAACTTTGTTCTGCCATGTAATTTTTCTGTGTTCTCTGCATCATATTCTTCTTGGATGTAAGAAATGAATTAATGCTTTAAAAACACATTTGTAATTCCTTATAAGGAGAACTCGTGTGTTTATTTATTGCATTATTTTGATCAATGTTTATCATTGAGCCTCTAAGACATAAGTAAAAGAAACCGTAACTTTTGTCTGCCATTTTGCTGCCTCTGGAAGTTTTTGAAATTCATTAGTTAAGGGATAAAATAATACCAATAAAACTGGATATATAAAGACTGAAGAGTAAGCACTAGGGACCACAATATGGACTGGCACACTGCTAAGCTGGAACAAAAAGCAAACTACATGTAACTTGAAAATATTTGGTAAATCTTTCTCAGGAAGCTTGGTCACGGTCACCTTTCTAAGATTCTGAACTTTTGGTCTAATTGAAATTCTCGTTACTAATAAAGAGTCAAGAATCCTAAATTATATTGCATGCCTTTGTTTAATATGTTGACAAAAGAACACAGGCAAGTGCATTTTTAACAAAGAAAAATGCTTATTTAAAGTGTATCAGCACAGTTGAAAATGTGTATATGAGGTTGAGAATTCAAATTTCTACGAGGATATCAGTTTGAATTTCAATTGCCAAAGTTAAATAAGGATGATTGTGATCTGCTAGCAGCTGATGGCCTCTTTTGCATTTGATTCCTTTGTAATTGATGCAGCAAGTTCTGACACAAGTCCTTGAGGAAGCAGGCTATAAGAAGGATTCTTTGTTAGTCTTGTCTGACTTCAAGAAGGTACTAAAACAATTAGCATCTGGCATGACTTGCAGCACTGACATTTATCACAAGTTACATCTTTTTCCAATCTATATATCAATCCGTTATATGTTACCTTTAGTATCCTATCATGCGACTTCTTACTACTGCTGTGCTCTTGTTTGGTTATATCAAAGACATGAAAATGCTTTGCTGAATAGTAGCCCAATGCAAGTTAGGGCACGAACAGAGTTTTTAGGAATAGCATAATGAAATGATATTTTGAGGATCTTGAACGGCGGAATGGGAGTTCCATTTGTTGTCTCTCATGATAATTAGCATGTACAGAATGTCTACGTTATTGCACATACGCTAGTTCGCGGTTGGAGAAGCAATAATGACCTACCTCCTACTGCCAATTCCATGGTTTGGTATAGCAAGTTGAAGTGTTAACCAACTTCAGTATTTTCCTTCTGGTATTCATAACAAGCATAAAAGTGATGCTTATTATCAGTGTTAATGGGGTGATATTATCAGTTGTGACGGAACTTTGAGGTTAACGGTAGTGAATATGTCATTTCTGGCTAGAAATTTGTTGTGCTACACGAGGCCAACAGACATAAGAGGGTAATTAGAGCGAATTCATGATTGTTTGATTTTATGCATGCTGAACCCTTCTTGCTCCTTCCTGCTTGATATTTGTAAGAATGTAAGTGTACTATAATTTATGATTGTTTGATTTTATGCATGCTGAACCCATCCTACTGCTTCTTGCTTGATATTTGTAAGAATGTAAGTGTACTATCTTTCGTATGAACAATGCATGATTGATATTTGATACTGATATATTATTTTCTGCTTACAGATTCTTGGCAACTCGGGTTTGAAGATGGAAGTTGAAGTTCCTGTGGATTAGAATAAGGGCAACAATTGTCGTAGAATTTCTGAGTTTGATGTAGATGTTTCTTGATCATGGTACTTATTTAGTTTTTCCTCTTAGCAGTTGATGTATTTGGTGATAATCTAGCTAGTTACTACACAAGAATTGTATAGATGGTAAAATCCTCAACAGTTCATTTCATTCAGCGTTGTATTATTCTTCTTGTGAAAACCGGACTTGAGTAATTGAGTTGTCTCCTGCCAAAATATATTCTGTCATCCTACTACCTCTTATATAAAAAAAAAAAAAAAGGTTAACATCGCCAGAACCCCAAACCAAATTATGTTGGTATTTAAATTAGGACTTGCTTGCGAACTTGATGTGAAGTTTTACATTGAAATGAAAGTGATAAATTTGATGATTAAGTTTTACATTGAGAGGAAAATGATAAAATGTTGCATTTTATTATTATTTTATATTTAAAAGAGGTGAAATACATTAGTATTTTTCACAGAAAGGAAAACTAGACCATTAAAAGATCATTCTAATACGTTCCAAATAATTACATCACTTCGTAAAATATTAAACTTATATCCGAATTGTGTGTACTTTCTCAATGAAAAGCCATTATTTTATACTTAAAAATTACAAATAATTATATATTTTATCACCAATGAATTTATCACGCATGTAACTCCCTTAAAATATTTATATTAAAAGTTACAGAAAATTATATTGATATATAATTTTTTTGTCTCTTAATCCATATATTAATATGAATAACATCTTGTTATTTTCAATTTTTCAGTAATAGATAATATATAACAGGCAGTTAATTTTTTTTAAATTGTTATTTTAATTTGAAATATAAATTAAATTTTAAACAAAAAAAGAAGATTAACTGGGATGGATGTTAATCCCCCTAATAAATACAAAAAAATTTCTATGTATTTTATTTTTAATTAAAATATAATAATTATATAATATTTGAATAATAATAATTATATACTTTTGATAAATAAATATATAAATTTTATAACTTAATGTGACTACATTTTTTATAAAATTTTTCAAACGCAAAAATTGCACACAAGCGTAATGCTAAATATCTTGCGTAACTTTTATCAAAAAAAAAAAAAATCTTGCGTAACTTCAGCATTAATTCGGCATTAGAATTTAGCAGCATGTCCCCTTCTTACGAAGATTTTTGTTTTAGGCTGTTGGCGTTTGCATCACTGCCATTTTTCATCCTTCTTTTCCAGCTAACATTTAGCCTCATTCTGTTGCGAAACTTGGATCTAACACGTGGGCTCGAAGTATACTATATCGGTAGAAAGTTCATCGTCCATGTGTGGAGGTTGACTTCACCCATTTGACTATTTTAAACTAGGTGGTTTGCAGAACAGGGTTACGTCTGGAACTTGCACAGTAGCTGTTCGAAACAATGCCTCGGTGATCGATCCAATTACCTGAGGACTAGGGCAAAGGCAGAAGCCTCAACGAAACGAAACACGGTTTTGTCTGTTATGGAAAAAAAACAAAACGCACAGTACTTTTCTGGATTTCGCCACCTAAAAAGTAAAAAGTCTGTGTTTTGGGTGGTTTTTGTGGTTCTTCTGTAGCCTTTGTCTTCATTGCTGCGTCCCCTTTTGGTGTAAATGACACTGAACTATGAGCGAATTTCCAGAGGTTGGGGACTTGAGAGGGGAATGGACAAAATGGAAAGAATCCAGATATCAAGTGTCCGTCTGCTTCGTTATACGCCAAATTGGAAGGTAGATTTTTGGCTTTCAATCTTTTTCCTTATTAGAAAAATGTGGGCAGCTTTTATATGATTCTTTCTCGTTAACTCACGTCATTACCATACCCTCATTTTCTTCTTCGCTTTTCTTCATTTGCTTCCGGACTAAACTGATTCATTGGCGTTTCTTAAAGAGTAAACTACTTTCATCAAAACCTAAGTTTTGATTCTGATTTTTGCGGTGGCTGATTTCTGTCATTGTTTCATCTGCGTTAGGGGTTATATCTGTTTCTGATCACCAGATGCTTCACTTTCTTCCCTTTCCTCAGGGGGCGATCAGCGTGAAAGTTATTCCTCCACTCAATATTGTCAGAAATTTTTTTAATCTGATTATGCAATTTTCTTTTTGGTCCGCAAAGTTTTCCTAAAGGTACGATTCAATGATCCGTTTGAGACACAGCACATGGAGTAGACTCCCCCAAAACACCTTGTCATCTTTAAGATTTATATGTGTTTGTGCCATCATGTTCCTTTAGTATTTTTCGTATCTATATTAATACTGTCAACCACAGACTGTCACGTGTCAAATTCTCATGCTACGCTTCAAATAAGACAGACACTTCAAAGTATATTGTATGGATTTGTGACTTTGTGCAGTTCCCATTTAGTGTCCATACTTTAGGAGGCGTTTTATAGCACAGCGACGCTATGGATTTTAGTCGTTTTAGTATTTTGATAACCAAGATGGCGATTGTCACGCATCCGCATGGGGTGATAGTATTCTAAAATCACAAGAACAACCACATCATTTTGGGTGGTATCTTTTAAAATCATGGGAATGAACATCGCATCTTTACAAAATATCACTTTTATTTATTTATTTATTTTTTATGATAGTTACGGTATCTCATACTTTCTACTTGTTATATAAATTCTCTCTCTGTCTTGCCGTTGAGGATTGCAATTTGAGGTGGATAGTGAGAACCTCAAGGCTGAAACAAAACTGTTATTCTATGTCCAGGAATAAGTGATTGCTTCTGGATTTAGTCTGAAGTAGGATGACAGAAACGGGTATGTCTTCTGGGATGGCTGAATTTGATATTAAAGCTTTGAAGGAGACACTTTGTGTCCAACAACAACTTCTGCAAAATCTATACACAGAATTGGATCAGGAAAGAGAGGCCTCGGCCACTGCAGCCAGTGAAGCTCTGGATATGATCCTTCGTTTGCAAGGAGAAAAAGCTGCAGTGAAGATGGAAGCAATTCACTATAAAAGAATGGCAGAGGAGAAGATAGGTCATGCCGAGGCCACTCTTGAAGTCTTCGAAGAGCTCATGAATCAGAAGGACATAGAAATGGCGTCTCTGGAGCTTCAAGTTCAGGCTTATAAACGCAAGCTTGTGAGCTTGGGATGTGATCTGAATGCAATTGAACTTGAGTTTCCAGAACAGAATGGAGAAAACAGTCAAAGTAGGAACACGAGAAGGCTAAGCTCATTGCCCCCCATCCATTCTAAGAACTCTGTAAGAGCCACTCTTAAGATGGAAAGATCACCAAGTTTCATTTTAGATACGAAAATGGAGCAGATCACTGAGCAGGAAGTTACATCACAAAGCTTGGATTTGGGAAGCAAATCAGGAGACTTTGCATGTGGAACCCTTAATTCTTACTGGAATACGATCAAAAGGCTGGATGAAAAAGTGAAAGTGATATCAGATTTTAAAGAATGTGAGGGAGAAAAAACTACAAATTTGGAGAACAGAAGATGGAAATCATGTTCTATATTTTCACAGGCAAGCAATAGAACATGTGATCAGCCAGACCCAGTATCTTCTACAAGCTTGGTTACTAACGTCTATGATGTTTTTGACGTCCCACAACCTCGTGAGAATCACAAAGTTAGAGAATGTTGGAAAAGGGCGTTTGAGAAATTGAATGCAGAAGCAGGGAACCGATTAACAAAACCAGACTCAGTATCTGAGGAAACGGTTGAATCACTAGCTCAACATAAACCAGACAACCTTAAGGGCATGCTTAGCACAAACAATGACATCCAAATAACCAGTCCAAGAGATGTTATGAATGTGATTGGGCAGAAGAAAGAAGTGGTGAGTACAGATTTCATTGCTCAAGCTGAGTTCCAGAAGCTGTATCAGAGAAGCGAGAGGTTGGAGAGAGAGAGAATTAGTATAAGGGAAGAGATTGAACCTGAAGGGAATGGGATGGAGCAATTGAGATTGTTGGAGGAAATACACAGTCAACTCAGATTAATACAGTCAGAGATTAGAAGCTGGAAAACCGAAAAAGCCACGCCTAAGGATGATTTGTGCTTGGCTTCTCTCCAAGAGGTAAGATATCTCCGATGTTTTTGCATTTTATATTTGATTTCAGAAAAGAAATTTCTTTTTTTCTGCATGAATCTCTCCTTTATTTATATCTCCCCTACTGAGAGAGTTTGATAATAATTTACCTGTATTGAATGAAACAGAGGAGTACACTTGTTTTGGGTTGGGCCAAGGTGGGCTTTAGCCAAAACAGTATATTGTTGAATTTCTGTTCAGAACAAAGCCTATTAAGCTTTAAAGGTTCATATGTTTAAAACTTAGGCTTAAACTCATTTCCTCAAATATTAGGCACAAGATACCCATTGAACTGGGCCAAGCCAAGTAACCCATGGGCCAGACTAACCCACAAACACCTCTTAGCGGATGGGTTAACTTGGGACTGTTACTCTACCTGAAATCTTCGAAGTTTCGTGCTTTGATTTACATTTGTGTCAAGAGTTTGATGATTGAAAATTTCCATGAACACTTGAACAGGCAATGCTGCACTTTTGGCTTTAATTAAGTACAGGAGGACCATCTCAGAAAACCAATAAGTTGAATTCGTTATTTGGTGTTCATGTGCTTTATCTACGGAAAGGATTGTTCAAGGTTTTTTTTTTTTTTTTTGGGATAGTTTTAGGAAAAATGGTATGACCAGGAAGTATAGATCTTTTGATTTGAATTTAATGACTGAAAAATGTATATCATGCTAGAACTCCATATTGTAAATTAGGCACTCTTCTGGGTTTAACAGTGTTCTCTTTTGAGATTGACTTAGTGGATTAAAGAGGCTTCTTGATACTCTGCTTACCAGAAGAGAAAATGAAACTTGTATGGTGTTTTTTTCCCCCATATATTTTTAAGTTATAATGACGTTATAGCAGATATGCATACATAATTTTGAATCTTGATTGATAAGTAAATTTATCTGTCTTGGGCTTCCTTGACAACAGAAATATTAGATAATTAAACCAATGAAACACTTTTTACCCCTCTTATGCCATTAATAATTCTGCAACTATACCTTTAAATTAAGGGAATGGCACCACATATAATAACACAATAACCTGATGAAGCACCATTTTGAATTACATTTCCTTATTTTCCATCAGAGGAGAGTTTTTCCAACATCAAAACTCAGATGCTCTTCTTCAATGAAAGTATAGGCATCTGCTGACAAATTATCTGTTGTTGGATTGTCATTCTCTCCATACAAGATCCGTATTAGAATGACTTTAATTTTGGGGGAAAATGCTCATTGTGTTCCAACCAAAAGGGGAAAAGAATTAAAAAAAAGCTCATTGTTGGACTTATTAGATAGGTCTGCCCTTGATAGGTTAGTCAGAGCAAGCCCGTTTGGGTTTAAGTCATTTCTAATTAATTAATTTAATAATTAGTTCTTTGAGTTGGTAAAGCTCAAATTGAACACATATTCAATTTGAGAAAATTAAGAGGTATTTTTAAATTAAAGAAATTCTCATATTTTTGAGAATCAGGTGGGATTTTCCAATATCTCACGCAAGTTAAGGTTTTAAGCATGCTCTCTCACAATTTGACTCTTGAGATTAGTTTTAGGAAAAAATATTCTCTCCTCTCTCAATGAGTGAGAGGTGATGCATCTATTGTGGAGATCTAAGTTAGGTCCCTTGTGTGATCCCACCGTATATGTTATGTGCATCTAGAGTATGCGAGATCGATTTATGAAGCCTTAGGTACACATTCCTAACCCTAAAATCAACACTCATTTCTCATTATATATCAAGGTTTTTGCTAGTTTGATTGCAGTTTTAAAGCTAAATATTTACTATCAAATATCAAATTGTAAATTTTACATGTACATTTTTTTTTTGGCAATTGACTCTAAAAATCAAAAGGATCATTCACACAGAACACAACATTAAAAAGATTTTGTGCAATTCAACCTTCCACTTTGGTAGGATCACATATATTTATCAAAAGTCACCAACCTTTGCGTCATTTACAGCAGCACTTAATTGAATATAAATCCAGTTTTTGTCGTTTGTAATGATGCAAATCATGTAACTGTTAATCAGTGTCAATATGCTAATTTATTACGAGGTGCTAAGATCCCTACCTACCTTGGATAAGATATTTAGGTGGTGCATGCATCTACTTGATTATCTGCAATTTCCCATTATTGAGCCATACCTTCTTTTAATATCAACTCCTATTTTTATCGATGAGTATGTAGCTCAATTGGCAGAGACTGGGCTAGTTAATTAGTGTTCTTATATACAAATCTTTTAACTTTCTATACTTATGATAAATTAATTTTCAAGTATTTCAAGAGGTAAAAATTTACTTTTTAATTAAATTGAAATTAAAATTAGAATTAAAGTAGTTTTCTGTTCATTGCATTCAAACTTTTTTAAGTAAAAGTATTTATCTCATGAAAATATTATAGTTTCTGTGTATTTTAAAGATGTGTCTAGATGAATAGGAACTAGATAATGTAATAAATAATTTTCCTTTAAAAGTTTACTTGCAAGACACAATTTTATCAAAACTGTTCCATCATGAACCTAATTTACAGTGCAATCTGATGTGGATGTGAATACTGAATACTAAAATGGCATGCCGGGAATAATAATTAATAACTTGGTCAATAAACTCTTTCCTAGAAACAACTAGAAGCAGTCTCCTGTACGGAATTTAAAAAAAATTGTAGGTGGAAGAAAAATGACATCAAAGTTTAAAGTAAATGAATTTTCGAATTTTAAAATAGGATAATAATTTTTTAAAAAAATTTACATAAACAGCTGTCTAATTATTAATGAATGTATTATTTTATTAATAGAATAACATGCAACAAACTTTTTTTATTTTTTATTTTTTTTGGCAGAACAAACTTTTTAATCTTATTTTCACATAATTTTTCTTTCACCATCTACATAGATAACTCTTTAAACTTTGAGTTATGTGCATATAATTTTCGTAACAAAGCATAGTATGTGTTCATTTAGATTATCTTTTTATAAAAAATTTATTAGAATAATTATGGTTTATAAAAATGAAGTTTAGATAAAAGTAAAGAAGTTTACTATAAATTTATTTAAATAAAAAATAAAAAAATAATGATTAAAAATTATGGTTTAGTTTACAAAAATGTAAATAAAATAAGTCCTATGTCAATGAAATAGCATAAAGTTATTTCACATATTGTTTGACATAAAATAGATAGTGCAACTGTTTCTGTTTTTTGTTGAGCCATTCTCATGATTCAAAGATAATTTGATAAGCTAATGCCTAATGATTTTGTTTTTCATGTTTCATAATATGGTTAATCAACATGTGAACTAATTAATTAAGATAAATTGTAAGAGTTTTTTTCTTTTACCATACTTGATGTGACATGAGCGCGAAAGGATTTTTTTTTTCTTTTATAAACAGCACGAATGGAGTTTAAGAATTCGTTTTTAACTGATAATTAATAATTAAAGAACTATTTACACAAATTTTAGAAGTTACAAAAATTGTTAAGTTTTGAGCTATGGAGAGGTTATAAGATAGATAGATAGATAGATATTATCCAAATTAACCTGTCTTTCATTTTTTTAAGAGTTCAATTTTAAAATATGATAAAATTATTAATAAAATAGAGTGAAAAAATGTTCAGGTCTTGGTGTAGAATACTATAATTAACCCCAATGATGGTTTTAAAACCCAAAGAGAGAAGTATGAAAGTTAGTTTATCTCACCTCTATATTGTTCTATGCTTTAAATAAGATTGTGGCTTAACTTTTAAAATTGTTATAGTAACTTCTATAAAAGTTACCTAAATATACACAATAATTTGTTTTGGAAAATTATATCTTCCAACCACATAGTTCCTCTATTTTAAAATATAAGTTCTATTTAACTAATTGTACAGAAATAAATAAATGTAGTTTTACTCATTAAATTTGTAAAAAAAAAATATTATTTTTCAATACTATGCTTATTTAATGCATTTTATTTAAAATCTGCTATCTCTCTTACATTTAATTATAGATAATGATCAAATATGAAAAAAAAAACATTTAATACCATTGAAATTCCTAAATAGGACTTATGCTTTGGATCAAAAAAATCTTTGAAATAGAACTTATATTTTAAAATGGAGAGAGTAATAATTATTTTAAATATTTTTTTTTCAAATTTTGAAACATTAAAATTATTAATGATAATATCAATGAAGGCTAGTTCAGTTAACAAGGACGTAATTTATACCTTATAAGAACATAAGTTTAAATATCGATACTAATATGAATATCTCGTTGATAGGTAATTTATAATTGTTTTTTAGCTATAAAAGCTGCTATTAAATATATATTTATTTAATTTATAATGAATTACATTATTTATAAGTACTATTAAAAAAAAACATGATGATCCATCCTTAACCAAGAGATCGAACAGCATATTATTACAATTTGCTCAACGGAAAAGAAGAGTAGATACAATAATGCCCAATAAAGAGGTTGAAAAACTTATCAGGTATCATGATGCTATAATTGACACCTAAACTCATAATGTGCTTCACGAAATGGATCCTATAAATATATAAAGGGAAAAATAATATTGTTATCAACCTCCACTATGCTAATTGTGTATGTGTGTGTATGTACTATGTATATAATATACTTGGCACGGGCAAAAAGAGAGATGAGAGGGCCACTTCAATAGTGGAACTTACTTTTGAATTGCCACAACCACAAGCTTAAACACGAGAGAGAGAGAGAGAGAGAGAGAGAGAGAGAGAGAGAGAGAGAGAGAGAGAGAGAGAGAGAGAGAGAGAGAGAGAATGTAAGGGATTGGTTTAAGTACAATTGACTGTATGGTAGATTTAAAATTATGTACATACATTAAGAAAAATATTAAATAATTTAAAATGTAGTGAAATCTAATAATATTTAACTAAAACGACCTTATATTAATAAGTTATTTCTAACTCGTGTTTCACTTATCATTATCTTAATTAATAAAGAATAAAATAGTATAAAAAAAACTAGGGCTTCATTAAAATTTTAAAATGATAATTATTTTGAAATAAAACTAAAATTCTAAAGTGATAGTATTTATTTTAAAATGGAGGATGGAGTAGAAAGTAACGTCTTGCAATTTGAGGGGTGAAATTGAAAGGACCTTAAACAATCGAAGTGATAATCTAAACAAAGACAGAGTGCTTTAGCTGACCAACTGAAATAAAATCATCTCGTGTTTCAGATAAAGACACAATCATTTCAATGCATATTTTGGAAAGAAAAATAATCCCCACCACAAACTAGGGGAAAAAGATAATGATGAAAAAAATAAATCATAGTGGATGAATAATTGTGTACCATAAAGATATTGTCCTAAATTTAGTTCTTGACCATATATATATAAAAAATATTTTATTATGAGTGATTAACTCACTTAAGTGATTATTATGCTTCAAAAATATTAATATTTAACTATTACTTGAGAAATATTCTTAGTATAAAAATAAGAAAAAAAAAAAAGAAAAAGACCGTTTTCCAAGTACAAGGAATTAGGCAGCAGGGACGGCCGCCGCCCAAAATTTTCCATTCACACGTATCATCTCCATAATATGGAAATATATATATTTATTTATTAGGAGTAAAGCATCTCCAATTCTCTATAGTATTATTTTCTCATTATGAAAATTTTAGTGCTGCACCTCCCTCCAAAAAAAATACTTAATGATAAATGTTTCTGACCCCGGGTCAAACTTTTTTAGCTGCCCCTCTTATTAAACATGTATTTTTGAAACATACCTACTTCTTATATAGATCATACAAATAAAATTTGTGAAACAAATAAAATATGATAAAATATATTAAAGTCTTTTTTAAGAAGAGTTTTATATTTTTTTAACCTAAGAAGATTATTTTTATTTTCATCATCCAAAAATACTAATGATAGGAGAACTCTCTTATTGTCAGTTGTTCATAAAATTCTTTCTTTTTTATCTCTTTAATTATACTTTCTACTCATTGTAAAAATGCATACTTGTAATAAATAAAAGATGACCTTTTTTTATTGCAGTGAATTTCACCATATATATTGAGAAAAAGATTAAAAATTTTATTACAAAGTAGATTGTAAAATTTTTTTATTCAACTAAAAATTGGTGAATATGATCTTAATGTTTGATAATATTTTATCACCTTATATATATAATCAATATTGTTATATTTTTTATGTTATTGTATTTTTGTAATTTTGAATATAATTTCTCTTTATTATTAAAATATAATAAAATTTATTACTACATTAATTTAGTAAATGTTTAAAATAATATTTTAAATGTTTAATAATACTTAGAATTATAATTTTCGCTCCTTATAAATTTTTTCTGTTTCCGTCCTTACTTTTCAGGATCCTACTTGCAATGTATCAAATAAGATCATTTATCCTTAAAAAAAGTAATAATAAGATCACTTAAAAAGTAAGTTCACCCATAAGATATATAATGATTTTGACTTACAGCGTAGGTTAGATGCGGAAAACAAAGAAATAATTTGTTTATTTTCATCAGAGTCCCTCTATTTCCACTCATTTGCACTTTAATCTTCAAAATTACCTCAATACAGAAAAGGAAAAGAAGACAAAAGTAGAAAGGATTCAATTATTCAAATTCACCGTGCTTTCGATGCTACTTCTGTTCTTAAGTTATCTTGGCAGTAGAAAGAGTCATCCTTGGGATTGACTTCCTCAATCACATGAAGGGAAGGATTAGATAAGTAGTCTTTCAACCTCCCAAGTTCTTGAGCTACATCCAGCAAGCTTGGTCTCGTTGAAGGATTGTTCTGTGTGCAAATAAGGCCCAGCTCAATCAGTTCCATTATAACATCTTGCCAAATTTTGTTATGTTGCGCTGGCAGGAGGCTTAAAGGAATGCACCTTCCTAATGCTTGTTTAATAATGGCTTCTAGCTTGTGTGGATACTGTCTCTTAACCCATTCATGCAAGCTTGAACCTTCATGGATAAGGACATCTGTTGGGGGCCTACCTGTCACAATTTCTAACAGAACTACTCCAAAACTGTAGACATCACCTTGAGTTGAGGCATGTTTTCCCATTGCATACTCTGTCTCGTTCCAATGGAGGGAGGGGAAGATAATGAGTTTCATAGAACAAGTTCATAAATATCTCTTATAATACAGGAAAAAAATATTTACTTGCAGTAACAAACAAACAAAAAAATTCCACTCATCCTACTTTTTCATCAGTTCAGCACATACTTTAAACCATCATATTATTAATTGAATAATAGCTATAAAACATGGACACTTCAAAAGTGGAGCTGTATTTATTTTGGCATGTGTTGGACACTCCTACTATATGCAAAATCAGACTCAAGCTTTATGTATCTATGTTTGGATAATTGTATGCATGTTTATTATGACTGTATTCTTAGTTAAAAGAGGAAAGAAGGGTAATGATGAGCAGGGGTATTGTGATGAATAGGTATTGTCTCATAAAATTCACGTCTTAGTGAATCCTACAAATCAAATTCCTAACAATCATGGCAATAACAAGAAAAAAAAAACTTGGAAAATAAACTACATACCTGGGGCTATGTAGCCAATGGAGCCCCATAGCAAGCCTTGTGTAGAACTAAGAGATGCCAAGTTATTGTAGGACTTACTCTCATCACATTTTACAAGCCTTGCAATTCCAAAATCTGTTACCAAAGCTGTCATATCATCATCAAGTAGTATATTGCTTGGTTTAAGATCACAATGTACTACTCTAACTGGAGAGTAATGGTGGAGATAGGCCATTCCCTCAGCTACATCATTGCAGATCCTCACTAATTGGACCAAATCCAACCTCTGGCTCAATCCATTGCTTGGATATAGATGCCTCTCCAGGCTACCATTTGGCATTAGTGGAAGAACTAAAGCCTTAAATCCTGGCTTAATGCAAATTTTGATGATCCTTATTAAGTTTCTGTGCCTAGTCCTCTTTAGGATTTGACATTCCCTTATGAAGCTCCTTAAAACATCACTAGCAGTGGTAGCATTTAATACTTTCACTGCTATTCTTGTGTTGTCTTGGAGGACTCCCTTGTACACCTGTCCGAACCGACCCAAACCAATTAAGCTTGAAGCATTGAAGCCCCTAGTGGCTTCAATAAGTTGCTTGTGTGAAATTCTTGGGTAATTGAGGTCTTTTGTTTCCTCTTGAAGTTCCAAGTTCCCCTTGATAGCAATGGCTTGTCTCTTTCGGACTTTTAACTTGAGCCTAAACATGCAGAATGTAAGGCTGCCAAAGAGTAACACCAAAAGTAATAAGAAAACCAAATTATGGCTATGTTTCTTGTGGCAGCTGTACAAGCCTTTTATTGAGCCACAAAGACCATCATTTCCTAAGAAAGAGTCTATAGTGAGAAATGAAAATGCTCCCTCAGTTGTTATGCTCCCTGAGAAATTGTTGAAAGAGAAATTAAGTTCCTTTAGAGTGGAAGATAACTGTAGGGAATGAGGTATTTCCCCAGTCAACTGATTCAGAGACACATCTAGGGCTTGAATGTAAGGCAATCGGCCTAAAGAATATGGAAGAGGGCCTTGTAATGAATTCCCTGAAAGGTTAAGGTACTCAAGTGCTATGCAGCTTTCAAGCTGTGATGGGATTCTACCGGAGAGATTGTTCATGGATAGATCAATAGCTAGAACCATGTCCATTTTGCTGAGCTCTGATGGTAAAGGCCCATATAAGTTATTACTTGACAAATTCAAGTATAATTTCAAGTAAGTTAAGGCTGCAACTTCTTTAGGAATTACCCCTGTAATCTTGTTTTGAGATAGGTCTAGAATCTCCAAGTTGACACATTTTCCAAGGCTTGGGGGTATTGTTCCAGAAAGCTGGTTATCATAAAGTAAAAGACTTCTTAATTGGGAAAGATTGGCAAAATTATCAGGTATTGAGCCAGAAAGCTTGTTTCTTGACAAATCTAAAAGACCCAGATGTTGCATATGACCAAGGGTGGAAGGAATCTCACCAGATAGTGAATTATTAGACAAGAAAACTCTCTCAAGCATGCCCATTTGGGATAGGCTAGGAGGGATTGATCCATTTAGTTGGTTATTGGACAAGTTTACTAGAGTTAGATTGACTAGGTTGGCAATGTGTAGGGGAATGGAACCACGTATGAGATTATCCTCAAGGTGAAGTTGTCCTAAACTAGAGGGAAGATCTCCAATTACATGAGGTAGATTCCCTCCAAGATTGTTTCCTGCTAATTCAAGTCCTTGAAAGTTAGATAAATTCACAAGGGAAGCAAAGATAGGTTCAAGGTTGGTATTACCATTATGGCTAACAAAGCCATTATAGTGTAGGTAGAGATATTCTAAATGTGGCCAATTACCTACAATCTTTGATGGTAGCTCTCCACTCAACATGTTTGATCCTAAATCGAGCCATTTGAGTTTTGTGGAGTTTGAAAGAGCTAGAGGAACTTGTCCCACAAGCTGGTTAGACCAAAGTAATAGATACTTGAGCTCATGAAGCACACACTCATTGTTCAAGGGAATTTGCCCCACTAACGAATTGTTAGAGAGGTCTACACACGCCAATGAGGATGTCAAATTGCAGAAGAGTGAAGCTGGAATCACACCTTCAAGCTTATTACTTCCCATGTCTAGGCGATATAAGTTGTGAAGTGAGCCCAACTCTGAGGGAATCTTCCCTTCTAGAAGATTCCAAGACAAACTGAGATTTTTAAGGTGAACTAAACGTCCCAACTCTTTGGGAATGTATCCCACAAAAAAGTTTTGAGAAAGATCAAGAACTCTCAAAGTAGAGAGGTTACTGAGAGCTGGAGAAATTGTCCCTCCCAGTGACCTCCCACTAAGATCAATCTCTATGATTTTTCCACTCACATTATCACATCTAATTCCTAACCAATCACAAACATGAATGCCAGGAGACCTCCAACTCACTAGAGAGTTTTTGGGGTCTGAAACAATTCCTAACATGAAATTTTTTAGTGAACTTATATCATTCACTTCATGGGCATTTTCTTCCCCACCATGAACCCCACCAAAGAGAACAATGACAAGACAGAATAATAGAAACATTGAGAAATCGTGAAAGAAAAGCTTGAATAGAGTACAATGTGGGAGCAATAAAATGAGGAGCCATGAGAGAATTTAAAGGCTAAGTAAAGAGAAACCACAAGTGGTGGGAAAATATGAAGTGCCTGCCTAACTGCCGTTGAAGTAAACGGCGCCTGACATGACTTTGGAGGTTGACGTATCTGAACTGAACACGTGGATGCTTGAGACATGACACATACGCAACGTCACAGAACGTTACCCAATAGTGGTGGACATGTCAGCATATTTCATGTTGGGATTAATCTAATGATCTTTTTTAAAAATAAGTAGGAATTAGTGGGAGTGCGCTGTTTAATAACAAAGAAAATCACCGTCAGCACTTTTTTTTTTTTCACAAAATCATGGTTAGAAGGAGTAGTACACACGATAACCGACTTATATATTTATTATATATATATATAAATCTATATTATATGATTTGAAGAGAAAGGAAAAAAGATAAATTTGTATGATTGCAATGGAATTTAATAAAATATCAAATAATGTACTCTTAAATTTAATATAATAAATAAATTAGATCATTTGCATTAATTATATATATATATATATATATTACAAGAGAGAATATGGCATAAGAAAATAATGTTGTGTATTAGACTTATTTATGTTAGTCTTAATTTTTTAAGTTTCTAATTGTATCATATGTCATTATTTTTTAATTACTCATTAGAAAAGATTTAAAGGTCACAATGAATAATATTGGTTTTGGTAAGGTTGTCGGGTGAAGAGATGTGTTTGAGGCTTTGAGCACTATATACAGTTACACACACACACACACACACACACACACACACACACACACACACAAGGTCACAATGAATAATATTGGTTTTGGTAAGGTTGTCGGGTGAAGAGATGTGTTTGAGGCTTTGAGCACTACACACACACACACACATATATATATATATATATATATTAACTAAGTAATGATGTCAATTGAAGGTGATGATGGATAAATGGACAAAGGTTTTTAAGTGTCATATCATTGAAGATTGCTCATTGTTTAAAGCTAATCATGCAAGCTAAGGTGGCAAACACATCAGACATGTAAAACAAAAGAATGAAAATAAAAGGCATTTTATTTTCCTCAATTAATTAATAAATAAATAATTGCAATGACTTTATTTTTCATTGATCTACCCACCAGGTCACCACCTATCCTAGTCCCTCCTTGTCAGGTATAAATTTTTTATGTTGTTTGGGCGGTCATGACTAATGACTAAGAAAGATATCAAAATGGGTTTAATTAGTAAGGTGGTTATACCCTTTTAACTAGAGATTTAAGATAAATATAGAGTATCGGATGTATATAAAAAAATTGTTATGATTTTTATAATATAAAATATATTTCTTCATTGTTATATTCAGAATTTTATGAAGACTAGTTTCTAAAATTATAGAAAGTTAGATTTTTTACCCAAAAAATAGAAGTTACATCCTTTCTATTACTCTTGCCGGGACCAGGAGGCGGGAATAATAGATTTATTTAGATTTAAGTTAGCTGATTTAGATTTTTTTTATTTTTACAATTAATTCTGACTCACCTCCAATTAGGGCAAAACAATAATGCCTAGGGCGTGATTGATGTAGTTCAACCTGATCACATCGGGTCAATCGAGCTGGACCAATTTTTGGACCAGGGTTCAGGCCAAATGTTGTTGGCTTCACCCGACTTGACTTATATGTATTTTTTTTCAATTATTTTATATATATTGATTAATTTTGTAGATTTTTTGTGCTTTACATATTTAATATAATATATTTAATTTATAAATATTATGAAACCTTTTTAAAATTTTAGTGTTTCCATATTTTTAAAATTTTGAATTGATTTTTTAACTTAAAATTATGTAAAATTAATGTATAATGGTTAAATATTCATAACTTTTTTAAAAAAAAATTAACATTATTTTTTTAAAAATCTATTCTTAGATATAAATAAATATATTTTTTATTATTAAATAAAGTTATTTTTATTTTTAAATTTTTTTTTTAAATACGAGACCGAATGTTCATTGGGCTGGATAACGGGTAAGGGTCAAGTTTGGCCTGAGCGTGCCCATGAATACACCTACCTTCAATATTACGCAAATACACAAAAAAAAATGTTTATTTTTTATTTTTCAAAGACCCTTGACAAAATAATTGATATGTCCTGATTTAGTTATTTTTAGAGATCCACTCATCTATTCATTATTTTTTGTAGATTACAGTTAAATAAACGTAATAATACAAGATCAAACTATTAAACTTCTTAGTTGCTTAAAAATAGGGAAAGGGAAAAATAGTAAAGCACAATCACCCTTATCAAATATTTTTGGGAAAAAGATAATTTAGTACCCCCAACCACAAATAATGACAAATCAGACTCCAATTTAACTAATCACCAAGAAATATCCAGGTCGTAAATTGAGATAAAAATAAAATGTCAAGACTTGGGAATTTAAGTTTCTTTACTTGAAAATTTAGTTATACTAAGTTGAAAATTTATTTGAAGCTACCTAGGAATTTATTTGTTAGTACTTGAGAATGGAGGTGTACCAACTTAGAAATATAGTTGGAAGCACTTGGCAATTTAAGTTTCACCATTTGATAATTCAATTACGTCCAGTAGGGAATATAGTTTAAAACACTTGAAAATTTATGTTTTACCACTTGAAAAGACATTTTATTTTTATTCTAATTTAGGACTTGGGTATTTCTTGATGATTAGTTAAATTAGGGAGTCTAATTTATCATTATTTATGGTTGAAGGTACTAAACTGTCTTTTTCCCAATAATTTTAAATCATTTCATTCTTCTAGGTTATTAAATTATCTTTTCTCCGCTGGGTTTGAAGTTGAAATTCCATTCAGTCTCTACAAATAATTATTGAAACTGATTATCTACAATAGGTGTAGGGTGCTACAATGAAAGAGAAAGGCTGCAGCAGGTTTTTATTCACCTACAAATTTTCAATTTCTCTTATTAATAGTGAGATTTAAATAAAATAAAAATCGAAATAACACGATGATCAAAATAAATGAAACAAAGTTACAGCCCAACTTAAACTTTCTTCTTAAAGATGGATAATCCATTTCATAATTTGGGCTTTTCTGTTCTGGTTAAATATTTTGGGCTCTACAGGGTAGGCTGAACCTGAATTATGGGCTTTAATAATGGATTAAACTTCTCTATCGGGCTTATACTTCGAACTCAAAATAGAATGTTTACAAAAATTTGGCCCAAAAAAAGTGTTTATCAATGATGTGTGCTTAAATGGCCCAAAAACAGTGCGTGTACTTCGACCGAAAAAATAAAGTTAACTACATCAATCTATCTCAATTTTGTAAATTATAATTATATTTTTTATTTTTAAGTTATTTATATAATTTTTAAAAATAAAAATTTATTTATAATTTTGTTTAATTGAATTTTTATCAGAATGTCCTCTATTTAAAATTAGTTTTATTTGAAATATAAATTTAAATTTTCTATAATAAATTTAATAAATTAGATTATACTCTCTCTATTTGAAATCATAAGTCACTTTTATTTATTTTACATAAAATAAGGTAATTAGTTAAATTAGTTGAAATTATTGAATTTTCTAAAAATGATTCTAATATTTCAAAATCATCCTCATTGTAACTCCATTTTAATTATATCTCTCTTTATCTCTTTCAATCACAACTATTTTTATTATTTTTAGGAGGGGTGAAAATAAAAAAATAAATGAATTTTGGATGGATTTTACAAAGAACAAAATGACTTATATTTTGAATATATTAATTTCTTTTAAAAAAAAAGTGTCTCATAATTTCAAATGGAAGGAGTATAACCAACTAGAGCAGAATTTGTTGTAAGTTTTAATTTGAATTTAAATCATTTTAATATAAGAAAACACAATATTATATATGTTTAAAGAAAAGTAGTCAAACACATTTTTTTATATATTATATGAAATTTGAAATAAATTACACAATTTATTATTCATAGATAGTGTAACTAACTTCTCATAAGTTTTATACAATATTCTCTTTGGTTCATATTATAAATCATTTTATATGATAAGTTTTTTTTATTTAAAATATAGGGTATTTGATATTTTTTTCTTATTTTTAATATTTTCTCTCTTCTCATTTATAACTCTATAATAATAATAGAATGAGATATTTAATAAGGATAAAATAAAAGATATAGATGTTTTTTACATTGATTTTAATTGAAAAATAACTTTCATATTTTATAGTTTAGACTAGAGAGAGTATATTGATTTTGAAATGTTGATTTTAAATTTATCAAAAACTCAAATTTGTTTTATTACTTTTTAGCCAACAAAACATTATTTAATAGGAATCTTAACTAAGTAGCAGTACTAATGTAAAACAAAGATCATGGAACATAATAAATACAGTATTTTTTTTCGTAAAAACATGATAAATACACAGTAACTAATTGAAGTCAGGAATGACGAGATGCACTACTTCTAGAATCTCGTAGGTGTAGTCGCCCCACGCACGCAGGTTTAAGCGAGGTTTCTATCTCGTCCAATGCAGACACTTCTATGTCTTCCAACTTCCTCACTCTCTCCGCCAATCTGTAGCTCCACAATGAAGTTGGCAGCTTCCTTTTCTAGCCCTGAAATTCATCCTTCTCCAAGAAACGGTCTCCACATTGGAAGAAAACCTCACCATAACCTTCACTTTCTCTCTATTCCCAATCCCTCCTCTCTCTTATCTTCACTCCCTTCTTCCTCTTCTTTCCCCTTGACCATTAACTCCCCCTCAAACCCAACTCAATTCCACCCTTTATCGGATTCAGTCCACGATAATTTCATCGACGACCTCGACAACCCCCTCAATCCATACACACCCGTCGTGAATAGAATTTGTCAAATCCAGGCGCCGGAATCGCCATGCCCGAGAATATTTATCCAAGACCCGCCTTGGATTTCGTCGCTCTTTTTGAAAGGATTGAACAATATAACTAACCGAGAGTTGAAATTGGAGTCTAAGGAAATTGAGAAGAGCAAGTATAATTTACTGCGAAGGAGGCAGATTAAGGCGGAGACTGCAGCCTGGGAGAGGATGGTGGAGGAGTATAGAGAGCTAGAACGAGAGATGCGTGTGAAGAACTTGGCCCCCAATTTGCCTCACGTGAAGGCGTTGTTTTTAGGTTGGTTTGATCCGTTGAGGGAAGCTATAGAAAGGGAGCAGAAGTCGCAGATGTCGAAGAAGAAGAAGGCGGCTTTTGCACCCTATATTGATTTGTTGCCTGCATCTAAAATGGCTGTTATTGTCATGCATAAGATGGTGGGTTTACTGATGCTGGAGCATGAGGCGGGGTGTGTTCAGCTTGTTCAGGCTGCTGTTCAGATTGGGATGGCCATAGAACAAGAGGTAATTGATTTAAACCTTAAAACTGGAAAATGTCCATGACCTAATGCCTGAACCTGCCTAAATTTCCCCATGCATAACAAGCTGCATTCTGGACAACACAAGTATATAAGAAATTGTGATGAATCATACAAGACTTTAGAGAGAGAGAGAGAGAGAGCGACTGAAAACTGAGTCATTGACGCTTCCTTCTGTATCCTTGCATTGTTATTGTCTACTGTAGCTTTTGGAATTTTGATTAAGACGTCGAAAAAGAATTGCACCCTTTCTTGATTGATTCCAATTTCGCTTATTTTGTAAATTAAATATATGTTGTAATTGCCTTATTGTTTTTGTTTTACAGGTGAGAATTCATAGATTCCTGGAAAAAAATAGAAGTCACCAGGGTAAGAAGACAATGGCTAATGGTGAGGATAGTTTGAATAATGATAAAGAAAAACTAAGGAAACGTGTAAATGTTTTGGTTAGAAGTAAAAGACTGAAAAAAGTACAGATGCTACTGAAAAAGGAATTTAATCCGTGGGCTCGTGATACCCAGGCTAAGGTTTGTGTGCATTTATGTGTACTTTTCATCTTTATTTTTCTGTCATTTTTTTCTTGGTTTTTTTTTTTTCCCCGCGGGTGGGATGGGGGGGAGAAGCTTGGTTTTAAATTGGAACCTAATGGGTGAAAACTTTGGAACTATGCAGCTAGGATGTCGATTAATTGAGCTATTACTTGAAACAGCATATATACAGTCTCCAGTTACCCAGTCTGCTGATTCTCCCCCAGATGTTCGACCAGCATTCAGGCATAGGTTTCAAGCTGTATCAAAGAATCCAAGGTTAGACCTTGCATTTTATTCTCCTTTTCTCTCTCTTTTTTTTTTTTAACAATTCATTAATACTTAAGGATCTCAACCCCTAACTACTAAATGAAACTTTCAGATTAGAAAAATTGGACATTGGCTGTTTCTGGTGTAGGAGATTACCTGATCAGTTGCATCCTTATTAGTACTTATCTTTGTCCTGATCACTTCCTATTTATATGATGCTTATATTCTTCCTTCTCTCTCTCTCTTACACGCGCTTGCGTGCACACAGACACACATGCGCATGTCCACTGGTACACATCGATGGTAAATGCCATTTGCTTTTAGCTTAGGAGGTGTTGTGGTTGAGTTTGGCTGGCATCATCTTCACCTAATGAAATGAAGGAATAAAAATTACTACCAGTTTAATAGCAGTTTTAATTTCACATGTTTGTTTCATAGTATTAATTGTGAGCAAGAAAAGGAATTTCCCAAGAATTATTTTGCAAAGGATTGATGAAAGTTCCTAGATCATGTGATATTTTTCTATTTCCATTCTAAATGACCATTTGTACTTGTAGGCAAAAGATTTTGAAGAATTATGGCGTTATAGAATGTGATCCCTTAGTCCTTGCTGGGCTTGATAAATCTGTAAGTTGAGATGTCTGGTTTTTACCTATTATAGTATCTCTAAAAACATCTGTATGAGCTTCCTGTATTTAAAACTTACCAACGTCCCTTCCCCCAACCTTCCTCCACAGAAAACACTTGCATTCAGATGGAGACATCGAAGAACCTCATTACCTTGCTTTTAACCAATATGCTAAAAATCTTGCTAAAGATGTTGTACTTGAATGAACTCCGTGATCCATCTTATTTTGACTCCCTCACGTTCATTGTGTTCTTGTTATTTCTATTGCTAGCTGAGATAATAAAGATTCTTATTGAAATCATTCATTTTCCTGTTCCACATGATTACTAATGGACTGTTCAGTTGTTTTCAAATTTGTTTTGTTTGTTTTTATGCATTTTATTAGTTACACCCAAGAAATTGCAAATCCTTTCAAGGCATTTACTTGCACTTTAAACATTGTAAACATCTGGACTTGCTTACTTACTTTTTGCCTTATTTTCATGCAGGCTAAGCATATGTTAATACCTTACATGCCAATGTTGATACCTCCAAAAAAATGGAAAGGGTACGAAAAATGACTTGGGTCATGCTAATGTTTTGAAAAATAAACTTGTCATTGAACCCAAAAGGGGAGTGGTTTTGTTGCTTCATGGTTTAATGATTTAATTGCAGTTGAACTGTGATTCAATTGGGATTTTTTAAAAATGTTTTTAAATAATTATATGAATAAATATATATTAAAATATAAAATTAATTAACACTAATTTATTCTTTGATATATTAGCTACTAAAAAGAAAGGAAAAAAGGCACAAGTATAAATCATCCATCATTTTTATCAAAATATTTTTCTATTGATTGGATAATCCTCATAATCTAAAAGCATTTCTGTCTTTAGCTTATTTAGTTATATTTTCTCCAGTTATTAGGCCCATTTGGCATACAAAATAGAATGGAAAAAAAGAAGTGATTTTAAGAATTAAATGACACTAGTGCCACTATTTTAAAAAAGTAATAAAAAATTATAGAAATTGTTGAGTAATAATTACAAGGGTATAATGGATACTGCAAATAAAAAGAAAAGGAATCCCTTTCCTTCTTGATACTAAACGGGTTAGGATAATAAATTTTTCAAAATAGTTTCTTGAAACTTGAGAAGTGTATTTTATTAGATAAATCATAAAAAATATAATCTGTTTATTTTTTTAAAACAATATATTTCTATTATCATTGAATCCGTTTATTTTTTTAAACAATATGTTTCTATTATCATTAAGTATATTACATAATAATTATATTATGCATAACTTATGACAAGAAGCATATTGGAATGGTGATAGTCCCCTTTGTTTGCAATCCTTAAGATTGGGGTTTCAAACCAATTATTAGCATTTTCAAGTGATGAAACTAATTTTTTACTGGAATACAAGGAACATTGTGAGGCCACTGTGTCATCCTATTACAAACCTGCTCAATCAGTTGGGTGTGGTCAGTTCTCCTAATTCTTGACTGATTTTGACTATTTCTGGTTGTAGTTATTGAACTGAAAGGCTCATGGACCAGTTCTTGGTTCATCTGTTCTTGCTGGTTGGCTGGTCCAAAAATGAGAACACTAGGTCATTTATTGCATGCTTCATTGAGAAACCTGTGTTTCATTAGGTTTTATGTGACTATAACAATCCTTTATGCTCTCTGTTCTGATCCTTCGCCAACCATAGAGAGAACAAGATAGCTAATTTGAAGAATGGCACTGTAACTTGTTCTTTAAAGTGTGGTAACTAACTTGAATGATGGAAAAGTTTGGGAGGTAGTAATGAGCGCAATTAGCTATCCACATGTTCTCTCCAATCCCCGCGTCTTAGCTGATTCTCTCTCTCTCTCTCACCCCATCTATCCCCATCTAAAACCTTCCAAAACTCTTTCCAGATATGACAAGGGTGGACACTTGTTCTTGCCTTCTTATATTATGCGTACTCATGGATCTAGAAAGCAACAAGATGTAATGAAGAATGTCAAAGGGGAACAAATGCAAAAAGTTTTTGAGGTATTATATGTAACGTTGCATTTCCCTCTATTGTTGCCTAAGAAGGAATGAGGCTGTATTTTATAAAAGAGATCATCTGGGAAAAGATCTATGCATTTTTGTTGGCATGACATTGGACAGTGATCAGGAACTTTTTTAGAGTCATTACAAAATAGTTAATAAATAACTAATTTCTTTTCTTCCATAATGGATCATTCCAACTTTTATTAATTGTTTCAAAATATTAGCTTTACATTTGCAGCACTTCAAATAGTGCCTATTTGATGTAAGATATATGTTTGTTTGGCATAATTGCTTCTGCTTCTTCAATATTAACTTCATCTTGATATATAAGTTTGACCTATTCTTTCTTCTTTAAATGAAACATTTTCAGGCTTTGGATATGCTTGGAAACACCAAATGGCGAATAAATAAAAAATTACTTGGTGTTGTTGAGGCAATCTGGGATGGAGGAGGTAACATTGCTGGCCTGGTTGATCGTCAAGATGTAAGCACAAACTTATAAAGTAATTTGTAAGATTTAAAGGGTGACACATATAGAGGTCCTCCTGAAAGAAGTTTGTGTTCAATTCCTCTTTGTTAATATTTGTTTACCTACTTTACCCATTTCTTCTGAAAATTTTATTGGCAGAACTAAATTTAAAGTGTTCTACGCAAACAAATATAATAAATTCAGGTATTGTTAACATTAGAGAATACATTTTTTATCTTCTTTTTTTGGTGAAACTTTTTAGATGATTTGATAACCTTAAACAACTACGTTTTGTTGTGGTTCTCATAAACAAGAGAAGTTTTCTTTTAAATTTTAATGTGTCAGGACTTATTATTGGACAATTGTTTTGGTATAATGCTGGCCACATGAGCACCATATGCAACTTCTCTAATAAGCTTGAAATATGATGAATTCTTGATATTATCTATTGTTCAGTGATTCAGCTGACTCTACATATATTCTCCTTTTGGATTGCTAGGTTCCCATACCAGAGAAGCCGCCTGTAGAGGAACTAAAACTAATTCAGGAGTGGAAATGGAGGGTGAGGAAGGCAAAGAAAATTAATCTAGAGAGACACTCGCAAAGATGTGACACTGAGCTTAAGCTTTCTGTAAGATTTCCCTTCTTATTGTCAGATATCTTCTGACATTATTTTTGAACAATTGAAAATGTTAGTCATTTCATTAATGACCTATTGTCTAACCTGCGTGCATGCACAGATGTTGTTCATTATAACGTGCTGAACTTGATTCCTAAAGTTTGTAATTGTTCAATTCAATTATGAATGGCATAATCTTAATTATTATTCTTTGTATTATAGTGTTCATATCTGTCCCATTTAGATGAGCAATAATTATAATAAAATACATACTGAAACAGGTGGCTCAAAAAATGAAAGATGAGGAGGGCTTTTATTATCCCCACAATCTTGACTTCCGTGGCAGAGCATATCCAATGCATCCTCATTTGAATCATTTAAGTTCTGATCTATGTCGAGGACTGCTTGAGTTTGCTGAAGGGCGGCCGTTGGGGAAGTCTGGATTACAGTGGCTGAAGATACATGTAGCAAATTTGTATGCAGGTGGTGTTGAAAAGCTATCCTATGATGGGCGTCTAGAATTTGTGGAGAACCATCTTCATGATGTGTTTGACTCTGCTGATAACCCAATTAATGGAAACCGTTGGTGGTTAACAGCTGAAGATCCATTCCAGTGCCTTGCTGCTTGTTTCAATCTGTCAGAAGCATTAAGGAGCTCGTCACCACATTCTGTGGTCTCTCATCTGCCAATTCACCAAGTAATTTTTTTTTTTTCAGTCAACCTATTCGTCAAGTAATTGGAGACTTTGAAAGCGGTAGAAAATGTTATAATTTTGCAGACTGGCCATAACTCTTCTGCCTTGATATGTGGCATAGAGAAACTTTGGGAGAGATCTTTAATAAGAATATACTACCTTTTTTTGGTCAATTAATAACAATATACTACCTAAAAGTATGCAATCAAAGATTTTAACAAAAAAGGAAAATGAAAAGTTGAAAATTTTGATCACGGTACACTAGGAGTAAGGCTAATGTTATTGTTATATACTAGGAGTAACAACATGATCAGCTGTCCTCATCACAAGTATCTGTATCTTATTTAGTCAGTTTCTACTTAAAAATGTTTGCTTTATCTTGTGTCATTCGAAAGAAAGTATTGGTAACACTATTCTGATGTATATTTAGGATGGTTCCTGTAATGGCTTACAGCACTATGCAGCCTTGGGAAGAGATAGTGTAAGCTTACTTAACTCTTCTTCATTTTTGCAATCACTTTAATATACTCCGTTTTTCCTCTTAATTAAATATTTATATACTCACTGGATCTAGTGATGATCTTAAGTATGAATGTTTGTTTCTTTTTTATCACTGTCACTATGGAATTTAGAAATG
Source organism: Adenanthera pavonina (assembly GCA_026686845.1). Classification (NCBI taxonomy): domain Eukaryota; kingdom Viridiplantae; phylum Streptophyta; class Magnoliopsida; order Fabales; family Fabaceae; genus Adenanthera; species Adenanthera pavonina. The sequence continues at coordinate 23,744,466 of JAIVEN010000019.1, read as the reverse complement.
CCTTTATGGTGTGTTAAGATAACCGATTCTTCTTAACACCTGCAACATCATATTGGGGCAGCTTGCTCAATACATGATGAATATTGTCCGTATTTGGTAATCTTAGTACACCAAACTGAATTGATTATGTTAACATGCCATCTTGTAGCAAGGAAAGTTTACTTGATAAATTACTCTAAATTATTTTCTGGTGCTATTTTATTTTACTTTATGATAAAAGTTAGCCACGGCTAATTAATTTCAGCTGCATCTATTGTTGTCATTTGACTGGATTAAATCTGCTTTATCAGATGGAGGCTGCTGCAGTTAACTTGGTTGCTAGAGAGAAACCAGCTGATGTTTACTCAGAGATTGCTTTTAGGTATGTCAAGTCCATTGACTGCAATTTTCTTGGTTTTTTCATTTTAACCTCTGTTAATTACAATTACACCTCATGGGAATTACTTTGCTTGAGAAGGCTCTTCCATATGCAAAGGAAGTTTCCATTTTACTATGCATGATTAATATTGTATTGCTACTTCAATTGCGAATGCTGGTAGGGTTCATGATATTATGAGAAGGGACAGCAATGAAGACCCTACTTCAAATCGAAACGCCTTATTAGCAAAGATATTAATTGACCAGGTCAGTATTCATTTTAAAGGGTGAGAGATATGCATATGGTACAATTTGTGCTCCCGTGATTGGCCATGATCTCTTTTTTTTCTCTTGCTCTAAGTTCTCATAAACTTTCAGGTTGATAGGAAACTGGTCAAACAGACAGTTATGACTTCAGTTTATGGTGTTACTTTTGTTGGGGCAAGAGAGCAAATAAAAAGAAGACTACTGGAGAAAGGTCTCATAACTGATGACAGGCTTATTTTTTATGCTGCTTGCTATGCTGCTAAAGTAAGCATCCATCTATTGAATGCAAGGGTTAAATTGTAGCTGTCAGAGACTGGAATAGTTGCCTTGATATGTAATTCTTATTGTTTAATTATGAGATCAGTCCCTGTTGAATTGTTTTGGCTAGTTATTTTTTCTAGAAAAAGTGGAGTATAATTATGTTTGTTTTACTTTTGAAGAACTAATCTCAGGGAAACCATGCCCAAGTAAAGCTAAAATGGTGTGAATCATTTCAAATGGTTATATTTTTTATTGAGTGCTCAGTTTCACTTCGGTTTAATTTAGTTATGCTGTACAAAATATGCTGTAGACACTTTTACAGTTTTATGACTACATAAAATATGGTGGAAATATGATGGTTTAATCAGCCTGTGTCATACTTAGGTGACATTGGATGCTCTTGGGGAAATTTTTGAAGCTGCACGTGGCATTATGAATTGGCTTGGTGATTGCGCAAAGGTATGCACTCTCATCACGTGTTGGACTTGAAAGGATGCTGACATCTCTTTTTTTTCTGTTTTTGTTTTTTTTAATGAAGATGCTGACACCACTTTTGGTTTTGAAACTTATATACATGATTTATGTATTTGCATCATTTCTTTGGTTTTAAAAGGCGGAGTTTGAAACACTTGTAGGTGGTTACGTCTAACAATCAGCCTGTTCGATGGACCACTCCTCTTGGTCTTCCTGTTGTACAACCATACTGTAAAACTGAACGTCATCTGGTAAGCCATCTGCGTAGTCTTTTTTCCCTTCCATGTTATATTCTAGGTATTGATATACTTACATTGAGTCAGCTAAAAGGATACAAATTTGAAAAATTCATAAAGTTCTGTGACAGTCCAACTATAGAATCATGTGTAAATATCTGATCAGATGTAATAGAGGGGTGCATTTACTGTTTAATGCGGTCCCTTCTGTAACATATTTTCATGATCATTTGACATGTGCACTTGTTGGCGACTTGGTGTTTTACCGCTTACCCAAGCAGGTACAACCCTATGTTGGGTACTTGGGTTCTTGATTGTAAATCTCAGCTAATGACATGCTTCTAATATTTTATGCCTATATCCTTCTTGGTAGCTCAAAGGAGAAGAGTTAAGGCTTTTATGCTGCTTGGAGGTCCATTTGCACAATAGGAACTCAACTATGGGAAAAAAGGAAAAGAATGTTTTGCATTTAGGCAATACAGGGTAGAACAGTCAATTACCTATAATACACGAATACTAAATTATTCAAGGTGGCTATGGCGGTCTTGCATTTGACTGAATGACTTAAATACTAGACCACACCACTGTTCAGAAAAACAAAATTCAGATATTTTAGGCTATATTTGGTAGGAATGAGTCATTTTAAGGGGAATAGAAACGGAGAGCATAATTCTATTAAAAGACCATTTTTCATTCATTAAAAGTCTAAATGATGTGTATCAAACATATTTAAAAGGATTTTTCTCTCATTTTCTCTTTTATGAAATCCCTTTCATATATACCATACCTAATCTTATAATGGTGTATACTTCATTGCTGGTATTTGCTGTAGGAAACCCACCACAGGTGCCAATAAATATGAATTTGATTCAAATTGTGTAGTTATTAAACCGTTTTTAACCATTTATTTTGAAACTTTAGAATAGTGAATCTTACCATGTAATGCAGGTCAGAACATCTCTTCAGGTTTTGGCTTTGCGGCGGGAGGGTGATGCAGTAAGTATATATGAATTTTTCCCCTTTGCTAATCCTGTCAGTCCTTCTTTCTGAACCATTTATTCATTACTTAAACTATGGTATTCCAGGTTGATGTCAGAAAACAAAGAACTGCATTTCCTCCAAATTTTGTACATTCACTGGATGGTTCACACATGATGATGACTGCTCTTGCCTGCAGGGATGCTGGCTTGCGTTTTGCAGGTCTGAAAATATAGATTCTTGGATTTTAAAGTGTAAAAAATTTTGCATCATGTTGTTGGTGCTTAAATTTTGGAAAATAATTTGCGTTTGCAGGGGTTCATGATTCATTCTGGACCCATGCATGTGATGTGGAGAAAATGAATCGGATTCTTAGAGAAAAATTTGTGGAGCTCTATAGCTTGCCGATACTTGAAAACGTAAGTTCTTGTCTGCTTTCCGTATCATGAGAATTCGGGTTTATTTTGTAGAAATACTTGGAGAGGAGTTATCCTGGTTTTTTTTTTTCTTTTTGGATCAACACCTAATGGGAAAATCACCTAATACCCAAATAGTAGAATATCATACAAGAGTTATCCTGTTCTCATATGATCAAATATGCAAGTTCCTGGAGGCCTTCATTTGCCTTCAATGTTGTTTAAGAACATAAAAATTGCTTATTGTCAAGACCTAGAAGTTTTATAAGAGCAGAATAAAAGATTTTATCTCTATCAAACTCTCAAAACTACATGCCCAGGATTGAAAGCATGACCTTGTATTTATATTTGCTTTAGGGTGGAATGATCGGTATTTGAATTCTGAACCATTTGGCCAAATAGGCTTATACAGAAACTGATCCACTAAGGTGATTTAATGTGTCATTGGGTGGAGACGAAGAATAGGTTCTGTTAACACGTATATATATAATGGGGATTTTGTAGACCGCCTCTGCCTTAGAACCAGGCTATTCCTTCTGTGTCCTTTCACAAATAACTGCGACATACTCACAAACTCCCTTTTGTCCTTGATTAGTAGCTATGTAGCTTTTTTCTATTAGACAAATAGAATGGTGGAACAAACCTCATTATATGTTTCCTTTAAACTTGTTATAACTTAGTCCTAAAATAAACCTTGTTATAATTGAGCATCGATAATTTGGCAGTTGCTTGAAGACTTCCAGAAATCATACCCAGGATTGATGTTTCCTGGACTGCCGGAGAGAGGTGATTTTGACTTGCAGAAGATTCTTGAGTCACCATACTTTTTCAACTGAGTATTACTCCATCACAATCATGGATTTACACTGAAGCATTCTTACCTTTTATTACAATCCGTGTCGGAAGTTGGAGTGGGAAGTGACCTATGTTGGTTTCTGGAAATGGCTAGGAAGGACAGAAAACAGATTAAAATGATATTTTCCAGAACTCTTGGTTGCCAGAATGCTCAGAACTACTGGCTAACTCATGTCTCAGTGGTCCTATGCTCTGGCTGAAACTACTTGGGCACGGGTTCGAGAGCTGGTTGGTCCTCCATGTCATTTTACCAAGAAAGCTCAGAACTGTACTATGATCTTATTATACAGTGCTGGTTCTAGTGGAGATAGAGTTTCATCGCCTATTAACACCATATAGAGAATGAATTCCTGGTAAGATTTTGATGTTGGCAATTTTTTTCACCCGGCTCTGCTGCTTAATATACAGTGGCATATTCAACGTGAGATATTCTTGGAGATAGACTCTCTGTATTAAAAATAAGCAGAACAAGTCAATCATATATAGGATATGTAAGCATGTCAGAAGTAGGTTTTACTAAAAGGTGAATTTAGCAAGTTCATGTGTTTATTCATTACTGGGAGGTTCAGTTTCTCTTTTTGTGAACTGAGTCTATTTATAATTTTTCAATTCTAGATACTTGTAGCAGGTCTCTACTGCAGCATGGAGCTAACAGCCTGAGAATGCAAATCAAAGCATTATTCTATTTACATGTATTATAGTGTATGAATAGATTTATTTTATTGGAGAGGAGTAAGGGGCAGAGAGATGCTTTGATTTGTCATATAATTATGCAATTTGAAAATGGCATTTCTGATACTAAATGATAATAAGAAGAGAGAGAGTAGAAAAATGAATTTCAACATAATTCTTATTCCCCAGGCCTCCAGTTACAGTGTTATTTATAGACATGGTAGTTAATAATAACTAATAACCAGCTAATCAACTATCAATTAACAACGAAACTTTCAAACCAACTTAACAAATTAATACTCCTAACATGTAACTAATTATACAATAGTTGTGCGAGAGAAAAGTCATTACAAGCAAATATACAATTATAAGAATTAATTCATGACTACATGTATTAAACTTAATGTAGCTAATAATAGCATACTAAGTTACGTAGACAGTAAGCATTGTAGTAAACTGGAATAAACTAAGATGCAGACTGTAATCAGCTAATATAATCACTATGAGATAATCATAATTTTCATCTCAGCCATGGCTGCTTGGAGAAGGAAACCACAGCTCTTTTTCACTTCGTTTAATTTCTAATAACTGCTTCCTAATTGAAGCCCAAAGGACATTTATCTTCCATCAGTTGGTTGCTAATCACAGAGATTTCGAAGTGTTTGTTATCAGATTGTTCAATAAAAACATTTAACATGAAAAAACGTTTTTGACAAATACGATCGTGTAATTCTGAATTATTTAAAAAAAAAAGAAGAAGAAGAAGAAGAGATATCTAATAGTCATTTTTATTGAAAAATTTAATAACAAACACTTGAGATTTGTACTTAAAGCTTGTCCATTAGATACTTTCTGTCTTTTCCTAACTTCATTTGCAGTCAACATCCTGTACTGCAATTCCCGTGAAAAAAATCAGGAAGTCTGGATTCAGTATCAGAAAATCATTGGCCAAAAGTTCTACTCTACCTTGAGATTTCTTTGTCCCAAAAAAAAAAAAAGTTCAAAGTTCAAACTTGAGGTCACAGGAGGTAGAAAGCAAATTAAAGAATGAACTTTAATTCAGCAAAATGCATATAACGTGTACCATCAAAAGCAAAGAAGGACCTGCCCTGTAATATTTGATAGGAGCATGATGCCAACCAATTGTCGAAGCAAATACCTGAGAACTATTTATTATTCTCTCTTTTTAAAGGCAGGGAAGCATACAATATCCAGATAAACCAAAGTTTGTATGAATTATCCCCCAGAAAAAGTAAACATCTTCGGTTAAGTAATATTAAGAATACAAGATCATAAAATCTCTCGATCATGTGATAAAATCTCAGATGGAGACAAGTAATCCGAATGAAAATAGCAGAATTAAAATCGACAAATGTTTTTAAATATATATATATATCTTACCAAGGAAGCTAAAGGTTAGACTGTACTCTAGGAGGATCTGATGTTCATACTATTATTCATAGAAGCACGATTGAAAAGCCAAAGACAACTTCCAGAGAATTGCAGTTTTATGAAATTCACAACTTCATCTGCTTCAACCACAGCGACCATTTAACAGCTTCTAAAATCTTATCATTTCTTCTCAGTGCAGTGATAAGATTATTGTAGGTTATGCTGTCAGGCTCAATTCCATTTTCTCTCATCTCCTTAACCAAATCAACAGCATCTTCAACCATTCCCGCCATACCATATGCCTTGATCAATGTGTTATAGCTGTACAAATCAGGTCCAAGTCCACATTCTCTAAGCTCTCTAAGCACGCTAGCAACTTCATCAATCCATCCTTGCTCACCATAAATATTGATCAAGGTGTTATATGTGTAGTGGTCAGAGGTACATCTCGATTCCTTCATTTTCTGCAATACGGTTCTAAAAGTCTCCATTTGACCACCTTTTCCATATGCATCTAGCATTGAATTGTAGGCTTCAAGGGAAACTTCAAAGCCATCAAATTGCATCTTCTGGACAGTTGATGTCATGCTTTTGAAGTCCTTGTTCTTCCCAAAGGCAGCTATAATGGTATTATAAGAGATCACATCAACCAGGCCCCGTTTTTTAGCCATGAAGAACAATTTCTCAGCCTTCTTGAATAGCTTGGCTTTTCCATAGATGTCAAGCATGACATTGAAGGTAATTGTATTAGGTGAAAATCCACGCAGAAGCATCTCATCAAAAAGCCTAGTAAGCTCATCTACTGGGAGAGCACGTGCACAGCAGTTCAGGATGCAGTTATACATTTCCTGGTCCCAATTTACTCGATCTTTTGAGATTTTGTAGTATAAATCAGATAACTTATCCAACATACTACATCGTTGATAGATACGGAGCATATCACGTAACAGAAAAATGTCCGGAGTGATATCCGATCGCTTGTCAATTTCATCCAGAACAGAGCATGCATCTTTGAAAGATCCAGCTTTGGCATACATTCTCACAACAACACTAAAGGCAATCGTATCCAAGGAGGTTTCTGAAGATTTCAACTTCAGATACAGTTTCTCTGCTTTCTTGAAGAGACCCATTATACTATAAATGTCAATCATAGTGCATGTGATGTGCAGATTTGGCTTCTCATCATGTTTGGGCATTTGACTGTATATTTTAATAGCATCTTGAAGCAAACCTACTTCTTTGCACGAGCAAATAATCAGATGATACAAATTATCCTCATAATGAGGATCATTCCACTTTTTGTCATTCAATATTTTCAACGCCTCATCCACCAATTGGTGTTTTACATAAGCCATGACCAAAGTGGAGCAAGAATTCTGGTTGACTAAAATATGTTGATAAAAGGAATCTTTCAGTAAAAGTGGCACTCTATCGACTCTTCCTGCTCCTTCATACGCTTGCAAAAGAATCCCAAGTATCGAAGAATACTGGCATCCAGTCTCCAGCATATCAGTGAAGGTTCTCATGGCACCCTCTTCATCTGCATGTTTGGCTTGCAATCTTATCAATGTATACAAATTGGAGGAATTGGGCTTGTGTCCCATCCGTTTGAGCTCATTGTAGTACCATCTAGCTTGCTCAAAATTATCAACTCTGCCCCAACCTTCAATCATGGAACGGTAAGTGGTTTCATCAGGATCCATCCCAATATCCTGCATATTCAGAAAAAGACGTTGAGCAGCATCCATTTTAGATGCCTTCCCGTACCCAGTAATCATTGTATTGTAAGCAATGATATTGGAGGAAAGCCCTGCTTCTTGCATTGACATAAATACGTCCTCAGCATTCTTCATTTTGCCTTGCTGGCTATAAGCATTCAGTACTGCCAACCAATTTTCCAGGTTAAGAAGTAATTGATCTTCTCTCATCAACCCAATAACTCCTTCGGCTTTCTCATACAATCTTAAACGGGTATAAATAGTGATCATCGCTGAATATGCAGATTGACATACTATTCCGAAGCTCCTCATTTTTGAAAATGTAAACTCTGCCTCATCAACATTCCAGCCCTTCTGGTAAAGCCCCATAAGCATACCAAAGGTTGCAATATTTGGACGAACGCCACAGTCTAGCATCATTTGAAACCATTTTGCACCTAGCCCCACAAAACCCCGTTTGGAGCATGCATAGATAAGTGTGTTAAAAACCTGAAATTTCAATTCTGAACCAAATTTAGTTCTTATTTCGCCAATCATTGTCTCTGCAGCATCCCAGTCTTCTTTCCTACTTAACACCCGAATAACCACATTATAAGCCCCAACGTTCTGTTCTAACTTCCCATTGCACCTCATCCACTGAAAAAACACCAGACATTTGCTATCACTTCTTTTCTCAAGTCTTTTCAAGATGGCATTACAAAGTTCAGAGCTCAAGTCAACCCCAATGGACGAGTAATCTACATCAAAATCATCATCATCATATACAAAGAACTTGTCTATATCTAGTATGCCACCGTTCCTTCTATATCTAAATTTCAAATCCACCTCAATTTCTTTGTTCACTGCCTTCTTTGTTCCCCGCACTTTCTTCCCAGATTCAAATCTCGAATTCAGCTTCCCATCAGCCAAACCCTCATCAGAAACACCGGATGCCTCGTTTTCGAGCCTAGAGACTTGGATGTGCTTGATCCTGCTCAAAGAAACGAACGCGCAAGCTCGAAGCGCATGAAGGCAACTAGAAGGCGAAAAGCTGGAGCTACGATCAGCAAAATTCAACGAGAAATTGGCCTTCACTGAATCAAAGGCATCCAGAGAAACTGGAAACCTAAGCAAGGCCATGAATTTACATGGGCATCAAGTAGGATAGCTCGATACAGTAAAACCCATAGAAGAGGAAGTATTCAATTGAGCTTAGCGAGTGAGTGGGAAGAAGAAATGTGGGGAAAAACCAACCAGTGGAGCCACTTTAAGTTACGTTTATCCTTTCTTCTCTTCTTTGCTGCGTGCTTTAGACCACCAAACGCATCACTGCCTCATTGTAACTTGTCCGAGGATCAGGGTTTTTTTTTTAAAAAATTAACAAGTAATAATTAATAATAACTCAAAAGTAAAAAAAAAAAAAGGCGCAGATTTTACTTAGACATTTTTTCATCCATACCAGATCTGAGATGGGATTGATTTTAATTTTAAATTTTGTCAAATTAAAACAAATAAATTAAGAAAAAAAAATTGAATACTCAAACTTATATACTTAACATATTTTATTTCAATTAAATCAGGTCAAGTATGTTTTTTCATATATTATTTATTATATAATTAATTTTTATTATTAAAAATATTAACCTATTTTCAAATTTAAAATCCACATGTTTTAATTTGATTTCACAAAACTACATTAAATGTATAATCTTCTCCTTAAATAAAATAGAGTTGACAAAAGAAGAAAATATCTCCAACTGTAAGAACCAAAACAATCATTCAATTACAATTATTAATATTTTTCGTTTAATGATTTAATTTAGAAAGCAATTATCATCAGACAATATCTTAGGCTCTCAGCTGCTTGTTTTTTTTCTTCCCGAGTCTTATGGCATTCTTTTGTTCTATAATAGAAAATATCTCCAATCTCCATGGCCAATTTTTTTAAAGTGGCATTACTGTTTTTTCTTGAGTCAAATTTCATCAGTACTGGCGAGAAAAAAGATATTTCAACCAGTAACATTATGATACCTAGGATTGAACATCGTGATGATTTGGCAGTTGCTTGAGGACTTTCAGAAATCATACCTTGGATTGAGGTTTCCTGAACTCCCACAGAGAGAGAGAGAGAGAGAGAGAGAGAGAGAGAGGCAAAAAAAAAAAACTCCCAGAGAGAGGTGATTTTGACTTTTTCAACTGAATATTTCTCCATCACAATCATGGGTTTTTACACAGAAGAATTCTCACCTTTTTGTGGCATTGCTGTTTTTGTTTTAGTCAAAAAGCAAAAACAAATATCCCAAATCTCCATGGCTGAATTTTTTTAGTGGCATTACTCTTTTTGTTTTAGTCGGATTTTATGAGTATTGGCGAAAAAAAGATATTTCCAGACACCCAGTAACATAATGGCCCTAAAAAAGATACGTTGGACGCCACTGGGCCCAAACCTTAGTAAACCCAGTTCAAGTAATATTTGATTTCGGCCCAACATCAAATTAAATTTTCAAAGTTTATGCATTCATTATATTCCAAGAAAGGGTAATAGAAAAATGTTATGATATGCTGGATCCGATTTCTCCAAACGTTGTCTCTCTGAAGTTTCATGAAATTAGTGGTTTTGATTTTTTTTTTTTAATTAGAGTAACCCTCTACCGTTAACTCCTATATTCCATACATTTTCACTTGTCTATGTTTGGTTGAAAGTTTTTTAAGGGGAGAGGAGGAAATCAAAGGAGATTAAATCTCCTTTCCTTATTTGGCTAAAAAATTAGAAGGAATTTAATCTTTTTCAATTCCCTCCCCTACCCCTTTATAAATTTTTTCTAAATTTGAGTTTTTTTTAGATAATTAAGTAATTATAACTCAATTCCCTTTAATTTCTTCTTGAACTAAATAAGATTTCATTAAAATTCCTCTAATATATTCCCCTCCAATCCTACCAAATAAAGAAATTTTAAAATTTCTCAAATCTCCTTCATTAAAATTCTCATCCCTCCAATTCCCTCACCGGCCCAAACAGACCCTATCAATCAACTAGACCCTATCAATCAACTTGAGAAGATCCTAAGGCAGGTGTGTTTGATATATTGAGATAGATTATAAAGAAATAAAAAAAGAATAGAAAGGGAAATAGAATGAAATGTTATCACGTAAAATCTTGTTCGGTACTACTTTCATTCCAAAATAGTTGACAATGCACATGGATTCAAAAATCTTTAATCAATATAAAATATCATCATACCTTGACTAAAATGAGCTTATTTAATCCCCTCTTATTTCACTTAATAGAGGAGAAACAAGATTAATAGAAGAGAAAGATGATAGGTCAAAAAAAGGTGATAAAAAGACAAATATAATTATAATAAATTGAGATAATTCTAAATCAACAATTTAAAATAAAACAAAAAGTCTAAAACATCAATAATTTTGAAATAGAGGGAGTAAGTTTTAAATAAGGACAGGAATAATTAGTTCTCATTATTTTTCCCAGAGTTAATTTTGATTATGAAACAATGCAAAAACCAAAAACATAATAAGACAACACATCAATCAATTTATTCACATTAATTTCATATACTTATCCCCTATTTATAACATAGAGGTGTGAGCTAAGTACATTAACTATCCTTTAACCTAATTTCTTAGCTATCCTTGACCCTCATAATTCCCATATGACAAACATATGGCAAAACCCAAAAACAAAATAACACAAAATATCAAATTATTCATACTCTCCCTAATTTGTTAACTACCCTAACCCCCCATTCATAATTCTAACATAACAGCTTATGATTCAACACCTAAAAACATACAAATTCCACAAATAAGTAAATTGCCACTGGATAAACCTAGAGCCCAAGAGGAATTCTTGTTTAATCGAAGGAGAAAATTATTAGCCATATTCAAAGCCTTTTGCCTCTCTGTACAATTCCAATTTCAGATCCTACCTTCCAAGTTTGCCTTGTTTTTCCATCACCCAAGACTTCCAGGGCTCAAACAGTATTGCAAAAGAATACAGCAATACGAAGTTCCAAGTCAGGTTTTTTGAGCAAAATATAATAAATAAATAAATTATTTACCAATATATGTTGTGTCAGAAAAAATTTACTGATATATAATAATAAAAATCGATAATAAAAAAATCGGCAAATACACTGTGAATAAATCGATCAATGGATACACGACTTATTTTTTTTTAAATAAAAAAAAAAGTCGATTGGTAGCCAATCGACTTGTTGGTCATGAACAGTGGATAAACAAGTCTCAAGCAAGTCGATTGATTATTAATCGACTTGCTTTTGTTTTTTATTTATAATTTTTTTCACCAGACTTATTTTTTTTACATATATATATATGTCTGTTCCGTTACGATAATAAGACATATTTTTTTTTACATATGATAATATAGTGATGTTATTTTTATCGTTATGATAATATAGTGATGTTATTTTTGCAGTTATTGCGTTATTAATATCATAACTTGTATTATAAATTTTCTTATAGTTAATAAAAGGAATTAAATTAAGAGAGTAACCTTAGAATTTTATTTTAAAAAAATTAGGAATATAATAAATTATTTTTAATATAATAGATTATTTTTAATATGTGATAAAAATCCTTCAATTACTTTATAATATAATATAAGACGAATGAAGTAATAACAATACAATAATTTAATGTGTATAATGATTAGAATTAATGATTTTTATAATTATGAAAAAAATAATAGTTTAGAAAATAAAAAAATTGGGATTCATTAGTTAATCAATTTGTTTAAATAAAAAAAACAATTCTATTATGTAGGCCATTGACTTACAAATGGGTAATTTTTTAAAAAGAAAAAGATATTTCAAGACATGTAATAAAAAATATTTACAAATCATTAGTTTTAGTTGAAGAGTTAATTTATTTCAATTGAAAATTTAATTTATATGACATGAAAATTTTTAAATTGGGTTCTGATTGGGAAATATTGTTAGTTTTGGGTAATTACTTGTTGTTTCTCCCTTTTGTTTTTTTTAATAAATGAATTTTATTTTAATGAACTTTATTTTATTTTTTTTTAAATTTTTTTAAACATCGTCTTTCTATCTATCTCAGGTAATTTTTTTTCTCATAATATGTAGTAATTTGTTATTTTTATCCCTTATTTATTATATTATTAGTGTTGTAAATTATGTTATATTTAATGAAATGAGTGAAATTAATAGAAGTAAAATTTGAAATTTTTATTTTTTTAATTTAAAAATGTAATAAATATTTTTAATATACATAAAATCTCTCTTATTATCTTATAATATGGGATAAAGAGAGTAATAAAAATATAATGATTTTGTTTGTATAATGATTAGAATGAATTATTTTTAAAAAATAGCTTATAATAAAAATTATAACTAGTTTATTATTAGGAGATAATTTTTGATAAATAAATCTATTAAATATCAAATAGTGTGTTTTTATTTTTTTAAAAAAATAAAGTAGAAAATTTTCCCTTCATTTTACTATTATTATTTTTAAATTTTTTAATTGATGGAGTCAAGCACACTCCCTCTTCAAAATGAAGTATGTTGATTCACGGGTCTGTATGTATCGTATAATTTGGTCAGGATTCCAATCCTGAGTAGATTCTTGAATAATGTTTTTTTGACCAAATTTTTTTATAGCCTGTAAATTTTGTCTAATTCAGATTCCCCTTTCCCATTGCCCTTTCTCATGCTCATATTTTACACGCGTGCTTTTGAGTGAAAGACGTTTCAAATTTTTTTTTTAACTTTTTGTTCCTCATAATTGATGTTACATGAAAGACATTTGGAGTTTCTTTTTTTTTTTGGTACCTCATGAATAGCCCTTGAAAGACATTTCAACTTTTTTTTTAACTTCTTGTGACTTATGATAGACGTTGCATGCAGAGAGGCAGAGAATCTTTGTATGCAACATCTAATATGTATTTCAGTAATTATTTAAAAAAATAATGCTCCCTCCGTGATTCTACAGAAACAATAACTATCTACTTAAATATTCATGTTGCAGCTTCTTTATTTTATCGCTTTGGCTCTCATTCCAACTCCTTTTAGTTTTCATCTTCTTTTGGAATATTTGCTGCGTTTTCTTGCCATAATTGTCATCTTCATTCTCTCATCAATTCTAACTTCTTGCAAGTGCTTGGAGTTTTATCTACAGAGCTTCATTTCACATTGGTATTTTTCTTTCTCTCATCTTCTTTAATATTATTGTTAGTAAATTTTTTATGTGTTTTAATTTAAAATTTGCACTTTTTAGTTTTGTATAACATTTTTGTTAGTAAAATGAGTTGTTTATTTGATACAATATAATGTCTTAGTTTAATGCTTTAGTTAGATTAAATTATTAAAGTATGAGAGTATGAGACTCAACATTATTCAGTACCGAGTATAACATGTCTTCATTTCAACATGGTGAGCCATCAAATCAAATATTTGAGACTCCACGCCAGTCAATTTCTCTGGCTGACTCTACTTGGTTTGATTTGAATACTGCACAAACACCATCAAGAATTGATTTACCTAAATCACACCATACAGAAGAGGACATACAACCAGAACGACCACGACGTAATAGCAGAAGAGCAAGATGTGGTACCGGTAGTCACTATGTATGAGATGAGCAAATTTTCGTACATAATAACTAATTATTACTAGTCAATCATCATTTTCATTTTATAATCAATTATTTTTATCAATTAATTATTAAATTTACATTAGCAGTTTTACATATTTGCTACTTAATTATAGTGTTATTTTATCATTATTAGTTGCTTATTATTAGTTATTTATTATTTAACTTTTTCAACTCTTAATTAATTTTTTATCTTTTTTATGATTATTAAACAATAATAATGATCTAATATTTTTTTATTTGATATTTGTTAGGATTTATTTACTAGTGATATTTTCTTAATAATAAACTAATTATAATTTTTATTATAAACTATTATTTTTCTATTTATTATAAAAATAATTCATTCTAATCATTATACAAATCAAATCATTGTATTTTTATTATTCTCTCAGTCCCATATTATAAGATAATGAGATAGATTTTACATATATTAAGAAACATTTATTACATTTTTAAATTTAAAAAATAAAATTTTCAAATGTTACCCCTAATAATTTTACTTCTTTCATTAAATATAAGATAATTTATAATACTAATAATTCAAAAAATAAGAAATAACAATAACAAATCACTAGATATTATCTTATATTATAAAAAAAACCTCATTTTATCTTAATAATATGATATAGAGAAAATATATCTAAAAATAATAATAAAATAGTCGTTAAAATAAAAAATTTATTAAAAAAAATAAAAGAAAATAAAAGCAAACTTGCTTTGGAATGTTTAAAAAAATAAGAGGGGATAATAATAGTTAAAGACCCAAGAATAAAATTATTTGTCAATTAAGACCCAATTTGAAAATCTGAGTTATATATAGTGAATTTTCAACTTACATAAACTAAATTTCTAACTGAAATTATTTATTTAAAAATATTTTTTTATTATAGATCTTTTATCTTTTTTCTTTTTAAAAAAAATATTAACTAGCAAGTCGATAGGTTACTTAATTCATATCTTCTCTTTGTTTAAAAATAATTGATTAAGCAATGAATCTCAATTTTATTCATGTTCTAAACTATTAATTTTTTATATTAAAAAATTATTAATTCTAAATTTATAAGATGATAGAAGGGATTTAACATATATTAAAAATTATTTATTATATTCTTAAATTTTTTTAAAAAAATCTCTGTTTACTCTTTTTAATTTACTCATTTCATTAAGTCTAACATTAATTACAATATTAATAATATAATAATAAATAATAAATAAATGATAAAAATGAAATCACTACATAATAAAAAAAATATATTTTGTCTTGATAATGGAATGTAATAATATATCTAACAAAATTAGAGGAAAAGAAAAGAAGTTGGTAAAAAAAACTGAATAATAAGTTTGTAATAACTAATAATAAGTCGGTTGGCAATTGAATGCGTGAGTATGCAGAAACACAAGCCTCGTCAACATAATGCAACAACAGAATTGATTAGTTTAAAAAAATAAAACAAAAGCTAAGTCGATTTATTAATAATCGACTTGCTTTAAAATGAGCTCGTCGGCCAGTTTCTTTATTTAAAAAAAATATTTAAGTCACATTTTTATTCATCGATTTATTCACAACGTACTCATCGATTTATTCACAACGTATTCGTTAATTTTCTAATCATCAATTTTTTTTAATATAGATTGATAAATTCTTTATGACATATATTAGTAAATAATTTATTTATTTATTATATTTGACTTAAAAAAACCTCCAATCCCTCGTGTTATTGGTAGAAACCTCCATCGTCCTCAGGATCGCTGGAGGAGTGTTAGGGAAATGGATCCTCTGCTGCTGCTGCTACAGCAGCAGAGGATCTGGACCGTCTAGATTTTTTTATAAATTTTTTTAAAGTTTTAAAATTTTTTTAACTTTAAGAAAAATAAAACACAAAATAAAAATAATTTATTAATAGAAATATTTTTAAAAAATAATATTTAATAATAAAAATTAAGAAAAAACGTAAGGTAAAATCTGGACCATCCATATTTTGTATGGACGGTCCAGATTTGATTTCAAAACAGCAGCAGCATGTGGTGCTGTTTTGACCGGTGCTAAGAAACCGGATCCGAGTGATAGGGACCCAAGGTATGAGACCCACCTGAACCACATCCATAAGGACAGTCGCTTTAATCGTTGTCCCAGCAGCCGAACAAGCCTCTCGGAAAATCAATATCAAACCTTCCTCCTTTTTCATGTTCAAATACTTCATTTTCTGCAAACAATGGCGCATCCTGCTAGCCAACAACAGTGGGACTGCAGATGCCACAAAGCTGTGTGTTAAAATGCTGGGGTAAAATGGAAGGATGTAAGCGGTCCAAGCTCCAAAACCTAGATGAACCACACCCAGAACTGCCAGTGCATTTTTCATGTCCTTGATGTTCTTCATCGATTTTTTAAGTCACTCTCAAAATTCGTTTTCCGGTCGAATTTCATGGTATTCAGAATCTTCACCATTGGCCGGGAATAGTGTGGGTTTGCTTGGCCTTCTGGAAGCCGCAAAGGGAATCGATCGTATGAAACTAGGTTCCAGAACCAGAAGTTTGGGTTTCTCACTGGTTTTTGATGGACTTGAGGCAAGACGGAGATAAAACTGAGAACAGGGAGTGGAGCTTCCAAAGCTAGGGTACAGCATTTTGGGCTTCTGAATCTGAGAAGAGTGGGAATAGAGAGGAGCGAAAAGATGTGACCAGCCTGGAGCTAAATCTTCGTGAAATGAAGGAGGCCATTGCTGTGAAATTGATTCCGTGAAAATCATAAGATCAACAATGGTGGCAGTCTTCTTTGCTGGCGGCACAAGCCTGGTAGAATCAAAAGATCGACTCTTGCAATTATCTTATATGGATGTGAGGGGCAAAGTGGACGTTTCATTTGTTATTCCTATCCTGCAGCTGCATTGTCATTCCGTTAGCCCGTGATGAATTGTTGTAATGGTGGAGGATGAGAATGGTGAGCATCCAAGGCTATATGAAAGAAATGTGATAAGGCGTAGCATGCATGAAAGAACAAAGTCGTTAAAGGTGAGAGAAAATTTGAGTATACGGTGTGTTTGGTTCGCTGGAATTTGGGGAAAAGAAATGGAGAAGGCGTACGGCAAGGCACAAGGTTAGTCATACTCTCTTTTCCATTTTTTTTAGCGGCTATTCCTTTATATGCATTAATTGTACTGGAATTCACATATATCCTTCTTTCACTTACAACCTCTTTTTCTCTCTATAATTTTATGATATATTTTCATTTATATGAATGTAGGTTTCTCTCTATAATTTGATGAATGCACCATATATTTTCATTTGTATGAATGTTGGATATTTAAATTGTAAGTTTAAACACTGTGAAGTAAAATATCTTTGAGATAAGAGAATGGTTCAGTTTGAATTGAAAAGCTTATCAGATTTATGGTAAAAGGCTTTATGTCACAATGCAAGAAGCAGGGCTTTCCTCCAATATCATGCAATGATCACTGGTTACCGGAAGGCATCTAAAATGGATGCTGCTAAACTTCTTTTTCTGAATATGCAGAATGTTGGGATATATGCATCCTGATGAAACCACTTACTGTTCTCTGATTAAAGGTTGGGACAGAGTTGATAATTTTGAGCAAGCAACTTTGTACTACAGTGAGCTCAAATGGATGGGATACAAGCCCAATTCCTCCCATTTGTACACACTGATAAGATTGCAAGCCAAGCATGCAAATGAAGAGGGTGCCGTGAGAATCCTCACTGATATGCTGGAGACTGTATGCCAGTATTCTTCTATACTTTGGATTCTGTTGAAAGATTCCTTTTATCAAACACATTTTAGTCAACCAGAATTCCCAGCATATCACTATGAAATTTAGAAATATCAGCATGGTGTGTTAAGATGACCAATTTTTCTTAACACCTGCAACATCATATGAAGGCAGCTTGCTCAATACATAATAAACGGGTTGGCCAAAAAAAATACATGATAAACGGTACCCTTATTTAGTAATCTTAGCACCATAACTAGTGAACATGCCATCTTGTAAGTAAGGAGTGTTTAAATCCTATATTCTATATAATTTCACCAACTTCATCAAAAGCTACACCAATATGTTTGATATGTTGGAATGGATTATAAAGAAATAAAAAAAGGAATGGGATCAACGATGGAAAATCAATAGCAAACCTTCCTCCGTTTCCATGTTCAAAGAGTTCATCTTCTGTACAAATTGGCGCATCATGCTATCCAACAAGACTGGGACTGCAAATGTGAAAATGCTGTTTGTGAAAACGCTCGGGTAAAATGGAAGGATGCAACCGATCCAAGCTCCAAAACCTAGATGAACCACACCCAGAACTGTCAATGCATTTTTTAAACCCTTGATGTTCTTCATCGATTCTGAGTGACTCTCAAAATTCGTTTTCCAATGATGAAAAGTAGTTTAAATCAGGAATTTGGCTGGCGTAGCGAATTTCATGGTATTCAGAATCTTCACCATTGGCCGGGAAGAATGTGGGCTTGCTTGGCCTGATGGAAGTCGCAAAGGGAGTCAATCTTACGAAACCAGGTTCCAGAAGTTCGGGCTCCTCACTAGTTTTTGATGGAGTTGAAGCTGTTGAAGAAAACTGTGAAGAGGGAGTGGACCTTCCAAAGCTTGGGTCCAGCATTTTGGGTTTCTGACCAAATAGATTCTCGTGGTGTTGAGAAGCACTTTGGGATACACTGGAGCGCGCGATTGTGTGTGAAGAAGACCAAACATTTCTGGGATTTTCATCAGATGAGAGAAAGAAATGGGTGGTGTTTGACGGAGATGAAGCAAGACGGAGCTGAATCTGAGAAGAGCTTGAATAGAAAGGAGAACGAAAAGATGTGAGCAACCGGAAGCTAAATCTTCGTGAAATGAAGGAGGCCATTGCTGTGAAATTGATTCCGTAAAATCAAAAGATCAACCATGGTGGCAGTCTTCTTCGCTGGCGGCACAACCCTGGTAGAATCAAATGATCAAACTCTTCTTGTGATTGTCTTATATGGATGTGATGTGAGGGGTCAAGTGGACATTTCATTTATTTTTCCTGTCCTTCAGCTACATTGCCACTCTCTTAGCCCAGTGATGAATGCTTGTAATGGTAGAGGGTGTGAATGGTGAGGATCAGTTGCTAGGACACGTGGCTGAGAATGTGGGAAGGCGCAGTAGCATATGCATGTAAGGACAAGGTGGTTCAAGGTGAGAGAAAATGTGATAATATATGAAATTGTTTATGGAATTCACACATTCTCATTTCACTGACCCTCTCGTCTCTCTAAAATTTTCTGAATGCACTGTATATTTTCATTTTTATGAATGTAGAAGATTCAAATTGTAAATTTAAATACTCTCAAGTTAAAATCATAAAATATCTTTGAGATGAGAGAATAGTTCAATTTAAATGGCAAGCTTATTTTATACTCCTTTCATCTCATATGTTATTTTGAGATTTTTCACATAAATTAATAAAAATATTAAATAATTTAGATTATAATAAAATTTAATGATATTTTATCAAAATATCTTATATTTAAATGCTAAAAATGACATGTTTTTCACTTATTATTATTTTTAATGAAAGGTAAAATTGTAAAAATATAATTAATATTTATTGATAATATAAAATGAAAGATAATTTGAAACATTCAAAATTTTTTAAAATAACAACTAAAATGAGACAGGAGTAAAAAAAAAGTGATATCAAGCCTTTGTAAAGATTGACCAAAGAAAAAAGAAAAAAAGACTTTGGAGAGTGATTCAAGTAAAACTGATTTCTTCCAAGGACAAGTAAAATTAATTGGTATCAACATTTCCCATATAATTGTTGAACAATTAACATGTTTCTTTTTCTTATTTTGAATTACTCTATCAATCTGATAAATGTTTTCTGGGTGCAATCTGCTCCGCTGCGCCAATTTTCAACGATGAACAATTTTGTTATTATTAGTCATTTACTTCTAAACTTTTTATCTCTCTAGTCTAATGAGTATGGAATTTGACAATTCACATTATGTTTCTACGTATTTATTAGAAGTCACTGGCAAAAAGTGAGCAAACAGATGCTTCTGTCTAAGATATATTCACATTCTGCAGAATGTTAATATCTTCCCCGTTCAATTTGCATGTCAAGCAATAGCACTCGGTGGTGAAGTTCTTTCGATAAAGATGTTGTCAACAGAACAATCTTGAAGAGGTTATATTGGTCATAAATAGATAAATAGTCAAATTAAGGATTATACTGTTAGAAAATGTTTCATAAGAAACATTGAGTTAGTTCATATAACAGTGACAAGCTAAGGAAAATGGCACATATAATAAATAGCGTTAGTTCATATAGCAAAACGTGGACACGGGATCAACAATAAAATTATAAAATAATAGTTCTGCATACTGAACTGCAAAAATTTATTGAAGAAGCGACAGTTTCGGGATGAAAGTGAAGGAAAGTTTTATTGAACAAGAGTCTCTAGTGAAAGAAAATAAAAACGCAGAATTCAAGAGGCACTGACGAGGTCAAGGTCAAGGGAAGGCAAGGAAGTTCCAGCAAGGAAGGCTTTGATGAGAGCAAGAGCATATTTTGGTCTGTGCAGAGGAACCTCATGCCCTGCTCCTCTTACTGCTACAAAAGTGAGTCCTTCATATTCCTGTGTCCATCCTCCCACCTATTCACCAGTTTGAGACATGATGCCCCACACCCAAAAGTTAAAAAATTTGTTTCAAGGCTGATCAGAAGAACAAAATCATAACACAATGCATACAATACCAAAGATTATACAGGTCAGATCTCTTTTCCCTTTTTTGTGCACACTGATTACAATGCCTCCAAAGCCTATTTATTTATTTCATTGTCTCTCCACCATATTTTAACTAGGAAGAAAAGAGGTTGTACAATCACTTACCTGCCCATCGTCATACCAAGGACGCCAAGGGCTCACGGTTGGAAGCTTCAGAGCATCAATACTGTAGCGAGTGGATGTCACTGGGATCACCGCATCTGTATCACCACTGTCATATGGGGAAAGAAAATCTGAGATTGGTGGAAGAAACAGTCAATGAAGAGGAAATACATGTATACAATTTTCAGGCAGATTTAGTTTCCATTGCATTCTGCACAAGAATATATGAACTTCAAATTCAAAATCACACGCATGAGGAATGAGGACAGTGACAGTCACTCTCACTAAAACTTTTCTGCGTTTCCAACTATATTAAAAGAGTTGAGAACAGATTTGTTATGCTGGCAATGAAAATTTAAAATGGAAAATTTCATGTTCCAGATGACAAAAACTAAGTGATCACACAACTTTCTAAATTACTAAACTAAAAAGAAAAAAATACATCAAGCTATGTCAAGTTGTCAACCTGACATGCAAAACCTGCACTTTACTATCTAGTATGGACATCACAAGTATGAATCAATCAAATGGCAGATGCTTGAAAAAGCATCAGATCAGAGGAAAAACTAAAAATGCTTACTTCAGAGTTTAATTTGATTCAATCCAGTTCCATTATGATGGTTTTGATGGTCAAATCTCACATTAGATTAACATCGTAAATCTCTTGGGCAACATAATATCGGTGTTTATGCATTTGGTTTGAGGTACATCTACATGGATATGCATATGTATGAATGACAGCAAGCATGTATGTGTTCATGCCTTTGTTTGTGCGTCTTTGTAATTTGTACAAATGAACCCTATATATTAGACATTCAGAGAGTAATAACCTGAAAACCCATATCCGCAATCCTGTCTGAATGAGTTCACGATAAATATCAAGCACTGTCAATGGAGAATCCTTCCAGTTTCTATTTACCTCTTCACTGTAAAAGATAGAGAGAGTAAGAGACATTTCACATCTCTAAATTTCATAGCAGAATAAAGAAGTACATACAGAGGAAGAAGTATAATTGTGCATTACGTAAACTGAGGCTGCAGCTCACTAAGGCAACTTAAAAATTAAATGATTTAGTTGCAAGAATTCTCAAATTTTCAACATGAGCTTCAAAATAACAGAGTAAAGAGAGGATGTCAGCCGAGTGCTAAATGTTCATTTATTTACTAGTTAAACATATGAAAAGGGAAAATTTCTGTCACTTGGTTTTTTAACCTTGTCTGGCAACAAATAAGATGGATTCCCACAAGTCACATAGAATACCTGAGCACATTTGTTCTTTTGTAGTATATGTTGCACGGGAAAAAATATATAGATGCTTTTGAGTGTTTCTCTAATGATCATAAATACCTGCAGGTCTCCCATTTAGCAGGCTTGTGAGCTGGATCAACATGAAGAGCCTTCTGGACCTCAGGTAGATTGAAGTACACAGTGGAGTGCTTCTCAGTGCAAGGATCATATGCCGCTCTTAGTCTGCCAATTTTCTATGACACAACATAACATATCGGTAAGAATATGTCCCATAATCGTGTTACTATGTTTAACATACCTTTGCTTAGTAGGTACAACCCCCATTCATCTGCAATGTATTTACATCTTTGATTCTGGGATGAATTTTATGACTTACAGGGCCAACAAAAACCCAAAATTAATTAATGCTTTCAGATCTATTTCTTCCTAAAAAAGCTCATAATAATATATATAGAGAATGATGGAAAACATTAGAATTGCTTCAGGAAGAAACAACTATATTACTCAGACTATAAATAGGCCATCCACAGCATTGATCCATGATAAAGATGCATACCCAAAAAAACATATGAGATGATTATTTAATAATTTAAATTGATTGAGTGCTGAAAACAAGACATTGTGACCAACTGTATCCATCAAAACAAAGGAGAATCAATAGTATTAAAAAGGTACACTCACATGCTTTCTTTTCACCAGCTGGTTAGTCTGGCTAACATTAGCAGGGCATGTAGGAGTGAAGATACTGTACTGATCAATGTTGCCAATTTCTTTATCAGCAATCTCTAAAGTTTTTTCACATGAATCTGAAGGATTAATGAAAGACTCAAGATCACATTGAAGATTCAATTGCTGATATGTTTGATCAGAAATCAAACCAGATGACCACAAAAACTGAAAAACTCCCTTGTGATCATTGTAGTCATCAGTTAGAGCATTTCCCACCTGCAATAGACATACATTATTTGCTGCATTATACAGTGACGAGAAGTAGAACAAGAAGAAGTTATTCTTATGGGGAGATAAAATCTAAACCATGTAGCCTTTCAGATTGATATCTTTTTCTTTGGCTTCCTTGTTGTACTTCACAATAACTTGGCTTAGTTGAGGAACATAATGCCCTGAAACATAGTCCAACCATTGATACATACTAATATCAGAACAAGGTGAAATCTACTAAAAAAATGAGTAAAGTGGAATCAAGAAGCTCAAACAGTTTAATGTGCTCTCATCTCACCAACTTTCTTTTTTTTCACCAACTTTATTTTCTCATAATTGTTATTATCCAAATACAAAGACCAGTCCATTTGAAGAAATAATCACTACTATCAAAACATGATTCCCAAAGACATATGTAGGCTGTAACCGTTTATCCATATGATAAGGAATTCTGGAATTTCACTTACCAGCGTAACTCTCACCAGAGATGAAAAAATCTCTTCCTTTATACTGAGGAAAACGCTCAAACCACTTCAATAGGAATCCCAAAGTGTCCTCAGCTGCCAATAAAGAAGCATTAAACTTGACTGGCACAAAATATATATATATTTAAAAGCAAAAGCATGAGATACTAAAGCGTCAGACTTGTACCAGTCCTCTTATCGCCATTGTTCAGAATGTCGGATGAAGTGTTTGAATACGAAAATCCAACTCCAACAGGAGAATCGACAAAAAGAATGTTGGCAACTATAAAGCAATACAAATAGTTAGACTTAGATTGGCATGTCTACATTGATGAAGCATCAAGTTTGCTAATAAAAACTGTTCATGATAAGCATAAGTAAGATTCGTCCGAGAATGATCTGAATAGAACGAGCAACTTCTAGGCAGTTTCTATAGCAACATGCATTCTAGGCCAAATGGACACTGTGAACTAGAGATGTGAGAATGAAAACTTCCCATTCATGAGATTGCAAGATTTATAAGAGCCAAGCCAACCCAAAAAAGGATGACTCTCTCTATGAGTGGATACAGAAAAAATTAACAACATCGTAGGTTGTTTGTTATTTACCTCGATTCCAAGAGTAAGTATTAAGATAAAGAGTCTTGCCATCTGGCTGAATGTGAAAGGGGCCAATTTCCTCTGCCTCCCCATAAGCAATGGATGAACATCCAGGTCCTACAGAAGACAGATTTTTCACAACCTTAAAAAAAACCAGAAATCAAGGAAACAACCTCATGAAGAAAATAAAATGCTAATGAACATAAGTAAATAATGTTTTTGACTCTTGACCTCCATTGAGCCACAGAACAAGAGGCTTTGTTTCAGGATCTTGGGCAGCTTCAACGAACCAGTAGAACAGTGTCCTCCCAGCTTTCTGATCGACCGTGACATACCCAGAGTAATGCGCGAAGTCGACGTTAAACGTTTGGCCAGGCAGCCTATCTACCCTGTCCCGCTGTTGCTGGACAAATGGGTACGAGGAAGATGTCCCCAAAGCAAACCTAGTATTCCCCTGAAGACAAGAAATGGTGGCTACTATGGCTAAAATTTGAGCCAGAAACGAAAATAACTTAGGTTTTACCATGAGGGGAGATTGAATCTGGGACAAAGGAAGATTCTTTAGTTGGTGGTTCTAAGCTTTAAATGAGGGAGGACCTGGTGATTTCAATGTATTGTGCAAATTTTGAGATTATCTACTCTACTTGGTGGTTCTAAGTTTTTGTAAACAGAAAAAGCAAAAACTTCTGGTTTGCTGTGCCACCAAGTTTTGTCTGTACCCTGATTCTGAACCTATCAGGAAAACAAATGCCTCGGGGAAACGCATGAGCCTTTTTAGATTGAGATTTCGTGCAAAAATCTCTGCTTTATTACAGAACAAACGAACCTCGACTGAAGTGGAGGTTGAATCCAGTAAGGCTTTGTTTCGATTGAAGTTTTTTGGAAGATTTGATGAGTGTGTTTGATTTGAAGTAATTATGATTTTTGAAAGGGAGAAAGCGAATTAGAGGGGATTCAATTCTCTTCTATTTGTTTAGTTGAAAAATTGGAGAAAATTGAAGGAAATTTAATCTACTTTATTAAAAGTCTTTTTAATTTTTTTTCCGCAGTTTAACCAAATAGACCCTAAAGGAAAGGGAAGAGATTAGAGGGAAATTTCTTTCTCTTATTTGGTTCAAAAACTTAGATAGTATCTAATTCTCTTCAATCTCCTCCCTTGTCTCTTTATTTCTTCTGCTCAAATTAGGATTTTTTTGAAGAAGATGGAGGAATTACTTGATCCCCTCTAATTTTCTTTTAAACCAAATAAGATTTTTTTAATTTTTTTCTTTCCAATCTTACCAAATAAGAGAATTTTAAAATCCTCTCAATCTCATTTATTAAAAATTCCTCCGATCATTTTCCATCTAATCTCCTGACTTGAATCAAATGTACAATAAAAAGATAGTTAGGCATGATTGACTGCCTCCTCTTATGATTTAGGATGGGGTGTCCTGCCACCCCTCTGCCCACGATCGTGCTGTGGGAGGAAAAATATTTTCTTTTATTTTTTAATTTTAAAAAATGTAGATGATTTAATATATTTTTCAAGAGTTTAATCATATTTTATATTTTTTTCATACTGTATAACAGTAAAAATAGTATTTTTATTGTATAATATTTCAATTAAATAAAAAAATAAAAATAATACTATAATTGTAAAAAAACAATTCTAGAGTTAAATATTAAAATATAAAAAATTTTAAAAAAAAGGTGGCGGGAGCGAAGCAGGATCTCTCTTGGTTAGAAAGACCTGCCCCTGATGATTTATTGTTCTCCAAATAAAATTGTTTTTAAAATAAGTTTCAGAAACAAGAAAATAAAATAATTTGGTTGAATAATTGTTGCCAAAATTATAATTAGTAAGTGTTAAATAGGTTATTCAAAATTTATAACTTTATCATTAATTAAATAGGTATTTTTCATTTTTTTTTATATTTTTCATAATAAAAAAATGTAAAACACCTTAAAGATATTCTGAGTTTTTATTTTTTTATTTTCTAAAACATTTATAAAAAAAAAGGTTCATCAAACAAGTTTTTTTATTTTTTTGTTTTAAAAAAACTATTCTGAAAACATGAATCAAACATGCTATTAATTTAGATTTAAAGTTTAAACCATTTTATTCAATTTTATGGGTAAAATTTAATTTTTTAAAAAAATTACAATCATGTACATAGTCCCGTTCTTTTATAAGGCACCCCTGCTACTTTATATAAATTAAGAAAGTTAGTTATATTCTTAAAATTTCAAAAAAGAAAAGGTAACATTCATTTTTTAGCCCTATTTATTATAATAATACAATTCTTATTAAATAAGGTTTTCAATCATTATTAAGTGGGAAAGTATAAAACTAATTAAAATAAGGCTAACAATATTACCATTGACCAATTATATAAAAATTTTAATAACAATCTACGAGTTCAAAAAATAAATAATGGATCCAAAACAGGGATAATATCATGTTTTTGTTAAAAAAAAAAGATAAAAGACAAAAACAATTTCAGTTTCAAAATAAAAATCTGAAATGACGATATGATTTTAGATGGAAATCATGGAATAGAATTAATATGTAATCGACAGTGGCAATTATTTCTGCGTTTCATCTGAGCTCCATTTCGCAGAATCTGAACTGTCTTTCGAATATGATCAGAAAATGATCGAATCATCAACAATTCAGCATCATTCATAGCAGAATGATTGTCGGAATCATAAATTTTTTCTTACTGGAATTGAGATATTAACTGTATTATATGGCCCGATAAAACTGTATTAATTAACACTTTAGTTACTCTTTGAGTTTTATTATGAGAAATTTTCTTATGAATTGGAATATGGGCCAAAGCCCACTAGGGACATGGCCAGCCTTCAAAACTGAGAAAAGATTTGTACCAAAAGAAAAAAAGAACTAGAGAAAAGACAGCATAATGGTGGGATCTTCCTTATCACAGGGCATATCACGGTCTAAGGTCTAAACTATTCCATTTTAATTTCAACGGTCTAAATTTAAATTTTTTATTTTGATTTTTTAAATAATAATATTATTTTTTTAAAATAATTATTATAAAATTATTTATATTTTAAATTCTACATCTAATAAATAAAAATATATTAAAAATAAAATAATAAAATCAAATCAAATTTGGACCATCTAATTTTAATTTAAACAGCATAGTACTTATGACATTGATTAGCATCAAACATGCTCTCAATTTGATGGGGATTAATTAATTATGAAACATCATGTGGCTCCAGCCTCCTTTAGCAAGGTAGAATAAAATGGAATGAAAAAAATAATAAAATTAAAAAAAGGAGTAACTTTTTTATGTAAAATGTTTTATGCGTTCCTAGGTAAAAATTAATAATAAAAAAATAAATATTATTAAATAATAATTATAAAAATATAATAAATATTTTCTACCTCAATTGTCATGCAGTGAAAAATAATTTATTTTTTCCTTTGTGATGACCAAACAAGGCCTATGATAATCTGTGAGATAATCTCAATCCTACTAGATCGTAGGCTCACCTACAGTAGTTATCTTGATCTCTTACTTTAGGCTCACCTTAAGTAGTTATCATGATTTTGGCCCAAATGCCAAAAAAATAGCTATCTTGATCTCTAAATTATAAAGCTGTCACCTATCGTGTCTTGTAAATATCAACCTGAAGATTTAAAACCATTTAAATATAATATTTTAAATTTGAGTTCATGTAAATATAAAAATTATTTTTTTTAGTCTAATGTGACTTAATCTAAATTAATTAAAACTTAAAATAGTAATTACATGTCAGATAATTTTATCAAAAAATTCTTATCTTATAAATATTATAAAGAGATCCCAATGCCCAATTCTAATTCATCATAGATTTTTTTTTTGTGAATTAGAAAAATACTTCATTAGTAACAAGCATTAATCTTTCCTGAGACAATCCCAACTAAATTTGTTCCACAAAAACTAAAGAATCGTACCTTTAACTATTTATTTAAAAAATGAGAGCCCCACAACCTAAGTTTGTAACTCATCATAAACTTTAATAAAGGACAATGATACATGTTATTTATACAAATGAGATATTTGATTTGGCAAGTTGATCGGGATGATTATAAATATAATTGTAGTTTGCATTTTTTATTTTTACTTTTTAATAATTTTGAACCTCGAAATTCTTCTTTTCATTATTAGGGTTCATTTCGGACCAGTGTAAGTTTTTTTTTTTTAAAAAAAAAAGAATACTATCCTGTGTAATGTAAATAACGTGAAAAAAATACTGTTTGGTGTTTACAATGGGTGAAAAACTGACAAAAATCCTATTAAAGCTAATTTTAAAAGTAGAATTAATTGATGAAGTGTTTGATATAATTAATTTTGAATGTTGCATGTATTAAATTGATCATCCATATATGCCATACATGAAAAATAAAATTTAGTCGTATTTATATGAATGATAATCAAATTTATAGTTAGAAGAGTTTATTCGGTTCAAAACCTGCTATGGGGTAATATTTTGAATTTATTTTATTTACGTAGATGACACGGTTGGACTATGCCTGCTCTATCAAAATCATACTTGTAATTAATTATAATTAATTAAACTAAAATATGCTGAATAGCACATGTTTAAAACAAACAAGAGGTTTAAATTTTATAATCAGTTGATAGTGTTATATACAAACATAATTATATTGTCATGCATTTTAATTGTGCTATTGACTATTATTTTGGACTCATATATATGTTTGAATTCTTAAACTAAAAATCTCAGGCTTCTTCGTCACATCCAATAAATGAAATTACATCACTGTAGATTTTGACATTCCTAGTTTATTTTTGGCCGGCAACAAACAAAGAAAAAAAATAAAGTGTTATTGTTATTTAAAATCAATGTATAAAAAATTATGAAAAATTGGATTTGATTGGCTAATTTAACCAATTGGATCAAGAACTAGTGACAAATCTGTTCTAAATGAAGAAAAAAATTAGATAATTCCAGAATCTATGCAAATCAATCAAACTAGTTATAAATAAGTAGAAAATTAATTTAATCAGTCAGAAAGCATTTTACTTGTGCTATTGACTTTTATTTTGGACTCATATATGTTTGAATTCTTAAACTAAAACTCTCAAGCTTCTTCGTCACATCCAATAAATGAAATTACATCACTGTAGATTTTGACATTCCTAGGAAATTACATCACTGTAGATTTTGACATTCCTAGTTTTTTTTTGGCCAGCAACAAACAGAAAAAAAAGTGATATTGTTATTTAAAATCAGTATATAAAAAATCGGATCAGATTAGCTGGTTCAACTAGTTGGATCAGGAACCAGTGACAAGCTTGATCTAAATAAAGAGGAAAATTGGAGGGTTCCAGAGCTAATACAAATTAATCAAACTAGTTATAAACTGATATAAAATTGATTAAATTAGTCATTTTCTTTTTAATTTTTAAGATAAAATAGTATTATTTTATTCTTATACAATAAAATAGCATAAAAAATTACCCTTTACTAGTAATAAGTATTAAAAAATAGCATTATTTTTTTATTTTAATTTTTTCTCATATTATAATATTGTATAAGTATTATTATAATATATAATTATTAATAATGATAAATTTACTTAAAAATAATATAATAATAAAATATTAGTTGACTATTTTAAATTTAAAATATGATTATTAATAAATATCAACTTATTAAGATTTTAATATTAGGTTATCAACCTTATTAACAATATTTTTTAATAATATATGACATATAAAATTAATAAAAATTATTAATTTTATTATTACCCATTTAATTATGATTCAACTACAATTAAATCATTAAATTTTGAGCTAATACTTTAATCTGTTCAATAACCGTTCCAATTTTTAATATCTTGATTAAAATAAAGTGTTATTTAATTTTCAATTGCTTTTTGGAGTTTAATATTATAAGCCGAAATTTTATGGAGATCTCTTCAGATATAGTGAAATCAATGTTATTAGTAAAATAATTATCTTCATTATGCAACTCGATGAAAACAAATTTAATCTCTATATTATTACTTTTTTGCTCGCCAAACTTTAAAAGTTAAAACATCAAAGTGTTAGTGTGTTACTTAAATATAATATCTACTGGTCCTTTTCACTCTAAGAATTAGTTTTTAGATGAGGAATTTTCACCATATTTGGATGTGTATTATTTATATCTATGTCTATATCTTTTATTATATATAATTTATAAAAACTCATACCATTTATAAGTCATTAATAGTATAACTTACTTTATATTTTGGGACATACATATATCTTAAGAAACCATGTTAATATATCTAAAAAATATAATTATGTTAATCATAATTATGTTAAGACTTATTATCAGT
Organism: Adenanthera pavonina; assembly: GCA_026686845.1. Lineage (NCBI taxonomy): Eukaryota > Viridiplantae > Streptophyta > Magnoliopsida > Fabales > Fabaceae > Adenanthera > Adenanthera pavonina. The sequence continues at coordinate 23,713,724 of JAIVEN010000019.1, read as the reverse complement.
TACAGAAAAGTTATTGTCAATTTTTTAAAAATTACAATTACAATGTTAAGTATTTTGATAGTAATTTTTAGAAACTTAAACAAAAAATTTGATTACACATTTGATTATTAAAAATCATTATAATTTTTAGATTACTTTTTTTTTATACCTTTGCACTCGACATTCTGAGTTCATTACTCACCCCAAACTAATCTGGATCCTGCTGTAATTTTTTTAGCCTTACTGCACCTCGCAAGAATTGAAACTTCGACCCCAGGAAATACTGGTCAAATCCCTTACCATTTGACCAGACGCCCATTGATTTTTTAGATTACTTTAAACTAAATATTTTAAGAGGAAAATTTCACTAAAGAATCCAATATTTACTTTAAAAGACGATAAAAAATATAATTATTTTGAAGAAGCAAAAGAATTAATTAACTATTATATCCTCATAAAAGTATTTTTTCTTTTTTTCTCTCCTAGATTTGCCTATGATGAAAAGTGTAAGGAAAAAAAAATCAAACTTAAACTCAACATGCAAAAAAAGAAACTCTTTTTTTTATCAGATGATTGTAATATTATTAACAAGAAAACTTAAAAGGAAGCTTCAAGTGATTTTATCGGTACCAAATCAACGGATAACTGCTTTTTTCTACCTTGGTGGTTGCCAAAAATGAAGCCATAACTGATAACTATGAGAATGAGTAAAAATGACAATTTCAGATAAATCACCATAATAATAATAATAATAATAATAATAATAATAATAATAATAATAATAATAATAATAATAATAAGGAGACTTAATGTTCGTTAGTGGAGGACTTATAACCTTAAGTCTACAGGTCACCTAATCTGGAGAATCACCTAATTTGGAGAAGATCTAATCTGATAGCCTCTCAACCTCTTCGTGATTTAAGTTTTTAAAAAATAAAATAATATTTTTTGTAAAAACTATTTGAGAGTTAGAATTAGTTAGGTTCTCCTTTTGTATTTGTGTTCTCCTCTTGCAGATGAATTCAATTTTTGTATTTATTAGATTTAATAAAATTTTCATAAAAATTTTTAACCTTATATCCAAAAAAAGAATTTAAATTCAAATATAATTAAAACTTAAATATAGTGAAATTAAAAGATTAGATTCAACGGAATCAAAATATTAAAACTTAGTGCTACATTATGTAATTTTTCCTTCTGCTACACCCAATTATATGATTGACTTTTGTTTATGACTTGTTCTATGAAAATGCCGTAACTTTAAAGCTTTAACCTCCAGGATGTTTCTTCCACAAGTTCGTTCCAAAATGAGGACTTTGCTGTACACTTTTTTTTCTAGTATTTAATATAAGATTATTTTAATTAAATTACGTGAATGGATTAAGAAATGGAGTTAAAATTAATTAATTATCTTGATTTCTCTAAAAATTTTAATATTTTTTCAAAATTACTCTTATCGAATCTCTCTTTTTTTTTCTCTTTGAATATATTAAATAGGGACATTTTTTAAAAATGTATAATAAATATTACCTCGTATACTATATAAAAGGTCTTATATTTAGGAACAAGATAAAAGATTCTATATATAGGACCGGAATATTATCCAATCCCACGTGGATATACATACATACATATATATATATATATATAATGCTTGAAAATAATTTATTGTGCTCCTAGGAATTTTACCCAACGCGTTACTTGTCCTGTGTTTTATTCCAGTCACACTAAAACAAACATGTTTAGTCCACCCTATGTTAAAAAATGGAAGCAAAGTTTGAAATTGAAGGAGATGATATCAAATTAAATTTGGTGACTTATTAGAGACACGAGAGAGAAAGTTAGTGGAAATTGCTATCCTCCTTCGTGGTTGGTGAATGCTGTGAGATTGAACGACAAGATTCATATTATTATTCTCACAATCTGGGGTGCATCGAAGTTTCTAGGAGCTTGCACCTCAATTTCTTCATACAAGCAACTATTACGCGTGTCTATGGCCCTACCACCTGATGTTCATTTCCCAAAAAGAGGGGGGAAAAAGAGTCCAATCAGGTTTAATTATATATCTTCTTTTCGTGTTATTTTTCTTATCGTTCAAACCAAGATTCAAAAATTCAAATTTATTAATTTACCTTAAATCTTACCATGTCAATTACAGTATTAGATTTAAATTATTAAACTTTACTTTGAATGATTCAACAATTTAGGAAAAATGAAAAACAAAGAATTTGCAATTGCACATGTTACATAATGTGTCATAAGAGAGGAAAAAGCCTTTTATTTTTGCCTTTTGGTTTGAAAAGTCTTTTTTTAATGGTTCCACAGTTGTTCCCTTAATTTAGGTTTTAGGTATCCTAACTTACCGGGAAGAGTTTTACACTCATGCGATTTAATATTTTAATCTAAAATTAGTTGGACATAAGTCATAAATATAGCTCACCAAAACTGGTTGGTATGTTAATAAAAAAAGCCTTTTTATTTTATTTTATCATAATATTTATCATGTTATTATAATTATGATTTAATTTTTTTATTATTCTTAAAGTACAGATTTTTGTAGCATTGATATAGGTATGTGTATCGAATAGAATTTGACATGATACGAAAAATATAGTAATTTTAAAAATTTTAGAATATGAGTATAAGAAATATTTATACATATATAATATTATTTATATAATTATTTATATGTATAATTAATAAATTGACCTATTAAGATAAAAATGAGTATCAAATCTTCTAAAAAATATAGTATAAATGTTAAAATAAACCATAAAATATTTATAGCAATTTCAAATAACCCTATTTTAATTTAAAAATTTAAAGTGGTACATATGGATACAAAGTGATACAAATGAATATGTATATCCAAATACGATATGAGTATCGTATTGTATAGCATATTGGATATGCATATTGGATATATGTACGCATACTTTTTTAAAGTATGGTGCTTCATAGATATAGACACAAATAATTTTTACTTTATAAATATTTATTTATTTTATTATTTTATTTTATGTTATTTTATTCTTTATATTTTTATTATAATTTGATTGATGTAAATCTCTCATTCATTATATAAAATTTGATTGACAAATTAATCATGTCATTTACCACATTGAATAGTATGAATTCTTATAAAGTTTATATTATATATATATTAATATTAATTTTATAACGTGATTTCAATGAAGGTAGCGCTCAATAAATGATTAAGATGAGTGTGACATTGTGGTATTAAATGGGATTTTACATCTTTCGAGTACAAAGTTTGAATTAATTTTTCTTTTGATAAAGCGATATTTGGTCCTAATCCAAGTCTGCACCCCCAATTATTAATGGAAGTCTTATCTTACTGATAGCACAATGAACAAAATCTTCTTTGAATTAGGGTCGAATCAATACCCCTTAACGGAGTTTAAATAGTTTCCGTCATTAATTATTAATGATGAAAATTTTCGTTCATTTTTAAAATTTAAAAATAAATTTACTTATTAATTATATAAAATGAGATTAATTTTATAAAAATATTTTTCATAAAAAAAGTTAGGTGAGTTTGATTTTAAGAGCAAGCCTCATAAATTAAAAAATACTTGCAAAATAACATGTTTTCACATTCACCACATGATTCAAACCACCATGCCCTTATAGAACATGAAACCAATCCATATTGAATGGACTAATATTAATATCAAATGATTAAATAAAAAATATTTAGTATAACCAAAAAAATATAAATTGTTTTTCGGTTACTGAAAAATAAAAATTATTTCATAAAATATATTTAAATCTGATCTGAATCACTTAAAACAATCGAGCTGTACGAAAAGTAAAGAGGAAAGAAACTTAATTACACAAAGCAATGGCAAAGTTAAATGTTTTATTCGTATAAAAAAAAAAGTTAAATGTTTTATCTGCGCCTAGCGTCCATTGCAATTTGCAAGTATTCATATTTGATCTCTCCGAGGTAATAAATAAATATATATATATATATATATCTCAATGTATCTAGACATAATTTATCATTCGATGCAATACTATCATATTTTTTCACTCGTTAAAAAAAACTTACTAATTGAATAGGAGTCCGCGATCGTAGATATTTTCATATAATAATTTCCACGTTATAAGAACTATAAAATGCGTGATTTCCGTAGATATTTGCTTGCTTATATATATACTAATGAATAACAATAAGATAAACAATTTTTTTGGGGCCAACATGATAAACAATTACTTTAATCTCTGTAAAATTACCATATAATAATAATAATAATAATAATAATAATAATAGTAATATCTGTAAAGTAATGGGTCTTGAAGTGATTTCCGTAGATATTTGCTTGCACACACATATATAAACTAATGAATAACAATAAGATAAACAATTTTTTTGGGCCAACAAGATAAACAATTAGTTTAATCTCTGTAAAATTACCAAATAATAATAATAATAATAATAATAATAATAATAATAATAATAATAATAATAATAATAGAGATAATTTGAAAAACTTAAGTCCTACCTTAGATGGAAGTAAGGATTATGAAGTGTATATAAAAGAGAGAAGACAAAGCAGGCTAAAATAATTATGGAGAGAAAAAAGTTAAGTAGATTTAAATATTATTTATTCAATATTTAAAGCACTTAGCACTTAACGCATAATGATTGTTGGATTGATCTAATAGTGGAGATCTGATCTGATAGAAATTTGAGATTAATATATTTAATTAACTATTTTTCAAAAACAGAATTTTCAAATGACAACGCTATGAAATGACACATTAATATTCTAAAATAGCCCATTATTTGATATTCTGTTTGATAATAACGTTTCAATTACAATGTTTAGAAATGGACTGATTGATCAACAACGTTTCAATTTTCTACTATTATAAAAGGGTCAGACTAGAGATTGAAAGTGTCCCTTACGTTCTTTCCTCTTATTTATAATCTCTCTGTGTTATTTTATATTTCAAGGTATCTGAAGTTATTGTCAGATATTTTTTGTACTTAGAATAATTCTTAAAGATGATTCAATAGAACCCTGTAATAAACCTAATGGAAATAAATAATATCTTAAGAATAATATGTTATCATATGTTTTTAAGGTATTAGTTGTTTCTAATTACTTTTTCAAATAATAATAATAGTAATAATAATAATAATAATAAAATATCTGTATCGTTATGGGTCTTGAAGATGTCGGCATTACGTACTTTAATTCCCCCCCCCCTCTTTAATTATGTTATAGTTAATGAACCATATATATGAGTATATTCATTGCAAGAGACTTATTAATATCGTAAGTTAAGCCAACCTTATTATTATTGTATTTCATTTTTTTATTAAAACTAAAATTAAACTTCATTTAAGTTATCCAAATCCTAATCACCTCCATTATTTTATATTTCAAGGCATCTGAAGTTATTGTCAGATATTTTTGGTACTTAGAATAATTCTTAAAGATGATTTAATAGATCCCTGTAATAAATCTAATGAAAATAAATAATATCTTAAGAATAATATATTATCATATGTTTTTAGGTATTAGTTGTTTCTAATTACTTTTTCAAATAATAATAATAATAATAAAATATCTGTATCGTTATGGGTCTTGAAGATGTCGGCATTACGTACTTTAATTTCCGCCCCCCCCCTCTTTAATTATGTTATAGTTAATGAACCATATATATGAGTATATTCATTGCAAGAGACTTATTAATATCGTAAGTTAAGCCAACCTTATTATTATTGTATTTCATTTTTTTATTAAAACTAAAATTAAACTTCATTTAAGTTATCCAAATCCTAATCACCTCCATTATTAATTCAACATTAATAATAGTTTATAGTTATACTCACATGATTACCCACTTGCATATAATTAACACCAACGTATTTAATTAATTCTTCTCTCTCCTTGTTTTGTTAATTGTTAGTATTAAATAAAAATATTAGTTTAATTCCGCATCATGTTCTAAACGTAACCCTGCAGTAGACGGTATCATCAAATAAATATTCTTATCAGGTATTATTGATTAGAGTAAGTTAATGTTCTTTTAATTCATCAATATATGATACTATAAAAATATAAAGGCTAAGTCATACAGTGCACGTCTAGTTTTGATTTTATTTTATTTTTGGTAGAAAGAAATAACGAATATTAGTTTTAATTTTAAGTAAAGAAATATGTTTAGCATCAAATAAAGAAATTTCATTTTTAATGAATTCAACTGAAAATGAATTTATTTGTTAGAAATTAAGTATAAAGTTTATCTTTAAAAGGCTAAATTAAAAAATTTAGACACATGGAAATTATTATTTAATCACTCAATTTTTATATAACATACTTGCTAATATTTTCTTTTAAAACAAATCGTTTGATATCCAGCATTATTGAGTAATTTGGATTCAAATTAGGTCTATATCTAAATGGTGGAAAGTTCTCCTAATGTTTTTATAAATTGAATTGCTTCCCTTTAGCAAGGCAACTATAAAATGGAATTTCGTTTTATAAAAAAAAAGGAATTTCGCAATTATTAATATTGAATCGAACGTTACAAAATAATAAGAGAGTATTATAATGGACTTTTATTTTTAAATTTGTATATGCAAACATATATTATAATTCTTTTCAACATATATATTCGTTTGGTTAAAATTCAAACACAATTGAAGGTTAAATATTTCTATTTTTTAAATAATCACATGAAAATTAAAATTACAAAATTTTCAAAACACATTCCATTCAAGAACTTAGATGGGCCCAATAAACGTCAACAATAATTTCCCAGAACATACAACGGCAACCTTATTAAGTTATTATTATGCACATTATACTCCCACCAATCCATAATGTAGGGTATGAGACTCATTTTTCTTGATTTATAATATAAGGTGTAGAGACTCAAATGAACAATTTTAGTCTTATTTTATTTAATTAGTTGTCTCTCTCTCTCTCCTACAAATATAATCGCTTATAAAAATTTGACCTCTCATAAGAAATTATTTGTTTTAATTATTGTAACATTCCCTCAATAAATAAGAATAAATTTAAAATTTTAAGTGTATTTAAAAATATTATTTAACTTTTTTAATAGATATAAAAATGGATCCTACACCTTATAATATGAATAGAAAGAAAAGAGTAACTTAAAGTGGCATATGCTCGAGGAAACAAACTTGGAAGTTCAGAAAAAACATATATATATATATAATTGTTAAAAAATCAATTATATATGTTAACAAACAAAAATTTATACGTATATAATTATATATACAAACACAATTTAAATAAGTTTAAACACACAGCATCCACTATATGTTTTTTTTTTTGTCTTTGCCAAATCCAGGCTGGTATTAGATGACAATAAAATCTCGCAAAACTAATAAATCTCAGGAAACAGTTTCATAAAAGATATAGAAACTTTGGTAAATATGAATTATTATACATTAAACGCTTTAAAATGACCACATTCTGTTATCATATTAATATATTAATTACAACACAAAATTCATATGCAATTACTAAAGTGCTCGCTATCCGGGGAAGGGAGAGAGAGTCACAGAGGAGATAGAGAGGAAGTCCTGCAGATTGCCATCAGCGAGTTTACTGTTGCTTCTCGCAGAAGATTCTGAGGAATTTTCGAAAAAGTTTTTTTGGTGGAGAAGAATATATATAGAAGGAGAAAGGAAAAATTATAGATGAGAAAAAGAGATACCACGGTGATTGCAGGGATAATAAGAAATCATCAAAGGGTTTCGTGATAGCCTTGTGCTGAGTCGATACTCCGAAAATCAATATCCTCACGTAATCAATTCGAATTATCCTCGTTGCTCAGTTCAAGATTCTTACTCTGGCTTTTGATCCAGATCATTCTTATGCGTTCATTTCTTTAATTTTGCTCCTCTTGCTCTTTTCCTCCTTGGATGGATTCTAGTCTCTTGTGACGGAGTGGGGCGTGGTAGAGGCGTAGTTTGGGATTGTTGCCGACCATCTTTTTCGGGCTGCGACCTCTGTTCTCTTTTTGGCATTTTGATTGTTGCGTGGTGATAAAAGGAATTTCACTCACATCGTCATTGCTGGTGGGCCTGTTTTCGTTTTTGGGGTTGATTTTACCTAGGGTTTTGATAAGATCGAAGGCCAAAGTTGGTGTTTTTCCACGAAAATCTCTGTTGGGTATGTTGAAAGTTGAACTATCCTTACGGTATTTCGCGATGATATAAATATCATATATCGTGAAGTGCTTATATTCTCTGCCGATTGTTGGTCTTGTTGGAGAATTCAATAATCTGGGCATTCACCAAGCTCTGAATCCCGAGAAAAGGTTAGGCTAGATTGCTTGGTGTTATTTCAGTTAGAATTGACAATCAACCATGAGTTGCAGTGTTACTGGAAGCTTGGTCCATGAAGGCAAGCTTCTGGTTCATATTGCTGAGAATGGACGCTCATATGAGTTGAGCTGTGATGAAACAATGCTTGTTGAGGATGTTATGCGGCATATTGCATCAGAAACAGGGATTAATCTCACTGATCAACTTGTTCTCTGTCTGGATTTGAAGCTTGAACCACAGCGGCCTCTATCTGCTTATAAGCTTCCATCTAATGACAGAGAAGTGTTCATATTCAATAAAGCTAGACTTCAGACCAACTCACCACCTCCGCCACCAGAGCAAATTGATATCCCTGATAATTTGGAGCCCTCATCACCATCCTCCTCTCATGATTCCCATCCTCTGGATGATGCTCCGGACCCTGCTTTGAAAGCTTTACCCTCGTATGAGAGGCAATTCAGGTATCACTACCATCGTGGGCATGCAATTTACAGTCGTACCATGCTGAAATATGAGCACTGTGAGAGGCTTTTGAGGGAACAGATGGTTCAAGGGAGAGCATTGGAGATTGCAAGAGGTAATTTGGATCAGTTCTATCGAATGGTTAGCCAAAACTATGGGGACTTCATGAAACGTTTCATGCAACAACACCGGATGCATTCTGATCTTTTGGTGAATTTTGGGAGGGATACTGAGAAATTAAAATCCATCAAACTTCATCCTGCCCTAGAAACTTCTACTCGCAAATGCTTGCTGGATTTTGTGAAGGAGGAGAACTTGCGTAGGTCGGTAGAGAATTGCAAAAGCTCTCACAAGCAGTTTGAGAATAAAGTTTCACAATTTAAGCAGACATTTGGAGAAGTGAGGCGCAGAGTTGAGGACTTGTTGTCTGGGAGAGACTTTCTGCCCATTAAGAATTTAGAACTCACAATAAAAGAACATCAGAGAAATTTAACTGAACAAAAGAGTATCATGCAATCTCTAAGGTTAGTTTTTGTTCATTTATGCATTCTTTATTTGAAAAAGAAAAGAAATACCCAAATACATGTATCCGTGCTGCTTTGTTTTGGGAAAATTATAAATCCTTTAGCTAAACGTGGATTATTTTGAATTTTAGCAGATGTGTACATTGCATTATATTTTCCCCCTCAAGAGCCATAATTTGCCTTTTAATATGTATTTTAGCTGGATTATATCAATTGGACAAGGGACTATGAGTTTGATGTTTTCATGAAGGGGGTTATCTTTTGGGCTTTTAGATTGAATCTATTCACATGAAAGGTATGCTTTAGCACCATTATCTTGAAACTAAGGTATGAAATCCTTGAGCGGGACATAAGGAGAAAGAACATATGTATATAGAATTTTACTGTGGTCCTTACTGGTTGAAGAGGTTTAGGAAATTGGAAGAGACGTAAATAAGGAGAGATGGGTGAATTTATTCAGATGCCAGATTAGACATCTTGTGTAATAGTGTAATAGTGCTAATTGAGTTTTGAAGCATCAGTTAGTGGATGATCGGCCTAAAAAAGCTTTCTTAGCATCATCTTGCTGCTGGTGGGATACTCTTAAGGTGTAATGCTTGCTAGACCAGCTGATTAAAATTTGCTTCACATTCATCAAACATCATCAGATGTTGGTTACTTTATCTTCTAAAGTCTTTCATTGATGTGAAAGCCATATCTTTAGTATTTACTTTTTATTCTATATGTTCATATTTCTTTTATCTTCTGACTTTTGATATACTTATTATTAATTATTAATATATGGTATCATCACACTTTATCAACCAACTTTTTGTGGGAATTTCTGCAGCAAAGATGTTAACACAGTAAAGAAACTGGTGGATGATTGTCTGTCTGGCCAATTATCTTCCTCACTTCGACCTCATGATGCAGTTTCGGCCTTGGGTCCTATGTATGATGTTCATGACAAGAATCACTTGCCTAGGATGCAGGCTTGTGATCGTGCTATATCTAAGCTACTTGACTTTTGCCAGGACAAGAAGAATGAAATGAACATGTTTGTGCATGATTACATGCAGAGCATAACTTATGTTTCATATCTCATCAAAGACCAGAAGCTACAATTTCCTGTCTTCAAAGAGGCCATGACTCGTCAGGATGACTTATTTCTGGATATAAGGTTGTTCCATGGTATTGGTCCTGCATATAGAGCTTGCCTTGCAGAAATAGTGAGACGAAAGGCCTCTATGAAGCTGTATATGGGCATGGCAGGGCAACTGGCTGAGAAGCTCGCTAGGAAGCGGGAGGTTGAGATCAGGAAAAGGGAGGAGTTTTTGAGAACACATAGTGCATATATACCTAGAGAAGTATTGGCATCTATGGGCTTGTTTGACACTCCTAGCCAATGTGATGTCAATATAGCTCCATTTGATGGTGATTTGCTTCATATTGACATATCAGATGTGGACCATTATGCTCCTGAGTATCTGACAGGAATTGCTTCCAAGCATGAGAAGCATGGAAGCTTTAAAGGTTCATCCAATTTGTCAGGTGATAGCTCTTTATCAACTGAGGCTGTAGATATTGCTGCTGACTCCATTGAGAGGTGTGATTTTGAGGAGCTACTTGATGGCAGTGAATTGGTAGAAATTGCTGGGACTAGCAAGATGGAAGTTGAGAATGCCAAACTGAAAGCTGAGCTTGCTTCTAGCATAGCCTTTCTTTGTTCTCTCTGCCCTGAGATAGAGTATGAGTCACTGGATGATGATAGGCTGGATAAAATACTGAAGGATGCCACGGAGAAGACAGCTGAAGCCTTGCACTTAAAAGATGAATATATTAAACATGTTCAATCCATGCTCAAGATGAAGCATATGCTGTGTGTCTCTTATGAGAAACGTATCCAAGAATTAGAGCAGAAATTATCTGATAAGTATTTGCAAGGCCAGAACATTTCCAGTGTAAATGATGCAGCTGACTTTTCCCTTCTGGCTGAGAAGGCAAATAACTGCAAGCCAGAATATGTGAGTGGTGAAGCCCACATGCCTTATGTATCTACTACTGAGCCCATGGATGAGGTTTCATGCATCTCAAGTTCCTTGGATGCGAAACTTGGTGGCCTATTCACAGCTCATACAGGCAAAGATTTAGATCATGGGGTAGATGAAAACATGTTGGATTCCTCTGGAGTACAAAACTCGCAATTGGATTCATCTATGGTGGAGCCTCATCGTGATGAATTACAAGGTGGGGATAAAGATAGGAAAGATAAGATAGTGGGGCAATTGGGCATGTCACTAACTAACAGTTCAACTGCTGAAAGCATGCCTTTGCCTCAGGATCTTGTGCCCTGTGACTCAGTAGCTCCTCCAGACTTGGATTCCAAAGCTAATGATGATACGTTGTTGGAGCTGCAAAGTGCAATTGCAGACAAGTCAAAACAATTAAATGAAACTGAAACTGAGCTTAAAGCTGTTTTGGAGGAGGTTGTTGTCCTTAAGAGGGAGTTAGAAGCTAGTCGAAAGCTCCTTAATGAATCTCAGGTATGTGAACCTGATGTATGTAATTTTTGGGTGCCAATTTAGTTTACTGAAAAGCAGTTGCTTTGCTCTCTTCATCTGTTCAGTGTTTTTGTTTCTGTTTACTTACTTAATTTCCATCAATCGCTTTCACTTTTTCCTCCCATCTTATATATAAATGTTCCTTCTTTCTTTGGCGTTTCGTCTGAGAAATTGTTTAAATTTTTCTGTTGAAGACTAGAATTGAAAATAGTTATCTATGTCCCTCTTTCATTATCCTCCATCACCCACTGCTGTTCCTCACCTTAGGGTTTGTTTGGTTTTTAGTTATACAAAATGAAGTTTGTAAAAATGAAGTTTGGTAAAAGTAAGTTTGTTGTAAGTTGTTATATATAGATATTTTTTTTACAAAACCATAGTTTGACCAAATACCTGTTTAGATTATAAGAGTTAAAAGTACTTTTAGATATATAATATAAAGTCAGTATCTCTATCATTTTCCAAAATCATGGTTTTACTAACAGAAAAATAACTATTTCCCTCTTTTTTCAAAACCATAGTTTAACTTACTTTTCATTTTTCAAAAAGGTAATTTGTGTTTGACTAAATACATCTTCTCGGAAAATCATGGTTGAAAACCATAGTTTGGTTTTGAAAAAAGTAAACCAAACGGGTCCTTAATAGTTTATGGGATTTCCTAGGCATCTATTCTTTTAATTCTTCAGTTTAAGACAACCAAGCCAAGCAGAGTTGCCAACCCATGGCAAGGTTACTAGTTGATGAGTCTAGCTCATATGGGCTTAACTTGATTTGATTAGCCTTGATTTGAGCTTGAGCTTGATGGCAAGCAACATAGTTGCGCAACCCCAAACGCACACTCGATTGCAAGTATGCTGATGCATCTAGTGAATTTTGTCTTCACACCTAATAATACTTCATGGTTCAGTTTTTTGTTTTTCTTTTCTTTTTTTTAAATAACTGAAAATTTGTTGGATTGAGTGGGCTACTTGGTAAAAGCCAACCAAATCTAGTTGTTTTAGTTGGAGCCATGGAAGCACAACAATATGCTAATTCTAGTGAGCATGAAGGTTACTTTATTTTTTTTTTTTAATTATATAGGCATCTAAGACTTGGATAAGGATAGAAGCCATTTTGGATGAACTATACATGGTTGAATTTCTTATCTATAAAGGCATTTTTCACAAGTTTCCGCTTTCCATCATTATTTTTAGGACATTATTTGGTTTTATATATCGCTTATCTCAGCATGGGGTCCATGGTGGTCCAAATGAGTCCTTCCAGCCATCTTTCTATAATTTTGATGCTCCTCTTGTACAACAGATGAATTGTGCTCACTTGGAGAATTGCTTGCATGAGGCAAGAGAGGAAGCTCAAACCCAAAAAAGTTCTGCTGACAGAAGAGCCTCAGAGTATGCTTTGCTGCGCGCATCTTTTCTTAGAATGCGCAGCCTTTTTGAAAGACTTAAAAGCTGTGTTTATTCTCCTGGTAGCGTGGCTGGTTTTGCTGATCTCTTGTGTACTTTAGCGCAATCTTTAGCCAAGTAAGATACTTGCTCTGATTGCTTGTGTAACTAATGCTTCAATGCAAAAATTCTTATAACCTCACCCTCATGTATAACCCTATTCCCTCTTCTAGGAAAAGAAAATTGCTTTGTGGTGGCAGGAGTGCTAGCAATAATAGCAACAAAATCTTCAATAACTTGAATATATCAAGAATGACGATTGTGCAATTTTTTTTGCCCTTTTCAGTTCCACTAATGACAGAGAAGATGATGATATAGTTGAGTTCCGAAGATGCATTCGTGTATTAGCTGATAAAGTTGGTTCCTTGTCGAGGCACCGTGAAGAGCTGCTTGACAAGTACTCTAGAATTGAAGCTACTAACGAACAGCTTCAGAAGGAACTGGAGGAGAAAACGGATCAGGTCAAAACTTATTACAATAAGCATCAACTGGAGAAGCAGGTAACTTATTGCCTTTATTATGTCTTCAATATGTGTTCTGTTGAACCATTATTTTGTTTTGGGAGCCAGGAAGACTGAATGCCTGATATACACTTAATAGCATGAATAGCCTTTGCTGTGACTGCATATAGAACTCCACTTTGTATTTATGGTTTTAGGTCTGAGGCCTCTTCCTTTTTGGACATTCCATATTTTGGATTTAGCTTATTGTGGCTGAAATCACCTAAGGGAAACTTACTTTTTGCCTATGGTTTTCCTGTAGGCAAATAAAGAAAAGATTTCTTTTGGGCGTCTGGAAGTTCATGAGATTGCTGCCTTTGTCCACAATTCAGCTGGGCATTACGAGGCTATTAGTAGAAACTGCCCTAACTACTATTTATCTTCGGAATCTGTGGCCCTCTTTGCTGACCATCTTCCGAGCCGGCCTAACTACATTGTTGGACAGATTGTGCATATTGAGCGCCAAATTGTGAAGGCTTTGCCGTCTAACTTGGCTCGCACTGAGCAAACTAGAGCTGATCAACTGACTTCTGACATGGGGACGGACCGGTTGAGCCTGAATTCAGGATCAACTTCAAACCCGTATGGTCTCCCTGTTGGCTGTGAATATTTTGTAGTGACAGTAGCAATGTTACCTGATACCATCATTCATTCAGCGTCCCCTTCCTGATCCATCCTGCTTCATCCTGGCAGCAGATAAGACGTGATGGAAGAAGAAGAATTCAATTGTAAATAAACTTGACATTTCAAAGATGAAATGCTCTTCATGGGAGTTGAACTTGATAACGATCTGTACAGGATGATCCAATTCTGTTTAAATCTCCCCCCTTTGTACATATTTCTTCCTTTTCTGATTATCTAGTAGTTGTGAATATTATATAGTCATTAGTTGATTATTTGGGGATTATCTTCATAAATTCTCTTCGTTCGTACTTTTATTTTAGTGAAGAAAATGGTGATTAGAAAAGGCACTCCCAAAGTAGAGCACTAGTGCCTTGGACTGGGATTTGTCTTCATAAATTCTATTTTTGGTTTTTCTATACAATTTTTTGTCTTTACTCACCTAGTCTCTTGATTCAGCCTCTTGTAATAGTTGCACCCAATTTTTAAGACATTGACCCAATATCAAAATCAGATTTTAGGTAAAAGTTTGTCTTTCAAAGTTTTGGTCAAAACACATTTTTATAATCAAGATAACTCTTGTGCCTTGATTTATGTTGAACATTGCATAGAAAATCTACCATAGATACGTTCATATAAGTTGTTTAGTTATTTTGATGTGATCAAAATCTTCAAATCTGTCAATTTTTCATTTTTTGGAGTATCTCCCACCTCCCCCCCCTTTCCTTTTTTGGTAACCGGAGTATCTTTCTATTTTGATACTCCTTTGAGTTAAGCAAGGATCTTTCATTCTCTTAAATGTTGATTCATCGCACTTCATGTTTTATAAGAGATATTTTGCAAACTAAAATAGCTAGTAGCAATTAATACTAAAAACAATTATTCAAATTCAATGATATTTTTGCTATGTGAAGTATCATCATGTATATAAGATTCTCATAATCTTATATATTACTCACATTATATAGAACATTCAAATCTACTATCTCATAGTTAAAAGTGAAATATAATTCTTCTTTTGGCCATCAAAGTAAAGTATAATTATAAAGTACTATAGATTAATCACTATGATCGCACAAAGTTTCAGTAATTGAGTAAGTATATGTTAATTTTATATTTGTAACAAATTCGTCACATTTTGCATTATTGGAATTCATAACATAAAAATTTAAGGTGAAAAAAACTCAAGACCAATTATTTTATTAATAATAAAAAATACTTCTTTTATTTGACTAGAGCCCTATTTATAACTAAGTACAGAATCTTAATGTTAAATAATAAAACAATAGAAATTTTTAGAGTCAGCAAATTAATAAAAAATCTCAAGAGTACTTATTTATGTAAAATAAATTTTTCAGAAAAATTCACCGTAATTCATTTATAGTTATTTTCATTTATTTACATTAACAATTTGACCAAAATATAAGTTTGTGAAAAGAAAAGAATTTTGTTGTACAAAAATATTTAGATAAGAAGATCTCAAGTATTCACAAGAATTGCAGTAGGTTTCATAACTTTCAAAGTGCTTAAAAAAATACTTATAAATTATTCATCAACAACATTTTCAAAAAAATATTTTGGTTGTTTTGTTCTTCACAGAGATGGAATAATTTAGAATCAAATCTGAATTATTAATCAACAAGATCTATATGAAACTTAAAAAGAAAACGGTGAATTCTATAATGTATAGCATTCATTTTATTTGAAGGCAGTGTTCTGAAAATCCACGCCCGAAACAATGGTGGAAGTATTTGACGGTAATAGCTGCGCCTCAGAATCAGGGCCCAAATGTAATGTAAGACACCAATATTTTATTAAATTATATATCATCATCATCATATCTTGAATAATGTATAAACTTTCCACACACATTACACTTAGCTTAGATAATTTATATCAACTTGAAAATTAGAAAAAATAAATTAATTAAAAATTTTATATTATAAATGAACAAATTAAAATTTTGATATTGTTTTAAGCAGGAAAATTGTAATTTATATTAATTTATTATTACTGATTATAACAAAATGAAAATTTTAGTGAAAACGCTTGACTTCTATTAATAATTGATAAGTACTGAATACTGACTATTGAATACTCAATTAGGATTTTTTTTTCATACCAACATTAAATAGGAAAATCACATAGGTGATATTAAATGGCTTTTTTTTTCCTCTTATACTACTATTAAGTGGTAAAATTTCTTATTTATCTACACTCATAGCTCTATTTCGTTCAAGATTTTTATGAGGGGGAGGGAATTGGAGGGAAATTGATCATCTCCCTTTGCTTGGCTCATAAAATTAGAGATAGTTAGTTCTCCTCCAATTCTCACAATCATCCCATTTTTATTTTTTCTAAATTGGAGTTTTTTTTTTTAGATAAGGGAATATAATGCAAAATATCTTGATCACTTTGCCCTTACTTTTTTTTTTAAATGCCAAGAATGCCGTCAAATCAAATGATATTTTATTAAAATTTTTCCAATCTCCTCCTCTTATCTTCTGAATTAAATAAAATTTCATTAAAATTCTCCCAATCCCATTCCTTTCAATTCCACAAAAATAAGAGAATTTTATTAACATCCCTCTAATCCCTTCCTTTCCATGAGGTAGGGTAATAGAGTAATAAATATGTAGTGGAAATAAATCTCTCATACTTGCAAAAATCTATTAGGTGCAGTCAAATAAATATATGGTAAAATATAAATACAACAAACACATCAAGAAATACCAATATTTTTAACGTGAAAAATCCTCAAACTAAGGATAAAAATCATAGGCCAAACCACCAAAAATAGCTACATTATGATCAAAATAGGAGTAAAATAAAGCCTCAATTAATTAAGTGCATAAACTAGTGCCAACAGCCCTCCCAACAATTAAAGCAAAAAGACTTGCAATAAAAAAATTAAGAAGGTGAAAAACTCAAAAATTACTTTTTCAGTGCATACTAAATTTCTCTCACACCAAACCATAAAATAATAATTTAATAGTTGAAAATAAAGAACAAGATGTCTTGAATTTGCTGACAAAATTTCAACCCAAATCGAACGGTTAACAAATCCATAAATAAAATTTTTTTGTGACTATTGTATGAATGTGTGAAAAAACGTTTTTCTCTTTTCTTCTTTCAAAGACGGCTGTTTTAATTTGAATATAAAATCAATCTCATATTGTAATATGACCGCTCTTCACTTAAATAAATGAGACACATAATAAGTTTTTAAATTTAAATCTTTCTCCATATAGGAAGGAAGCCCACACTCAATATTTTAATTCTCTCTATTAAAATTTCTCCCTTCCAATCTTCTAATTGAACCAAACAGACCCTATAATTATGTCGAGATCAAATTCCCCTTTTGGTGAGGGTGGGGCGGATTCTTTATTCCTTATGTAGGCTAGGATAAAGAAAACTAATTGTTGAAAGTGAGTCTCATGTAGCTTATGTTTGGTTTAAAGGAGAGAAAAAGAGGGGAGGGATTTTATTAGAGGAAAAGGAAGGGAAAGAAAAATGAAGGATTTTAATTTTATCTTATTTAGAGGAAAAATGAGGAATTTTAATAAAAAAATTTATGTTATTTTGTTTTGATTATGAGGGGAATGGAGGGAAAATAATTATAAATTAACTACTATACTCTTGGTATATTTAAGTTAATATTTCCTTTTTACATTAAAAATAAAGTTTTTTTTTCTTAAATATTAAAACGAGAGTTTTTAATTAGAAGGAAATTGTCACATGATATCACTAATTTATACCTAAATGAAGAATAAAAAAATTAAATTGGCAATATAAATAATTCCATTATATGAAATGAAATTAGGATAAAGTGATGAAAGTGGATATTTTTAATTATATTTATGTTTTTTATTATAAGAAAGTTCAAAAATTGTAAGCAATGGCCATATTTAATATCATCGATGTTAGTATCACAAACCAAAATAGTCCAGATTTTGAAAGCAGTTATCAACAAAATCCAATCAGAACTGATAATTAAGAAAGTTCAAAAATAGCAAACGAAAAGGGAGATGATACAAAACAGGAAAACCAAGCAAACAACTGTGTGCAGAAGAAGATTTCAAAAAAAAAAAAATAAAAGGGGGACGCGAGAGAGAAGAGAGACAAGCGGGTGATTTGAAATTTCTGAAAATATGGAAACATAATTTGATTAGGATTGGACATAATATTATATTTTTTCTCTCAAATTACCCTAATTTGGGGGAAATATACAAAGGAGAGGCTGAGAAAATTTTAACAATATTTTTTTTTTCCTTCCCTAATTTTTTTGTTACCAAACAAGGAGAGGGGGAGGGGAGCAAAATTCCTTCCCTTCCCATTTTTTTCTCATTATTCCTTCAACCAAACAATGCCCCAGTGAATATGTTGCATAATATTGTGGATAATGACATTGCTGAATCTCGATTGTTGAAGCTTGTCAAATTTCTTGTGAATAGAGGTTGGGAGATTCAGATGGTGCACAACTTTAGAGAGGGGAATAAAGTTGCAGACTGGCTGGCAAGTTGGTGCCAACGTTTTAATTTTGACAACCAGTGGTTCGAGGAGCCTCTAATGGGGTTGCGAGAGCTACTGCATAGCGACATTGAGGGATTTTCTTACCCACGTTTTGTTAGTTAGTTCTTAGTTTTGGGCTCTGGCCTGATGTACCAAAAACAGTTTTTTATTAAATTAATAAATTCCAGTTGAATTAGGAGATAGTAACAATTATTAATTACCCCAAAATTATCCCAAGTCGGTTTTAAGAAAATCTTAATTACAGGGTCCCACCACAACACAACCTTTAAAATCCCCCCCTTGAAAGCTCCCCACTCCCTCAGCAAACTACTGCCCGCAGAGAGGAATCCTATTCAGTGACGTCGTCGTCGTCGTCGTCTTTTTCTTCTCTACGCGAGAAGTCTTTAATCTTTTGCGTCTTTGATATGTGAATGCAGAAATCTTGTTTCGACTTTGATTTCGGACGTTTCTGTTTACCGTGGAGAATTTTAGAGACTGACTATTTGGGATTTTTTTTTTCGGTGCTTTTTTTCTTGCGCAGTTTTCGGTTTGAAATAGAATACATTGACGGAGCAAGATTTTATCGCGAAATCCGGGATTTCTTCGTTTTGGACTTTATATTCCTGGTATTTTTCCTTCTTTTCTTGATAAAGTAATTTTCCTTCTTTTGTTAGTACTTTAATTTGATTGTAAAATTGGAAACATGGTGTATTGATTTATACCTACAGAATTCTCTGGGTTCCTTTTCTCATCGCTTGTTCCTGCATCATTTACAAGGACCTCTGTGTCTGTGTATAAAGAACAAAAGAATATCTCGTTAGAACGAGTATGAAGAGGCCATGCAAACCTACCTAATATTATAGAATTTTGGTATCTAAGGCTCTTCCAACCTTATCCATAGACGTAAATGTTATTTAAAGTTTCACTGTATAATTTCCCTTAGGATTTAGAGACCAGGGACCCTTAAACCTAAACCTTAAAAGATGGTCCAATGAATCTAGAAGGACTCTGACAGTATTAATTATCTGGATACTTTTCTTGGGTTATGTATTTGCTAATTTAACAATGATATGTCAGTGAAGAATTTGCTTCTTATGTTGAAAGAGGATTTTGCTCTTACGCATTCAGTTTTATACTTACTGTAAATACAGTATAATGCAGGGTAATATTAGCTAGACTTGACAATATATAGTTACTACATCTCTTTTGTGTTAAAATCACATATTGTGATAAATATGGCATTCAAGAGTTCATGAAAATAAACATATTATATGTGACATCATTAACGTTAAACGTGTCCATAGTATACAAGTTTTCTGCTCTTATGCTCACGCACACACAGAGAGAAACTGCCATTGCAAATCTTTGATCTGCTTGTAAGAAGAAGAAAAGTTGTATTGTGACTTACAAATGAATGATATATTGCACTTATTATTGTAATGATTCGTCTTTAGTCTATTAATTTATTGTTACTTTGGAGAAGCATTTTAACCAATAAATTACTTGTTAACTGTACAGATAATTCCTCTGAACAAAAAATGAGAAACGAAAGAGGGCGCGGCAAACTTGCTCCAATTGCTCACAGAAGGGACGAGGCTCAACTCCTGAATCTCAATGATGCGCCAATTTCTACTAGACTGAGAAGCAGAGATAAAGATGTTGAGGCTTCACAAAATGGAGTAACTGGTTCACACAATCAAACAGGTAATTCAGTGCTATAGCTGCAGAAGAAGGGAAATATAGAACATCGCTTACATGTTAATATTCATTATAAATTAATCTATATTTTTATAAATCCTTTATTTATTGATGGTTTGGCTTGCTCACAACTCTTTGTGAAATGAGTTGAATAGACATTTTATCAAATTCCTTACAAACTGGGTTGAACTAGCTTAGCCTACCAAAAATATTGTGTAGAATGCTTGATCATGTCGACTCCATTAAGCAAAATATTAACTTTTTCAATTTAAAATCATTAACTTGTTTCATTCAATGCCTAATAGAATAGGTGTCTCACTTCTTTTCTTTCTCTCTGCAGATAAAGAAAGTCAATATTTAATGCAAGAGAGCAATCGCTCTGAAGTAATGAAGAGGATTTCGTCATCTATTCGCACAATTAGCCAGCTTTCAAGAAATGCTAAGAAGATAAACCTACCTCCCTTACCTGAAAAAATACCTAGATCAAGGCAACTTTCAGAGGGTCCTAACAATAGCAACAAAACAAAACCACGCTCAAAGAATGATTGCAAAAAGGAACAACTTGCTCATAAAAGATTTCCTCGATCTAGGAGTGAAACTAATCATATTTCATCTTCTCAAGTTTGGCGGGAGAAAGTAATTAGACCTTCGAAAGGATCTGCTAAACAATATATGGACGATAGGACTAGACCTTTACGAGACCCCAACGACCAACCTGTAGTGGAAGCTCGCATATGCTATATTAGAAGCGAAGGTAATTTGGTTCTTAAATTAACTCTCTTTTTCCATGAAAAATTTACTGTAAAGTATCTGATTTGTGCTTGTTAATTATTATTACTATTATTATTTTTGTGAAAGTGGCTTTTTATCTCATTAGCACCTGACATTTATCTGGATACACATTTGTATTAGTGAAGGTCATAGATACAAGACATTATGCGTAATGGAAAAACTGCAAAATGTAATGTTACTTAAGAATTTGCATGTTATATATCACTGCAAGTATGATTAACGTGATATACGGATGTCTTTTGCAACAAATTATTATATCAGTTTTTTTTAAATGGTTTTTCTACGTTTTTTAATTGCAAAAACAAAAACTGTCTTTAGACAAATTTTTTAGTCTTATATATCCGTTGATGCAACATTGTGATTTTTCAGAAACTAAAGGACAAAGAGTAGTTGGCTGGACCTGTGGAATTTGTGAGAAAGACCTTGGAGATTCACCATTTGAAGAGGTTGCGAATCCTCCTCGTCCTTCACCTGGGGATTATTTTTTCCAGGGAGGGGAAGAGCAGCAAGAGAATGTTGTTCTTCCTGGAGTGTCTGTTTTGCCATGTGGCCATGTCTTTCACAACTTTTGCTGGCAGCAATTTCAACATGAGGAGCAGATCGGTGATGGTCCCTGCATCTTTTGTCTTAGCATGTTTTGAGATTCTTCATCCTCCATAGTTTCAAATTTTCCCCTTCATTTAATTTAGTGCAGAAACAAAGGCAATGATTATATTTGCCAAAAGAGGTTTTTTTTTTTGCTAACCAAAATGGGAGGGTGGGATGGCGCTCCGAGAAAAAGGGTTTTAATATTTGATGCTTATGATATGCATTGTGTCATTGGGTACATCATCATCGAACATGTTCTGGCTTATACACACCCATATAGGAAAAAGTAAAACTAAGCATATGAACTCTTGACACGAAATACCCACCTTTACGACTGGAAAAAAATAAAGGGATATATTTGTGATCTAAAAATAAGAATACCCTACGGTATCGTAAGAATGAAAATACGTACCTCGTTTTTTAAAAAAAAAGAAAAGAAATGAAAATTTGAGATCTGATTTATGGAATCAACAATCTTCCTATCAAGATCTATGTATTTTTCTTATAAATTTTATTATATATTCTGATATATTGATTGGAATAAATTATAGGCATAGTCAAAAGTGTATGGTACTTCCATTGCAAGGAGATAAAAAATATACCCATAATAAACTGTTTTTCTCATTCTTATGTTCGTGCTAAATAGAATACAAGCAAAATTGTGATATCAATGCACATACGTACACACGCATATGTACATATATATGTGCATCTATATTGTAATATCATTATAGTACTGTAGGTTTTTTTTTTTTCAATTGGCATCACCTTATTTATCAATAAAAAGGTTAATGTCGGATGCATTTTGGGTCAACTTAGTAGATTAAGAAGTTTAAAACGGGCAACAATGATGTCAAAAAAGGTTGAGGCTCTCACGTGATACCTTTTCACAAGGTACAAAATGTGTGAGGAAAGACTATGATGATGCCATTAGATAAAACTAGACTCGGCTCATCATATGTACAGAGTGGGTCATCTCTTCACAGCAGTATGACATTATAAATTTTACAATTTATAACTCCACTGCACAACTGATAATTACTTGAGATGGCATGTCATTTACTTACAAGCTGATACACTGTTGTCGAGAAGCAGGAGGAAAGATACACAGGTATAGCTAAAACACTATTTGACACAGTTTTACATGGGGGACTTGACCAGGGTTTGTCATGAAAACAAATTTTCAAAAACCTGGTGGTTTCCCAAGGTAGAAATTAAACTAAAACATTAAGTCTAAAGCATAACATTTTCACAGTGCAATGCAATTAGAGCCAGCTATACAGTTCCATTCCTGCCCATTTAGAGAAGTGACAAATTTCAAACATGAGAATAACTATCTAGCTTGACTGTCAGTATCCTCTTCTGATATGTTAAACAAGAACTTCGGAAGAGATGTGATTCGTGGGAGATGGAGAAGCAAATCTCCAAACGAATCTTTCCTGGACATGCCAGGTGCCTGCTTACCATCTGAAACATCCTTTGTGTCCTCTTCAGACACCTTGACATTTGTTGTACTTTTGTTGTCCTGTGTCGATACAGAAGTGTGGATAAGTTGAATATCTGATCCACCATCAGAGCCCCGAGCAGTGGTTGCATCAGTTACATTTGAGTTCTGAACAGTTGTAGGGTCCTTCTGCAGAAGGCAGCAGAGAGAATTGACCCTTGACATAAGTGATTTCTCATCAGAAGCTGCTGTAACTTGATTGTCATTGAGCAGATGCTGTTGGATGTCCTCGAGAATATCCCTGTACTCCCATTTTCCCACAGAAAAGGTTGGATTTCCGGAGGTTATTTGTTCTGAAAGGCGCTGTTCAATGTGGTTCATAAAATCACTCATCGACATAGAAGGGTGGAGTCCAGGAAATATTATCTGATCCAAATTTCTTGGGCCCTTATAATCAGTTTCAGAACTTCCACTCCCTTCAATTGCATGAAAGTCCATCAATTAATATGTAAAAGACACAAATAATTAAGGCAAAAAAAACCACATAAAAACATGTATGAACACAGACAAATGTAAGCTTTAGAAAAACGAAGGCCTCCTACAAACATGGACTTTTGAAAAGCCACAGGATTGAGTCAACTGGCCAGTCATTTTTAGGTCATTATGCAGCCATGCATGCAGATAGAAGTCCATTAATGAAATCCACATCATATCCGTTAAAATATAAGGGAGATTGCCAAGTCAGACCATGTACAGCCATCTAAAACATCTGAAACAGCATTTATAACGGAGGCCCTCCAGGATAGAACATGGCATTTCCTTTGCCCACACCTTGTCTTATAATGAAAAATTACAAAAAAGGACCAGTGCCAATTAATGTGATGTAATTGTGTGACAGTTCTTTTTTGTCTTACTTTCTTAGTGTTTGGACATGTTGAGTTAGGAGAGGAAAGTCGGGGGAGCAGGAATTTTGAGCCAAATTCTTTTAGTACCTGAACTGGGGGAAGATGCTTCTTGTGACTGACAATCAAATGACATGCTAGGACGATCATTGTGTTCAATCTTAAATGATGATTGGGATCCATGAGGTGACCCTGTGTGCTGAAAACAAGATGTGGCAGATAATTGATCAAGATCTTTGATGTCGCAGGGATTCTCTAAAGCAGAAGGCTGAGTATCAAAATATGGTGAATCCAAAATTATCTCTGGCTGCCGGCTTAAGAAATTGAGACGGGAATCACACTGAATAAGCTTTTCAAAATGCTTGTTCAACATCCCCTGTGAGCATTGCAGAAAGTGCTGCCTAAAAATACCACAAGGTGGAGTTTGTAAGTACTACGAGTTTGAAATTGTAGGAAAACAAGGACTTAATGAATGAAATAGTATAATCCTAGAGCAAGCTAAAATTACTACATGTGATGAAAAATGCCTTACAATGAAAATCAACACTGAATAAAAGTGCTTTAAAAAGTACATAGATAGTCATGACATCACTTAAGATAACAGATAAGAGCCCTCCAGAGTTAAGAAAAATGCTATATCATGTTGCGCCCGGAACTCTCTTCTTCTAAATATGACAGGACAACATTCTCAGAATTCCCAACCGCAGCAGATGTTAATAATTTAGAATGGCTATATTCAATGTCAGGAAAAAAAGCCATCTTTCCTAACCAACTTTGATATCCTTCATGGTTGATTTAATTTTCTGATTAAAACCAATACATGAAACATAAGCCCCATATCTACATATCAGAGGATAACAGTGAAAGCATAATACACCTTTGCTTGCTAGCCTGTCCATCAGTGAAATCAGACGTTGCCTGCCACAGTGTATGCTTTCTAGGCTGAGGATTAGTCTCCCTGAAGAAAAGAGGTTGTCTAGCAAGCTGCAACACACAAACTGACCAATGACTCACTGAAATATGACCCAGCATGAGTCTTGGTATCTATATAACAAGTAGCAAGCTATAAATTACCACAACAGTCAACGTGCTGGGTCCATTGTCAGGACAATTTGCCTTGAGTGCCATGATATCTGACCACTGGATTTCTATTTTGCTCTTAAGTCCACCGTCAAGAACTTCCCAAACAAGCTTATGCTTAGCAAAGTAACACTTTGCCACTAAGTCACCCTCATATCTTGATTTATACTGCAATAGATAGATTTGTCATCCAGACCAAATTAAATGAAAAAATAGATTGCCCAATACAAGACTGGCATGTAGTAACTTGAGCATACCTCCCATGAACCAATTCTTAAAAGTGAAGCTGGGAAATTTGAAGCCTTAAGCTTGTCAGCAATACCTGATGCAGCACCACTTCTACTCCCCTTTTTGACTCCAGAGCTTGTAGTTTCATTTTGTGTATTTGCAATAGATATACTGCCTTGAGAAAGCTTCATCTGGATCAAATCTAACAGTGAAGGGCTCTTCCTCAGCCGCAAACCCAAAGGGCTAGGCTCATCAAGTATATTGAAGGGGGAAGGAGAACTGATAGATGTATTTGTTGAAGCACTCAGTTGCTAACCAGTTGGTAAGATCATGCACAAAGTGAAAAGTTTCAAAATAAGCATACTAAATTTACATCATATAGATTGGAAACAGAAACCCCCAGCTAGAAAGTAATACAAGGACTTCAAATTGTGCTTATAATCAAAATGCATGTTCTATTATCTTAGCCACAAAAATCTGCAGTTGAAAATGACCCGTGAGTCTAATGGCAACATCTTTACCACCAAACCTCACATACTGAAACCAAAAGGTGTGCATATTGTTAAGTAAGTGAATTTGTGAGAGTGAAACTTGTATAGGAAAAGGAAGATATTATCACTACGCATCTTTCATAAATAGTTTAAATATAGTACATAAATATTGCCAATTTTAACTATTTGATGTCACTATATTATATTATCTTTTATAACTCATACAGCCAAGACCAAATGACAACTAACGCCTCAAAAGAAATACAGACTTATGCTAATACCAAATAGGATGGTTTTTGCGAGAAAGTTGACAATAGAATTGTCAATAAGATCAGGGTCACGCGATTAAAATAGATTTTGGAACACCAACATGCATGTGAAGTAAAAACCAAAAAGTGAACAATCAGAAATTTTCTTCCCTGATATACACAAGAATTCACAAAGCAGCAACCATAACCATCCCGGAAACGAGTTGAGTTTTTTTTTTTTTTAAAAAGGAACATAATAACTCTTTAAAAAGAACCTTTAACATGCCAGTGAGGGAAAAAAAGCAGAAGTATATAACACGAACTACTCAAGTTCCCGCTTTTCCACTCTGGCACACGAGCAATTTGACTATACCATTCTGGACAACAAACAAATACAGGAATACCAGATACACGATCTTCCTGATGCTGATTACAATTTCAGATCATTTCCAGCGACCAAACAAACTCAAATTAAAAATGTGCGAATAAAAAACACTGAATTAAGATAAAATCATTAAAAAGTGCCAGAACCAGAAAAAAAAACCCTCAAACGAAACTAAAATCAACTAATACCATACCTCTAGGTGATCAGATGACGGTTTTGGACGCTTACATAGAGGTCCATGCTCTTCCTCCAGTGAGTCCTCCATCTCCAACTTCACCGGAACCTTGTCACGGCGGGGCGCCGTTTCCAGGTCTGAAAGCAGATTCGAGGATTTCATCAGCTGAACCATCAAACTTGCCAGCAAACAACCAGAGAGCAGCAGATAAATGCAAGGATTTGAATTTCAAAGAGCCCGAGATTCGGAGCACAAATTAAGAAAGGAGCTGTGATGACCGGAGATCCCGAAACCCCTGAGAAGGAGGTTGCTTTGGAAATATAATAATATAAAATTTGATGATTTTTCTTGAAAAGATGGATGGACTATAACCGCGTGCACGTGATAAATGTGTGGCGCTTGCGTGTCAGATTCTGCTCCTTTGTCGATTACCGAAAACACCCTTTCGTACTGTGACTTGATGAAGTAAGATAAGGGCCATGAACTTGGATGTTTTTGTCATTTCAGCGTAATTTGTCGGGACGTGTGATTTGATGGACATACGTGGGCCCTATGTTTCGCTTCAAATGACGGCGGTGTCGGCGTTTGGTTTTGTCTACCATTTTGTTTTTAACGGCTAAAAAAAATGCAATAAATTTTATATAAGTAGTAAATTTCTTGGATAAACAATTATTAATTGATGGTTTATTATGTACAGGGATATTTCAAAACCTGTATAAAAAGGTTTCGGCCAAAAAAAAAAACCCTCTATAAAAAGGTTAAAATATCATATAAAAAAGGTTTAAAATATTAAGACTTGAATGAAAATATTTTCTTAATTCAAGATAATATACAAGTTATCATTTTAATTTTAAAAATTGGTTTTAAACATTGTCAACTTACTTTTAATTCTATACAATACAATTTTACTTTAATTTTTGTCTGAAACTAATCATAGAGAGCTCGTTTAGTGTTTAGTTTGTAAACTTAAATTGAAATGAAAATAAAGTTTTAATAAAGATAAAATTGTTGTAATATAATTTATATTTAAATTTTTTTTATTGTACCAATAATTTTGGCAACATGTTTATGAGATAAAAATACGATTACAAATTGAAAAGTAACTTATTGAGTCAATGTTTTAAAAGTATATTTAGAGGAAAAAGTAAGGATCCATTTAGCTTTTAGTTTACAAAAATAAGTTAGAATAAAATGAAATTTATAAAAATAAAGTTTAAATAAAAATAAATTTGTTATAACATTATTTATATTTGAATAATTTTTATTCTAAGTTTAACAAAATAATTATAAGACAAAAGTACGATTATAAACTAAAATATAACTTCTTCAATCCATTAGTTAAAAATACATTTAATCCATTGGCTAAAAACATATTTAGAGGTAAAAGTATTTTTAAAGAAATGCCTTTTATAATAAGACAAATACAAAGTTAGTCACAAACATATTTTACTGACTCAAACTTCAAAAGATAAACTAAACATACACTAAATTTGCATAAATATATTTTAAAATAAGAAAAACATAAAATTCGTGAAAAGTATATTTGTAAACATACTTTTATTGGCTTGAAAGATTTTCCAGATAGGCATTTATAATCTGTTTGGTTTCCAGTTTGCAAACATAAATTAAAATAAAATGAACTTTTAACAAAAAATAAATTTGTTATGACAAGATTTATGTTTGAATGTTCTTTATTACAAAAGTAAATTTAACAAAATAATCATAAAATAAAAATATATTTGCAAACTGAAAAGTGACTTTTTCAATTCGTTGGCTAAAAATATTTTTAGAGGTAAAAATAAGTTTATAGGAATATTTTTTAAAATAAGATAAACATAAAGCTAACAAAAAATGTTTGCAAACATATTTTTACTGACTCTAATTATAAACTAAACGGACTATTATTTGTTTATATTAAACTAAAAAAAGTAATTTAACAAAATATACACACAATGTGTCATTGCACATGATAAACCAGAACTAATTCTTACACAAAATGTTGAGTTGTTCTACATTGACATAAATCAAAAGCATTGTCACTTTTTTTTTTGAAAAAATAATATAAAAATTGTTAAAGTTCACTGTATTCATCTTATTTCATATATAATTATGACATATTTTCTTATTTAGCCATATTTTTATTATACTAATAATTATAATATGATAAGCTATTAAAAAAATTGATTTACTATCATCGTTCGCTGCACTATTCAAGTAAAAAAAAGGTTCATACGAATAAAATATATAATAAAGACAAGTCACTATATAATACAGTTTAACGGTAAACATCATAAATAATTTAACAAACGATTTTTAAATTTAAATTTCTAGTTTCCGGCGAAAAAAATGTAAATTTTTAGTTTCTGGTGGAACAATAAAATATCTGAATGGTTAGATTCATCTAAGTTGTGGCAATTTTTTTTAAAAAAAAAAAACACGTTTCATGTAAGTTGAATTTGAGCATCTATAGGACATCAAAGGTTAAACTTAGATGTATGGGCCATAACTATCAAGTATCTTTTGTTGTCACCATCATGAGCAGGAAAGGACATGAGTGAACAGTTTAAATACAAAATAAATGTTCGGCTCATCCAATAAATAAATAAATACTTTTATAGATTTTGGGATCATACAAGTAGCCGCCCTTGATAAAGACCAAAATAGTTTTAATTAATTTTGCAGCATGATAAGAAGTTGAAATTTTTTTAAAGTAAATTATATTTTTCCATGCAATATATATAATAATAAATCATGACTCAGAAACATTTTGATGGAAGGACATATTGATTTGAACAAAATTTTTATGAAAATTCAAAATTTAAAATTGAAAAAGTAAAAGAAAGAAAGAAAGAAGAGATAAAATAAAAATAATAATAGTAGAGTAAATTTTCCAGCCAAAATAAAATAAAGAGAGCATGAGGCCCACATATTATTCATGTGATTTATGAATTGTAAATTACAAAAAGAAGCCACAGAGCTCCAAGCTACCTACTTGTATGGAATTTTATCAATGTATAGATTTAATATATTAAAAATATGAGTATTTATTTAATTATCTAATTATAATAATATATACACAAAATAATCAATGTATTTTAGAGTCAACTTGCCTTTTTGTGAGCAAACAAAAGGACTAAACTGAACTTTGAAAAATGCCCAGGAAATTCTCTCTACTCCAGACGAAAAAGATATAACAAAGATTTAAAGGAATGAAAGCCACATATTTCGGCTACTCAATCCTGAGTAATAAAGACAGAAAATATTACTACAGCAAATGATAATGAGCACTAATACAAAATCATAATGGCCTGGATCCGCTATAACAAAACTCAAATAAAAGGTAATGAGCACTAAACTACACTACATCTATGTTAATGATATATATTAAAAAAAAAGAAAAATTAAACTTTTAGTCTCATAGTTTTAATGACTTTTGAAGTTAATCCCTATGCTTTAAATTATTTTAAATGGATCCCTAGAGTTTGCACTGTATAAGCCATTCATCCCTACTTTTTCATATAGTATAGTAGTAAGAATGCCCTGGTGGCACTGACGGCGTTAAATAATCTAATGTTTAAGATGGTGTAACATGTGGCAGTTTATCTGGCTGCCACTTAGCCAATCGTTGAGTAAAATTTCCATCTGCATGACACGGGGGAAGGGAAAACTGGAACAAACGCGGAGCCTCACCATTTGGTCGACATTCCACCTCAGGTGCTTGGGTTTCTTAGGTGTTAAGTGTTGTCCCCACTGATCAGCCATAGAATCCGTCCAATCTCCTCCCTTAAAGCACGATTATTCCGTTCACATTTCATGCTCTTCAACCCAACAGTACACAAAATCGTTGACCACCATCTTGGTCATCAAAGAGCTCGAGGAACAACTGAGCGAAGCCATAAAACAGTTTTTGTGTGAAGTTCTCGTAGAACTCCTGCGTCTAAAGCAGTGACATAAGTATCAAGACGAGCATCATCACCAACAATACAAAGCTTCGCCTTCACAGGACCACAACGTTGATGATAATGAAGAAGTGGACGAGAGGGCAGGAGAGATGAGAGTGAGAGTGAAAGCAATTCTTGGCTTTTAGTGGGATATTAGTCTCACGAGATAGTAGGTATAAAAGCCATGAACAAGAATTGATTAAAAATTTTCTAAAACCCACCAACAATAAACCAATAACCTTCAGAAATCTGTACCTTTTCAATTTGCATAGTGGTGAGTATAAAAATCTGTAACATCCTCCTCCTTTTCAACTCTTCTTTTTTTCTTTCCTATATCTCCAAGGTTCCTGCTTTTTGTCACACCAGAAGAAGCTTCTTTTGCAATCGTTGCCTCCACAAGGCATCAATGAAGCTGCAACAATAGAAGGAGAATAATCCTTAGGTTAGACAACACTGACAAGGTTTGAGCACGCACGCTTACGAAACAACAGCTTCTTCTATTTAGTCATCGTCCCTGTAGCTCCAGTATGGACCGCCGTTAGCCAAATATGCAGTTTTTATCCGTGTTGTGCCACACCAACGCAATCAGGACTGGTGGTGTGCAAATGTGTAACTCTAGGGACTAGCGACTTAAATGTTGCAAAGAGGAGGGAGTGCTTTTCAAACTTTTAAAGAATAGGGATCTATTTCAAAATGACGGAAAACTATAGGGATCAAAGGTTTAATTTTCCCTAAAAAAAATTGAATGGTTGATGTCTTTCAGTGATCGAAATATGAATTTAATCAATACAGAATGGGAGTCTGCAACAATATCTTCAAATGAACACCGGTTTTGATGGGCAGAGAACGTTGTAATGTCATGATGTACTGATATTCCAATGAAGGAAGGAACCCAAAGAAAACTATTTGATTCTTAATTGAAAATTAATACTACATTCCAAGCAAGTTGCAAGATTTTTCTTTTTCCTCACACAGAATGGATCATCCGAAAGAGCAGTCTCCAACACTACTATTAAAGTTGTTAAAAGCTCTTGCTAAAATATTTGGCTAAATGCTGAGGTACATTTCATCAAAAGCTTACAGCACTCATTTTAGGGGATAAAAATAGAAAAACAGTTCATAAAAAAGCAGAAATTTTACAACACAATGAAGCAGGCGCTTAGGACTGCGAAAATATTAACCTTCTCTTATGTAGCCTGTCTGTTTACTTTGAGATATGGCAAGGCTCCTATCACATTGTCATAGTCACTCCTGCTGACCAGATGCTGTGAATGACCAAAAACAGAGTTAGGCCTGAGAAAGTGAGTCTGATGATTTATTAACGTCAGAAAATATTAGAGAGGCAATATGTCCAGTACAAACAACTAGTTCAAGTCTTATGCCATCATTTGAATTGAAATTGTCAATGATTGCTTCAGTTTAAAAGGTTAAACTGTCAAGTGAAGGCTCGTGAATAGTTTTATTTAATATGTAAGACAATCTCTCACACAAAAGCCCATTGGGCTTGAAGTCTGGACAAAGCACATACTTACAATATCCTGTGCTGAAACTTAATTTTGAATAAAAGAACGAGGGTGGCAAGGATCACACTTTCAACCACTTGGTCAGGAATCTTTGATACTATGCAAAGGTTATTTTAACTCAAAGCAATCAATTTGAGAGCCATGACGATGAGGTGAGTCAATTAGACAAAGGTAGTCACCTACTAAACTGCACATCATGTTATAAGTTGAATCTTTAGACAAGAAAGGCTACACAGCAGAGACAATAGAAGGTTCCTTCACCAAAACCACTTTACTTCTTTTGAACTATCAAATCCAAATACAGATCTCTATATCATATACCATTCATTCATTCCTCAAGTAAAAATTCGAAAAATTTGATAGAATATATAACCGAAAAAGGTTAACTTTTCAGTTTTCTATTTTTCAGTTATTTACTTTAAGTTAATTAGTTGTATATACAGCTGTATTCAGTTGTATCTTTCCTATTTTTCTGATGTACTATAAAAACATGTGGATTCATTCAATGAAATTAGCTTTTCCCTCATTTTGCAAATTACTTCCATTTTACATTTTCTCTTCCTCTGCAAACACGTGTCCCTCTCTTTCATTTCCTCTTCCACGTTTCCATCTTTCTTTCTCTCTTTCTTCCATCTTCTTGACTTTTCAAACTCGAGATTCACATGGTGAGTTCAGAGACGAATTCTGCAGCAGAAGCTTCTTCAACTCAGGGCAATGGAGTTCAAGATATCTCCAACCCATACTACTTACATCCTAATGAGAATCTTTCCTCGATTTCGTTTCTCCAGTTCTCACCGGCCCGAACTATCAGTCTTGGTCAAGGGCGATGAAGATGGTGTTGATGTCGAAAAATAAGTGGCGATTTGTAGATCGAAGCTTGAGCATCCCAAATCATTCTGATTCCCTATTTCCGGCATGGGAGAGATGCAATACGATGGTGGTCACCTGGATCACGAGGTCGCTGTCCGACACCATCACTCGGAGCATCATATGAATTGATAGGGCTTACGACATATGGGAAGATCTCCGTGATTGTTTTTCACAAGGAGATATTTTCAGAATAGCAGAGTTACAAGAAGAGTTATGCACTTGTAAGCAAGGAGATTTGACCGTAAGTGAGTACCATACGAAGCTTAAGATCATTTGGGACGAGCTCGGGAATTTGAGACCTGTACCGTCCTGTTCTTGTAATCCGAAGTGCTCATGTGAAGCCTCTGAACAGATGAATCAATATGTGCAGCAAGATTACGCAATCAGATTCTTGAAAGGATTAAATGATAGATTCTCCTCAATTAAGTCACAGATTATGATTCTTGATCCCTTGCCCTCTGTTAATCGAGTTTTCTCTTTAATCTTGCAACAAGAACGAGAAATGGGGATTATGGCTGTTAGTGATGCTAAAGTTTTCTTGAACAAAACGGTCAAGCCTGGGCCAAGTAATCAAAGAACTAGTCAGTATAATTCAAATGGATCCTTAAGACAGTGCACACACTGTGGGAGGAAAGGTCATACTGTAGATACTTGTTACCGGAAGCATGGCTTCTCCCCAGGGTTCAAGTTTAGAAATCAGTCAATGTCAATTAACAATGTGGCTCAAGACGGAAGAGAGAGTAATTCAGAAATCAAGGCACGTGTATCCTCTTCTCAACAATTCTGTCTCACTGCTGAGCAATATGGAAAATTAATGTCTCTGGTTCAGAAAGAACATACTAGCACCCCTAATCCGGTAAAAGCTTCGGTAAACCTTGCCTCTACTAGTCAAGGTAACTCTATAGTACTCATGGCTCAGACACCTTTCACAACCGTCACTTCATTGTACTCCTGGGTATTAGATTCATGAGCCAATGCTCATGTTTGTTATTCATTGACTTGCTTTACCTCTTATATTAATACACCTCCAATAAATGTTCTCCTTCCAAACGGCTTAGTACTTACTGCTCATATTTCTGGAACAGTTAAATTTTCTGAAACATTATACATTGACAATGTCTTGTACCTACCTGAATTCACACACAATCTCATTTCTGTACACAAACTCACTAAATTCCTAAATTGCATTACTATTTTTCAGACTTATCATTGCTTCATCCAAAGCTTGGACATGTGGAAGACGATTGGTATAGCTAATGTAGTGGAGGGCCTTTACATTATGCAACATCAACACTGCCTTGATTCTATTCCCAACAAAGCTGCTATCCAGACCAACCAAATTGATGTTAGAACAAAGCAAGACCACACCAATTTTGACCTATGGCACTTTAGGCTAGGTCACTTGTCTCATTTTACTTTGAAAACTATCAATTCTCAGTTTCCTTATGTCTCTTGTACCAAGTTAGTGGATGGTTGTGATACTTGTCATTTTGCTAAACAAAAGAGGTTACCCTTTCCTGTTAGTCAGACCAGTTCAAATAAAATTCTCAGTTTGTTGCATGTTGATTTATGGGGACCATATCAGCTTACTTCTATTCATGGTCATAGATATTTTCTCACTATCATTGATGACCATTCTAGATATACATGGACTGTTTTGCTTAAACAAAAATCTGGCACTAAACAAGCTTTACAAGATTTTATTATTTTCAATGAAAACCAATTCAATGTTTCTGTCAAAATCATTAGCTCAACAATGGCACTGAATTTTTTATGACTGACTTTTTTAAACAAAAGGGCATTCTTCATCAGACCACTTGTATTGAAACACCACAGCAGAATAGTGTAGTTGAACGTAAGCATCAACACCTTTTAAATGTAGCTAGAGCACTTCTATTTCATTCCAATCTTCCAAAATTATACTGGTCATATGCTGTACAGCCTGCAACTTTTATCATAAATAGATTGCCCACTCCCATTTTAAATAATCAAACTCCTTTTTCTTTACTTTATCAGGAACCTCCTAATTTTTCCGGTTTTCGTGTTTTTGGCTGCCATTGTTATGCTTCTACTATTACTCAACATAGAACAAAATTTGATCCTCATGCTAAGAAATGTGTTTTTCTGGGTTTTAAGGAAGGACCTAAAGGATATGTCCTACTAGAGTTGTCATCAAGATCTATTATTGTTTCTAGAGATGTTTACTTCTATGAACATGTTTTTCCTTTTCATGGTTCCCCTGTTTTAGATTCAGTTAGTTTGCCTATTTCCTTACCACAAGCTCAATCCCCTCTAGATTATCCTGATTCAACCAATTTGTCATGCAATGATTCCAACCCATAGAATACTACACCTGAACATTGTGTTACCAATTCTCCTATCGCACCAGAACGTACTGTTAACCCTGTTCTTCGCAGATCAACTAGGACAAGGCAGATTCCTAATTACTTGCAAGATTATCATCATGCCCTCCTCTCATCTGCTGACCTTTCTTCTTTCTCATGCACAGGTACTCCTTATCCATTCTCTTCTTATATTTCCTATGATCATCTATCCCCTTCTCATCAACACTTTAGTTTATCAATTTCCGTTCATTTTGAACCTAAGACATACTCACAAGCTGTGAAGCATGATATTTGGAAAAGGGCTATGGATGCTGAGATTTCTGCATTAGAACAGAACCGTACTTGGGATTTGACTGAATTACCTCCAGGAAAGCAACCCATTGGGTGTAAATGGGTATACAAAATTAAGCACAAAGCTGATGGTAGTGTTGAAAGATACAAGGCACGCCTTGTTGCAAAAGGGTATACTCAAGTAGAAGGGGTTGATTATTTGGATACTTTTTCTCCTGTTGCTAAACTATCGACTGTTCGTTTATTGCTTGCTATAGCTACAGCTAAGCAGTGGCATCTTAAACAGCTGGATGTCAACAATGCATTTTTGCATGGTGACCTTGATGAGGAAGTTTACATGGTTCTTCCACCTGGCTTCAATGCTTCAACCCCCAAATGGTGTGCAAGTTGAGAAAATCCCTTTATGGATTG
Organism: Adenanthera pavonina; assembly: GCA_026686845.1. Classification (NCBI taxonomy): domain Eukaryota; kingdom Viridiplantae; phylum Streptophyta; class Magnoliopsida; order Fabales; family Fabaceae; genus Adenanthera; species Adenanthera pavonina. The sequence continues at coordinate 23,677,391 of JAIVEN010000019.1, read as the reverse complement.
AAACAGGCCAGCCGTCAGTGGTTCTCTAAATTGTCCAGTGCTCTTGTCTCTTATGGGTACTCACAATCCAAACATGATTACTCCTTATTTGTGTGAAAATCAGATGACTCTTTTACTGCTCTTTTGGTATATGTAGATGATGTCATACTTGCTGGAAATGACATGGCTGAAATCCAACGTATTAAGAAATTACTGGATGATGCCTTTAAAATCAAGGATCTTGGAGATCTCAAGTTCTTTTTGGGTTTAGAGATTGCTCGATCTTCCAAGGGTCTTTCTCTTTGTCAGCGCAAGTTTGCTCTTGACATCCTTGAAGATCACAATTTTTGCACTGTAAACCTGCTACAACCCCCATGGATAGGCATCTTAAACTCTCTAAAGATGGAGGAACTCCCTTGGCTGATGCCTCTGTCTATAGAACTCTTGTTGGTCGCCTGTTGTACCTCACCACAACCAGACCAGACCTCACCTTTGCTATGCAACAGCTTAGCCAATTTATGGCTGCTCCTACTGACATGCACTTACAAGCTGCTCATCGTGTACTGAGGTATATTAAAGGCTCTCCTGGGAAGGTTTATTCTTTTCTTCTACATCTGATTTTCATCTCAAAGCCTTTAGTGACTTTGATTGGGCTGGATGTATTGATTCAAGACGTTCTATTATTGGATTTTGTGTTTCTTCTGGATCATTCTTTGGTTTCTTGGCATTCCAAGAAACAAACTACCGTATCTCGAAGTTCTTCAGAGGCTGAATATCGTGCTTTGGCAGCTATCACTTGTGAGCTGCAATGGCTTTTATATCTTCTTCATGATCTCCACATTATCCATTCAGAACCTGCCTTAGTCTATTGTGATAATCAATCTGCCCGACACATTGCAGCTAATCCAACATTCCATGAACGTACTAAACACATAGAGTTGGATTGTCACATTGTTTGGGAGAAGCTTCAAGCTGGTATCTTACATCTACTTCCTATTCAGTCTTCTGATCAGCTCGCTGACATCTACACCAAAGCTCTTCATCCTTCACAATTTGACTCATGGCAGTCCAAGCTGGGAATGTTAAATATACATTCTCCAGCTTGTTGGGGGGGTGATAGAATATATAACCGAAAAAGGTTAATTTTTCAGTTTACTATTTTTCAGTTATTTACGTAAGTTAATTAGTTGTATATACAGCTATATACAGTTGTATCTTTCCTATTTTTCTGATGTACTATAAATACATGTGGATTCATTCAAGGAAATTAGCTTTTCCCTCATTTTGCAAATTACTTCCATTTTACATTTTCTCTTCCTCTGCAAATATTAAAATTCAACAGAACGAAGCACATAAAGAAACTACCCCTCATATGTTGCTTCTAAGCCTAAAAAGCCACCCCCATTATCTAAATCTCACAATGAGAGGAACTCTCAACAAGAAAACAACCCCAACGCAAATCAAAAAAATTTAATAAGACATCTAGTAATAATAAAGTTCAAGGTCATTCTATTCTTGGGATCCAAGAAGCAGAAAAGAACTTGAAAACAGATTATCGACTAATACTAACAGCAAAATGTCGCCATGAATAACCAAGATGACTGCAACCTCACCCCATCCAGCAATTCAAAAGGGGATAAGACATCATCAGGATCAAAGACCTTCAAATGCCAAATTACAAGTGTATAGCAACTAGCTAGAAAAAACATATCAAATTTGTGGAGCTAACCCACAAATAGTCAAATACTAAATGACATACATATGGTCTGCGTAACAAATTGGACTCAGCATCTTTAAAGCTCTCAAGCAGATAAAGCTATGGTTAAAGAAGTCATCTTTATAATTCTATGTTTATCAAGAAACTGGCTTCCGTATTTAAATAGCTTCCACCATAACTCAACTGAATTCTAAAATCCCCATTAAACACAAGGAAACAATAAGGCCATGAAGTTGAGATGAGCTTTCGATTAGTAAAAGAATCATTGCACTTTGATAATTGTTGTAATTGAAAACAATCAGATAAAAAAAAAACAACGCATTCTTGTCCATAGAAGTACCAAGAACATTCAAATGAATCAATGAATCAGGAGTATGTAGAACTTGAGAAGCCTCTCCAGGAGATCTTGGGAAATATTTTAAAATTCCACTCCCAAAACAGGCCAGAATGAACATTGAACAGATAATGTTGAAGAGATCTTACCATTTTTGAGAGTCGTAATTCCCTCTTTGTGTTCTTCTTGGCCAGGAGATGCTGCTTTCCAGCTCTCCTACGCACTATTATTCCTCGACCCGTCACCCTGAATCTTTTTGCTGATGCCTACTAACGAAATTCAGAAAAATTCAAAACTTAAACGGATGTACAAAAGAAATATTAAGAAATGCCCTAAATAAAGTGTCATTTCGCCCCAATCCATTTTCTGAGCAATCCACAGAAAAATTGCAAGTGGAATAAGCGTAATTAACAAACTACATTTGATTTATCTAGTATAACAGAGATAACGAAACTTCAGTATTTTTTGCTTCTCTTTTCCATTACCTCTAACGAACTACATGAATTGGAACTGACATCAGTAAACCCCAAATAGCAGGTAAAAGTGCGAATGATGGGATGGAGGAAGAGACCTTGTGAGTCTTCATTTTGTAGCCTTTAGCAGCTGCGACGTTGAGAGACCGAAGCCTTTGAGAGTGAGGCGTGAGTGTGCAGAGCTTTTGGGGAAGAATTGGGCCAAACGCAGAGATGCTGCTATACGAAGCGAGTTTCAGCGAGTTCGTCTTGTTCAATGGAGTGAATTGAACTGAACCATATGAAACACGAGTTGTAGAAGAAGAGGTCAATTGAAGAGACCTGAAGAAACCAAACGACAACGTCGTAGATTGACCCGCCATTGCTCAAGGGAAATCGTTTCTTCCTGCGAGGTCTGTGCTGTGGATAAAGGACGGGCAAGAGCCAGCCCAAGAAGTCCTTCATCTAAATTATTATTTTTTAAAAATTAAAATTATTATTAAAATTTTTTACAAAATTAATATTATATTTAAGGGAAATTATAATTATTATAAAATTTTTAAAAAAATAACAGCAATTTTTTTTTCAGACAAATAATCTTAAATTTTATAAAATTTAGCGATAATTTTAATAATTAAAAAACCATTATAATTTTTAAGATTATTTATCATAAATATTTTAGGTTCTCATAAGCGTAATTTTCTCTAATAATTAAAACGACCATGGGTCTCGCACTTTTATCCTCAAATCGCAGGAGGCAACGGAAGTCTGAAAGGTGAAAGGCGAAAGGCGTAATAGATGAGAGGAAATGCTACTTACCGGAAGTAGCTCTATCCTTATTAGCTTCACGCCTTGTTATGATGCACCTGTAAACCCAAATGGCAGAAAATTCAGTAAAACTTTTGCCCAAAAGAGGAATTCACAAGAGAAACCCACGACCCGACAACAACCCGTATTCCCACTGAGAATTTCAAAATCCTTTCTTTCTCGGACAGCCATTGCAGTATTCGGATTAGGATTTATAGATGCCGGGTCGGCTTGCTTGCTTAGCTTCTTGTTCTCACGTTAATTTGAGCGGAAATTGTCTTCACTTGACTCATTCGAATGCTTCGCATGATGTTTCAGGTACAGCGGAGACTGGTCGAGGATTGGAGCGATTACCCCACAGACAGAAGAATTGCTAAAGATTGCAGCTTTTGCAGTGGTTCCCTTGTGCGTCTTTCTCATCCTTTATTTGTCCCAAGAACAAAACGCTTGAGATTTCAGTTTGATGGGATTTATCTGTAAATCATCTACTGCTACTCTTTTTAAGTGCTGTTCGGTTTATTTTTTAATTTATCCACTAGTACTTATAGAGGTGGAATTCTCGAGAATCATGGTGATTGAGCTGACACTGGGTGGAATCATTCATCATACTGCTGTTTGGTTTAGTGATTGAGAATAATTTTTCATGGCTATAATTGTTTGTTATCTGCAAGGGAAAAATGCCTTGACAGACTTTGTAGCTTTGAGGTCACTCTCTTATAAGGTGATAACTGATGACTATGTTTCGTGACATTAGCAATTAGCCCATTTTTCAGTCATGGATTTTGTCTTCCAAGTTGTCAGAACTATATTTCAATAGCTAAAACTCGGAGAGAGAAGTTATGATTGGTGACTTAAAAGTGAAAAACTAGAGATAACTAATTAACCATTTCTTTATAGCATCATAATGTAATTATACAAACAGAATAGAGTGCTAACATAAGAAATGCAGATACAGGACATCATAAATACATATATTACTGTACAACAAACTATATACATGGTATCTAGTCTAGATATAAATTGGTGTCAGTACACTTCGTCTCATATGAACATTTGACACGTATCATGATGATGATGCCTCATAGGTGCTAATGGTTTTGCATCTCATAGTTTTATTAAAGTGGGCAACATATGATCGTATGAAAGTTAAAGGGAAAAAAGATATTTTAGAACCACAATTGAAAATAATTCTTTACAAGAATTTGATTTAAAAATTTAGTAGTTCTATAAACTGAATTTTTAACTCAAATCAACTGAATTTCTCATTGGTACTATTCATTTATCAATATTTTTGTATAAAAATCCTGGAATGTCTTTTTCCCAAGTTAAAAAGCACATGTTGGTGACATCCTTCGGAAATGCAGTATCACTAGTGTGGCAATACTATGTGCGAGTGCTCCAAGAACGACAAACACATGAAAAATCTGATGACTGTGTCCTGCGATGTCAAATGCCCCAGGCTTCCAACGCTCTGGCATTCTACTGATATAAAACGCAGCTCCTGTCCCATATAGAATGGCCGTAACAAGTTCATACCCAATTGCTACAAATATATAAGGGTTGCCCCAGTGGAGGAGGAGGGCATGAGCAGCAGGAACAATACCTAGAAATCCCATGGTGAGGAATAAGGAGGTCCTCAAGGATCGAAAGTGAGGCGCAGAGAAAGCAGGGGTGAGGAGGGTGATGATGGCGAGGGCTCCAAGCACAGAGATGGAGGTTAGATAGAAGAACATTGCATTGGGGTTGCAGAAGAAGGCGTAGTAAATGGGAGCGAAGAAGGATGAGACTATCATGATGGAAATGCCAGCATAATCCAGACGCCAGAAGAAGAGGTTGAAGCGTTTGGAGTGGCATGCGAAGAGATGGGAGAGGGAACTGCAGATTAAGCAGCACATTGCTCCACCTAAGAAAACAAACCATGGCCATCTAGGAATTGGTTCTGCACCAATGAGGTTGTGAAGGATTGATGCCTCCAAAACGTGCCTAAAATACCATTCCTATATTAAAAGAAAAAAACAATTTCAATTCAACCTTGTTTGATTAATAATTCATCAGACCAAGTGCTAGAACAACAATCAGGTCAGCTAAATCTGTTAAATAGTTAAAATTGTCCGCGTTTTCTACAATGCATCAGAAATAATCAAGATAATGTACAAAGTGAATAAGCATAATATATATAAGCTCAATAAATATATCTTGTTCATGTTGGATGAATAAGACACCCTGCAGATTTCTTAATTTAGAAAATATTCAATTAGAGGAAAACAACATTTTTACTAAAACCATGTGCTGTTAAACGATGACAAAGCAAATATGTAAGAAGTAAATGCTTTGAAGTAATGACAAAAGTACACATGTCCTCAAAACTTCAACTAAAACCATATGCTCAGAAAGTGAACACGTAAAGCAAGCAATTACGTCAAAGTGCTAACGGCACCACCGCACCTGGAAACATTTAGTATACCAAATGCGTACAAACCAACTAAAACATCCCGAGATTGAGAATTTTTTTCAGATGTTCAGAGTCATTAATTAAATTGAGTTAGTGTCTATTTTTAAATCCTTTAAATACACTATAAAAAAATAAGTTAAATCCATTCCATAGAGAAGATTTCATTCAAAAAAATTTACATTGAGAAGATAAGGGCCTGTTTGGTTCTGTTTCTGAAAACAGTTTTTCTGTTTTCGAAAATAGAAAGCTCAGAAAAATTTGTTTGGTAAACTTGTTTTTTATAAACTGTTCTGGAAAACACAAAAAAATGTGAGAAACATCCACCTCATTACTGATAAAGTTATAAATTTTAAATAACTCATCTATCACTCACTAGTTATGATTTTGAGAACAATTATTCAAACAGATTTTTTTATTTTCTTGTTTTCAAAACTTATTCTCGAAAACAGTTTTACAAAATTATTCTCAGAACAATAAAACAGAAAACACCATAAACATGCCCTAACATTTTCAACTTCTTTTTTTTGGGAAAAGAGGAAGGGAAATTCTTTTAAAAATCAAATAATATAAAGTCCCTCAGCACACAAAAAGAGCAAGTCATTTTCAACTAAATGTGTGTTTGGATTGACTTATGTATAAGTAATTATGAGAATAAGTTCTTATTTATCATAAATTATGAGAATAAGTGATTATGTCAAAAGTGATTTATGTTTGGATATTTTTATCCTATAAATGATTTTGAGAAAAGAAGTGTATTTGAATATTGGGTAGATACTGAAAAGGAAAAATGAAATAAGTGATTTTAGGAGGATAAATGATTATTATAAGCAGAAAAAATCAGCTTCTCCTATAAGTACTTATTTGAGATATAAGTGCTTACTGAAAAACAAATTGCGTTTGATAACTTCTCTATATAATCACTTATCTGCTTCTATAAGTGTTTATTTACACTATTTAAATAGGCACTTAATTTAGTGCCTCATGGGCGATACTGGCCTATTGTTAACGTTATATTTAGAAGATCTTATGCAAGGTATTTTTTATAAATAAGAATTTGATATATCTTTTTTAAATGAATGTTTCTTAAATAAATGATGATTATTAATAGTTTAATACTTCTCTCAATTATTAATTCAAACTTTTGTTAGAAATAAGTGATAGTTAATTAATTTTCTCTATTTATGGGTGTCATCTTTTCATGTAAGTCATGTAATTGATCGTCTACCATTTCAAAATTAGGATTTATTGGCTCCGTTTGGTTATAGGGAAGGGGAGGGGAAGAAAAAAATTTTATCTTATTTTTTTTCAAATTAAATAAAAAAATGAGTATTTTCACTCTTCTCTTCATCTCCTTCTGATCTAAGCACAGGAGAAAATTTACTCCCCTCCTTATTTGGTTTAAGAAAAAAATAAAATAGAAAAATTTTTCCCCCCTCCAAAATCCCTCAAACCAAACAAAAACTTGGATGCTATTTCTTTTATATTGTTATTTAATAAACTGATGCCATGTGTCTTTTTTTATTAAATTCATTTTCCATATCAATTTTTTCACTTTTAATGGTGTTAATATTGAGAGTAAAAAAAAAAAAGAGATTAGAAGCTTCTCCGCACAATCATCTACAAAATCTTCATTCATGAACTTTGATTTCTCTCTATACGCCTTCTTCTTCCATCTCATAAACTTTATTTCCATGTCTTTCTCACTTTCATCAATATATTATCATGGATCAAAGTTTTGGCTTTCAATCCTCACTCATTGAAAAAACCTAACAGTACATCCTCCATGAATACTAAGAGTGTGGATTACAAGATCAATTATGGCAAATGACAATAATGATCATTTATTCAAGGGGATGAGCCAAAAAAAAATTTCTCTGACAAGACCTCTGGTGAGAACATGGTGGAAGAAGATGAAGGCACAAGGATGAGGAAACTAGTGTTCAATGACCAATGTGGAAGACCAGGGACACAAGGGGAGGGATTAGGGAGAGATTTGAGAAATCTCAAAAGATTCAGACTTGTCACACTCTTTTATCACACTTTTTTATTCAATATTTTTTTAAAATCTTTCTTAGCTAACTTTGTTCTAACACTATTAAAACATGAAAAAATTAAGGTAAAAGATAAGTTGGACAAATAAGTCAAGTGACATTTATTTGGAACGCGATTCTGTGCATAGAAGCCAGATCCACGCACGGAATGTGTGGATTATGTGAGTGAGAGAAGGGTTTTTTTTTTCAATTTAAAAAAAAAACTGCACGGCCACAGTAATTTGTATATGGCCACGCAGATTGCGCCACACATGGAAATAGCACCCCATTTATTTATTTGAAAATAGCATTAAAAATATATAAAATACAGCATTTAAGTTTTCTTCTTTATTTATATGGTGCCGTCAAAATAGGTGTTGAATACAAAGATATGAAACTTTAATTTATATGAGGCTTATCATCATCATCATCATTATTGAAACATATTTATTTTTGAAAAAATAAAAATGAGCGTCTTCTTTAATTATTTTTTTAATTTGTTAATGTGATTTTTTAATTATATTTTTCTTTTTATATAATTACGTTTGTTTCGCGCCTTTCCTTACCCGCGCTCACCAAATTGTAAATTTCATGATAATATATATGACAATTTTAACTAACCGGGAATAAGTAGCTATCCGAGTCCGAGCAGTTACTCTCCATCGTCGGCATGAACAAACCTGTGGCCGGAGCTCTGTTCCGCCACCACAAACAGCCAAAATCAGATCATCATCGTTCTCTCAATAATTAATTCAACATGCCTCCAAAACAACCATAAACAAACAACAAAATGACGCACAGGACCAGCTACAATTTACCTGGAGTACTTCGAGACCCAAACTTGGAGCCCGACCTGCTCCGTCTCCGTCGAGCTCATCACCGTCAATGCAACAAATATCAGAAAACCGATTAAGTGCCTGTATAAATAAACAACCACATCGAACTCCGGTCACATCAAACAGCGCCGTATTGCAATGACGCACACACGATTCAATTCTCACTCCAATTAGCGGTGTTTGCAGAATATGGTGAATGAGATGGACGAAGAGACGACTTACGTCCAAATGTTGAGGGTTTCGTTGTGCCATGCGAAGACGCTCCACAGAATGTGCTTCAGAGGCCATTCGGAGCGGTAATAGTCCAGAATGAACTCGTTGTCTTGCAGGTACTCTGGCAATTCGTGGATTTTGACCAATGGGCGTTCGAAGTTTTCCGAGTTTTTCGCTTTCGTTTCCATATGAATATTACTAGAATTTCGTTTTCTTTTGTGATTGACTGGGCTTGTGGGAGCTTTAATTCTCTCTGCCCTCTTCATTTATAGAAGTGTGTTCAACAAAACCAGCCGAGAGGATGGGACGCATAAAACTTTGCTTTTGCTTTTTGTCTAATTATTTTTCCTTAATCAGTTTGGATCAAATTACACAGGATTAGACGTGTGGTCGTGTATCTTGTATTTTTTGTTAAGAAATTTTTGGCTAAGAAGTTATATATTTATTATTTATAAATATTATAGTATTAAAATATAATATTAAAAATATCAAATTCAAATTAGCATCTTGAATTCCTGATTTGTGAGCAAGTGAAATAACTTAATCAATGAGTGGGTCATATATATATTATAGAGTTAAAAATAAGTTGTATTATTTATAAAAACAAGAGCGGACCTACTTGGAAGACTTTATGGGGCAATTACCCCACTAGGGAGAAAATTTTAATTGAAATCCCTCCATATTTCACTTTTTTCTCTAAAATAATTTCATCTGTATTCCTATAAATTATTCTTATTTAACTTTTTATTTAACTTTTTAAATAACAATAGCAAGTGAAAGCGTCAAATTTTTGTGTCATTCAGCAAATTCTGACACAAATTTTAACTTGTGTCAACACTTTATAATTTTTTTGTTTCTTTATCATTTAATTATAACTTTTCTTTTTATGTTCATTTAATAAATATTTAAAATTATATATTTTTAAAAGATATTAATATTTATGTTAGGCACAAATTTTGTCTCCACTATCTGATTTTTCTGGATCCGCCACTGCTAATAAATATAACCACTTCCAACCTATTATTATATCAAACAAATATTGAAAAAATCAATTATTTCCTCTCAAATCGTTACTACTTAAAATATTTTGAAAATACAAACGAATTTTTAAGATCTTTATTTTTGTAATACAAGTGTACTAAAGCTTTTTAATGTAATCATTACAAGAAATTATTCATGTGAGACAATGTGAGAGAATGTGTGTTTATAAAATTACAATGATTTTATTTTTATGTGAAAGTACGTGTTGATAAAATTACTTTAAGAAATTAACTTGACAAAGTTCAAAAAACAAAACAACAACAACAGAAGTGCGTTTGGTCTAACCAGCCTTGGGGCAAACGAAAAAGTCAATTCAAAGTTAAATCTTGGCTTGTATTAATCTAAGAGTTGAAATAAAGCAAGTGATGAAGATAAAATTAGCGGGGAAATTTAAATCAGCTTAAGACAGTGGCTTGCACGTATGAGTTAGGGGTTAGTTGATCATTTCAAAAGCAAACCATTCTTGCACGTAAATTCCACGTGAGCTTGTTGTAAGCGTCCCTACGGTATATCACAATTTTACTTTCATCATTTGTATCCTTTTTTTTTTTTTAATAAAGTTTCATCACATACTCAACCAAACAAATATATAGCTTAACTCGTGGAAAATTATACTAACTTAACCAATGATCTCAATCCAGAAAGTTGGAACCAATCTAGCACCATGGAACATACCTTATTCCCTTTTTAATCGTTTATTTTTTTTGCCTTGTACTCATAACAATTTTTCTTTTCGATACACATAGCAATTTTTTTTGTTAACCGATACACATAACAATAATTTAGTTATATTTGATTAGCTATGCATAATTAGTTTTGATATTTCTTTTATATATATATATAAATATATAAATATATATAAACTGAAAGCTTATCATTTATGGGCTTCTTTTGGGCTTCCCTAGAAGATGAGGTTGGAGTCACGGTGTAGGCTTCTAATTCGGATCTCCAATGTGCACAAAAATGAAAGCATGTAATGTGTTAAAAAACCAGAATACAGAACCTGAAGACTTGTGAAGTGCGAACCCGGTCCATACCATTTTTTTATTTTGAAGAAAATTCTCTCCGTCAATATATGAATATAAGATATGATATCTAATTTGGTAGACTTTTTTGTTTGTGTACTATTTTTAGTTTGTTTTCATGATTTAAGAAAAGTGATTCGAAAGCTGTCTCAAATGTCAATACATATTTGGTAAAAAAAAAAGTCAATATATTTAAAGATAGGAGGAAAAAAATATAGAAAAAAGACTTTCATTTTGATTTATAAAGCACATTTCTGATAAATTTATGTTTCACAATATAATATATTTTATGAATTACATAGTATATTTAATGTTTTACCCAAAATATCCCTGAAAAGTATCAAATGACTTATCCCACTAATAGAGCTGTCAAAATAGACCAAGCCCGAAAAAATGAGCGGGTTCGAGCCTCAACTTTGAGAGTAAATACATAATCCGAGTTTTTTGAGCCCAACCCATTTAGGCCGGGCCCGAAAAACCCGTTTCTTTTTTCTTTTTTTTATTATTTAAAATATTAAAAAATACATATTATTTTATTAATTAGTGATATATAAATTGTAAAATTTAAATATTATGTTAGTTTTTTATGAATTATGATGATAATTAGTTGTATTAATTTAAATAATTATATGAAAAAATTTTATAAAAAATATTAAAAATACTAAAAAATTAAAAAAAAAAAAAAAAAAAGCCCGCGGGCTCGAGCTTAAAAATTCAAGTCTGTTTATCAAATCGGGCTTTTCGGCCAGGCCTGAGGCGGGGAGGCCCAAATGGGCCGGGTTGGCCCGATTTAATAGCTCTGCCCACTAACTATTAACTACCACCTTTAGGAAAACATTAAATGAGAGCAACTTATGAAATGATGAAAATTTTTTTCAAATATTAATTAGCACCCTATTATTTGTATATCGTAGTTAAAAGTAGCTTATAAACTGGAGAAAGTAATTCTAAAATTATATATTGAATCTCATGCATAGTATGAAACTTAGCTTGGTTGAAAACTTATGAATTCACAACTCCTTAAACTCTCATCAACCTTTATATATATATATATATTGATGATTAATTGACCAAGGAATAAAAGCATTCATTCCATATTTAATGAATTACATACACAGTCTTATATAAGACTGTTAGAACATCAAGAAAGAGACACCTGTCCTAAGCAGGATAAGCACAAACTTTATATACATAATATTTACAAGAATATAGAAAATATATGATCTGTCACAATTCAACTAAACATTGTTGAATCAGCTTGGTCAAAATGCTAGCGTGTCTTAACATCCCCTCGCGAGACGAGCTGTGATAAAGGTTGAATAGTGAGACACGAACACCAAGTAGATAAGCGAGCAAAGGAGAGAGGTTTGGTCATGATATCTGCAAGTTGATCATGCGAAGACATAAGAGTGACTCGGAGTAACTTGGCTGAAACTCATTCTCGAACAAAATGATAATCCAAATCAATATGCTTTGCTCTAAAATGGAGGACAGGAATGGCAGCAAGATATATGGCACCAATATTATCACAATAGAGTGTGGAAGGATCAAATAGAAAAAGTCCAAGTTCACTTAATAAAGATTGAATCCAGATAACCTCAGATGCTGCAACACCAATAGACTTGTATTCTGCTTCTGTGCTTGAACGGGCAATTGAGTTTTGTTTCTTTGAACTCCAGGAAACAATATTTGTCCGAAAGAAAATGCAAAAACCACTAGTGGATCTTCGATCAATAACACATCCTCCTCAATCCGCATCTGAATAAACAGAAAGAGAAGGAGTTGATAAATTAGCACTAGCTAATAGGATTCCATGAGTTAAAGCTCCTTTGAGATATCTCAATATACGCTTGACAGCTAACCAATGAGTTTGATAAGGTTGATGCATGAACTGACAAACTCGATTCACAGCAAAGGAGATATCTGATCTAGTAAAGCTTAAATATTGAAGACTTCCAACCACACTTCTATAAAGAGAGGAATCAGGAAACAATCGATCAACAGTATTAGAACCATAAGAAGAAGCAGCCATTGGTGTGCTCACTGATTTGCAATTGAGCATGTTACATTTGATGAGTAAGTCTAAAATGTATTTACCCTGAGATAAGTGTAATCCTCCTGGAGCAATATTAACTTCAACTCCTAAGAAATAAGATAAAGGTCCAAGATCTTTGACAGGAAAGCTGGAGCTTAAATCATGAACTAAGGAAGTAGTGGCAGCTGATTCTGAGCTAAAAATGAGAATGTCATCCATATAAATTAACACATACTGAACACAATGAGATGAGTTGCGTATAAAGAACAAAGAGTCAAATTTGGACCCAATGAAACCCAATTCAAGAAGACGAAAGCTGAGACAAGCAAACCATGCTCGAGGTGCCTATTTTAGGCCATAGATTGCTTGATTTAATTTGCACACATAATTAGGATAGTGAGGATCAATGAATCCCAGAGGCTGAGACATAAAAACTTGTTCAACAAGATTTCCATGAAGAAAGGCATTCTGTATATCAATTTGTTGAATAGACCACCCAAAATGAATAGCAATAGATAGGACTAGATGAATAGTGGTAGGCTTTACAACAGGAGAAAAGGTATCTATGAAATCCAAACATGGCTGTTGATGAAAGCCCATAGCAACTAGTCTTGCTTTGTATTGCTCAATGGTCCCATCTGCTTTTCGTTTAGTTTTGTATATTTATTTGCATCCAATTAAGTTGTGAGCTGATGATTGTGGAAATAAAGTCCATGTATTAGTGGAGCGAAGGGCTTCAAACTCATTATGCATTGCATGTTTCCATTCCTAGAATTGCATTACTTTTGTAACAGATGAGGGTTGTTCTAGTGATAAAGATTTAGGGACATCAAGTGCATAAGAAGAAGGCCATCAAACTGTACCATTAGTCACCTACTTAGGGCAAAAAATATTATTCTTTAAATGAGTGGTCATAAGATGCGTGGGTTCAGGTCTAGAAGGTTCGACTGAAGGAGAAGAAGTTGGTGATGAGGATTGAGAGCATGTGGACGAAATATTTTGTAGGTTGGACAAGGGTAAGGATAAATTGGAAGAAGAGAAAGTAGAATAAGAAATTGGACTAGGCAAAGAAGATGTAAAAATGGGCTAAGTAGTAGAGATGTTAGTTGGCTCACTAGAAAGATCAAGGTGGGCAGGTGAAGGAGTTGAACTGGACTTAGGGGAATTTGAAATATTAGAGTAGGGTGAATCAGAAAAGGGAAATAATGATTCATAAAGATGACATCCCTTAAAATATAGGTACAGTAAGTTTTGACATCAAGACACAAATACCCATTATGATCAGGATTGTAGCCCATGAAAACACAAAGAGTGGACCTGGGTTGGAGTTTATTGGAGTTGTATGGACGCAAATTGGGCCAACAAGCACAATCAAAAACCTTCAAAAATTTATAATCTAGATTTTTATGAAATAATATTTCATTAGGGGATTTATAATTCAAAGTTGTTGAAGGAAGTCTATTTATGAGATAAACAGCAGTAGAGAATGCATGAGCCCAAAATTTATATGGAATATTAGCATGATGCATAAGGGCAAGACCAATTTCTACAATATGTCTGTGTTTACATTCAATTGTGCCATTTTGTGCATGAGCATATGGACAAGAAATTCTATGAACAATTCCCTGATTTTTTAGTAGAGTATGTAATTTTCTGTATTCTCCCTCCTCCCCAGTCAGTTTGAAAAGATTTAATTTTGGAATTAAATGGATTCTCAACTTGTTTTTGAAATTGAATAAAAATGGAAAGAACATCATATTTGGAATGAATTGGAAAGAACCAAGTAAATTTACTGAAATCATCTACAAATGAAACATAATACCTAGATCCAGAAAAAGATAAATAAGGTGAAGGACCCCAAACTGTTGGAGATTGCGCTCTAGTCCAATCATTATACTATAAATATTGTACTTCATTATGAAAAAGAAGGTGTTTTTTCTTATATTATTATATTGTTTGCATGCTTTTCTTTATAATAATATCCTTGGATAAATCCTTTTATTCTAAATGTCCCTAGTCAACAATCTTTGTGGGAACAATGATGAACTAAAACTAGTATGATTTTTGTTTGATAATTATGTATGAAGATACAAATCAAAATCATAACTCCTGTTAGGGAATAGGCGCTGGATCGACCCGTCATGAGATAGTTGCATGGATCAAGTCATAAGCTTATCTCATATATATAACCATGTCACTGAGCCCTCAAACCTGCGATCACCATGACTTCCTACATGGGAACACTATACTTTGACATAATCAAAAGTCACATTTAATCGAGAGATTATAAAGGCTATGATCGGGCTTAGTGAAATTCATGTAGAGGAAGATGAATGGTCAAGATGGAATTTGTTCCTCTAACTAATGGAGAGATATCTTTAGGCCCCTCAATGAGTGAGATTGAGAAATGCATGGTCGTGCTCGAATGAAAGAGTTACCATTTGGTCTGTCAATTTGCTCGGAGATTGAGAAAATAATAGTTGAGTAAGATGAGGATGATATTTCCATGCCTCATACTTGATTTATATATCGTGAGACAAAAAGGATATGATAAGGTTATATGATAAGTTGCATCGGAATACCGATCTCATATGATTTAGGTAGTTACAATGCCTTACTAGAGACTTGTGACTTGTGGATCCAATAATGTCATTGGCTCATTGCTAATATCATATAGGCTTGCAGGGTCGTACACAAAAATGGACAAACTCGAGCTTAAATATCCAGATTTGTTAAATCTAATATGTGTCTAGATTTAATGAATTTAATGTTCAATTTAGGGTATATGAATTATATATATATTTGATATATATTATTAAAAAATTTGAAGTATATATATATGTTTGATATATTATATATATTATATATTTGATATATATATATTATTATTTCGATATATATATATATATTATTCAAATTACTTTGAATGAATTAGTTTTAAATTTAATTTTATGTGATAAATTTAAATTTAAACTAATGTCATAATCTAAATTTGATTTAGATTTGATTCTAAATTTGAATTTAAACTAATAATCTAAATTTGATTTATATGATAAATTAAATCTAGATTTGATTCTGGATAAAGATTAGATAGTTAGTTTAAATTTAATCTATTAGATAGATTTAAATTCAAACTAATCTATTTAATTAATATTTGATTTAGTTTAAATTATTGATTTAAATTAAACAAATATCAAATCTTATTTATATATTGATATAGACTAGAATACATAATCAACACTTTTTTGGATCACCATAAAGAGAGAGTGGCTATACACTTAGAAAGAGAAAGACTGTTTGGACGGATGATGAAATTGTACGTATGAACAGCGAGGGTGTACGAACGTACAGACATTCACAAAACAAATGTGCTAGCATGC
This sequence comes from Adenanthera pavonina, assembly GCA_026686845.1. Lineage (NCBI taxonomy): Eukaryota > Viridiplantae > Streptophyta > Magnoliopsida > Fabales > Fabaceae > Adenanthera > Adenanthera pavonina. Next base: position 23,661,090 of record JAIVEN010000019.1, on the reverse strand, counting down.
CATTCGAGTTGGACTCACTGTTCGTGTGGATACCAGTAGAGGGAGCTCACCGGAGGTAAATTCTTTTACTACATTTCAATCTAAACAACATTGACGGATCCATTAGGGAATTTCTTGATAGTTTTTCACTGTGTGTGTGCTAAAATTCCCAACACAAACATCACTGAAAACTAATTCTAAAGTAGCAGTAGATTTATTTATAGAAGTAGGATAAGGTAAACTATGGCTCTTGGTCGTACAATAGTCAAAACAAAAATAAGAAGAAGATGATCCAGAAATAGGAAGAGAGTGTGTGTTGATGATCTGACAAATGATCTTAAGAGTAGGATGTCCAAGACGCTAGTGCCAGTGAACAAGAGAGGTGCATTCTCCAATATTGGCTGAAGGAGAAAAGAAGGGCTGAAAAACATAAAGTTGATCTTTAACAGGACCTTAGAAGAGGATTTTCCCTAAAGTGAGATCCTTCACAAAAAAATGAGTAGTATAAAGTTCAAAATAAACATTATTGTCAAGGCAAAATTGAATAATAGATAGTAAATTTTTCTTAAGGGAACAAACATGTAAGAGATTGTGAAGAGAGAAGGATTGAGATAGGGTATTGAGTTTTCCTGAACCAATGTGAGAAATAGGAAGAGATGTACCGTCACCTACTCAAACACTTTAGGACCCTGATATGGAGAGGCAGATATATTAAGATTTGCAAGATCAGCTATCATATGCTTGGTTGCTACAGAATCGGGATACCAAGCGTTATCCATCGATGGAGTTACTGTTGGAAATCTCAGTACATGCGTAGCAGAAAAACATCATCGAATTCCATCCCATGGATTCGTTAATGTTGTTTAGATTGAGATGTAGAAAAGAATTTTACCTTTGGTGTGTCCCTTTAGCGTTCTTTTCAGTTTTGAACTCCAAGAACTGATGTATCTGATCAGCTCCCTCTACTAGTATCCACACGAACGGTGAGTCAAACTCGAACGGCGTACTAGCACCTCTATTTGTGAACATCCGTATGTTATCTATGTGTATCCATACGTTCTCTGTTCATTTGTACATTGTCTCTCTCGAAGTGTGTGGCCGCTTTCTCTCTAAGGTGGGTAGAGACTCTCTCTTGATTCTGTATCTAATAACTCTAATTTATGTCAATATATAGATAGAGTTTATTATTTGATTAATTTAAATCAAATATTTAAATTAAATCAAATTTTAATTAGATATATTAGTTTAAATTTAAATTTATCTAATAGTTTAAATCTAAACAAATTATTTAATTTAAATTCAGAATCAAATCTGAATCAAATTCAAATTACTAGTTTAAATTTAAATATAACACAGAATTAAATTTAAAACTAACTCATTTAAATTGATTTACATGTTATATATATTTTTTGAAATATTTAATATATCAAAAATATATAATATATCAAACATATATATTTCAAATTTTATAATATATATATAAATATATATCAAAATATATATACATTTATTTATAAAATTCATACACCCTAAATTGAACGTTAAATTCATTAATCTAGACACATTATATCCAATGAATCTGGATATTTTAGCTCGAGTTTATTCATTCTTGTGTATGGCCCTGCAAACCCATATGATATTAGCAATGGGCCAATGACACTATTGGATCTACAAGTCACAAGTGGTCTCTAGCAAGACATTGTAACTACCTAAATCATATGAGATCGGTGATCCGATGCAACTTATCATATAACCTTATCATATCCTTTTTGTCTCATGATATATAAGTCAAGTATGAGGCATGAAAATATCATCCTCATCTTACTTGACTATCATTTTCTCAATCTCTGAGCAAACTGACAGACCAAATGGAAACTCTTTCATTCGAGCACGACCATGCATTTCTCAATCTCACTCATTGAGGGGCCCAGAGATATCTCTCCATTAGTTAGAGGAACAAATTCCATCATGACCATTCATCTTCCTCTACATGAATTCCACTAAGCCCGATCATAGCCTTTATAATCTCTAGATTAAATGTGACTTTTGATTATGTTAAAGTATAGTGTTCCCATGTAGGAAGTCATGGTGATCTCAGGTTTGAGGGCTCAGTGACATGGTTATATATATGAGATAAACTTATGACTTGATCCATGCAACTATCTCATGATGGGTCGATCCAGCGCTTGTTCCTTAATAGGTGCTTATGATTTTGATTTGTATCTTTATACATAATTAACCCATAATTATCAATCAAAATCGTACTAGCCTTAGTTTATTATTGTTCCCACAAATATGATTGACTAGGGATATTTAGAATAAAATAATTTATTTAAGGATATTATTATAAAAAAAATATGCAAACAATATAATAATGTAATAAAAAGAAAAACAAATTCTTTTTTCATAATGAAGTACAATGTTCATAATACAATGATTGGCCTAGGACACAATCTCCAACAACTCTCACTTGTACTGGGCCTAATCATTAATATATCTAATACCCATTGACCTAACATGACGATCATGCTTTACCTATGCAAGCGGCTTAGTAAGAGGATTAGCAACATTGTCATCAGTTGGTATTTTGCATATCTTTATATCACCCTTATCAATGATTTCTCTGATGAGATGATATCACCTGAGTATGTGTTTAATTCTTTGATGTGACCTAGGCTCTTTAGCCTGTGCTATTGTGCCGTTGTTGTAACAAAACAGATCTATTAGATTTGAGATGGTAGGCACCACTCCTAGCTCAGTGATAAACTTCTTAATCCGAATAGCTTCCTTAGCTGTATCTGATGCTACTAGGTACTCAGCTTCTGTTATAGAATTAACTACAATGCTTTGCTTGGAACTCCAACTTACTACTCAACCATTCAAACAGAATACGAATCCTAATTGCGATCTAGAATCATCCTTGTCATATTGGAAATTTACATCTATGTAGCCATTTATAATAAGCTCGTCATCCAAACCTCCATACACTAAGAATACATCATTAGTCCTTCTTAAGTACTTCAGGATATTCTTGACAACAGTCCAGTGATTCTCACCTAGATCTAACTGATATCTACTAGTCATGCTCAAGGCATATGAGACATCCAGTTGAGTACACAACATGGCATACATAATAGATATAATTGTCGAGGCATATGAAATCTTGCTCATGCGTTCTCGCTCATCTTGTGAACAAAGACACTGAGCTTTGTTGAGATTGATGCCATGAGACATGGGTATGTAACCCCTTTTTGAGTCTTGCATACTAAATCTATGCAATACTTTATCTATATAAGTGCACTGACTTAGGCCGATTAGCCTCTTGGATCTATCTCTATAGATCCTAATCCCTAGGATATAGATGGCTTCTCTTGAGTCCTTCATTGAGAAACACTTTCCTAACTAAGTCTTGATATTCTGCAAGGTAGGAATGTCATTCTCAATGAGTAGGATGTCATTAACATAAAGCACTAAAAATACAATCATGCTCCCACTAACCTTCTTGTAAACACAAGGTTCATCAACATTTTGGATAAATCCAAACTCTTTGACTACTTCATCAAAACGTTGATTCTAGTTACGAGATGCTTGCTTCAATCCATAAATTGATTTTTGAAGTTTGCAAACCTTCACAGAATCTTGGACGTATAAAACCTTCAGGTTGCGTCATGTACACATCTTCAAGCAGCTTCCCATTAAGGAAAGCTGTTTTGACATCCATCTGCCAAATCTTGTAATCATACTATGCTGCAATCGCAAGAAAGATCCTGAATGATTTAGTCATGGCGATTGGTGAAAAGGTTTTATCATAGTCTACACCATGAGCTTGCTTGAATCCTTTTACAACCAATCATGCTTTGAAGGTATGCATTTGGCCATCCATGTCGATTTTCTTCTTAAAAACCCATTTACACCCAATGGTTTTTATACCTTCAAGTGGGTCAATCAAGGTCCATACCTGATTATCATACATGAATTGCATCTCAAACTTCATGGCATGTAGCCATTGTTAGGAGTCTAATCCCATTACGGCCTCTTGATAGGTGGTTGGCTCTTCTTGATCCAAGAGTAACACATCACGACTGTCAGTTAAAAGAAATTCATATCTTTGAGGCTGACGTCGTGTTCTATCAGACCTTCGTGGGTCTTGTGTTACTTGAGTAGGCTCATTAACTTGTTGTGAGTCTTCTCGTTCTTCCATCTCTAACTCAATGCGATTTTGTGGCTCTTGAACTTCTTCGAGATCTATCTTACTCCCACTGGTTCTTTACAGACAAACTCTCTATCTAGAAAGATACCATTCTGAGCAATAAACATTTTATTCTCATTGGGATTGTAGAAGTAGTATCCCTTAGTTTCCTTGGGATACCCCTTAAAAAAGCATTTTATAGATTTAGGTGCTAACTTATCTAAGGCTTGTTATTTAATATATACCTCGCATCCCCAAATTTTGAGAAAAGACAAACTAGGCTTCTTTCCAGCCCATATCTCATATGGGGTCTTTTCAATCGCCTTAGATGAAACACAATTTAGTGTGAACACAGCCGTTTCTAATGCATAGCCTTAAAAGGATAGTTGAAGATCTGTTTGACTCTTCATAGATCGAACCATATCTAATAGGGTCCGATTCCTTTGTTAGAAAACACAATTCCATTGTGGTGTTCCTGATGGAGTTAATTGTGAGACAATTCCACAAATTCTAAAATGGTCAATAAATTCTTAACTCGAATATTCACCACCTCGATCAGATCGAAGTGCTTTAATAGATTTGCTAAGTTGATTTTATACCTCATTTTAGAAAGTTTAGAACATTTCAAAAGATTCAGATTTATGTCTCATTAGATAGATATATCCATATCTACTAAAGTCATCTACAAAAGTAATGAAGTACAGGTGACCACTTCTGGTAGTTGTACTTAGTAGACCACATACATCGGTATGTATTAAGCCCAATAAGTCAGTGGCCCTTTCCTGTGCCCAATAAAAGATGCCTTTGTCATCTTTCCCAGTAAACAAGATTCGTAAGTGTCAAATGATTCAAAATCAAATGAATTGAGAAGTCCATCTTGATGGAGCTTTGAAATGCATTTCACATTTATGTGGCCTAGATGACAATACCATAGGTAGGTCGAATTCAAATTGTTTGACTTGATCCTCTTGGTAGTTACGTTATAGATATGTTCCTTATTGGGAGCTTCAAGGTTCAAATAGTAATGACCACCATGTAAATCTCCATCAGCATAAAAGATGTCATTAAAATAAATAGAGTATTTTTTTATTCCCAATAATTGAAGTAAAACCTTCGTCATCTAAATAAGAAAATGAAACAATGTTTTGACTCAAAGCATGGACATAATAACAATTGTTCAAAATTAACAAAAGCCCACTGGGCAAAACTAATTTATAAGTACCTACGGTTAAAGCAGCAACTCTTGCTCTATTTCCAACTCGTAGGTCTATTTCACCCTTTTTCAGCTTCTTACTCCTTTTGAGACCTTGCACATTTGTACAAATATGAGTTCCACATGCAGTATCTAATACCCATGTAGGAGAAGTAGAAAAATTAATTTCTATAACATAAATACCTGAAGTAATAGCCTCGCTATTCTTCTTTTTCTTTAGATCTTCCATGTAGAGCTCACAGTTCCTCCTCCAATGACCAGGCTCATTGTAAAAGAAACAGAGTCTTTCCTTGGGAGGCTTTGTCTTCTTGGCTTCAGGCTTAGGTTTAGGCTTAGGCTTGTCTTGCTCCTTGGATTTATTGTCCGGGCCTTTTCTCTTTCCCTTGCCCTTGCCTTTCTTTTTCATTCATTTTCCTTTCTGAACCATTAAAATGCTGCTTGACTTTTTCTTGATGTTTTGCTCAGCTATTTTAAGCATCGCATGCAATTCAGAAATTGATTTCTCCATATTGTTCATATTTTAGTTCATGACAAACTGGTTATAACTCTCCAGGAGTGAGTTTAAGATCAAATGTGTAGCTAACTTCTAGGTTATGGAAAACCCGAGCATTTCAAGGTGATCAATGTAGTCTTTCATCTTTAAAACATGAGCGCTAACTGATGCACCCTCAGTCATTTTGCAGGAATGTAAGGCTTTTGTGGTTTCAAACCTTTCTTGCCTGGCCTGTTATTGGAACATTTCCTTGAGATGCACAATCATCTCATAAGCCTCCATATGTTCCAGATCTCTCTAAAGTTCTGGGATCATGGAGGCTAGCATCAGGCATCCTACATCCACAGAGTTATTGGGATACTTATCATGGGCATCCTTTTGGGCTCTTGGAGCATTGGTTGCAGGCTCCTCAGGAATTAGTTCATCTAGGACATATGACTTTCTTTTCTACTTGAGAACAATTCTCAAGTTCCTAAACCACTCAAGAAAGTTAATCCTGTTAGCAAGGCTGACTTCCCAAGAGGGGGGGTGAATTGGGAAGATTGAAATTTTTCTGCACAAAGTCAAATGGGTGAACAAAGTAAAGTGTAATAAAGCAATGTTTAAACAGAGTAAACTGAAAAGTAATAAAAGAGAAAAGAACACTCAGTAATTTATCCTGGTTCGGTCTATCCACTTGACCTACATCCAGTCCCAAGACACCTCTTGAGATTTTTCCACTATACAGCAAGAATTCAACAGGCTTCTTGCTAATGCCTCAGTACAACGAGTATGCTCTATTTTCTGGAGCTTTCTCAATCTCTCTAAGCACTTCTACAATGTGCTTCCCAATCCCCTTGTGATTCCCCTCACAAGTAAATCTATCTTCCATATGAAGAGTAGATTGTTTACAAAGAAATAACTCTCTTGAATAGAGTAGATATGAAGGTTAAAGTACAGATATTTAAGTTAGAGGGTAAGAGCTCTTGAGAAGAAGATTTGGCAGAAATTCGATATATACAAGTTTGATTCGTTACCCACAACTTCAAATGATGTTATATTTATAGATTTAGGTCTCAAATGTCCGTTAGAGACTTAATCTATCCGTTGGGGAAGTTATCCAATGGTTACTCTGAAAAACTATCCGTTAACCAACCGCATTTAATGCTTCTGACATACTGAAATTCGAATTTTGGTTGGTCAACAGACGAATTTTGAATGAACCGAAGGTTAAAGCTTCCAGCGTAAAAATACGAAGTTCGTCTGTTCATGAAGTGAAATTCGAATTTTGAAACTTACAAAATATTTTCACAATGTGACATACGAATTTTCAAGAAGAAAGTTTTTCGGTTGAGCATGAACAGTGTTTTCAATTTTCTACAGTGCCCTCGAAATTCAAATTTTGGAAGGCCAAAATTCGTCTGTTCCTTGTACGTTTAGAAGGCACAGTGTTTCACTTTCTTCGAAATTTGAATGTTTGAAAGAGTAAAGTTCGTCTGTCAGAGATAATCTTTTCAGACTAACCTCAACATTCGAAGTTACAAAAATTCTGTCATTCGTATGTCAACATTTCATTCCAACAGGCTCACAACCTTAGCTTCTGAAATTCGAATTTTAATGTTCAAAGTTCGTCTGACAAAAAGCAGTTTTGAAACTTAAATTATTCTTGATCTCAGATGAACTTTTACATTGTTTCAAACGAATTTCTTTCATTTTCATAAGTTGTGTTTTGTCTAAAATTTGAATTTTGAAGACTCAAAGTTCGTCTGTTTCAAAGAAGCTTCTTTCATGTTTGTATGAAAATTCGAATGTTGGAAAGCTAAAGTTCGTCTGTCTGAGAGTATTTTTCAAACTCAATTTCTTCTTGATTTCAGATGAACTTCAACATTATTTCAGACGAATTTCTTTAGTTTTCATAAATTATATTTTGTCTGAAATTCGAATTTTGAAGATGCGACGTTCATCTGTTTCAAAAAGGCTTCTTTCAGACTTAGATGAAAATTCGAATTTTGGACAATCAAAATTCATCTGTCAGAGAGTCATCTCTTCAGACTTATTCAGTTTTAGCTCGAAATTTGAATTTCCAAAGGCAAAGTTCGAATTTCCATATGACAGTTCAGTTTAAACTTCTCAAACTTCGTCTGTTTTTAGGTGTTTTTCAAATAAGTCAATATTTATCATAAAATCAAGGTTTGAAAACATTTTTTTCTTCAAATCAAAATCTTTTACCCTCATTAAAACATAACAAAAGATCCTACAGAAGATCTAACAGTTATTACTAAAAAATTCTTCACTTGAAACTCTTTGATCTCCTTTGATATCTTCAATCCAAGCTCTTGATTATTGCTTTTGGAATCATCAAAACTCGTAATTCAACAAATCCCATTGAGTTTGTCCTTCTCAAGGACAGATCACAACAAAAGTGTAGCAGAATTATTTGTTGACATTTTCTACAACAAAATATGCAAAATCAAGTTAATAATTTCCCACTAAAAACTAGCCCCCAATTTAGTTTAACAGGTTAAGACCTATATTTCACTTAATTGTAAGTCCACTTTGGCAAGACACTTAAAATTAAGTTATTTAGGTAAGTAACTTATTTACCAATTACATCACATGTAACTCTTAGATCTTTATGGGATTCTGTCATCATATGACCTGGCATGTTTAATCTCATCTAATGCCTTGAGACCCAAAACCATTTTGATAGTTTCATTTAAGTCATATCATCATGAATATTTATGAGTATCACCATTACCCAAGCTATCTTACTAAGATAACCTAAGTATATCTCACTTTGGTGGATCATATATTTAGGCGATCAAAGCCTTAACAAGTATTCATAAATGGGTGGCATTTGATACTTAAAATTTTAATTCGAGGGATTTCATTATGTTGTTGTTCATATATCTAGTCATCATATGAACATATATCATGGTAACATCCCATACATGCATATGATCTCATCATAAAGTATAAAATAAATATATCATAATATGACTCATCTAACCTATATCCTCCTAAACCAATGAAAGAATTCTTCTAATATAACACTTATATACATAAAGAAACGTCAATTGAACATTCGAGGGAAGTAAGGTAAGAAGAGAATGTACATCCAGAATATAGAGAGAAGCACGACACACAGGCTGTATTTAAAAATACAATATCATTCTAGGGCCATATCATGCACCATACCCATCCAATTTAAACAAATCACAACATGTATATCACAAACATCTTGTCTAATGTGAAAAGCTATAAACTTTGTGATTTTAGTGTTAAATTAGATTATGTTGTGCTAGGATTAGATAGCCACGGAAAAATCCATCCACCAAACTTATACAAAAACATAATTAAAAACGTATTGATTTTAATCGCATATGCCAAACATGTTTCGCATCATATACAAAACAGATTTGAAAATATATCACATACAGAATAGATTTGAAAAGGTATCATATATGAAACAAAGACAGATTTTAATCTAACCATGTAATATACGAAAATAGAAATAAATTCATAATCGATTCTATAAACGAATTGAGCATCATGAATCTCGCATATATATATCACATATATGGATATCATATTCACAATCAAATTGAAAATAGATTTTAAAATGAATTGGACATAATATAATTCAAACATATATCACATATATGCAATCATATTCACTCAAGAACTCAATTTAAACAACCATTGGCGTGGCTTTGATGCCACTGTTGAAAATCTCGGTACATGCATAGCGAAAAAATATCACTGAATTCCCTCCCATTAATCTGTCAATATTGTTTAGATTAAGATGTAGAAAACAATTTTACCTTCGGTGCATCCCTTTAGCGTTCTTTTCAGTTTCAAACCCCAGAAACTGACGCGTCTGATCAGCTCCCTCTACTGGTATCCACACGAACGGTGAGTCCAACTCGAATAGTGTATTGACACCTCTGTTTGTAAGCGTCCGTACGTTGTATGTGTGTGTCCATACATTCTTTGTTTGTTCGTACATTGTCTCTCTCTAAGTGTAGGGCCGCTCTCTCTTTAAAGTAGGTGTAAACTCTCTCTTGATTCTATATCTGATAACCCTAATCTATATTAATATATAGATAGAGTTTATTATTTGATTAATTTAAATCAAATATTTAAATTAAATTAAATACTAATTAGATAGATTAGTTTAAATTTAAATTTATTTAATAGCTTAAATTTAAACTAACTATTTAATTTAAATCCAGAATTAAATTTGAATAAAATTCAAATTATTAGTTTAAATTTAAATCTATCGCATAGAATTAAATTTAAAACTAATTCATTTAAATTGATTTAATTTTTATATATATTTTTTGAAATATTTAACATATCAAATATATATAATATATATATACATATTTATTTATAAAATTCATACATCCTAAATTAAATGTTAAATTTATTAAATCTAGACACATATTAGATTCAACAAATCTAGACATTCTAGCTCGAATTGGTCCGTTCTTGTGTGTAACCCTGTAGGTTTATATGATGTTAGCAATGGGTCAATGACACTATTGAAATGACCTCGTCCTTTGTTGGAGAAATTTCCAGAGTTTCTTTCTCCTCTTGCAGAAAAACTTAATGATAGTGTTGGAGTGAATGATTTCTCTGGAGATCTGGTGGCAATATTAGTTGAGATTTTAACAGTGGGTGTTGACAAAGAAGCATACTACAATAATCATGCCTCGAAAGTGAGAAGATGGCTAAGCAAGTCTTCTAGCATCAGATCTTCAGATTTGGTAGTTAAAGATGTAACTATTGTATCAAAATTAGATCCGAGACTGGCAAGAAGATAGGTAATGAACTCAATATCAGTAATCAGCTTTCCTATAGAGATGAGTGAATCTCGGAGCAGGGATGCCTTTCTAAAATATTCTGAAATGGAATTAGCCCTTTTTTTCATTGTAGCAATTTGAATGTTGAACTGAACAAATTAGGCTTGTGATATTTTCAAAAAGGCATTCTCCAGGGCAAACCACATGTCTTTGGACGCTCCATTGTGTAACACCTGTCCAATGATATTCTCCAAGAGAGAAGAAATAATAACAGATACTATTAGCTTGTATTGAGCAAACCATTTGCTGAAATCGGGTTTGGGTGAGCCTGAGAGTATGAGAATGGGAGGCAGTGGAGTAGAACCATCTATGTGACCAAACACTTGTTGCCCTTGTAGGTATGGGAGCATCTGAGCTCTCCATATGGGGTAGTTATCTTGGGTTAGTTTTACTGTAACAAAGTGTGGAAGAGAGGTTATAATGGTTGAGGAAGATGAGACATTAGAGGCAGAGTTTGGTGACATATTTGGGCTAGGGTTTTCTAAGGTGGCTGAGGTATTCGAGGAGGGTGTGCCTCCTTGTGGCGGCGCCAAAGTTTTAGACATCTTTTACCTATAGGGTAAAAGAGGCTCTAATACCATAATTGACCAAGGGATAAAAGTATTTGTTCCACACTTAATGAATTACATACACAGTCTTATATAAGACTGTTAGAGCAACAAGAAAGAGACACGTATCCTAAACAGGATAAGCATAAACTTTATATACATACTATTTACAAGAATATAGAAAATATATGATCTGTCACAATTCAACTAAAAATTGTTGAATCAGCTTGGTCAAAAGGGTAGCGTGTCTTAACAAAGATGATGATTTTATATATATGTGTATCTATGAAATCGCATCCAATGGTAGACAAAGAACTTAAACATCTTTATGAATATTTACTAGTAAATGAATTAATTAAAACAATCTGGCGCATATCATACCTCAAATACATGATCCAGGACCATGTATAAACATCATGATCATAAATAGATAGATATGATGGATTGGAATTTGTTAACTTACGTGCATATATATACATTTGACGCGCCCATAAGGAGGATACCAATTGAAGATTAACCTCACTAGCAAACACAAAGTACAAAATTATTTCCACCAGCAAATATTATCCAAACATTTCCCTCTTAAACTGAATTATTGACTCATTCATAAGTATAAATAAGGTTTTCTTTAAATGATATAATAAATTATTTTATTTCTGTCACCTCACACCCCTGAATTAACTTCACTAGCAAACGCACATAGTTCAATAAACTATTTTCATTGGCAAAGATTATCCAAACTTTTCATCTTAAAGATGAATTGACTTATTCCTAAAGTAATTAGGGTTTTCTTTAATTATTGATATACACACACAGAGAGATGAATTGATTTTTGTCACATATTATGTTGGGCCTGTCATGTAATACGAAAGATGAGATGCATTTATTTACAATTCTAATGCAATTTACAATAATGCTCTATTTGGTTCCCAAAAGTATTTAAAAAAAATAGAAGTGAAAGTGGAAGAGAAAATAAAAGTAGAAGTGGGGTTTATAAAACCCATTTATACACCCATGGAAGTATTGTATAATTTTATTTAATATTTATATTTATATATATATATTGTGAAAATACCTACTCAAATGGAAAATCCTCTCTCCTCATGAAACAACCATGAGAAACAAACAACATCACCCATTTTTTCTGCCCACCACTAGAAACAACCACAACACCATTGGAAACAACTGCAATGGCACTACCATTAACCAGATCTATCGAAACCTATTACCAAAACCCTATTGGAGAATACATGTGTGTGTGTGTGTGCGTCAAAAGGAAAAGAGAGAAAAAGAGGTCCCACATTGCTCAAATAAATGAAGACCAAAGAGTATAAATATTAACATGTGATTATGGAGGAGCAAAATGGACCTAGGAAGAGAATGGGCTCGTGCTCACAAAACTGGACAAAAACTGGGCCAATTCAGTTGAAATCCGTCGAATTCCCCCCTGCGTGCAAAAATATACCCGGGGTTGGACACTTTTTTGCCGTTGTCGGAAATTATATTTTAGAAAATAAAAGAAATTTAAATAGTCTTCCAAAAAATCCATGTTTTTAAGGCTTCGGTTATGAATTCATGGTGTAAACGTTTTGAACGTTGGTCGTCCGCTCCTATCCTTCATTAACCAGTATTATTTTTTTTAATTTGATTGTCGGAAACAGCCCAACGTTCAAAACGTTCTCATTAATGTCATTAAGGGAGGTTCAATGTTCAGCTGCTTCTGGCGCCTATAAATAGGGAGGCTTAATCAGAAGTTCAGTACACTAAGCTCGCTTACATCTTCGGAGCTCTTCTCTTCCTCTCTGAATTCTTCTGGGTTTGGTTTTCACTGTTCTGGTTCCTGCTTATCGCAGAAGAGTCCGTTCAATCCTGGGGAGTGTCGTCTTGTGGTGGAATAACTCTTAAGGATAGTGTCCTTATGCACGGCTCGGATTATTTTTACTCTAACAAATTATTAATTTGCAGTTAACAATCTTGAGAGTTAAAGAGTCACAACAGACCAACGTTGCTGTTTTTGATAGTCCTACCAGTGCTGGTGTGAGTGTTATATCCTTCATTCCACTAGCACTGCCTCCGATGCCGCTATCTAGGCCACCACCAGATGTTTCAAAAATTGAAGTCTTTGATGGGAAAAATTTTAGAAGGTGGCAAGAGTGTGTCTACTCTATTATTGACATGCATGGAGTTGTTGCTGCGCTCACTCAGTCTAAACCTTCATCAGATGCTGACCAAAGTCAAAGGACTGTTTGGGATTATGCCAACAAGGTATGCCGGAATACCATCATTAACACCTTATCTAACGATTTGTTCAATGTGTACTATGTGTACAAAGAAGTAAGCAAAATTTGGGAATCACTAATTGCAAATGATACCGCTGAGGACGTTGGAAAGCAAAAGTTCGTCGTCGGAAATTACTACAAATGGGAGATGATTGAGGACAAAGATATCAAGCTGCAAATTAATGAGTATCACAAGCTATTAGAGGAGTTGCGTGCTGAAAAAATCAACCTACCTGATGAGTTCATTGCTGGAGTTCTGATCAAGAAACTACCAGAATCATGGAAAGACTACAAGCAACAATTGAAGCACAAACAAAAAGAATTGTCACTATCAGATCTGATTACTCACATCATAATCGAGGACATTAACCGGAAGGAGATACAAGCTGCAAAAGGCAAGGAGATTGTCTCAAAAGCAAATCTGGTAGAGACAAAGCAGCACGGTAAGAGGTATAACTCTAAAACAAAACCTGACTACAAGCCCAAAAGTTCTAACCCAAGTTCAAAAAGAAAGGTAGTTGCTTTGTTTGTGGAAAACTAGGCCACCATGCTACTCAATGCAGGAAGAAGGCTAGAAATGACAATCCTCCTAAGGCTAATCTGGTTCAAGGAGATGAAGAAGATGAAATCATTGCAGCGGTCATTTCTCAAGCTCTCTTGGTATCCGATGTGAAGAAATGGGTGGTAGACTCTGGGGCTACCAGGAACATTTGTGCAAATCATGAGCTGTTTTCTTCCTATAGTCCTATCAAGGAAGGAGAAGATCGTATTTACCTTGCTGATTCCCGAACTGCAAAAGTTTTGGGAAAAGGAAAGGTTGAACTGAAGCTCACATCTGGAAAGACTTTATCACTCAATGATGTTCTTCATGTGCCTGATGTTAGAGCTAATTTAATTTCTGTAGCTCTATTGAGCAAAGCTATGGTTAAGGTGTCATTCGAATATGATAAGATCGTAATGATAAAAAATAATGTGTTTGTTGGGAAGGGTTATTGTACTCAAGGCTGTTTGTAGTCAACATTTCTAACATGAATGAAAATGCATCATCTTCTGCTTACTTGTCTGTGTTCATGATTAATTCTTTTGATATATGACATGCTCGCTTAGGACATGTTAGTAAGTCATATTTAAAGAAAATACAAAAACTTGGTTTAATTTCTGAAATTAACAAAAATTTTCTAAATAAATGTGAAATTTGTGCAAAAGCTAAGTTAACTAAAAAATCTCATTTTTCTGTACAAGGAGAAACTGAATTACTTAGTTTAATACATACTGATTTGGGGATTTGAAACAAACTATGACAAGAGGTGGCAAAAAGTATTATGTAACTTTTATTGATGATTTTTCAAGATATACTAAAGTATATTTATTGAGAAATAAAGATGAAGCTTTTGATAAATTTCTTTTATATAAAGCTGAGGTAGAAAATCAATTAACTAAAAAGATTAAAAGAGTTAGATCAGATAGAGGAGGAGAATTTGTTTTATTTAATAATTTTTGTGAAAATGAAGGAATAATTCATGAAGTAACCCCTCCATATTCACCTGAGTCAAATGGAGTAGCAGAAAGGAAAAATAGAACTTTAAAAGAAATGATGAATGCTATGCTTATAAGTTCTTCTACACCAGATAATTTATGGGGTGAAGCTTTGTTATCTGCATGTTTCTTACAAAATAGAATACCTTATAAGAAAACAAATAAGATACCTTATCAATTATGGAAAGGACATACACCAAATTTAAAATATTTGAAAGTGTGGGGGTGTCTTGCAAAAGTTTTATTACCTGATCTTAAGAAAAGAAAAATTGGTTCTAAAACTTCTGATTGCATGTTTATTGGATATGCTAAACATAGTGCATCTTATAGATTTCTAGTTTTAAAAAGTGAAATTCTTAATCAAAACACTTATTGAAACTAAAGATGCAGAATTTTTTGAGCATATTTTTCCATTGAAAGTTCAACATATTTCTCAAACTGCAGAAAATTTACTTCCTTCATCAAATCAAAATGAAAATTCTGATGAAAATTTGAGGAGAAGTAAAAGACAAAGGAAAGAAACTTCTTTTGGAAATGATTTTTATACTTATTTGGTACAAAATGAGCCATCAAAATTTTCTGAAGCTATTTCATCTTCTGATGCTCATTTTTGGATAGAAGCTATTAAAACTGAGATTGATGCTCTTAATCAAAATAAAACTTGGATTTTACTAGACTTGCCTCCAGGAGCAAAGCCTATTGGTTGTAAATGGGTCTTTAGAAAGAAATATAATCCTGATAGATCCATTAACAAATATAAAGCGAGTCTAATAGCTAAGGGATTTACTCCAAAACAAAATGTTGATTATTTTGATACTTTTTCTCCAGTGACAAGAATTTCTTCTATTAGAATGTTGATTGCTCTAGCCTCAGTTTATAAATTATTTATTCATCAAATGGATATTAAAACAGCTTTCTTAAATGGTGATTTAGAAGAGAAAATTTATATGGTGCAACCTGAAGGGTGTGTTGCTCCTGGACAAGAAAATAAAGTTTGTAAACTTGTTAAATTATTGTATGGATTGAAATAAGTACCCAAACAATGGCATAAAAAACTTGACCAAGTCTTAACGAGTGATGATTTTTCTACTGTTGAAGTAGAAAGATGTGTTTACACAAAAGTTATGAATGATGGTTGTGTGATTATCTGTTTATATGTTAATGACATGCTCATTTTTAGTACAAGCATGAATGTTGTGATTGAAACTAAAAGGTTTCTTTCTTCAAAGTTTGATATGAAAGATATGGGTGAAGCTAAGGTGATATTAGGTGTTAAGATCATAAGGAGTGAATATGGCATTTTACTATCTCAAGAACATTATGTTGAAAAAATCCTTAAAAAATTTGAATTCTTTGAAAAAAATACCTATAAGCACTACTTATAATGCTAGCACCAAATTAGTTAAAAATAAAGGTGATCCGATATGTCAAACTATATATGCACAGATTATTGGAAGTCTATTGCATTTAATGAATTACACCCGACCTGATATAGCGTATGCTGTGTGTAGATTGAGTAGATATACTCACTGTCCAAGTACTGAACATTGGTTAGCTTTGAACAGATTAATGAGTTATTTGAAAGGTACCATAAACTATGGTATATTTTATAGTGGTTTTCCCGTTGTATTAGAAGGATACAGTGATGCTAACTGGATCTCAGATTCAGAAGAGACCAAATCCACTAGTGGCTATGTATTCACTCTTGGTGGTGGTGTAGTAACCTGAAAATCAACTCAACAAAATATTATAGCAAGATCCACTATGGATTCAAAGTTCATTGCTCTGGAACTGGCTAGTAATGAGACTGAGTAGTTGAAAATTTTCTTGCCAAATATTCCATTAGGTGAAAAATCAATACCATCAGTGTCATTATATTGTGATAGTCAATCAGCAATATCCGTTGCTAAAAATAAGACCTATAATGGCAAAAGTAGGCACATTCGTTTGAGACATAATATTATAAGACAGCTGTTGAAAAATGGTGTTATATTGATCAATTTTGTAAGGTTAGAATTAAATATGGCAGACCCCCTAACCAAACCTTTAGGGAAAAAACAAATTTTGGAAATATCGAGGGGAATGAGACTTAAGCCAATTTAAAAATTAACAATGATGGTAACCCAACTTCTGTGATTGGGGATCCCATGAAGGAGGTTCATATGGGTAAAAACAAGTCATTTGTTAGTTCTACTAACACTTTATTATTTTTTGTCCCTTCCTATGATATGAGAAAAGTGTTAAGATGCATTATTGGCGAGGCTGAGTAAAAACTCTTAATGATTTCATATTTCTTAAGGATGGTGTGTTCATTGTAGACACACTTGATGAAATCACCTATATGAATGTGGAGTGGAACCGCTCATATGAAATCATGGCAAAAATCTCTAGAGCATTCATTAAAATCAGGCACGCCCACGACCATAGTTTAAAGCGCAAAACTGCGATAATAGTGGAAATCATGGGGGTATAAGTTGGTTCTTAAGGCCGCTAGTATACAACAAAGAATTGTTAGTTCATAGAAGCTATAAGCTTCACTGACAACTCTGTGTACTAAGCTTTATTAGTCTAGATATGGTTCATAGTCTGTAAGACACCATATTCGAAATGCTTATACTTATTCAAATAATAGTGATCTTTTGACACACGTGTGGGGGATTGTTGGAGAATACATGTGTGTGTGTGTATCAAAAGGAAAAGAGATAAAAAGAGGTCTCACATTGCTCAAACAAATGAAGACCAAAGAGTATAAATACTAACATGTGATTATGGAGGAGCAAAATGGGCCTAGGAAGATAATGGGCTCGCGCGCACAAAACTAGACAAAAACTGGGCCAATTCAGTTGAAATCCGTCGATTTCCCCCCTGCGTGCGAAAATATACCCGGGGTTGGACACTTTTTTGCCGTTGCCAGAAATTATATTTTAGAAAATAAAAGGAATTTAAATAGTCTTCCAAAAAATCCATGTTTTTAAGGCTTCGGTTATGAATTCATGGTGTAAACGTTTTGAACGTTGGTTGTCCGCTCCTATCCTTCATTAACCAGTATTATTTTTTTTTAATTTGATTGTCGAAAACAGCCCAACGTTCAAAACGTTCTCATTAATGTCATTAAGGGAGGTTCAATGTTCAACTGCTTCTGGCGCCTATAAATAGGGAGGCTTAATCAGAAGTTCAGTACACCAAGCTCGCTTATATCTTCGGAGCTCTTCTCTTCCTCTCTGAATTCTTCTGGGTTTAGTTTTCACTGTTTTGGTTCCTGCTTATCGCAGAAGAGTCCGTTCAATCCTGGGGAGTGCCGTCTTGTGGCGGAATAACTCTCAAGGACAGTGTCTTTGTGCACGGCTCGGATTATTTTTACTCTAACAAATTATTAATTTGCAGTTAACAAACCCATCGTGCCAGGAATCTTGAACCCATCATTGAAGCATTGTTGAAGACTAGATTCATCGAACCAACAAACCCCAACGCCTTCTTCTTCTTTGCTCATTGGTGGTTTAGATGTGGTCTACAATAATCGATGGTGATTCATGGTGGCTTGCAAAAATCGTTGGAGGTTCACGTTGAAGAACAGATCTGCCATAACCCATATGGGTCACAAATGGTCGTCGCCAGTGGCATCTCTATAACGCATAGATCTAAGCATCAGTCACAAATGGTCGTCACCAGTGGTTGTTGCTATTGCTCGATGAAGATCGGTCTCTCTCTAGCAAGCCATGGATTTGAAATTGGTGGTGAGGTAAGAGAATTGGTGTGTTGAGGTTGACGTTATAATGAGAACATGGTATTGGTTCCATGGAATTTTGATGGAACTGGATTCCATGTGCAACTAATATCCCACACACCAAACAAATTTAATTTAGACTTCCGTCTCCGTTTCCATTTCTAAAGCCGGAGTTTTAGTATACCAAACAAGGCATAAATGTTATATATTCATATATATATATATATATTGATTCATAATTGGATTTTGTGCTATTTTAATTAATTCAAGTTGTAAGTTCCATGATAAAATTTGCATTGTACTCCTTTGATTCATAAAAATTGTCATTTTAAAACTTTAAAGATTTTTCACAATATTTTTTTACTTTAAAATTTCAATGAAATATTCATTATTTATGTTATTATTTTTTTCATTTATTAATATCAAATAGATCATTTAAAAAGACATTTAAATTAAGGTCATTTTAGTAAAATGTTATCAAATTTTATAATATTTTATATCATTTAATGACTTTTTGATATGTATGAGAAATCCTATAAAATGACAATTTTTAGGAATTGAAGAAAGTATATATGAAGTATGAACTAATAATAATGAGAAACTTAAACGGTGTATGAAAATTAGATTAAAAAAAAACTAATAATACCTGACATCATTAAGAAAAGAAAATTAAAAGAATGACCTTTTTAAGAAAAAAAGGGTTTAAAAATGAAACTTTTTTTGTCTTTGATAAATTCATGGTAATAGTTATTCTCACATTGAAGCTTCAAATCAAGCAAAACTCACAAGTAAAAAAAAAAATGACAAAAACAGTTTTACGTAAGATGTTGAATGTTACATTCGAAGAATTTCGAATTTGAGAAAGAAACAAATTACCTCACAATCGATAGAGAAATGTCAAGTACCATGGTTAAATTAATTGCTTTAATTAAGTCTTAATCATATCTACCTTCTAATTCCCCTTCTTTTGTCTCTGCATAATTGGAAAAAAGTGCGAACACGTTTGGCTAACTCAGTAGATTCCATTTCTTTTGTGGATCACATTTCTTTTAGGTTCTTATAATTATTATTTATTTCCTTTTATTATTTAAATTAGAGACACAAACGTATTTTTACACTAGCAAAAATTTTTCATTTATTTCACTTTTTCCATTAATCTTATTGTATGCTGTGTGCGGTCAGTAAATTATTCTTTTTTTTTTCCATCAAAGAGACATATTAAATTACGAAGTACACTTCTCTATCTCCATGAATTAATTACATTATCCTCCCTTAAATCAAATTTAGTGTATTATTGATCTTTTACTCCTTGATAAAATGAAAGATAAGTTATACAATTGCATCATTGATCAAATAGTCTTAAATCTGTGTCTTCCAAATAAAAAAAAATTATATTAGAAGAGTTATCCCATTTAAATCTAATAATACTCAAACCTAACCCTATATGTACTAGATGATTATATAAAAAAAAAATAGTCTCATATCTATATATAAATAGGCATTAAATATGTAATTATCAATATAATTAAAGTCATTTTTTAAAACTTTAAATTAAATAAAAAATTTATCCTTGAACAAAAATAATAACATTAAAATAAAGATTTAAAAAATATAGTTGTGAATGAGTTATACTTCTAAGTTTCACGTATCAAGTGTTAATTAGATTCATTCTGCGTATTCTCCAGATTAAGAAGTCAATATTCTTTTATAGTGCATGCAGAACACATTAATTGTTTCGTTTATAATGAAATTCTGAATCCTTTGACAATTTTGATATATTTTATCTTAAAGAGGATTCAGCATTTATAAGAATTGTGTAATTTAAACCAAGATACATTGTAAGGATAATTTATCCTTCAAATAATGGGAAAAAGAAGCGACAAAAATGGGAACAAGATAATTGTCAGAGAGATTAAAAAGGAAAAGGAAAAAGAAAAAGAAAAGCAAGCGAAAAAATTATTAAAAGTAAAAGAATAGACTTTGTTTGGAATGGAAGAAAAATAAATGAGAAAAATACTATGAGAAAAAAATATGTAGGAACTTAGATAAAAGGGTATCTAGATTTCTTCTTATTTTATTCTCGAATTTTTCTCTTCCTTTTATTTTTCACCTCATCCGAACGGAGAATAAGAGAGTAGTAGATACATCAAAACTAATTGAAAGCCTCACCACAGAAAATTCTGATAAAGAGACAAAACAAGGAAGAAAGAATTTTCCATGAAGATGAAAATATATTCATTAATTAATTAGCCGCTTCATAGACGGCCACAAGAAAACAACCTTATTTTCATCAGCCGGCTAGCTGTATCAATATTGCCAGCTCAATCATGTCCAATCTCATTCTTATTCCCTTCCCCTTTAAAATCATCATCGTTGGCTTCCAAGTCATATATATCTTCTATAACTATATAGAAATACAATTATTTCAATTTTTTTTTCTTGCTCTTAGTTTCTCTGCAACTTCCATGGCGAAAAACAACAGCAACAAGAACAGTAGTAACCCTAAGGCCATTAACAGTACTAGCACTAGTGTGACTACCACCACCACCACGACGAAGAAACGAACGAGGAGAAGTGTCCCTAGAGATTCACCTCCTCAACGTAGCTCAATATACAGAGGAGTCACTAGGTGTGTGTGTGTTTTCTGCACTTGACTTGATCTGTAATATTTCCTTTTTCTTCACATGATCAAATGATGTAAAATGGGTGATACGATCGATCTTCAGACACCGATGGACAGGACGGTATGAAGCTCATTTATGGGACAAGAATTGTTGGAATGAGTCGCAGAACAAGAAAGGAAGACAAGGTACGACGTAGCTTTAGCCCGATCGATCAGTATATATTTTCATGTTTATCTTGCATGCAGATATGTATATATATATATATATATGTACGTAACTTTGCTGATATATGTTTCCCTAATTTCCATGGCATTGCGCGGTGGGGTGCTTCAAATATAAATTTCAGTCTATCTTGGTACGTATAGCATAGTGATTAAGGATTCCTAGGTCACTATTTTTCTTAAGGCAATTAAAACCAAAAGAATCTCTTAGAATAATTAATTCATCCTTATATATGTGGTATATCATCAGGAGCTTATGATGATGAAGAGGCTGCAGCACATGCTTATGATTTAGCAGCATTAAAGTACTGGGGTCGAGATACCATACTTAACTTTCCGGTTCGTATAATTAAGATCATCATTTAATTAAGGAAAGGAAATATTTAAAAAAAAAAAAGACAAAAGCCTAGGTTCATTATATAATTTTCATTTGTCTGTCGATTGCAGTTATCGACCTACCTCAACGAAATGAAAGAAATGGAGTGTCAATCAAGGGAAGAGTATATTGGATCATTAAGAAGGTAAAGTTTTTTTTTTTTTAATTTAGAAAATATAATTGAAAAGATATTTGTACAGTTAGCAATTGTATATATTTTAAGGAAGTATGCCCAAAAAAAACATTGCAGGAAAAGCAGCGGTTTTTCTCGTGGAGTTTCTAAATACAGGGGTGTGGCAAGGTACGTATACGTAATATATATATATATATATATATGACAATCATGTGCAATACTATATATAAAACCCCATACATAATTTTAGTTTAAATTAATTTCATGGTTATGTTTTTTAATGATCAGACATCATCATAATGGAAGATGGGAAGCCCGCATTGGAAGAGTTTTCGGCAACAAGTATCTTTATCTAGGGACTTATGGTAAGAGCACTTTTTATATGTTAAAAATACACATTTACATTTACTAATTAATTATCATATAAGTTATTAATTCATGTTTATTTACTATCTATTAGTCTATATATAAGATGCAAGCTGGTTTTTGTGACTACATAAGCAGTTGATTACACCTAATTAGAAGGAATAATTAAAATGGATATCAACATATGGGAAATATTTCAGGTATATAATGTATATTATATATACGAATTTCCCATAATGTACGTTCATAATTGATGCTCATAATGTGTATATTATCCTATATATGGTTATCTAAATTTATTTAACAGTTGATAGTACTAACAATAGTTAAAACGGATCAATATTATGGGAAATTCAGATATATACGTACTATACGAAAATAAACATGTACTCTCGTATTACCTTGAATCTGTTCCCAAAAAACAAATATTGTCCCTCTCCATGCATGCGTGGCAAAATTTAAACATGTAACATCATCCCACGCAGTCAATTGTTTGGAATTGGGCCAACCTCCCTAACCGATTTGTCAACTTATCCTTCTCGTATTATTCGTATGTAATGATAATGATATGTCAATTACTATATTATACTATACTATAAAGTATCAGTAGTATATTAAATATTAAATTAATATTAATTGACAATGATCTTTTATTCTACATTCTTTGCTAAATCCATAATTTTTTCTAACTTTTGCAGCTACCCAGGAAGAAGCTGCCACGGCGTATGATATGGCGGCGATTGAATACCGTGGGCTTAATGCTGTCACAAATTTTGACCTAAGTCGTTACATTAAGTGGCTTAAGCCCAAAATTAATAATGACATCAACATCATTAACATCACTAATAATAATAATAATAATCTTCTTTGCGACTCTAACCCTAACTGTGATACTATAACACTACCAAACCCTAATTTTCAAGAACAGGGACTCACCTTCTTCTCGGGCCAGCCGGAGTCATTCAGCAGTGGAGATGAAACCACCACCCTGCTTAACACTCAGTCACGGCAGACAACCGCCACGTCAGCCCTTGGGCTCCTGCTTCAGTCGTCGAAGTTTAAGGAGATGATGGAGATGACGTCCGCCGCCGATTTGGCGGTGGTGGCGCCGCCAACGCCAGAGGAGGAGTCTAATAAGTTGCCGTCGTGCACGTTTCCCGAGGATATTCAGACCTACTTTGAGTGTGAAGGCTCCAATGGGTATGGAGAAGGGGATGATCATACCATTTTCAGTGAGCTCAATTCGTTTGTTCCCCCTATGTTCCACTACTATGACTTTGAGGCATGAAGGAAGATGAAGTGGCGGCTCTATGCACAGAGAAATTCTACAGTCATTTAATTATGCATTATTCATTTGAAGGGATACACATAGAATAATCAAACTCCGTATGAGATACGAACACTTTTTTCTTTACAATTAATTTTTTCCAGTTTTTTTTTATGACCACATGAACGATAGCTTTGTTTTTGGTTTCTAACTGTGGATCTGGAAGACTGATCTTTGTTGGTGGCAAAACATTGATCAGATGATGACGAAGGAAGAAGAACGTAATTATTTTTCGGAAAATTCAATTTTTCTTCATGTGGTGAAGAAGATGATGAGATGGAATATTGGGGCAAACTTTTTCTTTGATTTTCTGATATTGATTTGTTGAAGTTGTAAAGAAAATAAGAAAAAAAAATGTAGGCATTTGTTAGTGATCTAATTTCTCATCATTAATAAATGGTACTCTGTATCATCTTCGATCTTTCTATATTCTTGGGGCATGGTTTTCTCTTTTAAATTTCTTGATACATGGTTACATGTTCTCTTTAGGAGCTGAAGACAACGAGTCAATGCTCCATCATTTTTAACAATGAATCCAATTTTTGCCTAATGAAAATATTTTTTTATTAGAAAAATATCCATTTAATATGAAAACTTTACTGGATCTTTAAACCTCATGATATATTTACATTTACAAGTGAGAGGAAAGATCGAGGAAGAAAATAAAATATTATTATAAGTATTTTTATTTTAAATCCAAATTTAATATTTTTTATTAAAATATTTGACTTGAAAAGTAATAAAAAGAAGGGTGAAAGTATATATTTGATTTCTTAATTTTGAAGCAGATTTAATTTTAACCCTTTAACTTTTAAAAGTTTTATTATAATCTTATAACTTTAAAAATGTGGTAAAAAACTTTCTAAATTTAACACTATTGAACAAATTAACAGAAAATTTACTTAAATTCATCTAATCACTATTATTATACATTAATTAATATAATAATTATAATTATCATTTTTTAGGTTCAAAATAAATAATCAGTACCTTAGGAAAATAAAAAAGTTAAAAAATATGTTAATTTAAGATATTAAAAATTATAACCTTAGAATAAATTATTTTTAAAATATTGGTAAAATGTTTAAAATTATTATATTAAAATGAATAATTTTTATTTATTTTAGACAAGTTGACAAGTTAAAAAATTTAACTTGAGATTGTAAAATATAAAAATAAATATTTATTTTTTATAATAAAAATATTTTAATATCTTAAAATAAATATTTAAAACCTATAAATAAAATGTTTGATTTTAATAATGTAATCTTTAACTTCTTCCGTTTACATATTTTTAAAGTAATAAATATTTAAGCCTTAAAATTATTTTTGTTTTAATTTTTATATTAATTGATACATAACAATATTAATGATGTGACTTTTAAATAGGTAAATTATTATTTTTTATTAGTTTATTTAACGGTGTTAAAGAATTAGAAAGTATTTAGTTACATGTTAATAGTTAAAGGATTAATATGAAATATAATAAAATTAAAAAATTAAAATAAAACTTGCTTTAAAATTAAAAGATAAAAAGTATTTTTTACCTAAAAAAAAAAGTATTTATGAAAATAGAAATTAAAAGTATTCATATTATAATTTTACTTTTTAGGTTTACTTCCATTCCATTCCCAAATTAACTCAACCTAGAGGAGTGCAAGCACGTGGTCACGTGACTACAGTGGTTGCAAATTGATTGTACAGTAAAAAGAGAATATCAATATATATGAATAGAAAAACAGACATGCCTAATGCATACGGCAAATAGTTCTCTCCTTTATGGTTTTCCTAAACCTCTTTTGCATTGCAGGCAAAATGTTTGAAAAAATGTCAGAAACAGAGTATATATATATCCCATTACAAGACCTTTAGCATTCATCCTACTAAATTCAATGCAGTTGTTAGCAATCTAAAGTACGCTAGAATGAAAGAGAATGACCAATTAGGAAGCATCAAAAGGTGATGCAAGAAATGATTTCTGCACAAAGTGTAGCCATGCAAGTTAAGGATCATTAAGGCTCTGCAATTAGTGTCTGATCTAAGTAATCCCAGACAACAAACATTACCGTCCAGATTAAGAAAAGGTTTCTGACAAAGTGGCAGAGTATCAATGTTTGCCTCCTGTTTTTAGTTTTGTTCATATGTTGCCCTTTAGGTATATTAAGAATTAATACAATGGAGAGTTGATTGCCGATTTAATCCTAATTGCTAAACCCATTCTCCAAACCGCGCCCTCCACCCCCCCCCCAACTACCCCCACACAACGCAATTGTTCTCCCATTTGTTTCATTATCCCTTGGTTGCAATTACAGTTAGCTGTTTCTTGATCCCAACGGATTCAATATAAAGGAAAATTGTTCAGGTAGTGCATGTAATCCCTCCACTCTGAATTATTCACTTGCAGTTTTCTTTCATTCTCGTTTTTTTATGTCTGCAATGAAAGACTCATTACTGAGCATCAAATGTTTGTGAAAATGCTAACTTTTGTGGCTTTACCTCCTTTCTGTAGCATTTGACTTCTGGATATACAAAAATATGCACGTATCTCTAATCCCAGGACAACTACAAGACCTATGGGATCTCTGGGGCCTAGAAGCACTTGTGCTTTCCAGCTTCACTTTGCAGCTTATTCTCACAGTTTATGGCAGCCGCAGAAAGGACATTCCAGGTATATGGATTAGACTAACTGTTTGGTCCTCTTATTTACTTTCTGCTTCCCTTGCGAGAATCATCCTAGGCAAGCTCACTGTAATACCTGAAAGTGACCCAGATGAAAGAAATATCAGAAGAGAACTCAAGGCATTATATGCACCATTACTTCTGGTGCAAACAGGAAACCCAGATGCCATAACTGCATACTCCATTGAAGATAATAGATTGGGAGTAAGACAGCTTCTTGGCCTTGTTTTCCAAGTTGCTATAGTCATATGGATTATTATCAAGAGCTGGACACATTCTTGGCTCTCATATCTTTACTTGCCATTGTTTGTGTCTGGTCTAATTAAATATGGGGAACTTGTGTGGGCTTTGAGGTCAGCTCTATGTAAGAGATCTGGAATAATCACTGTTGAGGAAATTGACAAAGAAGCAAGCATGCCTGCATTGTTTAGAATGCTTCCTCACAATATCCCCAACATAGAACTGATCTTAAAGGCTTATTACCGCTTTTTCTCGTTGAAGCCTCACCGTGAGAACTGGCTCTACCTGCCTCTGTATGAGTCTCTTCCCCATACGTCCATTGATGATTATGAGCCAGAGGAGATTTTCCAGATGACAGATGTTGAACTGAGCTTCATGTATGATGTGCTGTACACTAAAGCACCTATAATCTACACCAAAGAAGGTTTTATTCTTCGTGCTGTCAGTTTCTTCAACTTAGTTCTAACTTTGTGTGGATTCTCAATCATATTCAGACATGCTTTTGTTCACCATTTGAAAGCATGGTTTATAGTTGGGGTGCTAGCAGGAGCTGTGCTTCTTGAGGCTTACCAGATTGCACAATTACCCTTCTCAGACTGGGCAATAATTCAAATGATAAAGCACCGAAACCTTCCGCTTGTAACACCATGCTTGAGGATTCTAGGCCACCGAGCAAACACTTGGAAAAGATGGTCAAATACTTTACCACAGTTCAGCTTGCTGAGCTTTTGCCTCCATGACAAGCCCCTGAAATGCAGCAAGATTCTCAGGTTTCGTAGCTTTGACAAGGCGCTCAAGAAACACAGACACAGGACTCGTTTAAAACTGCCTCAAGAATTGAAAGTTCTGATGGTTCAAGAAATGAGACTCATAGATGCAGAAAGAGGACTAAAGCCGTTCAACCAAAGAGGAGAATGGTCACTTGGAAGGTATGGTTGCCTCAATGAATTCAAATGGAGTGTTAAAAGAGACTTTGACAAGAGCATCACCATATGGCACATAGCAACAGATATCTGCTACTACTCAGATGATCAACGCAATACAACCACAGATTCCAAAACCCAGATGGGAAAATTGTTGTCAAATTACATGATGTACCTTCTGGCCATGCGTCCTCATATGCTGTCCATGGCAACAGCAACCATAATATTTCGACACGCCTATGACAAGCTCAAGGCCTTCATGCAGAAAGAACGGCTGATCAAAGATGAAGGTGAAGTGTGCAGGATTCTGAGGATGGAAAGCCTTTATTCAATTTCAAACTCTGAAAGGAGCTCAGAAACTGTGGTTACGTTGAAATGGAATATTTTAAGGGATGCTCAAAGACTGGCAAGGAATCTGATGGTGAGGGAAAATAGATGGCGTATTATATGCAGTGTGTGGGTGGAGATGTTGTGTTATGCTGCTGCTAATTGCTCTGCAGATGAACATTCTGAGCAAATAAGGAGAGGTGGGGGTCTGATTACTCATGTCTGGATTCTCTTACTACACAAGACTGATAAATATCACATCAGTGACTAACACTGACACTAACATAT
Source organism: Adenanthera pavonina (assembly GCA_026686845.1). Lineage (NCBI taxonomy): Eukaryota > Viridiplantae > Streptophyta > Magnoliopsida > Fabales > Fabaceae > Adenanthera > Adenanthera pavonina. The sequence goes on along the minus strand of JAIVEN010000019.1, from coordinate 23,632,778 downwards.
TTGCTTGTGGAGTATTAGCGGCTACGTATTCTGTATTCTATCAGTGTGTCTCATAAGGAATTTTTTGTGCTTTGTTACTCTGATGCTATTTTCTCACTAATTGGTTTGTACCCTTCTGTGTCACCACTTTAGAGATTTCTTTTTCTTTTATGATATGACTAGTTTTACCGTTTTCATATAATTTGAATATAAGGATATGCTCTTCATCAGGAATGAAATTCAGAACAAGTATTTTAGATGAACATTGTTGATAATGAACTGAGCTGCATGTCTTCATAATAGCTATGCTGGTCAGCCTTAAAAGGGTCATCCCACTTGTTAATAAAGGCTCAGCCTTAAAATGACATCTGTGTTGAAATAAAACTTGTTCATAATAGCTGTGGGTTTCGTTATTGTTTTCACTATTTTTATATAGTAATATTTAAATTCAATTAAGTATTATCTGGTTTGAACAAGATCAACTAAATTTACCTTAAGCTCTAAGATTAATTTTACGTAATTAAATAATCAAATCACACTTATATTTGTGGTTTTTAAAATAGTCTTTATTTATTTTTTTGTCAAAGACAATACTTTAATTTTGCCTATGGATGAAATAGTTTTCAAGTTATATTTAATAGTGACTCTTATAAGGTTATTTAAGGTTAGTTTTAAGGTTAGTTTAAGTGGAAAGAATGAAGTGAGATGTGTGTAGTGATTAGGGTTCAAATCCTCATAATATAAAAAAATAAATAAAACAAAAACTCTTATAGAATGCAATATTTCTATAAAATTTTTTATGATAAAGTTAAAGTCAACATAAAAGACAAACAATAGATAAATAATTAACGACACACACTAAAAAATATGTCTGTAACTTATAAAATTTAGAGTGTAGATATATAATGATAATTTTATTAAGTTGTCAACAATAAATAACAGTCATATGACTATTATAGTTTATTTATTAAATAAAATTCAAAATGTATTACAAGGTGTTCATATTTGTTTTTATTTGTAAATAACTGGTAAATGATTTGTCATACAAATTTTAAAAAGAGGGAGACTCGATTCCGTAATACATAGTCCCTCTAATGCTAAATATTTGTTGCCTTGATTTTATAGATAATGTCTTTTTCATAATATTAAGTAGTGTTTATTATATATTTAAAAAAATATTTATATTTAATTTATTTTAAAAAAAGAGATCAAGATTAAATAATAATAATTTAAGAAGAAGATTATAAATTTTAAAAAAATTAAAAATAAACAATTAACTAACTTTAATTATCATTCTTAATTTACTTGATTAATTTAAAAATCTACTATATTATAAATTCGAGTGAGTAGTAGAATAGTATAGTTAAAATAACTACTCGAGTCTCATAGCTTTATAAATGGCGGTTTTATTTAATGGCACTTTCTGCACCAAAATTCAAATTCGGCGCCACCTATATTTAGCGCAAGTTAGCAATCTGACGCTAAGGACAATACCGTAAATAAAACCGCTTTAAATGTATACTTCAGTAATTTCACGAGTGCACCCTTCTACAATTGCAAAAGACAATTTCCCGCTCATTTCGTCTTTCCTCATCCTCAATCTCATTCCTTGCCTCCATGTCTGAGTCTCCCTGTTCTTGCAAGATTCTAGGGTTCTTGATCTTCTCATCATGCCAGATTTAGGAAATTTATCGCTCTCAGAAGCTCTAGAGCTACCTCATTGCCCTAGCCTTAGTGCCCCTCCCGAGCCATCTGATCTCACCAGCTCTTTGTACACGGTCCCAGTTAAAACCCTAGGTAATTGTTACATTTCCAACCACACTCTTCTATTCTCGGTTCTTCAGCAGGATGAGGCCCAGAGTGGAAATGAATTTAGGGTTTCAAAGCGGAGCCGTGGTTCTTTGGATCCAGTCAAGAAGGCAGCCAATGACAAGGGATCAGAGGATAACGTGAAAGATTGGTCTGAGAAGAAGATAGATTCCGGGTTCTGCAGACTCAGCTGCACTCTTCCATTTCTTGTTGGTGCTCCAAAGATGGTATTGTTTATTTTACTTTCTTCTATTTTTCTTTGGGCTCTTTTCTTTTTTGGACGCTGGGAAGAATATGGAATAGAAAAATATAGTACATTGTGGAAATTCTTTTTTTTATACTCATTTAATCGTTTAATTGCACTATTCTCTCTTTACTAATCACTCTTGATATAAATGGTGAAACTTATAATCTTGAAGAACTGAAGTTGATTGATTGGGACTGATGAAAATTGTATGTCTTGTGTAGCAATAGGATATCACTTATAAAAGTGCGAGTTTACTGCCTAATATTATATTTGGTGATCAAGCTGGATAACTTGGCTGGCTAATACTCTTAATGAGTCATGACGTACAAGTGACTGGCATATTTAGTATGTTAGCGTAATTGTATTTGTGTACTTGAAAATGAAGCTTTAAATCAAGTTCCTTTATGATTCTATTAATTTTCTAATATCTATGTTACATGATATAAATATAATCACTACTTACTCTGATGGTTTCTATTTTTGTTTTCTTTTAATGTATCTGGATTCAGGCTGAATGTCTTTTTTGTCATCGTTTTGTCTACCCTGGGAATGAGGTTTTATGTTCTGTTCGTGGCTGTGAAAGGGTCTACCACGTGGAATGTGCAAAAGAAGCTGGTGGGATCTTGAATATCAAAAAGTTCAAGTGCCCACATCATGTAAGTTTTTGGTTAATTTAACATCAATATCTTGTTATAGGCAGTGATATCCAGTTCCATGTACACTGCTCTAATGTGAGACGATCATGGGCATGTGGACTTTACTTTTTGGCACCTCTAAAATGCTTCACATTAGGACTGCGTTTCATGATCAATTAGGAGTTAATTATGCTGGTTTTAATTGTATCCCTACAAATGAATTTCACCCAAGATTTATATGCAACAAATGGGAGTGTGATTGTTACTTGAGAGATAGGGATTGGGTTTCTATATATACGTGTGTTGTGTGTGTATAGGCTGTGTATCAAACGAAAGGATAGATCTTGGGTCAGAGGTGAAATGAATAAATAATTGAGTTAAATTACAAATTGATGGTCATGATCAGTGAAAAAATTGTCATAAATGTGTAATAGTTTAAAGCTATCTTTCTTGATTTTCACATTAATGATTTTGAGCCTTTTGCATTAGTTATAACATTTAATTTGTGATCCAACTATGACTATTTACTCCTTTCACCTCTCACCTAAAATCATTCTTATCAATTGCCCAATATAGCTTGTGGCTTAATGCCACAGCACTTGGCACCATGGCACGTGTCTAGCCTTACGACTTTTATAAAGCTTTGTTGAGCAGCGCTACAAGAGCTATCTTTGTGTAGTTGTACCTCACACTGCAGGTGCTACATATAAATAAGATGACGATACCCTTGATTTAACTATTTAAATGATTTTGCAAAGGTAATTGCTTGAGATTCACTCGACTTGACATGTCCGTGGACAAACAATGCTGAATAGTTTAGCATTCATTGTTGGCCAAAAATAAAAAAGTTTAGCATTCATTAATCAAGTCTCTTGATATTGTTGATAGACAATTTGAAACCTTACAAATTGAAAAGGAAATTGAAGGATTGCTTAATGATGGATCACTATGATGGTGCTGCATTTGACAGGGAGGGATTGGCTTAGATATCTTAGGGTAGATCTTAAACTCAAAAGCTTTGCAAAACATGGATGTGTTTTATGACTTAAATACTTGATGCTGTAATTTATGAATGATTATTATGTCATGATGATTTTTTTAAGGTGAATTAGGTTTTCTGTGTAAATTAGTCATCAACAATGATGTTTTAAATTTTTTAGTTGCATGCTACATTTTCATATGGCTTGCGTGATGCCATGTGCTAAGTATTTCGCATTTTAATATCCTTGTTGCCACAAGTGCACACATGCTATTAACAACTAACTATGCCTACTCCTCTCTTAGTTTGTGGCGTTTGATGACCTGCAGTATAATGGTACCCTCTCATTCATTAGTAATGCAGGCAATAAATGAGATCACAAAGGAGCTTACTTGGAAATTCAATTCTTTGTAAATGGCTGTCAAGTATTTGTCAATAGTATACAAACTTGTATGTGTATTTTGGTGGGGTGGGTGGTTGCATCCAGCTGCTTAGAATTGTAACTCAAAATCAGGATTAAAATTATCCAATTATCACTGTTCTTTTGTTGCTCTTTTATTCCAGTTGTATGGTCATTTAATATCATTCAATGAACAGACTTGCTTTATTTGCAAACAAAAATTGCACTGGCGGTGTGAGCAGTGCACAATGGCATTTCATATTAAATGTGCACCGTGGCCAGATGCTGTAATGCCTTTAAAGGAACATCCTGGACGAGCTGTTTGTTGGAGGCATCCTACTGATTGGCGGTTGGATAGAAAGGTCATTTTATTCTTTTCACCAGAACCTTTAATTTTCACTTGTTAGTTATACTCTGATTCATGCTTCCATAGTTCCATCGCATGGTTTGCATGGTAGCATTTTATTTTAGCAGTCTAAATAGCTTGTAGATATTTCTATAGTTATGGAATACCATATCATGTTAGATATACATATAGTGATTATATAATATATACCACAACTTTTTTTAGACATCTATGGTGTTTAAACTCTCAGAGATTGTCACTTCTGGAATATACTTCATCACGTAGGGGGTTGAGTGGAACTATTTTGGTTGACAGATTTTTGGAATATCTCCCTAGATTTTTTTTTCTAAGTTGTTTTTTATTGGTATTTTCAATTTTCATTGATTAGGCTGGCTGACAGGACTGTTGTATTTGTTGGATGAGCAGCATGAAGCTTCAACGAGTAACATAGAGGTCAGGTTTATCTATAATATAAAGCCTGTGCTATATTTCCATTTTAATCAATGCATTGACTCTGGCAGTAATGATGGCATTGCACGACATATTTGACATTTTGGGAAGCCTGCTTTCAGATAATAACAACCAATGTATTTTAAAAAAGAAGGCATTTATATTATTTACCTGCCACAAATTCTTGAGGCCTTTGTTATATAATAAATTTTGGTTGTAAGCAGGCGCCTTGCATGTTTAGAAATTGATTGAACAAGAAACCAATGTATTGGGTTTAATATGTCTGGCTAACTTCTTATTCATCCCGTCTTTTTCCAGGAAGTGTTTTGCCGTTTGCCTCTTCCGTATGTCAATGAGGAGTTCAAGATTGATTTTACGTGGAAAGACATGGAGAGTAAGCTTGAACCACCTCCATATGTACACATAAGACGCAGTATCCTATATGTCTCCTTTTGTGTGTTTAGGTGAAGCAGTTAGTAATTTAGTGTATTAATGAAGATTGAATAATCCCGTCTCTGCACTTAACTATCATGTTGGTAATTTGATTTTCATTCTTGGTGGGATTATTGGGCTTTCCAATTTCTTAGGTAGTTGCTTATTCAATGACATTTATGATGATCCTGTTGTTTGTTAGCCTTAAAATTGATTTCAGATGTATACCTAGTGAAGAAGAAGCGTAGTGATGCAGATGATGGCGCTGGGTGCACCAGCTGCACTTCTAATTCTACATGCTCTGATGATTGCGTGTGCAGGTAAATGCAACTTATCTTCTAGCGTTGATATTTTTTTTAGAAGTTATTTGCATGAACGAATTCGTGCCTTCTAATTATGCTTGAAGATTGCAACAGTAGTGATCCTGGGGCAAGAAGTGTATATCTTACCTTTTTTTCATGGATTAATGAAGTTATAAAATATAGACATCCGCATCTACCTTCTATTATATGGTCTTGTCACTATTTTAGGTCTTGAACTCTAGGTAGATGTTTGCCAATGTCAAGTAACAGTTCCTAAGCAGTTTCAGCTACTTGTAGCTTTTTTGCTGACATTTATTAAGAAATTAATTTATCCTTTGTTAGAGTTCAATGCATAAGCTGCTCTAAGGCTTGTCGCTGCTCAGAAAATTGCAATAATCGGCCATTTCGCAAGGAGAAAAAGATCAAGATTGTCAAGGTGAGAAATTTTCCGAATGTAGCATGTTAGAAATATATTAATCAGTCTGATTTAGTATTTGTATATTCGTGATTTGTTTTTCATGTGGTTTAAATTTCTTTAAGATTCCTATCATATATGCTTTTTTATTTTTTTTCCAGACTGAACTTTGTGGTTGGGGAGTAGAGGCCGCTGAAACCATCAATAAAGGCGAATTTATAATTGAGTATATTGGAGAAGGTAGCTCATACTTCTTGATAGCCTAAATCATGGAAAGTTGATTTGATCTCCTTTTTTTCATTTCGTGATTTGCTTTGATTTTCTTATGGAAGGGTTAAAATGCAGTTTTTTAAGTGCAGCTATAAAGCCTTGTAATTTACAAGCTTCAATTATACTGTAGCCGGCTTAAATCTTTAAATGTCTTTCCTTAATTTAACTCATACTTTTTCTTCTGCAGTAATAAACGATGCTATGTGTGAAAAAAGGCTTTGGGACATGAAATACAAAGGTGGACAGAATTTTTATATGTGTGAGATTCGGAAAGACTTCACAATAGATGCAACATTCAAAGGAAATACATCACGCTTTTTAAACCATAGCTGTGATCCCAACTGTGTTTTGGAAAAGTGGTAAATGTCGTAAACTTGCCTTCCTCCCTTGACACTTTTCTTACTGCTCCGTCGTAAACTTCTTTGATGTCAGAATTTAATTACTGTTAGGAATCAGAATATGATGAAACCTTATATGCTCATTATATAATCAGTAATTTTGCCCCTCCATATAATCAAACAGCAAATATAACATGCATGTTTGGCATCATCCTCTGATCTATCTTCGCAGCTTTGCTGTTCCTTCAAATGTGTAACTATCACTTCAGTTTCAACTTCCATGGTCTGTTTCTCTCTAAATTCTTGGGGTTTCTACCAGGCAAGTTGATGGTGAAACACGTGTGGGAGTCTTTGCTGCCCGCTCAATAGAAGTTGGGGAACCATTAACATACGACTACAGGTTTTTTTTTTGGCCGTTTTTTCTGCTTGGTGCATAGTAATACTTGAATAGCTGTAAGCACACGCTTTACGTTAATCTTCCGTTCCGGTAACCAAAATCAGCAAGAGCGAAAATTTACACTTTGCTGTGCATTTAGATTCAAGTTTGTAAGTATGATACATAAATCTTCAGATAGAAAGTGGCCTTTACAATTTACAGCCCATTGTTTCGTCCATAAAATACGTATTCCAAGTTTATCAGTATAATACGTTCGATAGTAGGATCAGGATGCATGCAATTGCCTACTTTTGAAAGTAATTACTGAACTGATTGGAAAATGCAAATTTGGATTAGTTTGATCTGTTGCTCTACAGCCGAATCCATTGTCTATGATTTGGGTTTTTTCTACTGTATAGATTTGTGCAATTTGGACCAGAGGTAAAATGCCACTGTGGTGCCCCAAATTGTCAAGGCTTTCTAGGGATGAAAAAGAAGATTGAGAAGGTGAGCCTTTGCTGGGGCTCAAAACGGAAGAGGACTTGTATTACATTAGGCACCAAAAAGGGAGCTTCAGAAGCTGCATGCATTGCAATAGTAACAGCCGTATGATTTGCCTCAACATTATTTGGTTTGTTAGTTGATGAGCTTTGCCGTCACTCACTGTTGTATGTAGTCAAATTCCCCTTTTTCTGTATGGGGCAATGATGAGCCTTTGTAGGCAAAAGATGACAACTTCTTGATATGATTGTTGTGAGAAAGATGTTGCCCTGCATAACAACTTCTAAGACATGTAAATTTCCCATGTCTGAGATATGTATCTTTATTACTGTATTGGGCATTACATAGTATCAGAAAATTTTGTTGATTGTACTCACTTCGATTTCTGTTTTAAAACACAGTGCAATGCAATCTCGTTCTTCCAGGGGAAAAAATGTTAAGATTTTGAAGGTTTTTTTTTTTAATGTGAAATAAGCAATGCTAATAGTAAACAAGAAAATAACAACGAGTTCATAAACATATGTCATTGAAAACAAAAAATAGTCAAGTTGAGCAGGAGAGTCTCATAATCGTCTACTGACTGAAACGGAGAAGGTATGTCGAAAACGTTCATATATTTTACATATTGTGGAACTGGATAATATGTTAAAAATTGTCTAGTTTTGTGTTAATGAAAATATTCTAGGGTGCTACCTATGAATTGACTATGAGCACTTGCAAAACTAGCAGCTCATGGGGAAAAAATAACTAAAATGGAAAGAGGTAAGGTGAGAGATGGTGGAGAAAAGAAGATGAACACAAGAAAAGGAAAAGAAAAAAAAAAGTATATGACACCGTCATCCATGCAACGAGGTCTCATCATGACAAAATCATACTTTAATTAATTAATTTATTTTTGTGTAGAGATATAGAAAAAGAAAAGGGGTTTTTAATAATAACAATAATAATAGAAAAGTGTGTATCTGGGGGCAAGCTTTAACGCCGCATGCTCGCTGTCCGAGAGATAAAGGAGTATCACTTCTCAGACGTTGGAATTTGGTATTGACTTTTGGGTACTGATGTTCCCACCATCAATCTCCTCCCTTCTTTCCCTCCTCAAAATATAAAGTAAATGGCCCCTCTAGGGTGATTACGGGTCGGGTAGACCGGATTTGACCAATCCCTGCCCAATGTTTGGTTTGATATGGTTTGAGTTAGTATTCGGTTAAATTAGGGCCGCACGGGGTAACTCGATCAACACTCTAACCCCTACCCGTCCCAATCTATATATATATATTTTTATTTTTTTTTAATTTTTTATATATATTAATTAATTTTTGTAAAAAATTTTTTCTTTATGTATCTAATATAATCCATTTACTATGTAAATATTATAAAATTTTTTTAAAATTTTAATGTTTCAAATTTTTTAAAATTTTGAATTAATTTTTTAACTTAATATTTATGTAAAAATAATATATAATGATTAAATATTCATAAATTTTGAACAATTTTATTTTTTTTAAGATTATTTTTTAAGAAAATATATTTTTAAGTATAAATAAATATGTTTTTTATTATTAAATAATTTTTTTAATTTTTAACAAAAAAAGATATATAATATCGGGCCAATTCGGTACTTGGCCCAGTACTGACCCGAAATATTTCGGGTCAGGCATCGGGCAGGGGTCAAACCCAGCCCGGCCCGGCCTGTGACCACCCCTAGGTTAAATATTAGGTTGATTCGATAATATATATTTTTAAGAAAATAAAAAAATAAAAAAATTTGTTTAATAATAAAAAATATACTTATTTATACTCAAAAATATATTTTCTTAAAAAATAATCTTAAAAAAATTAAAATTTTTCAAAATTTATAAATATTTAATCATTATACTATTATTTTTACATAAACATTAAGTTAAAAAATTAATTCAAATTTTAAAAAAATTTAAAACATTAAAATCTTAAAAAGTTTTCATAATATTTACATAACAAATATATTATATTAAATATATAAAGAACAAAAATCCTACAAAATCAATAAAAATATATAAAATAATTAAAAAATAAAAAATATATATATATAGATCGAGGCGGGGTTAGAGTGCCTGGCCCTAACCTCGGTTTGACCCAAAATTTGGCCTGACCCGGTTAACCTGATGTGGTCGGGTTAGACCGGACCAAGTTGTACGGCCCTAACCCTCTCTATTCTTTATTTATTCATATTTTTTTATAAATGTTTTATTATTTTCTATAAAAAAAATTTATCTTAAAATAATAAAAGCTTTTGAGTAAAAAACAGAATCTTATAAAAAGAAAAGGAAAGAATATGTTAGATAAATATTACGAAAAAAATTATATGATATGACAGTATTTTTTAAAATAAATATAGCATTTTTTTAAAAAATATTATGGGCAGGGCAAGTATGCTTTGTATATAATGGATAAGCTACAATTTTAACTTTCTCCCCTTTAAAATTTTTGTTTGAACATTCAAATATTAGATGAAAATAAATTCATCTACATGAATCCATTGTGTTTTGATGACTGTAAATTTGGAATACTTTATGAGTAACATATTATAAAGTAATGCAATGGGTTTAACACATGTTAAGAATTTTTTATTATATCATTAAATTTTTAAAAAGCTAAAATTTCTAATTTTATTTTTATTAATTTTACTCCTTTTATTAAATATAATATAAGTTATAATACTAATAATATATAATAAATTAGGAATAAAAATGATATATTATTATATGTTATCTTATATTATTATATACACCTTCCAATTCATATTATAGGGTATTTTGTATAACAAATTTTTAGTGAAAAATATTAAATTTTTTTTTCTATTTTATTCCTATATTTAATTCTTTCCTACCCCTTATTTATAATCTTATAAAAATAATAGAATAAAGTATTTAATAAGAGTAAAATAAAAAATATTAATATTTTTTATATTAATTTTAAGTAAAAAAATAATTTTTTTAATATGCTTGTCATTCACATAAAATATTAATAGAAACAAGTAAAAGAATTTTTTATATTATGATGAGAAGTAATAGCTTGAGTTATCTGTGCTGCCTGCGTTGTGTTTTTCTTAAAGACTGAGTCAGTGATGGACATTATCATGTTATGGAGTTAATACTGTAAGAGGGAACTGTCAAGTAGTCCGCTTTGTTTAAAGGCTGTGATGAACCTAACCACTGTCTTCTTCCCTCACAGTTGCAACTTCACAAAATCCCACACACTAAAATATTTTCGAATTTCGAAACATTACTGGTAAAGTAAACACCCTTTTTATGTTACCAAAAGCAAAATGGCAAATCATGATGAGCATGCTTCCTATATACTAATATTTTTTTTTATTATTTGAGGGCATACTATATAAGAAGGTTTTTGCTTATTTTGTCCTTTTCTTCTATGAGGAAGTAAGGAACCCAGAAAGCCTTCTCATCACGTTCACAAACAGAGGAACTGCTAAAGAGAACGGTCACTTTTGCTTTCTGTAAAGCAAAATTATTTCTAAACATTTTCATCATAAAAATTGTCGATTAAAAATTTTCAAAACCATACTTATTTTTTAAAGATTAAATTTGTGAGCAATTTTTCTTTTGTAGAAAAATGTATTGCAAAGGAAAGTTACACAAAATTCTAACTTTGTTGAAGCTTGATGTTATGTTTCACACAGTTATGAGATTTCTATATTCAATCGTACCATCTACATTGATGTATTATCATTGTTAAAAGAATAAATAATGCAAAAAATGTAACTGTATGCAGAAAATCATATCTCATATTAATACTCATAGTTTATTTTTTATCTCTCTTGACTGCACCTAGAAAAATGAACCTAAGACAGACCAACTCAAATGAGGTTCGTTCACTTCTTCCCCTCCTACTTTACAGCAAATAAGAATAAGAATCACAAGCAGATACAAGATAGAGTACTATATAAAATTGAAAAACAAGATAAAATTTTGACATATCAAAACAGAAAAAAAGATTAAATTTTTGAAATACCCATATAGGATGACATCAAACCAAAGCTGGGGTTCTGCATGAAGCAGAAGAAAAAACAAAGTGGAAAGTGATTGATGTCTGAGCTCTCCTCTTTTTCTTCATATATGAGCTTTGAGCTGCTGCTTCTTCAACTGAACCATTTCCTATAATGGCTTCCTAGTTGCACTTCTTTTTGTTTCTTGAGATCCAAATCTGAAGCACTAAAGCAGACACTCTCAATATCTTTTTTTTGTCCAACACATCTCCAGTGCTTTATACTTTGTTTCACTCTCCTTCAAATGCAATTGGATTTAACCCAACTCTTGTCTCTGAGTCTAGTTATTATTTGGGTTTAATTTTATTTAGGTGAATGTATTTTTCTATCAAAATTGAGTTTGAGAGAATGGGTTTGTTAAAATTGAGTTTGGACAGGAGTAAGGGGCATATAGTTTTTATGTTAATTGGGTTTTAGGTTTATAACTTAGTTTACATTTTAGTGGTTCTGTTTGGAGACACCGAACAAGATTAAAATTTGAGGTTGAAACCGAATTCCAAATGCAAAACGGGACATGCCCTTAAATGCTTTAAGTCAATTGAACGTCTTCAATAAAAATAATATTGATTTTATGAAAGCCAACAAAGAAAAACCTTGTGTGAGTGCGAGTGCTGCCCTACTTTCTCTTGGAGGTACTTTTCTGTCAATTACTTTCTTTCTTCCTTTATCTTTTCCTCTCCACATACAAGAGATATACATTACATACACACAATTTTATGTGTCTCTCTCAATTCTGACTACTCTCTAGGACATTCTGTCCCTTCCTCTTCTTTATCATCTTATACTCCCCACAAAAAAAAAGTAAAAAAAAAGGAGCTCAGCAAAGCCACCAATACTTATTCTAGTTTCGCACAACAAAAAGAAAAGTGTATACATGTTATTTGTTACATGTAATTGAATTGAGGGAAACAAATTTTATGCCCATCAACAAAAGCTATTTGTAACTACTAAGTTAACCTATGTGGTAAGAATAAAGTGAGGTATAAATAGAGTTTTAAATCTCAAATCAAACCTCCTTATATGATTTTTTTTTAAAGAAATATCTATTAATAAGTATCAAATTTGTAACTTACAGTTCTATGATCAACAAAGTGATCTCTATGCCTTCAAAAAAGATTATTTGTTTTCTTGTCAGTTGGAGAAAACCTTTGGTGCTCACAAAAATAAATTATGAGAATAAATATTATAAAATAGATAAATATCACTCAGCTATAAGTAAGGACTTTTTTGGGATTAAACTATTTGATATCTAGTAATTACTACTTTGGAGTATTTTTATAAGAAACAAATAACTAATTTGTCAAGATCAAAGAAAATAATGAAATGTAATTAATATATTATGATATGAAAAATCTTTATAAAAATGCCCACATTTATTAAGGGTATGTTTGGTTTGCATTTTTATAAACTAAACCATGGTTTCTAACCATCATTTTTTCCTTTTTCATTTAAACAAGTTTTCAGTAAACTTTTTTACTTTTATCCAAACTTCATTTTTGTAAATTGTGGTTATTCTAAAAGTATTTTTATAAAAAGGTAAATCAAACGGGTACTAAGTCTCAAGTAATAATTTGTTGCCTTGTGAATAGGATGTTAATTAAGGAAGAAGAGTAAAATAGAAAATGTTAATTTAATCCTTGAGATAATGGAAGTCAGCTTCTTATAAAAAGGTAAAAAAAAAACCTCCCAAAATTCTTATAAAAATGATTAGAGACAAAATATTAAACTCACTTTAATTAATTTAAATGGGTCGGAAGATAAAGGGGCAAAGTTTTCCCAACAAATTCAGGACTTAAATATATAAGGTGAAGGGATGCAAGAAAACTAATAAAGGAGACAGCACAAAAAGGGGAAAGGGACACACATGTCTGTTTGGCTTTCGAACACACTTTTCTCTTTCTGTTATTATTATTAGTTACCTTCCCATACGCGAAATCCGGGGTCTCTTTACTCTTTCTTTTCCCACCCATCCTAATTTACCTTTTTGCCCTTCCTTCTCTTCGAACACTTTTGGAAAAATATAGTAAAACAAAATAATTAATACTCTCTCCGGTCCTATATATAGGACCTTTTACATTGATCCTAAATATAAGACCCTTTACAATATATGAGATGGTATTTATTATACATTTCCAAAAAATGCACATATTTAATGTATCCAAAAGGAAAAAGAGAGGGATTAAATAAGGGTAATTTAGAAAAAAATGTTAGAATTTTCGGATAAATCGAAATAGTTAATTAGTTTTAACTTCTCTTCTTAATTCGCGTGATTCGGTTAAAATGGTCTTATATTAAGGACAAGAGAGAGTAATATTTATTTATTATTGCTGGTACAAGATTTTAGAAATAAGAAATTCAGGAAGGAAGCCAAAATAAGCAATGTTACGTGTCTCTTGTCATCATGTGAGGAAACTTTGTTGGATTTATATTATAAAGTGTTTTGAATGATTAAATTTTTATTTAAAATATAAGATATTAAATATTTTTTATTTTATTTATATTTTTAAATTTTTTATTTTTTATTTATAATTCTATAATAATAATATAATTATATATTTAATAAGAATAAAATTAGAAATGTCAGTATTTTTTACATTAATTTTGAATAAAAAATAATTTTCTTAATATGAATATAATTAATACAAAATATCTTATACTATAAATCAGAGAAAGTAATGAATACTCCTTCGATTTTAAATATAAAGAACCAATGAGATATTGATTTAGATTTAAAATATAAGAAATAAATATACTATGTTTGGAGAAATAAATATTTTTTCCATTTATACCCATCATTAGAAAATAATAATCTTTACGGAGCACTCTCTATATTTATAATTCAAAGTATTAAATGAAGGCTATTTAGGAAAATAATTTTTATTTATGATATATTTAAAAAGCCAAGCTGATTTCAATAACTTTTTTTTGAGATTTCTGAGTTATTACATTCCACCTATATTATAAGGTATTTTTTAGAATTCTTATTTGATAAAAAATATAACGGGTTATGTAATTTTTAATATGAGTTTATTTTTTTACCCCCTATTGATTATTGACTTGTAAGTTAAAAAAAAAAAGAGAAAGAGATGATGAATTTTTAAAATAATTTTTATTAGTAATTAATAAAGATAAAATTGAGATATTTTTTTGAGAATTTTAAAAAGTGTAACCAACTCTCTTAATAAGTGTGAAATAGTTAAAACCCCTTAATAATATGTATCAGAAGGAGTAGTTATTTATCCCTTATATTTCATATTTGGAGTGAGTTATTTATAAATCAGTCACGTGTTAACCAATAAAAAATAATTGTCTTGTATTTTAATAAATGTTCCATTTATGTAAAGCTTGTTTTATTTTATTATTTATAACAATAAAATAATTTTTTTCTAACTTGGTTTAGTACAATTTGCAAGAAAGCAATTTATATCTCCACAAAAACATACGTTGGAATTCTGCTTTTTATTGTTAATATTTTACACATGTAAATGATGTTTGAGCCCTAATCTTACGGAGCTCATAAAAACCAACTCAAATTTTTTTTTCCAAAAAAAATTGCATTTTGTTTTCTGGACTTGTTTTTTTTTTTTTTTTACAATTTCTCATCTAATGGTTAATTATTTCCTTAATACGTTAATTTTAAAATGTTATTAATAAGGAAAAATTAACCTTTTGGCTCATGTACTTTGCATCAATTTTGAAATTAGTCTATAAACTAATTTTTTTTGTAATACTCCCTAATCTATTTAACCGTGAAATAGTTAATCCCCCAACTATCAAACATTTTGTAAATTTGTCCTTATGAGTGTCACGATTGATGTGAAACGGTGATGACGTGGCAAACAGAGTTATTGATGTGGCAGACACGTGGATAGGAGATACTAACTTGAATTAAAGAATAGCTGATTTTAGTCCCTATATTTTACCATAATTTGTAATTTAGTCCTTAAACTTTATTATTTTTTTTATATTCATCGTCAAACTTTGTTTCTATTTAAACAGTCATCCTTCAACTATTTAGAGCTCATTTAGTTTTCAGTTTGTAAAAGTAAGTTAGAATAAATGAAGTTTGTGAAAATAAAGTTTAGGTAAAAGTAACTTTGTTGTAAGATGTTATGTTTAGATATTCTTTTTGTAAAAGTAAGTTTGATAAATTGAAACATGTTTTGATTATAAGAGTTAAAAATATTTTTAGATGTATGATTATATAAAGGAGATAAGTTTTATAATATAATATTATATAACTAATTGAGTTATATATGCTTTATAATAATAATATACTTTTTCCAATCCTAAATATAAAGTATTTTCAACTGTCTCACATATATATTAAGAAAATGAGTTAAATCATTAAATTTATTAAGAAATTTCAATATTTTCTACTATTTACCCTTATTAATTGCATTATCTCTTATATTTCCTATATCATTTATGTGTCATACTACCCTTGGTTATTTTGGAAATGTATTTCACTTATCTTTATTATTTGAAATCTAAGTTTGCAACTTGAATGTTCAAGCTTGATATAAGGATACAAACAAAATGATGATCTTTACTTTATAAGAAAATTCCTTATCATTATTCTTCACTACTCACCTATTTGAACTCATCATATTTATTTTTGTATTTTCTTTGTCATTTGTTACATTTATAGATGAGATAGTTAATGTTTAAAGAGTTAAAGGATTGATATTTAAATGAAAGCAAAGTTTGAGGATGAATATAAGAAAAATAATAAAATTTAAGAACTAAATTACAAATTATGGTAAAATATAGGGATTAAAATCAACTACTCTTTGATTCTAGTCAGCATCCATTACTTACGTGTCTACCACATCAGTAACTCCATCTATCATGTTAGCAACTCTATTTGCCACATCATCACCGTTTCATATCAATCTTGCCACGTGGCATTTATAGGGATGAATTTACAAATGGTTTGATAGTTAAGGAACTAACTATACCACATCAGGGAGCATTACCCAAAAAAAAAATTAATTCAGAGACTCATTTCAAAATCGATACAAAGTTCAAGAATTAAAAGGTTAATCTTCTCTATTTATAAATTCCCATTACCAAGGCCTATTGCCACAGTTTTCTAACCTAACTAGGGAGTAATTATAGACGATCTCATGTGATTGTCTATTAGTATTAAAGAAGTTGAGGTCGAGAATATATATTATTAAACTGTTACATAATATACTTTATTTTAAAACTGATCTAATGAAATTACAATTAAATATTATAAAGGGTATTTTGTTGCATTAAAATACCAATGTACTAAAATCAATCATATATTAATATATTATATAAAAGTAAAATGGGTGTACTTTTTTAAACAAGGTTTTGGGTTCAAACTTTAGGGATAAAAAAAATCATGGTATACATTTATCCAATGATAAGTGGATTTGGAGTGGATCTTATATAATTATATGAAATTCAAACGGAACTATATTGTATTGTTGATAATTTGTGAACACTCCCTATACTTTTTACAAATTATATATTGATGATGTTAATTTTAAATTGGGATGTAAATATACAAGGTTGAGGTTAATTGTAACTTATAAGTAATTTTTTAAAGAATGATTATTTTCTCTGATGTCATATATAAAAAAATTGTAAGAGAGTTGTATTTGTCCAAAATAAAAGGGAATAAAAATGTAGCCATATGATATAATAAATATGTAGTTATAAATTTTTTTTTCAATAATACTTCCTTATTAAGTAAATCATGTGCTATTCACTAGGCATATCAAATCTAATATATAAAAAAGAATATTAATTGAGGATAACTTTAAAAAAATTATTACAAATTAAATAAGATTAATAAACTTTAATTAATAATATTGGTATCTGATTTTTTTGTTATATTTAAAATATGAAGAAAATTCTTTTCTTAAAGAAAAAAAAAAAGGTATTCAGTGCAGCCGGGTGCAGCGGGCTCCGCCTACGCGCTTCATCATCCCTAGAGGCTAGAATGAATCCCCAAAGGAATGTTAGAAAGAGAAGCACTTCTTTTTTAATTTTCTCTCTAGGGTTTGGTGGTTGTCTCGATAAAATTCAACCTCGGCACTGCTGCGTGTTTGGTCGGGTAGAAAATACTAACAGTCCCTTCAATCCTAAAATCCCATTTTTTCTTTTCAAAAAAGAAATAGTTTGAACATGGGAAAAAGAAAAGAAAAGGAAAGAAACAAGCCCTTGCGTCCCAATGAGTATAAAAATCCAAACTTTTTTCCAGAGGGGTATGAGTGGGATTATGGTAATTGACGAAGGATAGGCAGGGTAAGTGCGAACAAGAGGACAGACACAGAGGTTGCTTGCGCAAATCTAGCTAATCTGCTCCTCTGGGGCACACCCAAGATGCAGCAAAAGATTGGATTTTAATGGTGCTTAAGCCAAAATCAAAGCAACACCGAACTATCCCATATGTCTTCGTCTTCTTCCCCGTACACACACGCACCACCAACCATTCATTCTTCCCTCCCTCCCTCCTTTCTTCCCCACATTATGCTTCCTCTTCCAGACCCACAGAAATAACCTTTTCCGACATCCTCAATTCTCTTCCTTTTCCTTATCATAGGACAAGGAAACTCGTCCTAGAATGCACAACATGTCCATCCCACTTCCTGGTTTCCCACGAGTTTTCGGCGAAATCTTGTGAGTGTTGTCGCATTCTTCTGGGGGTGCGTGTGATAATGATGATGATGCAATTGTGGTGGGGTTGTGTTTGCAGCAGCTGAAGAAGAGGTAAACGCCAAGGAAGAAGACAATGTCGACGGTATTTCTGGCTTCCAGAGCTTGTCGGATCGAAGAATGGTGCGTCACTGGCATGAGAATGCTTGTGAGGAAAATGGATTTTTCCGGCTCGTGTGAAGAAGAAGGGCCTTACTTTGTTCCTATAGTTCAATTCTTTCTGGCGACTCTGTTCTTCTTCTTCTTCTTCCTCTGCTGCTTTTCCTGTTGATTATGGTGCTGGTGATGGTGGTGATATTGGCTAGACGGCTCAATCTGTAGTTAGCTTAGTGATAAGATTTCTATTAATTTATATTTTAACTTACTTTATCTGTGGATATTCAAAAGCAAATTGTTGCTCTATCACAGGTTTGATTGCTTCTGATATCAGTTCATCTGATGATGATGAAGGGTGGATTGTTGGATTTGGTGAAATTTAATGCCTTTCTGCGTTAGTATATTATTTTCTCCCTGAGAAGGCAAGTTCTTGTTGGTTTGAGGTTTGGGTTTGTGCAGTAAATGGAGATGCGCCTAACCTAATCCTGTAGGATTTTGGGTCAGTGATGCTTTAAAGTCTGGGGGGTCCTCTGGACAGACCCTTCAACATCCTAACACTGTTTTATTACCGTTTGAAATTTAATGTCAGTGTTTTGCTTCTGTCTCTTCTATACAAAATTTTTATTATTGATTTTTCTCGGGAAACGTGGGTCTTCATGATACCATCGTTCAGATCTTAAAAATCCAGAAAGGACCCATCAACTTCTTGTACTTCCATTTTTTTTTTTTATACAAATCTTCTTGCACTTCCTTTGATGCTACCATTGTTATTTGATTTTCATTTCCATTGTTACATCAAGAGTGTTGTGATCATCTTGGCTCGACTCCAACTGTATCCTTAAAGAATAAATTCTAGAAAAGAATGAAATAACTAATTTTCTCTTTTATATAATATGTGATTGCTGTCATGGAGTGAGTGGATGGGGGGACAATGCAGCAGCATGAGTAGGACCTTGTGTTGAGCTAAATGATAAAAAGCTTTATTGCTGTATGGCAAAGTATCTGAGCAACAAAAACAATGCAGAAAAAGGTTGAGCTCTATGTGCAGAATGCTCCAAAGTACAAAGTCCATAGGAACTTTCTTCTTGTTTGGGATCATATGGAGTTTGTTCTCTCAGAGATCAAATTTTCTTATAAGTTATATTCAGAGCGAGGTTCTCATTTTGATAATTTAAAGGTGATGGAATTGTAAATTAATAAAATAGTGTGGGTAGTAGCAGTAGTATAGTAATCGAACCGTGTTGTATCCTGAACATGTTAAAAGGTGTTAGACTAATGTTAACTTATCAACGGTTATTAGTACTGGATTAGTTTTTTCACAAGGGATCCGAGTACCTAAAAGGTGAAGTAGTTCCAGCAGCCATAAATGTGCACAGCAATTATTATTGTGAAGTTTTTACCCATCTGCAAGAATTGAGAATAATGAATGAGTCTACTTTTGATTGCAAGCAAGGTAAGGGAGCAAGGTCCCATCAATTATAAATGTACTTTGTACCAGCAGTGAGCTCTTCCCACACTCCTCTTTTTGTTTCTATTTAACCTCTATTACACAGATTTCTTTTTATCTATTATTTTTTGTCTTTATTATTTAATAATCTTTTTCAATACAATAATGGTTTTATGATTTCTTATCAGACTAACAATAAATGTCCTTTCGACTCACTAGCCAGTTCGGACTTTGATAGGGGAGGCCACATAGGAAGGTGGAAAATTATTGTGAATTATAGTAACTAGAGCCCCCCCAAGTGCTATGTGTATCTTTTACTAAGATGAAACCCTAACTTGAAATTCTTATTCTTATTACTATATATTTGGGGCTATAATCCTTGTTTAAGAAAAGAAGCACCCACTAAAGTGTTCTTTTTCTCAGGGATTTGAATGTGATTAAACATTTAAACTAACTAAATCATTCTGTTCTCTCTCGTTGCCATTGCTATTATAAAATTTGACACGAAATAGTTGTCAAGCTTGAATTGAAACCTTGAAAACTCACTTCATTGAGGCCCTAATTGTTACGGACATAAAAGCAGAAGGCAAATTTAATATGAAAGGCCCAAAAACAAAGCAAGATTAGTATTGGAACATCATATATTGATACTATATGGAAAGAAAAATTTTCTCAAACATAAGTTCGTAGCCCAAATGTCAATTGATTCAACCACCCTAGTCTAACCCTGAATTTCTTTATTCACATGATCATACACGTCCAAGCTGACAAACATCCCATCAACTCAAATTGGGAAAATAGAGGCTGAATCAGATGTGTTGTTGTAAGATGGGAAAGAAGCAGGAAGATCACTCTCAATTCAATAACAAGAAGTTCTAATATCCTTATGAAGACACCAAGCCAAAAACTAAGGCACAATGGAGACAAACTACAGTTAACAGACAGAATACATTTATTTCCATTCTTGAATCACAGAAAACAGTTTACAAGATACCTTCAGGATCCAGAGTTTTGTATCACACCAGTGCATCTATCCTGATAGAAATCATGGGTCTGAAGGGGGATCCAGAATACCATATTACAGAATGTGTGCATCGAATAAAACCAATTCAAGCTATCAAGAGAGAAACAAGTTATTCCATCATGCAGTATCTGATGAATCTTTACAGTCCAAGCAAGCAAGCCATATTGGCATAACTAGACCACCAGTTTAGCTACATAGGACTTGTGTGATGAATTTGGCAGCAGATACTCTATAACGTTTGATATGCTTCACAGCAACGTCTTGATCAAGCTACTCAAAATGATTGTTTTGAAATCTTTCAGAAAATGAAAGGGGATAAACTAACATCACTCTAAAATAACTCAAACAAAGCAATTAACTGAGACTGCAAATATTCAACCTTTTACACTGTGCAATGAAACAGATCCCTACCCAGGGCCAGGACAAGAATATTAGAAAAGAGAAAGAGAATGAGTAGCAGTCAACCTAGTTTTAGCAGTGTGCATTGTGCAATAAAACTCCAAGAACAAATTTTAAGGTAAAATGATAAACCGTTGAACTTGTTCCCAGTTCCCACAGACTCAACAGATGAAAAAAGATTCCAAAAACACTCAATGTCTGCAGCGACTGAATATCAACTTTGTTTGCATGGATGGTTATTCTCATCCACAAGAAGAGGATGGTACACTCGGTGCTAGATTATCAATATGCACGTAAATGAAAATATAATAATAGAATCATTTTTCTTGTAACCAAAAATTTAAGCTTCAAACATAGCAATTGATCGCTAATAGTACACTACATAACAAGATTCAATTCAGAGCTTTTAGTAATAGCTCAGTTGATTGTCATAAGAGATACAAACAAACTAGCATTAAGATACTGATTCCACATAAAATGATACAAAATCATTGGTCATACTGTGCCCTGGATGAAAAAAACTAAAATAACTTCATGGTGAAAACCAAAGTACCTATAATTTTTGTATGACACATTCCGCTCAATAAACTACACTACAGCTTGACATTCTCTAAGTACCATTTGTAGGTATCAACAAGCCCATCGTTGAGTGAAATTTTTGGCGTCCAACCCAGTGCTGCAAGTTTCGAGCTATCCATCAACTTCCTAGGAGTCCCATCCGGCTTTGAAGTATCCCAAACAAGATCGCCCTCAAATCCCACCACTTCCTTCATCAACTCAGCTAACTCCTTGATAGTCACCTCTTTCCCACTCCCTACATTGACATGCTCCAATCCACTATACTTGTCCATCAAGAACACAACGGCATCCGCCAGATCATCAACGTGTAAAAATTCTCTCAATGGACTTCCTGTTCCCCATACAACCACCTCCTTGGCACCTTTCACCTTAGCTTCATGAAATTTTCGCATCAAGGCAGGTAAAACATGCGAATTCTCGGGATGGAAATTGTCATATGGACCATACAAGTTCGTGGGCATACCCGAAATCGCATCCCAGTTATACTGAATTCGATAAGCCTGGCACATTTTGATCCCAGCAATCTTCGCGATTGCGTACCATTCGTTTGTGGGTTCTAAGGGACCAGTAAGCAAAGTATTTTCTGGGATCGGTTGGGGTGCGAATTTAGGGTAAATGCAAGAGGAGCCTAGAAACAAGAGCTTCTTCACGCCATTGCGATAAGCAGAATCAATCACATTCGTCTGGATTTGAAGATTGATGGCAATGAAATCAGCCGGGTAGGTGTTGTTGGCATGAATGCCACCAACTTTAGCCGCAGCGACGATAACAAATTGAGGCCTTTCGGAGGCAAAGAAAGCTTCCACGTCCGATTGGCGAGTGAGATCAAGCTCGCCATGGGAGCGCAGGACAAGATTAGTGAACCCAAGTTGGGTTAGCTTGCGGACGATGGCTGAGCCAACGAGGCCCCGATGACCGGCAACCAACACCTTTGCAGATTTGTCGTGAAGGAATGATGCCGATGCTGATGCAAATACAGAAAAGAAAAATGGAATCAGTATTAGGATATTGCAAAACTAAAGTTGGAATGTGGGAAGAAAGGAAAAGAGGCACAGAATTTTCTTGGCAACCAAGCAGAGGGAAGAGAGTGAACCAGAGTCGTGGCTTCCCATCTTGGGTGGAGAAAAAAATCTGAAGTTTTCGGTTTCAGTTGCCCAACGCTGACTTCAAAAGTGAAACACCCATCTCTCGTTGCAATTTAAGGGCTTTCCAAATTGGGCTCCAAATGCTCACCGACAAGCCCTGTAGGATCACTGAAAAACAACTTAAATTTGATTAATTAATTAAATCATTTTTTTCTCTTCATTCAAAAAAAAATTAACTACTACTCCCTTCTTTTTTAAATAAAAAAATAAATAAAAATTATTTGGACTAAGAAATATATTAAATTTATCTGAAATTAAAATAGTTTCATGTTTAATATGAGGATGAAATTGGAAAAAACCATAAATACACCATATAACTCTTCTGTGTAAATTATATTTAAAATAATAGTTTATACTATTTCATTATCAATATAATAGAGTAAATTAGAATATACAAATACAATTATTATAATTTTACTATTCATGTATCTAGGTATTTTTTTTTTCAAAAAAAGTTGACCCTTCTAATTAAATTTGCACTATTACCCAAAGTTTGATCATCGAATTCCCAATGCTCAAAGGACGAAACTTTTTACCATTGGCGTCAGCCAGACAGAGTAGGCGTTTGGTGACTTCTTTTTTCAAATTATATTTTTTGTCATTTTTCTTAAATTTGGTTTTATCATTGAGCTACGTGTATTTTTTTTTAATTTTAATATTTTTAGATTCAGAAATACGTAACAAAATGAAGCGGGAAGAAGCTTCCTTAATGGATGACAAAACAGGGTGTGTGGAGCTTACAGTGTGGAGGAAGGTTCGTCTGTGGATTATCACAGAGATAATGAAATTTCCCAATGCAATCTTCATTTGTATAATTAGTTAGTACACAAGTGCGTGAGATGACAATTTTTGGGTCCCTAATACTAGTCAAACCAAAAAAAGAAAAAAAGAAAATCTAAATCGTGTCTTTTTTTACTTTGTAGAATTTTAATATTTTTATTGATAAAGATAGAGTGGTTTATAGATAGTGTTTAGGATTCAAACCCTTCTCAAAAAGATTATTAATATATATTTTTTTGGTGAACAGATTATTAATATATCTTTTTTTTTCAATAAAACTTCATTTGATATAATTTGTTCAGGCCCAGAGAAAAATGAACTTTGTTTCATCAGATATTCCAAAAATTTCCCAGAAAATGTTCTAGTGTGTTAAAAACAAGAGAATTTTATATCGTAAGCTTCACCCAAAAGCCCAATACTATTCCTACACGGCCCTATGTTTAAGGTCCTGCAAGCCGAGCCCCTGTGACAAAAAGATAAGAAAATATGGGTCTATTTTGATATTCCTTTTTTTTTGTTAATATTTATTATAATTTAATAATTATTATTCGTTAATTTTTTTTTTTGGAATCAAAGATGCAATAATTGTTTTTTATAATTAAATTTTTTACCCAGTGAAAATTTTTGAAAAAAATAAAGTTTAAAAAGACTAAAAAGAAAAGGATTATTATCATAACTAAGAAAGTTTTGAACAGAAAAAACTTATATTAGGAGAACTTCCTCTAATTAGGCCTAACCTGACCGAAATTGGAATTAGTCAAAAGTATATTGGATACCGGATTTTTTTTTTTTTTAAAAGAGCTATGAAGGAGAGAGTGATCCATAATCTTCAAATAATGTTCATAGATTTGAGGTATTCATGCATATCTCCAATACAAAGACATCCATTAATGGGATGACCACTAGGCCTGAGATTGATGGTACATATGAAAAGAATTGAGTGGGTTCTTTTATTTTATGCCCTAATGATTGAAACTATAGATAAGAAGGTGGTGAAGAATAGCTTCTATCCTATATTTATATATCTCAAGAATCTAATTTCACAGCCATAAATTTCCATGCCACTGTGTTGGGCAAATTGGAATCATAACAGGTGAGAAATCACAGCCAAACAAATCGTTACTATTATTATTATTATTATTATTATTATTAAAAAGGAGTCCTGGTATCTTTTTCTTTGCAGTTCTACCTGTGGGGAAATTGGAGGAGTAAAACTGTTAATTGAGTTACGATGTTGATATCATTATGAAATCATGGACCAGACTTCATTATTGCTTTACTAGATTTACCTATTGGAACAAAATTATTACACTTGAGTTATCAATACTAAATTATTACATTTATTGTCGGTTATGAGTAGAATAAATTATACAATTTTATTTATAATTTTTATTCAAACCATAAAAAATTTTGCTACATTTATATATACATTTTTAGTATATTTTGAAATTTTATAATTTATCAATGGTGATTAGTTTGAGAAGAATTTACTCAATACTTGTTCCCATAAAAAAAAAGAACCGACTTGATATCTTTTAAATAAGGCTATAAATTCAAACTTTGTAAATGTAAAAACCATCTTAAAATATCTATCATATTTGGATTCAATAATTCTCGAATCCAGACCAATAATATTTGATATTAGATAGTTGTATTAAGATAAGTTTATAATTTTAACCAAACAATTTCTATTTTAAAATTTGCTAGATAAAAATAGGTATTTTTTAAAAAAAAAAAGAGAAAAAAGTTAAAAGCAAACTTAAGAGATGAAAACTTTTTGTTTCAAAAAATATTTATGTACATCTTTAAAAAATGAATGAAAATTAATCACATATAATGCAATTTCTAAGTATACTTTAACTGTATTCTGACTTTTAATTAATTATTTATTAAGATATCAGTAATAACAAACTTTTAGTACTGAAATAATAAATATTTCTTTTACATGACTATCTAGGTGACATGATAATTTCAAATATTCAAATGCCTCACTTTTAATATTGCACGAATGAATAGCACTTATCTACGTTAAGTTTTATTTATTTATTTATATATTTTTCAACCAACTATCTACGTCAAGTTGACTTGCTAATCCTATGGAAAATAATCGGATATGCAAGTGCAACTCTTTTTTATATATTTTTGCCAGCATATTTTTTTTAATAATATGATATATATATATATATACATATATTTTATCTAAAATATGCCGAATGTATAATTTACAGTACACGTTAGTAAACGACTTTTTAAAGTCAAATTATACATTCACCATGAAAAATATTTTTAGTGTAAATGTATGGCAGGAAGTTTAACTGACTAGCTGAAATACATAGCAATAGAAGCACAATGCCAGAATCTCAATTTCAAAGTTTGTTTAACTCTTGCTTTTGTAAAGCATGTGGATGCGAGTGGAAAAAAATTGGAGTAAGAGTGGGGTCTCACATGTTTAGGTACCATTACTGCTTTTAAATCTCACATTAATAAAAAGTAATTGTGTGTGTGATATTGGGTATATAGATTAAAAAATACGAACTACCACCTATATTAAGTGATTTTGTTCAATCCATAAATTTATTTGACTAAAAAAAACTCTTGTTTTTGTAATTATAATGGGTTATGTGTATTATTTGGAGACTAAAATAAGTCATAATATTTATATCTAATAATATTTATAATTAATGAATAGTATTTTTTTTATAACATTATTGTAATTTTTTTTAAACTGTTGCTTTTGTTAGATGAGGGAGATGAGGAAATTAGCCCTTGGAAAGCAAGGATAATCCTTTTGTGGTTGCCGACGCTGGCCTTTCTTTTTTTTCTTTTGGTGCAAGATGCAGCCGGAGGTGCTGCAGGTTCATTTCCCTCGAAAAGTGTCTATTCTTCTTTTTGTGATGATTATTTGATAGTATTTTCAATTGCCCTATCACTTAATTCATATTTGAGAATTATCAAATTTAAATGGGATAGTTTCCCTAAAATATTTTTTTTCATTTATTGAGTTTAAAGCCTCAATCTACTCGGGAGATTTTTTTTTTAAACAGAGAAACGAATCTCTTTAAGAGACATTAAATTCATTTTTTTCAATAAGGACCATCTAGAAAAATGCACATATATATTGCATTAAGAGTATCCTCTAATTGATGTTTAAAAACTAATTCTTTCTAGGTGTAAAAATTATTAAAATAAATTTTATTTTTCTAACAAGACTTTTTCAATTTTTTATATACATAGATAGGAATTAAATCCTAAACAACATATTTAAATATATGTAAAAATACATATGAACATATCGTAGAATTGCTATTTAAACTTCATCTTCCTTTTATCATTTGAGCTAATTCATCCCAAATTTGGTCTACTCATAATGAACATCAAAGTGACCTCTTATTTGAATTACTATTTAGAGTCCATTTGCTTTTCAGTTTCTAAACTTAAATTGGAATAAAATGAAGTTTACAAAAATGAAATTTTAATATTTTGTTATAATATAATTTATATTTAAATTTTTTTATTGTAAAAGTAGGTTTAAAAAATAATTATGAGATTAATGTATGATTGTAAATTGAAAAGTAATTTTTTCTAACTAAAAATACGTTTAGATTGTGAAAACAAGTTTACAATAAGACCTTTTAAGATAATACAAACACAAAATCAGTCAAAATTATGTTTGGAAACCGGCCATAGAGATTTTCCAAACAGGCAACATTGGAATTTAGGATGCAGACCTCGTTGAATGTTTGAAGCCCAGATGCATTTTGTCTTTTCTGTACTTCGTCAACCAGCAAGTTATCCATCCATTTTCAATGCATGCTTGCCAAAATTTCTTCGTCTCAGTTGACTTGTTCTTTTCTCGTCGTTAATGATTTTTTTTTTAATTTGGTTTCACAAATGATTGCCCCAGCAATTTTTTTTAAAGGGTGAAAATGAAATAATGAAAGAGATCCAGAGAAAACAGTGAAAACCACCCTATAGAACTCACTAGACAGAAATGAGTCTCAATTTTTTTTTCCAATTTAGAGATTTTTAATTTAATTGAGTGGGTTTTTGTGTATTTTATGAAATTTGATAAATAAATTATATTATCCGTAACTTGTAAGGGCATGTCCGGTAAACTAAATCATAATTTCTAACTATTATTTTTTTTATTTAAATAAATTTATGATAAATTTTTCTATTTTTATCTCAATTTTATTTTTGTAAACTATGATTATTTTAATAAATTTTTTATAAAAAAATAATTTAAATGGGCACTAAATAATGAGATATTTATCATTAATTTAATATTTTATATTGATGATTTTTGCTACAACTTTTTTTTTCTTTAATTTATAACTGCCATGTTATGCATAACTTTTCTGAATTACCTGAATGTGCATATATTTCTTAATTTAAAAAGATGATTATTTTAAATAGACTCTAGCCATTTAATCTATTAGAAATTCCGAATAGTTAACATTCATTATAAATTTTAACAAAAAAATTCATTATAAATGATTATTTTATTTTTAATTTAAAATATAAATAGTTCAAATTAATTAAACAATTTAAATATATTGAAAATAATTTATTTTCCTCCACAAATTAAAAAAATCAGAACTTTACTGGTTTGGCTTTAGTATAATCCAAATTATATAACCCAAATAGCAAGCCATGTTATGATTTCGTGACTTTCTATAAATTTATTCGATATATAGATATAAATGATCCATCTTTCCTTCAGTTGTTGGTTTTTTTCCCCCTTCAAAATACAAATTTTCTAGGGAAGGGTTAAGATCATCGGTAAATTAATATCTCTATTGAAAATTTATTTCAAGAAAATTGTAAATCTTTCAATTGAAATGAGATGATAGAGAAAATTAGAGCTAACAGTTTACATTTCAAAAACATAAATTCAGCAATTATAAATATTTGATGGTAGAGATTTATTGTTATTTATGAATTTATCCAATTTAATTTGAATTAGTTTAACTTTATAAATCATTTAGGGTCTGTTTGGTTCAACTGAGGGGATTGGAGGGATTTTAATGAAGGGAATTGGAGGGGAAGTGATTGGAGGGATTTTAAAATTCCCTTATTTGGTGAAATTATAGGGGAGGGGATTGGAGGGATTTTAATGAAATCTTGTTTGGTTCAGAAAGGAATTGGAGGGGATTGGAGGGGATTGAGTAATAAATACTCTCTCTCTTCCAAAAAAATCCCAATTTGGGAAAATTTAAAATGGGGAGGGGGAGGGGATTGGAGGGGATTAAATTCCCCCTAATCCCCTCCAATATTTTAGCCAAATAAGGGGAGGGGATTTAATTCCTTCCCCTCCCCTTAAAAAACTCTAAACCAAACGGAGCCTTAATTAAAATGAGATAGGTTTAGGATTCACGAAAAAGGATTTTATTGAAGATAATTTGTACATAGATCTGAATCTAAAATTGGGACATAAAATGTAATAAAGCTGATGGGAGGGAGGCACGGGTGGGTGAGCTTTTGGTGTTCCCGATTAGGTTTTGTTTGATAAAGCAGTGCACTGTGGAAAAGAGAAGATTCAAAGAATAAAACGCTCTCCAATGAAGATTTTTGCCTTCTTCCTTCCTTCCTTTCTTTCAATTCATACCTTCCACCATTCCCACCTGCCCCACCCTCATCCTTACCGTCACATTCCTCAATACCTCCTTTTTTTAATTATTTAAAAACTGTGGTGCTCTATTTTTACTATATAACATCACCATTTAATTTAGTAAACAACATTTACTTTACATCCATTATCATTATGCATGTCTTAGGACGTGTTTGGTTTGACACAAATCACAAGAAATTGGACAGAAATGACAATGGAATTCCTTCATTTGTCAAATCAAAATAAAAATAGCACTTCCAATATAATCTTTTCATATATCTATACATAACATTGGAACTGATAGCATTTCTTACAGAATATCAAATTCCTTCAGTTAAGTCAAACACCATTGACATTTATTTATACTAATACATTGTTTGAGCATTGAACATGATGATGAGTGGACATAAGTGAATGAAATTTAGAGGATAAGAGAAAGGAAATTCTGGGACAGCAATGAATTGAAGCAAGAGTCACGTTGTTTGCGTGTGGGAACATGCTACAGCACTAGGGTGGCTGGCAATGCCTCCATTATTATTGAAATTGCGTTCTACTAGTGTTGTTGAAGTGGTCACATCTCTAACCAATTTTTGCTTTATCACTCTTTTTCCCGACAAACTGGTCAAATTTCATCTGATTTTAGCTCGTCTTTGCATTATCTGATCTGCCAGATATTTGATAACGTAAGATTCAATATTGTTAGTTTATGAATTCCGAAGTGTTGAGAAGCAATAAGATTTTAAGCATAATAATCTCTAAAGTCTGATATTTTTACCAGCCAAAGAAGCTCAAGTCGAATCATTTGGGCCATGGAGCTGTCAGAAAACTCAGAATACAAAATGAAAAGTCGACAAGAAAATAATAAAACTGAAGAAAAATAAAGTGTACGATTTCTTCCTTCCTTTCTTTTCTTTCTGTTAAATTAAAAAAAGAAAAGTGTAGTGTTGTGTAGTAGTCTAATATTTATATTTTGCACTAGTCTAACAAAGAAGGATTAAAACGGCCTCGAAAAAGGACCCTAATGATGGGAACGCTGAATTCCCCTTCCATCACAGGGACCCCCTATTTTGCTAGTGTTGTGCTTTCAGGTGGAACAATTGGCAGCGCAGGGCCTCAAGATCAAATCAGATGCTCCTGTCTCAAGCGATGTACGGGGAAAAAAATACATACATATATATATATATATTAAAAAAACTTAAATAAAATACAAGAAAAGTCATACAATTCAATACTTGAATGGATTGCGACGAAGTCACACAACGAAAGTTTTGATTTTGCTTGTGGTTGGAATAAGCTGACAAAAAGAGAGAAAGGAGGGGCGGGGGGGGGGGGCGCTGCTCTTGTGTTATGGGTACGCTATGCTAAACCAGGCAGACCAGGTAGTACAAGCACAGTACCCACCATTTCTCTCTCAATTTCTGGGCACAACACACATACACACACTAAACTTCTGACAATTCAGATCACAGTATCACACCTCTCTGATTCCCCCTGCCTTTTGTTCTCCCAAGTTTTCTTTTTTCTTTTTAATACATTTTCTTTTGTGGAATTTGTTGTAAAGCAAGGGGAGTGTGACTGAAAGAAAGAAAGAAAAAGATGAGAAATACGGGCCCGGACCCCGCCAAGGAGGAGACATAAACATTTTTTTTTTTTAAAAAAAAGAGAGAGAGAGAACTTGGGCTGGTTACTTTGTTTATGCATCATGAGGATTGCTTTTGGCATATTTGATGTTCCTAACTGAACTGTGATCACCACCACCATTGTTCCATAATTATGGCTCTTCCTCGGGGTTTTCTCCTCCTCTTCTTTCTCTCCTGTTCTGGACTCTGCCTCGCTTACGAGCCTCGCAACCACGAAGGTATAGAGTATAGACGCTTTGCCATAACTAGTTCTTCCTAAATAACCAAGAGTATTTTCTCAGTTTCTCTTATTGTTTATATATTTATTCTGCAGTGGAGGCTTTGATGAGCATAAGAGCATCTCTGAATGATCCACATGGAGTATTAAGCAACTGGGATGAATACTCAGTAGACCCTTGCAGTTGGGCCATGATCACTTGCTCTCCTGATTCCCTTGTTATAGGCCTGTGAGTTCTTCTTCTTTACTGCGTTTTGCTTTCTCAGAGACTCAGACGCTTGACGAGTTCATTGTTTTCCTTCTGGGTTTTGCAGGGGAGCTCCAAGCCAGTCTCTTTCTGGAACTTTATCAGGAGCCATAGGAAATCTGACAAATCTTCGACAAGTGTGAGGGAACCTTGCCATTTTTTCTAGCTTCTGCTCTATTTTTCTGCTTCCTTGTGCCTTGCTTTCTTTCTGAGGTTTCGGGAGAATAGAGTTTCGTTTTGGTTTGGAAACATAGTTGTCATCACGTCATTCTGAAACATATTTGACCTCTGATCTTTGGTTTTTGTAGTTTAGTCTCTTTTCCATGTCTGTGAATAACTTATGTAACCAAGACTCGTCGCTATCAAACTCTGAGAAAGTTGACTATAATTCTAATTGCAAATTGATCGTTTGGAGTTTTAACCCATTTTGTTAATGTGTTTACCTTGTCTTTGAAATTTCTAATCTCAATTTATTGATTGATTAATGTAGGTTACTGCAGAACAACAATATATCTGGCAAAATCCCACCGGAACTTGGAACCCTTTCTAAGCTACAGACTTTAGATCTTTCCAATAATCGACTCTCTGGTGTGATTCCTGGGTCTATAGGTCACTTGGATAGTCTTCAGTATCTGTGAGTTAACTTTTATCTTCTTTTTTTCTTGTTCTCCTCCTTTGCCAAGAAAGTGCGGGAAAATGATTTTTAAATAGCCTTTGTAAAATTCAGAAGACAATTAGGT
Source organism: Adenanthera pavonina (assembly GCA_026686845.1). Taxonomy (NCBI): domain Eukaryota; kingdom Viridiplantae; phylum Streptophyta; class Magnoliopsida; order Fabales; family Fabaceae; genus Adenanthera; species Adenanthera pavonina. Next base: position 23,600,639 of record JAIVEN010000019.1, on the reverse strand, counting down.
AAGCAACCATTAGCCGCTGTTTGCGGTCTAGTTGTTGACTTAAGATGTCATTACTAGTATTGTTTATCATTTTACCTTATTTATTACTTCTCGTGTAGAGTTTAATGTCATGTTCTTTGTCTATAATGAGAATAGGAGGCTGAACAACAATAGCTTGTTTGGGCTCTTTCCTGCTTCACTAGCCAAAATCCCACAGCTTGCTTTCTTGTGAGTATAGGCTTTCTCAGCCCCAAGACATTTGTTTGTTGGCTGTCTCAAGTCTATTAAGTGTCTTAAAAAATGAAACAACCCGCCACTGGTTGAGTCCTCCTTATTTATGCTGATATGGTAACACTAAACATTCAGGGACTTGTCTTATAACAATCTCAGTGGACCATTGCCGAAGTTTCCAGCCAGGTCTCTTAAGTATGGCCTCTCTTTCATGCTCTCTCTCTCTACACATACACAGAGCCATATAGTTTCTGTTGAACATGATCTTTTGTCTTGATTCACTGTTACTTCTGTAGTGTTGTGGGAAACCCATTGATTTGTGGAAGCAGCTCTACGGAAGGTTGCTCTGGATCAACAACCCTCATGCCTGTTTCGTTCTCTCTGCCATCCTCACAAGGTAGCTTCCTTATACCACCACCTTCCCTGGTTTCTTTACAGTCTACTTTGGTCCTTTATAGACAGGAGAACTTATTTTAATTTGGTCCTCTGCATATCATTTTCAGTTTAGTCCCTCAATGATTAATGCCAAATTTAACGATCAACAGAATTTGACATTATTGGTTGGTAAATTGAACCCAAAGTATTAGGTAGCAAATAACATGAAAGTGAGCAAATTCTTTTATGTGTTGTTAAATTTTGGATAAAAAATGAAATGAAATGGTTAATATTTTGATAATTGAATGATTAGATTGACAGACATGATTTGTGGAGGATTAAATTGAATGTACACTGGCTATGATCAAAATAAGGATTTTCTTCATCCTTGTACAACTGATAATTGGTGTTAATTTGCAGGGAAGCGCAAGTCCCAGAAAATAGCAATTGCACTTGGGGTCAGCCTTAGCTGTGCTTGTCTCATACTGCTGTCTTTAGGGCTCTTATGGTATAGAAAGAAAAGACAGCACCGGGCACTTTTATTTATCAGTGGTAGGTAACATTGAAACAAAAATTCTTTGATCACATGATAAAGGGCTAGTAATTGACTTATTTGTTTCTGGTTTGGTTGCAGATTGTCAGGAAGACGGACTTGTAAGGTTGGGGAATCTCATTATTTTCACTTTCAGAGAGCTTCAACATGCAACAGATAATTTCAGCTCCAAGAACATACTTGGTACTGGAGGTTTTGGCAATGTTTATCGGGGAAAGCTTGGAGATGGGACACTGGTGGCTGTGAAGAGGCTGAAGGATGTGACTGGAAGTGCTGGGGAATCACAGTTTCGAACAGAATTGGAGATGATCAGCTTGGCAGTTCACCGCAATTTACTTCGCTTAATTGGATATTGTGCTACTCCTAATGAGAAGCTTCTGGTTTATCCTTACATGTCTAATGGAAGCGTGGCATCCAGACTCAGAGGTTGGTACTTTGCTTACCTTATTACCTGTTCTGATCTTGTGTCTCTTGCCTTCCTCGATGTTAGTTCTATGTTTCAATCTAAAATCTTGTGATGTACACTTGTTCTGTTGTAGCCTTTCTATAATTCGTGATTGAGGGCCTAGATGCTACTTTTAAATTCAAGTTTGCAACAGGGGACAAAGTCTGGAGTACTTTCTTTTACATGTGTATTTGAAGATTAGTTTTGGTCCTTTTGGATCCATTCACCATATATTTGTCAGGCTTACTTTGTATTCTTAAACATTTAGAAATGGTCTGCTAAACTGAGGTATCCCTCTGATCAATAATTGGTATCCTGGGCTTATGTTATAGATTTGATATATTCCCTTCTTAGTGGCAACAGGCAATAGTTCAAAGCCAATGTATCTTCTGATCAAGAAGAAATACCTTTGTAGACTAAGCCAATCATTAATCATTAATAGATATAATAGTATGTGAGATGTGAGTTCTACTGAAAAGTATGTTTGGTATGCTTATTCCACAGTGAGCTCCGCCATCCAAATGTTTACCTTTACCTTCAATTTTCTTGTTTGATAACGTACTTTGGCTATAGAATTTATACACTCAACTTGTGTTGTGGTTTTCTGAGGTCTTAAAAACATTTTATTTATGATGTAGGCAAACCCGCATTAGATTGGAACACAAGAAAGAGGATAGCAATTGGAGCTGCCAGAGGTCTTCTGTATCTGCATGAGCAGTGTGATCCAAAGATAATACATAGAGATGTTAAGGCTGCTAATGTGCTTCTGGATGAGTACTATGAGGCTGTTGTTGGTGATTTTGGCCTCGCAAAACTCCTTGATCATGCTGACTCTCATGTCACTACTGCTGTCCGTGGCACTGTGGGCCACATTGCGCCAGAGTACCTCTCCACAGGCCAATCATCCGAGAAAACTGATGTATTTGGATTTGGCATTCTCTTGTTGGAGCTCATCACTGGAATGACGGCTCTTGAGTTTGGGAAAACAGTGAATCAGAAAGGCGCAATGCTAGAGTGGGTAAGTTTTCTATTATGTCTTGATTATTTGATCCTCACATTGGTTAACTATTGTTTTAAGAGTTCCTGATGAGCTAAGTTTACTTTTTCTTGAGCATACCTACTTAATTTTCATTTTGATTTACAATGAGATGCAATTTGCTCCAAATCATCTTTCTTAATAGTATTACAAGTCAAGCAGATATTTATGACAGAATACCTTTTTTTCTACCGCTGCCAATATCCTTTACTATTTTTTTTAGCAAGTGCTGAGGAATATGTCATAACATAGTAATATGCTGTTCTGCAGCAAAAAATATATATATATATATATATTGCCGCCTTCTGGCTGACCTATGTAAGCAAAGTAGGTCAAGCTAATTAGGAAAACATATTAGAGGCGGACTTTGTCAAAAAGTGTGCCTAACATCTTTGTATATCTTTTTAGGACTGAGTTGGTCTATCTATTCTTTGAAGACAGTGTTACCTTGGAATTTTTTCCAACAAGCATGAATTTGAATTCTTCCATTGACTAGTTAAAATGAGCAAATATGTTTTGATGGGCTTGCTGGTATATATTCCTTAAATGGGTATCAATCTTCTTGTTAGAGAGTAGAGATCAATATTATTTATATTGTTGAGACAGGTGAAGAAAATACAGCAAGAAAAGAAGGTGGAAATGTTGGTGGACAAAGAGTTAGGAAGAAACTATGACAGGATAGAGGTGGGGGAGATGCTTCAAGTAGCTTTGCTTTGCACTCAATATCTACCGGCCCACCGCCCCAAAATGTCAGAAGTGGTCAGAATGCTTGAAGGTGATGGCCTTGCCGACAAGTGGGCAGCTTCACACAATCATAACAATCTCAGCATGAACACCTTTCACAGCAACAGTAGCAATAGTTCATCTTCTCGCCCAACGAGCACCACTGCTTCAAAACATGAAGATAATAACAATTCTCATGATCGTCCCTGCATGTTTGGCATGGGACTGGATGGTGATGACGATGATGAACACTCTTTGGATTCCTTTGCCATGGAACTCTCTGGTCCTAGGTAAACACAGACAACCGAGAGAAAGAACCAAAAAACAGAAAAAGAAAATTAAGGAGGATGGATTTTTTTGGCCATAATCATAATTCTTTTAAAGCAGGGGGTATATTATATCAGCTTGTTTTTCTAGGATAGAATGATGTATATACTTGTCATACAATTTTATGGCGTTGGGATTGTCTATTGATATAGGGACGACATGATAAAATTCAAAGTGTCCCTGAGAAATTGAAGAGTCTTGTTATATCCCAGTTTCTGACAAGTGTTGGAGGCATTAAAAATTTTCTATTTAGTCTCTTGTATTGTAAATAGGTAGAAGTAGTACTTCTCCATAAAGCAGGAGGGTGTGCAACGTTGTATAGGGTGGACAGAAGAACATTATGAGATTCTTTGCTCTCAAGAACATCATCAGAGGGTGCCTTCCTGGAATTGCTGTGTCTGTTGTGGGATGTAGTTGTTGTTGATGTTGAAAGCAGAGAGTGAAATTGAATTGAAGGAAGGTAGTGGCAGTCTGAACTTTTTGGTGTTAAAGTGGTCATTTTCTATCTGATGCTTTTGCAGGTCACGCGCACTGCTTTTTCGTTCTCTTACTTGCATCTTTTTAGATTACTTTGTATGGTGATTTCTGGTGTTTTCTTTTTTCCATTATAATGTCTTCTACTGTGTTAATAGTACTCTGCTACTCTTGCCTTCTTTCATATTTCATATCGTATTTGATATTATCCGAAATGTAAACGAAGAATTCGAGTATTTTCAGACATCAGGAGATGTGATGTGAGATATCAGAAGGACAATTCCAGTGAAGCAAACTATTCTAACAAGTAACGTCAGAATGATGATTTAACTCAAACAATCGTACGTTTTGTATAATAGGATTGTTGACGTCTAAATTTAATGTTCACAAGGGAGGGGTGCAACCTAAAATAATGCATGAGAGTTGGAGTTGGATTAGGTTTAATAAAAATTAAGCTATACTTTGAATAAGTGATAGCAAATTATCAATAGTTAAATAAATATAAAGTGAAAAATAAAGTGCAAAAAAAATTCTAAGAAAACAATATCATTGTGGATTTTAATCTTTAAATAAGCCTTACACTCACTTTTCTAATGTAAATAAAAAATTAAATAAATAATAACAAGAATAATAACTCAAATTGAAAAGAGATAAGGATAAAATATGAATTTTAACCTTCAAATAGAAATAATAAAACTACTTGGATTAGAATCTAGATCTCATATTTTATTCTTTTAATAAGATGAGCTCATATAAAAAAATTAAATGATCTATATTTTATTATTTTGTGTTGTTAAAAAATAAATATAAAAAATAAAGTTTAATAATATGACAGAAAACAAAATTTAATGACACGTTGGTGGAATTCAGATTCCTTGGGAGACCTCATGGTGGACCTGTCCTTACTTCATTCCGTTTTCGGTTTCTCCAGCTTCAAAATTCCGAAAAATCAAAGCTTTAACGGCGACAGCAATCTGCCGGCAGAAATTCTGAGAAGCACAGTACTGTGTGAATTCTAATGGCTACTCAATCATCTTCCTCTCCTATCCTTTGTGCCTCTTTTAATCAAGATTATAGGTAAATTCCCTTCAATTCTGTCCTCGGAATTTCGGTTTCTCTTTCAAGATTTCTATTGTTATTCTGTTGTGAAGCCCTTTAAACGCCTGAAAAATGGTGCTTATGTCGTCGAACTTTTAAAGTTTAATTTTTTAATCACTTTTCTGGAGTTATTGGGAACGGGAGCATTTGAGTTCTCTCACTCTTTGTTTTATTTTGTTCTGGTTTGAGTTTTCAGTTGCTTTGCCATTGGCACGAGGGATGGTTTCAGAATATTCGATACGAATACAGGAAGGCTCTGCTATGAAAGAGGTAAGTTCGATCGGGTGTTACCCTCTAGTAATCTCGTGATTTTATATAAATGTTTTTTGTGAACTAACAACCTTTGGTTTAGTAAATGAGCATTAGCTTTCACTGATGGATAATGGATATGGCAACTATTTGGATTGATAATAATATATTTTCCACAACGAACAAACTGTGTAACTCTCCAGAAATAAAAAGAAAAGGTTGCTGAAGAGCAGTCTAAACAAACAACGAAAAGCTAGAAGCCTACAGTTTTAGACTAACACAAGTGGTCAAGAGCACAAGCCAATGCTTTTCTTTTTTCTTTTGGAATATCGAATGGTTCAAACTTCAGATCTTTAGTCTATTTAATGAGCATTTTTATCAACAATAAGTAATTCAATTTCCTTTTTCTTGTTTTCATCACTATATTTCTAAATTTTATTTGTCTCGGTCTATTTTTCATTTTCTATTTCCCCCCTAGTTCTTGGAGCTTTCAGTATTGTTGAAATGTTATTTAGCTCAAGTCTTCTTGCAATCGTTGGTGCCGGTGAACAGGTGTGAGCAATTTTTTACTTTGGCATTGCACCTTCTTAAAGCTACTTCTTTTCTTTTGGATTATTCTCTGACTGTTTAGTTTTGACTGATACAGCCATCTTTGTCCCCACGTCGACTCTGTTTATTCAACACAAAGACAGGAACTGCTCTTAGAGAATTGAACTTTCTGACTTCGATACTTGCTGTTCGCATGAACAAAAAAATGTCAGTTAAAGCTGTATTTTTATTTTTATTTTATGAGTTCATCATTACTGGGTTTACTACTGTTTTTCTTGTTTACAGATAAAAGAACTTGTACATCGGGGATATTATTAGGGTATCAATACCAATGGTTGTAGAAGATATACGTAGTTAAGATGCTAGGCTTGGCTAGAGTTTGCTGTTCAATGAAGTTGACAACTTCAGTTGTAGCTCAGGCTTTGATTTTTTCGAGACGTTCTTTATGGGAGATATGCTCATGAAACCAAACATTTTCCTATATTCAATAATTGGCTACAAATGTGTGTGTGTGTGTTTTGTATATTTTTTAAATAATTAAGTTGGTTAAGCACTTGTACAAACTAATGGCTTATAAGTAGTGTCCAAGCTTGGTTAGGGCTTGTATCAACATGTTTTGAGGGGCTTGCATGATCTGATTGCTGTTTGCTTTGGAATTTCTTCTGTAAGAAAAGATCCATGATAGGAATGAGTTAAGATACCTTGTTAGACTTTAAGTGTTTTCATCAAGATGATTTTGTTGACTATTCAGTAAATTTAAATAATAATATTTCTGTTGGCATATTTTCTTATTTGATGATTTGCTGTTTCATCTCTTTCTTTCTAGATACACAAATACACTAGTGAAATTCGAAATCATAATATCAGGCAACTGGACTAGTAATTGACATACTAGATAACATTCGTTTGATTCTTGAAAGTTTCCTAGGATTTTGGATTTTCGTTATCAACAATATTTTTTAAGAAGTATCCAGAATCTAGTTAATAAAGCTAACATAATTATTTGACCATTAAAAATAATATCTCTCTTCTTTGATCTAATATGCAATGCAGACTTATTGTCATTTTACAAGACAAGGCATATGTATATGACTTAAATAGTCTCACGATCTTGGACACTATTGTCACTGTGCCGAATATTAAAGGTAAATTGGAACTCATACCTATCATAGTATTTCATTCAATAGGAGAATTTGTGATAGGCATGAGATTTATAATATGAGAAATTACATTTTCACCCAAAAAGACAGACAAACTTCTATTAGTTTTGTCTCTTTTTTTTCGGAGCTTTAACAAATTACAAGTTTTAGAGAGATCACCATGTGACTTACTGTTATTCATCAGCATATCTAATTTATTTCATTTTTAGTTTTGGTGTTTAACCAAATAGTTTAAGACCCCACGTTGTAATTATGGGGTTCTGCAAAACTCTATATTCAGCATCTGCTATTGTGATACATTTTTCTCCACAGGGCTATGTGCTTTTTCCCCCTGTTCAGAAGCTTGCTACTTGGCTCTTCCTGCTAGCACTTCCAAGGGATCTGCTTTGCTATATAACGTCATGGATCATCACTTACACTGTGAGGTTATGGAATAAATGAAATGGCTTTAGTACTAGAATATTAGTTAGTTTTCTTAATCTTAGAGGTCTTGTGTCTTGTGGTCACAATATTTATAATCTGATGATATCTTACTTTGTGAATCTTATCTTTACTATACTTTTATTTCTGTGTTTGATTGCACATTATTAAATCTTCTTTAGTCTATTTTTTAAATATTTATTTGTTGCCTTCTTGAATTCAGTATCTTGATTCATTTTTATTTAAAAAATATTTAATTCTATTAAAATTTCATATATGTATATTTAATCAGTCAAATGGTTTGTGTGCCTTGAAATGCATGTTGGAGGCATAGGATTTCCTTGGTTTTGGGGCCAAAAAAGAATTTGAAGTTCAGATCAATGAGTGTAATTTTTCATTATTTTATCTCATGTTGGTAGTGTCACAAGGATTTGGTAGCCTCCATTTGTCCTAGGATTGCATATGAAGTAACTTGCGTATGTATGTACTTTACTTTCTTTCATATACGTTACTATTGAACCTGTATTGCAGATTGAGGCTCATCGTGCGCCACTGGCTGCAATGGTCCTTTCTTCTAATGGAATGTATATAGCTACAGCATCTGAGCAAGGAACCATGGTCAGAGTCCATTTGGTGTCAGATGCTACAAAGGTGGAGGACAAATCTCATTGTGCTAAAATAATAAATACTGATGGCTAGCATTTTCTGTATCTCAGTTTTGTTTATCGGTAAAGTTGCAAATTCTATCATTTTGATGACAAAATTGCCAAGTAAGATAATTGTCCATCCCAAATATGTTGGTTCAACTATGAGAATGCTCATCCATTTACTGGTTGGGATCCCTTTGAAGGGATGTGTTTTCTCCTCAACTTGATCTGGAGGAATTTATTCCATTACACTACATAAGTTGAATAGTCTTCCTTCTCATTTCTTGTCTTTCATTAGGTTTGAACTACTTTTCTTGCAGAGCGAAGAGAATCTTAAAGAATTTATATTTGTTTTTGGTAAACATTATGATATCCGTACTGATTTCTTGATCTATTGTGAGTCCTCTTTTACAAAATGTTATTTCTTAATGAGAAATTTCCAGCATTCAAAAGACAATGAACCAAGCAGGTTTAGAAACTAAACTGTTTTCTCTGCAGTCATATAGCTTTCGAAGGGGAACATATCCATCTACAATATTTTCCTTGTCATTCGGGCCATCAAAGCACCTTCCAGATATTCTTGCAGCTTCAAGTTCTTCTGGTTCTGTTCATATTTTCACTCTTGGATTTGCTGCGAATCAAATGTGAGAATTGCTAGAGCCTTTTGTTTACCTTCTGTAGATAAAGGATGGTGTTATCCACAGTTAAGGATCTGGAATCATATTTGCCCGTTTTAATGTCATGGCTAGGTGCTGAGGATGGGATAGATGTTGTTTATATTAACAAACCCCTAGGAAAGTTTTTATAGCTTTGCTTATATCTTGAATAAACCCTGTCTGCTCATTCATAAAGTTCCTTTCACCTACCAATTTCTTATGCTCATCAGGAATCTATGTTTTTTGAACCTTTCTGAAATGAATTTGGAAGTCATCTTATAAATATTTGGTGCCTTCTGCAGAACCAGGAGATCAAGTGGTTTCCTTGGATCAATAATTCCTGGTGCAGTAACTGATGCTTTGGATCCTGCTGATCATCACATACTTCATAATGCTGTTCCTGCAGGGGTCAAAAGGTGAATTATTTTGTGGCTGAGTTGTTGATTTATAGGAAATTTTAAAAATTGGTTTATTTAAATTTTGGAACTCAGCATGTTGAGGTACTGTATGACTTTAGTTGGCATTTAATGAAACATTAAAATATTGATCTATATTGTTGTATAACAAAAGTGTTGTGCTGTAAGATAGTTGTGGGATTAACAGAAAGAAATGGGAAGGGAGAAAGAGCATGATAGACAAACTAATTTGTGATTCTTATTTTAGTTATCTAGGGAGCTTACTTTATATTTTGCAGATGTGTATTTCTCTATAGTTAGATGAGGACTCTCAGATTATAATTGTATCTTACTTTATAAACTCTGGATTTTGCCATGCAGCTATGCGATAATTCGAAAGGTTGAAAATGTCACTGACACCTCAACATCTGAAGTTCTAGCTTGTAGGTAAGTGTGCTTACTTACTGGCCTTGGTATCATTCTAAAACAATCCACTTGGAAATATTTTTCTTTGGTTGGCTCTGTCTCCCCCTCCCACCCATTGTTTCACTTTGGCTGTTGTTTTATACTTTTTTTTGGTAATATCAACTGATTTTTGGAAACAACATTAAATCCCAACTAATCTAGATCAAATTGGGTCAGATATATGGCTGTTGTCTTCTTTAATTGGTTTACTTTTCTGAGATCCTGCATATGTGATGAAACTTCAAACTGTTGCTAGTAATTTGTAGCCTAATAAGTCTCATGTATTAGTGAGTAAGAAGTAAAATATATTCTTTAGTTGGCCATTGTAGAACTTTTCATAAGCAGTTTTATAGAAAGATGTTCAATACTTGCACCTAATTCTCCTTATTTGCACCTTTGAGAAATGCTCTTCTTAATTTTTGCTGCCCCATTAGTTTACTAATCTTCTGATATCTGCCTGCTAAATTTGTTTTTGTGTTGTAATTTTCCAGGGCCATTATGTCTATAATAACTTATAACGGCTACTTCCAAGAATACAACATAAGCATTGACGCTCAGAATGAATTGTCTTGGACTTTAGGACGTGAATTCAATCTCTTGAGAGTAACCTTGGATAAAGTTAAAGGCCCTCAGCTCATGACGGGAAAATTTTAAGTTTCTGCACACAGCAAAGCTTGTCTATATTTAGATGAATCTATTATATGGAGCAAATTCCTCCCAAATCTTCCATGGAGAAGATGATAATTTGACTTAATTATCACACGGGAAAATGTGAGTGCGTGTGCGTGTGCGTGTGTTAATACTTCCAGACATGGATGTGATTCTTAATCAGACCCATGGTCATGTATATATAATATAATTCTTTTAAGAGCCAGAAAATTATTGAATCAACTTTATACATCTACTTAAAATTCAGATTCTTCTTTTTCTGCCCTGAATTCCTCAATGTTCGCTTTGAATTTCGAGAGTAAAGAAGAAATACGATTGCCTGAAACTTAAAATCAGCAAATTAATAGTGCCCTACTCCCACCAATAGAGAGAGAGAGAGATTTGCAAAGACTTTGATTGCCGTTTGGTATGGTATGCCCTGCACATCTTTTTTTCCCCTTTTGGCTTCATTGTCTTAAATTTCTTTATACACTAAACAGAATATCTTAAATATCCATTTTTCAGATACAATTTTTTTTATTGTCAAGAAATATGCAAAATTAGTCTCAAGGTGATATTTTCGCAATATATTTGATTGTATGAATTTACAAAGCCATGCAAACAGAATGCCGCTTTTGTTTTCTACTTTGGGACGGAGGGGCGTACCAAAAGTTGAATATATCTTCTACAACATAGGAATGGAATAAAACTCACAGTAACTAACAACTTGTATTCGCAATAACCTGAAGCTCGGTTAATCTTCTCTAATTATGCGTGCACTAAAAAATTCAAACAAATTATCTTGTTCTTGTCTTGACAAACTTGGCTCTGGACGCCTTTTTCTCCATCTTCTCTCTCTTCTTGCGGGTCTTTTCATCTTCATATGATTCCTAAATCACAAAGAGCAGGAGATTGAAGTTAGTACGTTTTTGTGGTCTTAAAAGAGGAACTTGATTAAGAAAGAGTACATACCTCTGAACCTTGTGGCAAAAATCCTTTAATGAAGCCGAAGGATTGGTATATTCCAAAAGCTGGTATCTGGCAAGAGTCAAGATATGAGTAACTATGTTACTTAATACAGACATCCATTTGTATATGCTAATTACACATAGTAGCCTCTCTAACATGCACTAGCAGCAGATATTGTTTAGTCACACGTATTTTTGGCTACAACTTGATTCCGGTAGGAGTAGTTTTATCTGCTGCTATATCATTCCTTAAAATTAAAGAGTGGATTGTGGATTATCAAAGTGGGAACAAAGTACAGCTCTTGCCAGAATTTCCTTCCTTTATTCATTTATGGTGACACCAAGAGAAGTGCTCCATTAACAAAGCGGAATGAATTTAAATGGCATTCCTGTTACAATTAACCTATTACATTTAGACCCCTGCTATGAAGTTGATTTCACTAGTTTGAGGTCAAACGTCTTCTTTCATTGAAACTGTGACTCCTGAAAGGTAGTAACATAGATTTGGACCCATAAGAAAATCAAAATTAATGTAATGCCTATCGTTCTGTTATCTCCTCCCTTTAGTGATCCAGTCCTACCAACTACAAGTTTGTTCCCCTCTGGCATACCAAATTTAGAATCGAGTTTAGAACATGTTAATAAAGTATAAACACTTGTATGACTTCAAAGTGACCATCAATTCTAGAAGATATAAATATCTTCTACTTAATCAACACACACACACATTCTACTTAATAGATCAAAGACTGCAATCTTTGATGAAGTTTCCCAGTCAGATAATAACAGTCACGCATTCAAAAAGTATTCTGCCATCATAATGCCTAAGTGCCAATACAGCCAATCAATAAGGATCTTACCACAAGATATGTGTACCAGAATTTTCCAGAGATGATGGACATGACTTGCACAAAGCATGTAATATAGATCACATCATGTAAATAGCTGCAAAAGATAGATCGAAAGTCAATAACATTTATGATATATCCAACATGAAATATTAGTGGTGAGTGGAAATCAACATTGGTGAGTGACACTGATAATGTTATTTATCCGAGGAGCACAACACAAGTAATAGAATACTTGATCATGACAATATGAGCAAGACAAGACATACCCACAAATTCCACCCGTACTCATATCAAACCCTCCATCTAAAAGCTCACCATCATCAGCATAAGAAGGTTTTGCCATTTGAGCAAGTTGTTGATAGGGAATAAAAGATGCTAGAGATGTCACAACCAGGCCAATCCAATGCTTCCAGGTGAAAGACGAATGGAAGATCAACATCCTTATCAACACATAGATAACCTACGTACAAGCAAAATAGTACATGAAAGAACCGAATTAATTCAGCAAACAAAAAGGTCAGATTGTCGAAGGTAAGTAACTAGTAAATAAATTTGAGGAGAAAGGAACTTGTTCAAAATAAGACTTCAGTAAATTATTGGGGAGGGTAAAAAAACCTCGGTAAGTTGCACAACTAAGTTGAGGGTGCTAAAAGAAGCTAGCAGGATTTAAAATTCATAGTGTACAAATTCTTTTTTTTCCTATATAATCAAAATATCACCATCCTTCATTTATGCAAAGCAAATTATTAGAATGCTCTTCTAGGTTGCAAAAGCAGTAAGCATAGGGAGAGGATGACCAACAAAAAATTAATTTTTGATAGAACAGAAATAGCACATCCGACAAGAACCCTAGCAACCACCTCCCCCCCCCCCCCCAGCGGCCAAAAAAAAAAAAGAACAGCCTGGCAGCGGCTGGACTATTCACTCCTTAGTTTACGAATGGCTAAATGAAGAGATTGATTGAGAAAAGAGGAAATGAGAAATGAATCCCAGAGCATAAGAAACGAAAAGGAAGCGTACATTGCACATGATGATGATGAGGCGAAGCCTGGCCATATGTCTAGCGTTCTCTTCCTTGCGTTTCTTGGCGCCCTGATTCGCCATACCTGCCTCTGTCAACAAACCCTCTTTGCCTGTTTGACTTGAAGAAACTACAAATCTCAGCTACCTCAATGGGGCTTTCCGGTCAGGGTGAAGGAGACGAATCCTCTGGTCTGGTCGATCGATTTTTTTTTTTTTGCGTTGATTGAATTTGGACAAAATTAATTGGACTTTCCAACGAACCCAAAATTACGACCCGCTATACCATGGGCTGTTAGGCCATTGTGTATTTTATGGGTCCCTTTTTTTTTTTTAATGATTTTAAAAAATTTAAAATGGTCATATATATATATATATATATCTTAATTTAAAATTTTTAGAAACTGATCAGCTAACATCATATAAGATCATACCTCAATAATATTTGAGTTGAAGGAAATGATTTAAACAACTATGAGATGACGTACTAGATAAATGATTTTATTGTCATATGTTAAACAGAAGGGAGTAATTTGTTGCGATAAAAAGGTCAAATCTCTAACTAGGATTTTTTTTTTGTTTTTAATATAACTATATGATATCTAATATTGTTTGAGCATTATTAAGCTCAATTGCAGATAGCTCTCCAATAAATATAACTTGCTTAAAGGAAACCAAATCCCCTCAACTTAATCCAACCATCATTAGTAGTTCTAATTAATATAGTTATATGATTAAAAGATTAAAATATATTCTTACTCTTTTATGTACACACACTCTTTTTATCATTTAACGTGGGAGAAGGAAATGTACTTTTCTAATTAATTTATGAAATATATATTATCTTATTGTTGCATATTACTTACAAGGGTTGGCCAATACAATTTATTTACTATTTATTAATACTAATACTGATATTCTTATCAGTATTATTCTTATTGTTCTTCCAAGACATGGGATAAATACACATTCCTAGGACTAGCAAGCACCAAGTATGAGACATTTTTTAAAGCTGAAACATATGTAAACATAAAGTCTAAAAGTTAAATGATTAAAACTGTGTTTTTTTATTGAAAAAATTGTATCGTATTTTTTTAGGGTTTTTGGTTGTTTCTTTTGAGTTGAGAGGCAATTTTTTTTAAAATAAAAAATATTTTTTTTTAATTGCAGGTTGATTATGTGTTCCGAAATGAAGTCAAAGAAATTGCGTGTTGGAGTTTGAGCAAAAAGATAAAAAATTGAAGAAAGAAAGAAAGAAAGAAAGGTGCAGAAGACAGGCATCACATGGAGGTAGAATATTCCTTGGTAATCTAGTCTCTCTCCTTTTTTTTTTTGAATTACATAAAAAGAAAAATACTGAAGGGGCTTAAAGCAAGAGGGGACCCGCAGGGTCATGTCCCATTAACAGCATCATTTAATATCATCTCGTAGCAGTCCACAGGGCATATATCCATGAGGCATCTTTCCTTTTCCAAATTGTGGGCCTGTTTAGCAAGAAAATCTACACATCGAATTGCTTGTCTGTGAGAGTATCTCAAATCAACTTCCCATTCCTCACACAGGAGTTTCCTCCCCTCATAACTGTCAATTTTCCAGGGACGATTATTATCACAATCTCTCAATATGAGGTTAAGAGCATCCAATGAGTCAGAATAGATAGAGAAGCATTGACTACCTTCTTGTCTGCAAATCTGAAGGCTATAATCTCCGCAGCAGCAATATGGATGAAGCCGAGCTTTTGTTTGAACCCCATGACCCATTGTCCACCTGAATTACGGATGACCCCACCACAGGCAGCATGGTAGTGGTCAGTTACAGAGGCAAAGTGTCTTCCTCACAATTACACTAAAAAGAACAATTAGCACTCATGCATAAACCTCTTCTAGCTCTGAGATGGTTATTTGGAAGTTTCTCGAGGTAGGCTTGCCACAGGAGGAATTTGATTTTTTCTGGAACTGGCCACTTCCAAATTTTCCTCCACCAAGGGTCACCACTGGAATAGTTCAGATTTTCCACTAACTTGTATGCTGTTTTAACGGAAAATCTTCCATCTGGAGATGGGTCTCCAAACAAAACAGTCCTCATCATATCCACTAGGGGGTGCATCTATCACAATCTATTTATAACCCAGTTTGGAAGGAGAGTTCACCATTCATTAAAATTCCATTGCCCTGGAGGAAGGATGAAATCATTAACTTTGGCTTGGGGGTCCAAACTTCTTTCATTCTCAGACAGTGTGTGCAAGGGGTTCTTCAAGCGGGGACCAACGATCCCACCAAAAGGAAGTGTTGCCACCTTTACCAAACTTTCTCCCAACACCCCTTATAAAGGTGTCCCAAACACGAGCTATTCCTCTTTGGTATCACATTAGGAATTGGATTTTCCCCACGAGAATATTTTGATCTTAGACATTTAGCCCAAAGTTCATCTGGTTTTGTTATTAAGCCCCAACACAATTTCATAATGAAGGCAGTGTTCTGTTTTCTAAGATCCTGGATTCCCAGACCACCCAGATCCTTGCTTTTTTTAATGTTATCCCAAACAACAAGATGCATTTTCTCTTTTCCATTGAGATAGCCCCAGAGGAATCCACCACAACATTTTTCCAATTCGTCAGTAATGCCTTTTGGGAGCATAGAATGACTAGGAAGAGCAGAGAGAACGGATTTAATCAACACCGTTCTTCCCACTATATTCAAATATTTTCCTTTCCAATTAGAGAGTTTATGGTGTAATCTAGTCTCCTTTAGGACGTACTGGTTGTCCGCTTTTGTAATCGATTACACTATTATTATTATTTGCACATTTTTCAAAATTAAAATTAAAAATCTTGCCTATTTGTTTAATCAAATTATTATTTTTTTGGGTGCTATGTTTAATAAACTGTTCATATTTTTTTTATGCTGAAAAGAAATTAATTGGAACTTGAATAGTAATATACACAAGAAAATAGAGTGAAATAATGATTGAGAAAATTTTACATGTAATTTTGTTATTAATTTTCGTAATTAAAACATGATATTAAATTATAATCAGCATACTTTAATTGAAAAAATATACAGGTAATTTTTAATTATTGAATTTAATGAGAAATATATGATAAATTATATTTAAGCTTGATTAAAGTCTAATTAATAAACAAACCATTTAATGCATTTTAACTTATCCTAAGAAATAAATGACCCCAAAAAAAAAAAGACTTCAAGAAATAGGTAGGTTCCTCGTCAAACTCAAATGGGAACATGAAAAATTTAATCCTATCATAGACTATCGTGAGATTACATTATATCATGCTAAAACAGTTGATAATAATTTAAATTTGTGTTCTGATTATAATTTCATGTTAGTGAGATATAATTAAAACTAGAGGTTCCTTTCTTCGCTGTACTATCACTTTTATATTATTTTTGCAATTTAAAAAAAGCTTAAAAATAGGTTAATGCAATTTTTTCTTTACAGGTTTGTGATAATGCTATCATGCAAATCTTTTTCCACTTGCTCAATTACTTGGATTTCTAGGCATTTGAACAGGGTAACTAACTGACTCTCTAGTAATGTTAATAGAGGAATGTGTTTATTTGTAAAGAATCTCTATCTCCCTCCCCTTCCTCTGTTATTTTTGTTGATGACTGTACTACTAGTGTTAAACGGAGGTTTGTTGTAACTCCTGGACCTTGATCACACTTTATATATATATAGATGTTCTTCTCCTGGAAAAAAAAAGGACAGGGGAAGAAGAAATTCTACCTGATTTTTAATAAATGAGATAATTATTTCAATATTTTCTGTTGATTTGATTAAATTATGTTCATATCTTTTTTTTAGCATGAATCATAATATTTATCTTTGTTTAAATATTAATTTTTTTGAACCAGATAAATATTAAAATGGAAAACTTTATAATTATTTTTCTCAACAAATTAAAATTTACAATTTATCATTTAGAAAAAGGAAATTTTAAGAAAGAAATTAAAATACATGAAGATGATAGGCAAAATCTTTTTTTTTAAATATTGATATAGTTAGTCCAAATTGTTGTTGGCTTTATTATGACTTATGAGTATATCTACAGGATAACATTCTCCCGTATATCAAACCTGGTTTTGATAAAAGGACGTGATGGCGACTCAGTCCTACTACTTAACAATGGATAAAAATTCTTAATTGGTCCAAAAACGTCAATCCTGTCCTGTGATTTTGTCTCAGTTAAAGAGATTAAAAAAAAAAAAAAGTAAAAAAGCCGTGGATGGTTAAAGAGGTGGTTGGCTGAACGTCTCTCTGTTTTTTTTTTTTCTGGGTGTAAAATAGCTGATCATCTCTGTTTATCATACATCTACGTTTCCCAGACCTGTGAGAGTTCAGGGTCCACGCACCCAAAAAGTTAACCCCAAAACACCCGGAATACTCTTTACCTTTTTTATAGCTCGATCTCTCTGTCTCTCTTCCTTCTTTCGAGGCGTTGGCTGAATCCTTGGTGAGTTTTGTTCTTGCGACGACATAGAGATAGATATATAATAGCACTTTTATTATCATTACTATTATTTATCAAACGTCTTCTTCAATCTAAGCTTTTGTTTTTCAACATGAATTCCCAGTTTTGTGGGAGGTATTTTTCTTCATTCTGGCTCATTTATTTATTTTTCACTTTTCTTTCGGTCAACTTCGATGAAAATTTTCTCCAGCTTTTTCTTGTTTTCTTCAATCCGTTCATTATTATAGAATTTCCCCTCTTTTTGATATTCTCCCACTTTCTCGGATTGCATTTGAGTTCTCTGCATATCTGGAATGAATTGACGATATGCGGGTTTCTTTTTTTAATTTTTTTCTCCTGGGTTCGATGAATTTGTGAATTAACTTTTTTTTTTCTTCTTTTCCTTTACTATGTATTCGTATGCGGAAAGCTGGTTTGCTCGCGATCAGTTCTGCGGCTCGTGTTGCATATTCTGATTCTTTACATTTTTCGTAACAGTGAAAAGCTTTTTTTCTGAATCCAGTCAAATCAATTGTTAAGTTATTCCTTCCACGGTTTCTTTACCCCCTTGATTTCATGTAATTAAGAGTTTGTTATGATTGGTGACCCAAAAAGGCAAAAGAGATAAAAGAGTTTGTTATGATTCGGAATTTAGTTATTTATGTCTTTTATTGCAGTGATTTTGAATAGCTGAGGGCTGACCACTCCTGACGCTCTTGCTTTTGGGAGCTCGGAGTGGTAGGCATTAACCTTGAAGGAAATTGATATTGAAGTTCGATTGAAGATGCGGACCGTAGCTCGATCTCTCCGCCAATTACGACATGCTTTTCAGAGGCAAAAATGTGTTTTGATCAGCGGAAGAGCAGAAGCACCAAGTCATCTTAGAAAGGCATATCATAGCTCTGCTTCTAGAGTTGTTAATCATGCTGAAACCAAGTTCTTGGGATACCATACATGTACAGCCTCAAGAGGTTTTTCAGTTGATGCTGTAAAACTCACAGATGGAGGTTGTTCTCTATCATGACTGTGTTTTCTCAATTTTTTTTTTGGGGAAAACTCTCATTTAGATCAAGCCAATTATGAAGATACATATAACTACATAAGAAATATTGTTAAGCGGGGTTCACTTCTGCCATACTATTGTGTATCCTGATGATGATTGGCTTGGTCTATAACTCTACATTCTTTTTTGTATCCAAGAATCTCTCATGGCTTTTTATGCTGTATTGATGGATTTGAAACCTTTCTCTCCCATTCACGAGTATTGGAACTTGCTGTTTCAGTTACAGAAGTAAACAGAGGAGGGCCTCTTGTTGAGTACGAAAGAAGAATTGCTGCTGGTGAACTTGTAGATGGTGACACTTGCCAGGTAACTTCTCCTTTCAGCTATATTACTGATAGTCTTTGATTGGGGGGATAATAGGCAATAGCCCTAGTTCTGTTTGCTTAATTACATGAATATATATATATTTCAGTTTTGTTGATTGATAAGATGCTGACTGGATGTTATATGGAATCGTCATGACATTTACTTGGCCGTGGCTCCTCCTTGTCTTCATTTTCTTCATTTATTTGTGTTTTATGAACATTTTCTTTTGGCAGGTAGTCACTCTGAGCGAACTTCAGAGACTCTATGATGAACTGGTTGACTCTGTTGAAGCCTGCCAATTGGATCGCAACTCTGAAAAACCTGTAAGGTAACTTTCTTTTCTTCCTGTATTTATCTCACTCCATGTTGATATATCAATTCAAATCTTGCAGTTTATATGTTTGTCTGCTTTGGCTTCATGTTTAGACTTCTGAATTTAAATAACTTGTTTGTGTAGGAGCGGGTGGTTGTGGTCGCGTCTTTTGTTTCAACCTTCATATGCACCAGTTAAGGGTTTGTATTTATATGGAGGAGTGGGGACTGGGAAAACTATGCTGATGGACCTGTTTTTTTATCAGTTGTGAGTTTGATATGAAATTGTTCTCCTTTGGATTACTAAATGGGAATAATATCTGTCATTTCTATGAGGTTTTATGTAAGTGAGTTCTCATGAGGATTAACCCTTGTCTTACCATTTTTTACTGCTTGAAACTTTTTCTTTCTCAGGCCTGCCAATTGGAGGAAAAAGAGGATTCATTTTCATGACTTTATGTTAAATGTACATAGCCGATTGCAAGTAAGCTTGTAGAACCTTTCTATTACCTAAGATATAGTTGATATTTATATATGTGGAATGTTTCGAAATCCGGTTATAATTGACTATTCTTTGATCTAAATGAGTCATGGCTGAATTGCATTTCAAGTCTTTCTTACCAACCATGGGGAAATTTCAATAATTTTGCATGCATCTTTTGCAATTACAAGTGTTGTAGCTTAGTCATTTTCAGAATGTTGTTTATTTCTGAACGTATGATTGACCAGAAGAATAAAAAATATCTCTAACATCATATTTTGCATCCTTACAGAAGCACAAGGGTGTGTCAGATCCACTTGATGTTGTTGCAGGAGAGATTTCTGAGGAGGCAATTTTATTATGTCTTGATGAATTCATGGTAAATTTTTTCCCAGTTGATCCATGCTGAGATTTTCTTTTTGGGTATTTTGATGCCATAACTTGAGCTTTCTATATCTTGCCTAGGTAACAGATGTTGCTGATGCACTGATACTGAATCGCTTATTTAGACATTTGTTCAGCAAAGGCATTGTAAGTAATATAACCACATAGTAGGCTCTCCTAACAAAAGAGTTTGGTTGAATTTCTGTAAAATTAACTTCAATGTTTAATTTCTTTGTGTGGATTTGGAGACAAGTTTAGATTCTAGTGGCCACCTCAAATCGTGCTCCAGATAACCTTTATGAGGGTGGATTGCAAAGGGATCTCTTCCTACCATTCATTGCCACACTGAAGGTATCTATATAAAATTCACTTGGTTGAGAGAGGTGTCAGATAGGCTCTGTTCTTAAGCTTGTAAGTGAAACTCAATGATTTGAGAATTTAGCCACGACAATGCTGGCATAAACTGAAATTTATCTATGTTTTGGCCTCTCTTAATAATACCTCTACTTACACCTAGAGTTTTAAAAAAGGCTGTACCTGGGTCTACACTTTTGTTTTATATGAGAAAGTATAGACCCCATGCACATATGCTTGTATATTTCGTTACTTTTAATTTGCTTCTCTGACGAAATTGCTTTATGTATATATTGGTGTAGGAAAGATGTGTAATACATGAGATTGGTTCATCAACTGACTATCGCAAGCTGACTTCAGTATGACATAAAACTTCATATTTGCAAATATATCCTGCAGATCTTTCTAGTATTGATCTCTAATTATTAGATTTTTTTCTTCAATTTGGACTGTAGGGTGAGCAAGGTTTCTATTTGGCTGGCCAAGAATTATCGGGCTTTCTTAGGCAAAGGTTTCAACAATTAATTGGAGAACAGAAAGCTACTCCCCAGGAGGTGGAAGTAGTAATGGGAAGGACATTGCGTGTATGTTCAAACTTTCTACAGCAGAGCAAACTACTACTGTTATTTTCAGATTTTCTGAAATTATTTTCCCTTTAATAATCAGGTTCCACTGGGAGCCAATGGATGTGCCTATTTTACTTTTGAGGAACTTTGTGATAAACCTCTTGGAGCTGCTGACTATTTCGGATTATTCAGTAAGTCATTATTGGTTGAGTGGATTTTCACACGCACACATTGTTCAAAATATACATAGAATTTGAATTTCTCGTTTGTAGAGAGTTGCAGATGAGAAATACAAAACTGAGTTTTGAATTGGATAAAAGTTGAATAATAACTCCATTTTTGTAAAAACCTCACGTTTTGTTTCTCCCTTCATAAAGAGATCCTCAATCTTATACTGGATTTATTTTTTGTTTCAATAGAAAACTTTCACACTCTAGCATTGGAAGGCATCCCAATTTTTGGGCTTCAGAATAAAGCAGCAGCATATAGGTTTGTCACTTTAATCGATGTAAGTTCCTTTCCTTTCTAACTTTTTATTCTGCGAGTTATGTTGAAGAAATTGGTCAAACATATTCTGTTTTGATTGTCCATCCTGCTCAAGATGAACATTTCTATGATATTGAGTTTTTTAC
The DNA here is from genome assembly GCA_026686845.1 of Adenanthera pavonina. Taxonomy (NCBI): domain Eukaryota; kingdom Viridiplantae; phylum Streptophyta; class Magnoliopsida; order Fabales; family Fabaceae; genus Adenanthera; species Adenanthera pavonina. Next base: position 23,578,801 of record JAIVEN010000019.1, on the reverse strand, counting down.
TACATTAGTTTTAATTCTTTATAACTAAATCGTCTACTGATAGGATGTTAATTTGTGAACAGAAATACTGTAGAAATAGAATAAATGCAATATATGCATGCAAAGTCCCAATTAGTCAATTATTCCTATGCAAAGTCAATACGATAGTTTTTAAACCAGTGATACTGATGCATCAAAAGAAACAAAGCACACAGGGTCCAGAGCACCCTGTCTGATCGTTAGAAGGAATAATCTTCTTTCTTCATATGTTCTTTTTTCTGTCAATAAGAAACTAGAGGAAGATCGTTTCTTTACAAATTGTGATTACAGGTGACATATGAGAACAGGGCCAGGCTATTGTGTACAGCTGAGGGGAGCCCTCAAGAGCTTTTTGAAAGGGTAGTAACGATATCTGAGGCTAAACAAATTGCTCCCAGGACCTCTTCGAGATCCAGGAAAAATGATGAGTCTGATCTTTGTGTAGACAATGAATTGGGGTTTGCAAAAGACCGAACCATCAGTAGGTATGATATTCTGTCAACATTATATTTTGTTTTTTGTTGACCGGAGAACGAGGCTTGATATTACTTTATACAGAGTAAAATGATGTTTTGGTCCTCAAAACATGGAACCTTTCTCAATATCTTAGAGGTTTGGTTAACTGAATTGGTAAATCAGATATTGATCTGCAGCCCTATATAATTTGTTTTGTAACAGTATCACATTCTAAATATGTATAATTCAAGCTATGAAGTAAAAATAAGTAATGATGGGGACCAAATTAAAAATTATTTTAGCTATGAAGATTTAATTACAAGAATCAAATTAAAAATTAAATGAAAATATAAATACCAAATGTATGATATTACGAAAAAGAAGGAAAGAAAGAAGAGAGAACTTACTTTTGAACGATCATTTTTAATTCTATTACTTCTTGGAGACTATATCACCTAGATATAAGTTTACAAATTTATAGCTGTTTTACTCTGCTCAGTAAGATTGAATTTAAAAATTTAAAATTTCAGATTAACCGAGATCAACAGTAGAGAATACTTAGAGCAGCATGCTGCCATGTTAGCAGAAAAGCAGCTCACACAGGGAGGCGTAGCTCAGCAGCATGCCGCTGAGGCATGAAGAGAAAAATATTCTAAACCTAGAATGGCAATAAAACCTATTGTTGTAGTTTGTATTGAGCCAGAGAAGGGTAAAATAATGTTTTATAGCATGAGGCAGGATTCAAAACTTAATAATTTATATGGGGATTAGGTATTGCTTGCTCTATATATTTGATTAACGAAAATAAAACAGCCAGGATCGTGCACATCCTTTTTGCCCATTTGCTCTTGACAGTGTATTAAAATTCACCTTTTTTTCCGCTTTTCTTTAACTAGTTTCAAATTCACAAGTAAATTATGGCTTTAAATATTTTAAGTTCGATTATTAAGTAGGGTGCTGAAATGAGAAGACTTGCAGTAACAAAAGTGAAAACAACTATCAGTTTTATAACAGCGGAGTAACACCGCGTTATGGTGCTCATACGAGCAAGGACTATGAAGATTTTCTTTTTCCATTTTTTACTGTGTTTAGTTTCTTACTTGCAACAGTTTAAAAAAACAGAAAAAAGAAAAACTAACAAAACAGAGACAGAATAGCAGGTTATTGACTGTCGATTCATAACTGATGATGAAACTTGAACGCAGCTTTCAGTAGTTCAAGGAACGAAACAAGTGCAGCAATTGGTTCTTCTAAAACAAAATTGAATTACTGAATTGCCAGCAAAAAGAAGAGAAAGAATTACTAGAGTTCTTATTCTGATGCCAAACTGCATAGGTGTAAAGGGGCTTTCGTTTTTCTGATTTCCTTTTCCACCAAAAATCTTTGCAATACTCGAGATGTTGATATATTATGTGGGGTTAGGAACAAGAGAATTCAATGGCATGCACGTTCCTGGTGCAGCAACTGTGTCTAGCAGATGCAGCACATACATCCACTTTTACTCATGAAATGGGAACTGTAGCGCCATTTTAATTTCTCAGGACTGATTCATCGTGTTCTGAACAAGCTTGATGAAACCTAAAAAGATGAAAAAGAACCAAGTTTATAGAACAATAGCCAAAACTATGACATGTATGAATTCTATAAACAAAAGGCTGAACATCAGCAGTTTCATGATTAAGGAAATAGAGTTTCATAGATTAAGAGCTTCATAGGAAGAATCATAGGATAGCAAAAGAGGAGCAGGCAGAAAACTGAAATAGAGCCTCAAATAAACCGGACGGATTTAACCCTTCACTCCACTGTATTATGAAGAATTTAAATACTAAGATGATTAAGCAGAAGTGCCAAAACAAAAAGTGACTTTAAAAAGAACATGACTGCTATGGATGACTACACACTCTATGAAATATGTGATCTACTTGGCATATCAAAAAATAACCGGAAAGGATAGGACAAGACTATTGAACAATAATTGCCAATTCAGTACTAAGGATATAAGAGCACCATTCCTCAACTCAGATTTTAATCAGCGGACAAGTTTTTGCTGCTTTCACAGGGACAATCCTATATATAATAAACCTACAAAAACCTTACTTATAGTAGGAGAATTACGTGAAAAATCATGAAATTCCAAGGGTCGTTTATTTACAGTTTGTGAGTATCAAGGGAAATTCAGTTATTTTTAATTTGCCATTTAAAACTTTGTGGGATTACGATCAAGTTTCAAGTAAAATATTTGAAAATCAGGAAAATACAGGGGAGGTTTGGTACCTTATTCAAAAGAATATTGCACCAAGGCAATTGCATGAAATTTTTTTGGGTATCATTAGGAACAGCCAACAATGAGAAGCACGAATATATTACAGTCATCTAAAGTTGTATGAAATGAATCTCGCACTCAATGACTTCAGGCATAAATAGAGCAAGAATATCACTGCTGTTAGTTCATGCAGATTAATCATTTATTCTGTCTAATGAATTGTTGAAGTGGCCGTTTCTTTTCAACCTTTAAAGAAAAAAGAACACGCCGTTTAATAACATAAATATTTTTTTTTCTTAAAAAAATAATGAATGGTATACCTTTACATGGTGAGGCATGATCTTGATATCAAACGGAACATGAAGCCACGCTTCAGGTGAGTGAAATAGAAAATTCTCTGGCTTACTGGTATAAACATCTGCATACTGATGAATGTGATAAGCAAAAGCAGATTCTCGACCTGAACCAGTAAGAAATGTTGCTCCAAAAGATCTGTTAAACATCATCTTCATCGCAGTACGTGCTTTATGCCTCTCTTCATTAAGTTCTTTCAGAAGTGAATGGCAAGCCACAGTCCTATGACTATTAGCTGCAGTTGCGTGCAACTTACCAAGAAGCTCCTGTATTATATGAAACTTTGCCTGCACCCACCAACAAGAAACAAAATAATTCATAATTTTGATATCTTTAAGAGGCAGTCGAAAGTAATTTTACTGTTCATCATCCCAAGTGGAGAGTTATTGACCCTTTCCAGAATAACAAAAACAGTTTGAATATGCCTTTATCTGAACAAATTCTTATGGGAATGCAAGTTTGATGAATCATTCAAACTAACACCCATAATTAGCCAAAATAACAATCTGATTTTTAAGGGGAAAGATGACAAATTAACATAGAGTTACAGGCAAGCTTACTAAAAAAGACTAAAAGCTAAAATCAGCACCCCTCTCGTTAATATTATGCATGAATATCATAGAAATGGCTCAGCTCTTCAGAACGATTCAGTAACATACTACGCCCACTCAGCCCTCAACTCAAAACGGTATTAGATAAACAGTACCTATGTGTCAATTCTCACTGAAAAGGTACAAGATAACATACTACTAGATGGTCATTTGACTTTTGGGATTGATAAAAAGGTTTCAGGCTTCCTTTACAAATGGATAAAAAGGTTTCAGGCTTCCTTTACAAATGGATAAATCCATACAGATGCAAACTGGATAAAATAAATTTAAACATTTACAACCCCCCATTTTACCCAGATCAGCCCTTCAGTTCAAGGAATTGAACTTAATGAAAGCTTATTAATTTCTACAAAAATTCATAATCTTAAGTACAGCCTCACAATAAACTCAAGGCAATCCCACAATACATTAAGGAGGATTTTGATATTTTCACCAAAAAAAAAAAACAGAGGCTTTTGATATCAGAAAAGATAATAACTTATGCACCAGTGGTTACAAACTTCCCGCATGTTGTTCATTGGTTAACATAAGTAACTGGAGTTTTGATCAGAGGACCACACAAAAGGCATCATAAAATAGTTCATCCTTGACACGTTCAATACAACCACTTAGGTAAAGAAACATGAAGCCCTTCACAATGAAAGTATCAAACTGCAAATTAAATATGTCAAGGTGAACAAAACCTGCTGCAGAAGGGTACCTGCTCAAAACGGTAACAATCTTCATTTTGAATTCGTATTTCACTCTGCAGCATTGAGCACGCATTACATATCATGCCAAATTCTAATGTTAACTACAACAGAAATTCAACATATAAATGCTTGTGTCTGATCTACACAATAAAGAATTCCAGATACACCTCGAGTTCATGGATGATTGCAGCAGTGCGCCAACCAGCCTTTGAAGGTCCTCTCAAGTCACTAAATAAGTGATCCCCAAAATATATCACCTGATAATATGGATGATTGTTAGCTTTCAAAGAACTCCATGCCAAGGAACATTGCTGCCAAATTAAAGATCTACTTTACAATCAAAACTCCATCAAGTTTAAACAGTCAAGAATTAGTATTCTGACTGGCTTATACATCATCCAAATAAAGCATACCTCTGGGCCATTCCACTTGGTTATTTGAAGAAAATATTTGAGGCATCCATGATAATAAACTTTATCTGGAAGAAATGCATCAACTTTGGTAAAAGTTAATGTATCCTTCACTGTGTCATAACATCTGGCATGGAAGTACTCACTGAACTCAGGATCTTCCCAACAGAATTCAAGAACATAAACTCAAATGTCAAAGAGATAAGCAAGAAATAATAAAATATGCTGGGAAAAAGATGGTGCACACTAGCTGAGCAAAAATTATTTAACAATAAGAAACAACAAAAACACAGGAATACTAAAATCCAGTCAGGAAGAGAGAATTTTCAACCCAGCCACATGATAGCCAATCACTATCAGCTCTAGATTTGCTGTAATTGAGAGAGAGAGAGAGAGAGAGCATCAAAGTGGCATAGCCTTCGTATGTCATTTTAATTGTTGTCATAGTGATAGAAAATCAAAGGGAAATAAATAGTATTTGATCCCTAATGCCCATGTTAACCATATAAAAAATAGAAGTAAAAGGGAATTAAGGTATAATTACGAAAAATGGCACCATGCCACCATTTCACATAGTTTAGACTTGAGCGTAAAATGTAAATTAAATCAAGAGAAACAATCAAACAATAGGATACAAACCGGAATGGATGCTCCGATGTATAAAATTGTGGTTTATTAGCCTTGGCAATTACAACATCAAACAGATCCCTCCACGAATCTCTACAATCCATAGAATCCTAATCAAAATTCAAGAATCAATCAAGCAAATTATGAAAAAAAGAATTGTACAATGAATAATTATATTTAACAATAAGAAGGAACTTTCAACCAAGAAATTAATATAAAGGAAAGAAAAACATCAAACCGCAAGTGTCAGTACTAACAATCTAGGCATTATATGCACTTTGCATAACTCCATCACACAGCTGTTATAAGAACTAATGAATGAGATGATATGATTCCTTCCTTCTAAACATTCACTTCAAGCAAAATTTCATTGATATCTCAATGGCCATAGAGCATTTAAGAGGACATTCTCCATGACACAATATGCAGTAGATGTATTATGTAATATCATCTCAAGTAATTACCTCTAACAAAAAGCGCATCCCTCCGTCCACAAAGTTAAAAGGAGAATTAGTCAACAAGAAAAGCTTCTTCCCCCTTTCCCTTAGCATCTTAAGGAACTGAAGTATCTTTCCCTGAAACATTTACCCACAAGTGAATAACAAAATTTCCAAACACTTTACCAGAGAATATAACCATCAAATTAAATAATGACCATATGAAGAAACAACAACACAATGTTTATCTCAAAGATGATCAACACAAAAATACAGAGTTTAACTTATTGTAGAGCATCAACATTGACATTTGTAAAACAAATTCCTAGGAGAAAAAAAAAGGGAAATAACAGTTAGGGACCAAAAGTTTGAATTAAATACAGTAAAGGATCTTGCAGTTTTTTTTTACTATTGAATATCGCGAATTTACTAATCCTTTGTTCTGTATTTACTACTGAAAAAACTGCAAAATCCTTTACTGCATTTAATTCAAACTTTTGGTTTCCAACTGTCATTTCCCAAAAAAAAAAATGCGACACAGTTTAACCATACATTTTTTTTCATGTATCTATGTGGATCAGATAGAATGCCTTGATGAACCAAGCCACTATGGTGGACATGCTGAATGGCACGATTTACATCTTCATAAATGTACGAAGCATCAAATTCCAGTTTAGCATCAACAAAATACTGCACCATATCTGCAATAAGGCATGCCTACAAAGTAATTATGCAAATGGATCAGTCCTAAACCAATCATTTTTATGGCGGAGAGAAACCTTGCTTCACCAAGTCAAAAGACTGCACAGAGTGTGTTTCAAAAGGAAACTTTAAAATTATATTATAAAATTTTGGCTGTTAAATTAAAGACGATGCTTTGAAATTTAATAAGCTTTGGAACATATTCCATCCGTGACAATAGAAGTATAGCTTAATCCTTTAAAAGTCTGTGCTTGCTTAGCTACGCAAAGGAGGTCTTACACTTAAAAGTTAACCTGAAGAAAACCAACATTTTTGACATCTTCATACCAACTAAAGAAATGTGTTAAAGGAACATAAGCATAGAGATGGCTAGCTATTAACAACAAAACAAATGGTCTGCTAAGAAAAAAAAGAGGAACCACTGAATTTTATACGAGTCCCATTAAAAGGAATAAAAATTATCAAATAATTACACACTAGTGTCTTCGCTTGTTCTTTATTCTAACATATAACTGAACCTACTGCTCTTTATATGATACAATCCTCACTCCTGGCGCAATTCCTTCACAGAGAATAAGGTATAGAAGAGCTCTAAAGAAGTAAAGATACTGCCACAGGACCACTCTGGTCTGGATGAATATAGAAGGCAGTATGTGGTGGATTGCAGTTATTTGGCTTCATAACTTTCAGACATACATAATCAGAGTCTGTGCCAAAATGATAATCTTCTAATAAAATTACAAAAACTACTACAAGAAAAGTCTGCTGAGTTGAAGTGTGACAGTCTTGGTACACTAACAAAGGCCCCCTAGCTATGTACTAGATAGTCATCAATTATCCTTGAGCAACGAAATAGCAGGGAAACTAACCTCACTAAAGCAGAATATATCCATTAAACCAACAAGTGAACGGGCTTGATCCCGACCAATATGCCGTGTGCCATATATATCACGTATTTCTTGTCGGTTTAGCTGTAAATTCAAGTGGAAAAGATCATGTGTCATAAACAACAAACTATGATGTGAGTAACGTCAACTAGAAGTAGGCCAAGACTCCACAATACAAGCACGTAATATCTCCAATATGCAATACAATCTAGATATGCAATATCTACTATACTCCTAACTATTTTATCGTATTAATTTTTTTTAAGGGACACCAGAGATATTTCTCATTTGAAACGTCATTTAATTCGTTCCACTATGTTTTTACATTCAATTTCATTAAACGTGCTGAACAAACCCTAATTGTGCATAGCCAAAACCTATCAAACAAACATAATTCATTAAAAGTAAATCAAAATAATAGCACAAGGCTATAAGATAATGTCAAGTATATCTAATGCCCAATAAAACAGAGAATCAGTGTGAGTACCCTTCGTCGACCAAAGTGGCATCCATCTGGCTCAATTGAACCGAAGAAATCCAGCTTCATGAGGCACCCCTTTGACTTATCATAGTAGAGGCCTCTAATGGGGAAAGATGGATCATATTTGAATTCCATACAAATGTCAGGGTACCTGAGCTGAAAGAAATCAATGAGAGGAGTCAGGAAAGGCTAAAAAACTGGAAATAAATCAGAATGGTTTGTGCTAACCTCATTGACCATGTGCTGCTTTGCAAGGTCATATATTAAAGTTTGTAAATCGGAGGAGTAATGTGCCAACGTGTAGTCGTAGTCGAACCCATAAACTAGCAATTTGTCCAATCTTAAGTTTTTATTCGCGTATATGCCTAATGCAACGCAAGACAGAAACCGATCAATATATTGAACAAGGCATATCTTCCGTTGTCTAAGAAATCTTTGACCAACCTTTAGGATTCATTTTCGGCATTTCTTTCAGAACATCAGGAATTTTGCGAAAGCTCTCTTTGGCAGCTTCGAAATCACGCCGAAGCACATGTATCTCCTCATCGAGATTCAGGTTGCCTGCTTCAGCTCCAACAACACCAACTTCAGGTTTTAGTAATACACTCTGTCCCGACGACGCAATCGCGCTATAAAATCTTCGAAACCTTCCCGAAAACCCTAGTCAATGAAATACTAAGTTCAGTGAATACTGAATAGTCAATATTCCTTTTTTCCATAAAACAGGTAGAAAGCATTACTATGGACACGATGCTAAGAGAAGGAACCCCAAAGGAAAGAAGAAAAGTAAAGAGACCTTCTTGGAAAGCAGAAGGTGAACGAGTAGTAATCTGCAAGTAGGAAATATAAGAATCAGTATTCCGCAAGGGCAATGGAATTACAAGCTGCGGTTCTAAAAGAAAGAAGAGTGATACGTCTATGGAGAAACGAAGTGGATGAAGAAGTCTACAAAGAGAAGCCATTTGAAGAAAGACTGAGCTTTGAATTCTAAGAAGCGAGGGAGGGAACGTTCATATTCGTTGCGCCATTTCTTTGCGCTTGTTTCATAACCATTCGCTATCGGGTTGCCATGTTCGTACACTAATTCTGATTTGATTGGGGAACCAGAAATTTAGGCCCCGTATGTTGCTGCAACACAGTTTTTTTTTTTTAAATAGAAAATTCAGAAAACTTATTTAATAAAATTATTTTAAAAAATAAAAAATAATTTTGTATAAAAAAAGTCAGAATACCTTTCTTTCTTTTTTTTAGGTGTTTTATAGTTTTTATTCTAGAAAATACAAGAAAATATGAAAAACATCCATCTCATTAATAGTAAAGTTATAAAATATTGAATAACTCATCTATTACTCACTAATTATGATTTTGAGAATAATTATTTAAACAGATTTTTTTATTTTTTTATTTTCAAAACAGTTTCTTGAAAACAGTTTTATAAAACTATTTTTAAGAACAGAAAATAGGAAACACTATCAAACAGACCCTTATACAAAAGTGCTAGTGAAAGGGCTCAAATTTACATGAAAGGGAAAGATCCTAACAAATTTTCTTGCCCACAATTTCATCCACTTTCTTCGCTAGATTCTTGCAAATTTATCAGTCTAAGCCATCCACTTCTTTAAATCCAAAAGAGTTTGAATCAAGAGCAAAGAGTGTAACAAAAAGTGAAGACCGAACACTGTACCCACTAGCCGTGATGAAGGCCCGTATTCACCGCATGGCAAATGCAAGTAAATATTTTTATAATTATGAATGTTCACGAATATCAGACTCTTTAAATTGATAGATGTAATTATGATTTTCATAAATGGATGTTTAGAAAGCATTGATGATAATTTTATATACTTAGAAATTCAAGACATTAAATTGAAGACTTATCATCAATGATGCATAAAGATAAAGAGCTTCCATTTAGTGTACATAAATTTTTCTTTTTGATACATATGTAGAAGACATATAAATAAAGGTTAAACTCATGGTATTGTACACACATTTTCATCAAAGTGAATAGAAAATTATCTCCATCTCTTTTATCTCTACACTTCGCTCTTGCTCTTATATCTCTTATTTTTTTACATTTCCTCAATTTTATAATATTTTCTTTTCATCTCTCTTATCTCTATGATTTGCTCTTGCTCTTATATCTCTTGTTTTCTTACATTTTCTCAATTTTATAATACTTTATCAGCACGAGTTTGCTCAACTGATTTGAGGTAATTTCTTCCATCTAATATTTATTTTCATTAGAATTTAATTTGATTCTTTATGTTGAAAGATCCTTTTTTTAATTATTGATTTATATGATAAATGCTTTTGGTTTTCCTTTTACATCGATAATGATTCTATTTTAATTTTGATAATTTGTTCCTACGTTACATAATTAATTTTTTAGAAGATTACATCAAGATTTTATATTCACATTTATTAATTAAACTATCTGGAATTGATTCCAATTTGTATTACTATTCTTTTAGTTTGAACAATGTCAAATCTTACTAAACTTGAGTTTGAGACCCTTAATATATCTAGCAAGAATTATCTATCATGGGTATTAGATGCTGAAATTCATTTGGATGCCAATGGTCTTGGAAATGCAATTTTGTTGGGAAATGCTACACCTAATCAAGATAAGGCAAAAACAATAATATTCCTTCGTCATCATCTTCATGAAGGTTTAAAAACGGAATATCTTACTGTGAAGAATTCGCTTGAATTGTGGAATAATCTAAGAGAAAGGTATGACCATAAAAAAATGGTAATATTACCTAAAACTCGTTATGATTGGATGCATCTACAGTTTCAAGATTTTAAAACTGTGAGTGAATATAACTTGACAGTTTTTAAAATAAGTTCTCAGTTGAAATTATGTGGTGAGAAAATTACTGATGAGGATTTGCTTGAAAAAAATTTTTCAACTTTTCATGCTTCCAATGTGTTGTTACAACAACAATATCGTGAGAAGGGTTTCAAGAAATACTCTGAATTAATTTCATGCCTTCTTGTGGCTGAACAAAATAACAAGTTATTGATGAAAAATCATGAAATTCGTCCTACTGGATCTGCTCCAATTCCAGTGGTGAATATGGCAGCACGTAATAATTTTCATGGTTGAGGCAGTGGAAGTGGCTGAGGTCATGGAAAAGGACGCAATTATTACCGTTTTCATGGTGGTGGTAACAATAATTATGACCACCAAAAAAAGAAAAATCATGACAAACAGAAGAGTAATAAGAATGGTCACAACAATGTTGTAAAAGTAATTGAGAATTTATGTCAGAGATGTGGCATGATTGGTCATTGGGCACGTGCTTGCTATATACATTCTCATCTGGTGAAGCTTTATGAAGCCTCTATGAAGAAAAGAGATCAGAATAATGCAGAAACAAATTTGATTTACCAAAATAATGATGTTGAGGCAAATTATGCATTAAAAGATGATGATCTCAATTGCCTTGACGGATTAGAAGATATTAATGACGAGATGGTGCATTTGGATGTAACAACTTCTTTGAGAATCATAATTAAAATTATTGCGAACATTTGTATTTATATTTATGATTTGTTTTCCATGTTTTCTTTTCTTGTAATAAGAGCAATATTGCTCATAGTGTGTTTCGTTTTCTTTTATCTACTTCTTATGCGTATTTTGTTTTCTTTAATAAAGAATATGGATATTTCTCATCCTTTCATTGGGCACAATAATGAAGACATATGTCTGGTTGATAGTGCTAGGACTCATACAATACTTAAAAATAATAAATATTTTTCTCATCTCAAAATGAATGAGATAAATGTAAATACTATAGCGGATAATGCAAAACTAATTGAAGACTCGGGAAGAGCTATTATATGCTTACCCAAAGAAACAAAGCTTGTAATTGATAATGCATTATTTTCCACTAAGTCACAAAGAAATTTGTTGAGCTTTAAAGATATCCGACACAATGGTTTTCATATTGAGACTGTTAATGAAGGAAACATGGAATTTCTGTATATTACAAATATCATTTTGGTAAAGAAATGCATCTTAGAAAAATTATCTACTTTATCTTCTGGTTTGTACAATACAAGTATAAATACAATTGAGACAAATGTTATAGCAAACTAGAAGTATACTGATAAAAATATTTTCATAGTTTGGCATGACCGGTTGGGCCATCCCGGATCATCTATGATGCGAAGAATAATTGAAAATTTACATTGGTATCCATTAAAGAATCAAAGGATTTTTCAATTTAACGATTATTCATGTGTTACTTGTTCTCAAGGGAAATTGATTATAAGGTCATCAATGGCCAAAGTTGGAATTGAATCACCTGCATTTTTAGAATGTATCTATGGTAATATTTGTGAGCCTATTCATCCACCATGTGGACCGTTTCGATATTTTACGGTTTTGGTAGATGCATCTATGAGATGGTCGCATGTGTGCTTATTATCAACACGTAATTTGGCATTTGCTAGATTACTTGCTCAAATAATTCAATTAATGGCACAATTTCTAGATTATGCAATAAAGTCAATTCCTTTAGATAATACTAGTGAGTTTTCATCTCAAGCATTTAATGATTATTGCATGTTAATTGGAATAAAAATAGAGAAATCTGTTGCTCATGTTCATACCCAAAATGGTCTAGCAAAATCTTTTATAAAACACCTCCAGTTAATTGCTAGACCAATGCTTATGAGAACCAAACTACCCATTACGGTATGGGGATATACAATTTTACATGCAGCAACACTTATACGCATCAGGCCAACAAACTATCATAAAGTCTCCCCATTACAATTGGCTTTTAGTCAAGAGTTAAACATTTCTCATCTTAGAATTTTCAAGTGTGCGGTATATGTTCCGATTGCTCCACCACATCGCACAAAGATGGGTCCTCAAAGAAGGTTGGGAATTTATGTTGGTTTTGAATCTCCTTCCATAATCAAGTATCTTGAACCATTAACTGAAGATTTATTTACAGCAAGGTTTGCTTATTGTCATTTTGATAAAACAATTTTTCCAACATTAGGGGGAGAAAATAAGCAGCTGGACAAAGATAAGAAAATTACATCGAATGAATTATCACTAATTCATTTAGATCATCGTACAAAACAATGTGAACTAGAAGTTCAGAAAATAATGCACTTTCAAAATATTGTAAATCAACCGTCAGAAGCATTTAATGATATAAAGAGAATTACTAAATCTCATATTCCAGCTGAAAATGCTCCAATTAGGATTGATATTTCAATAGGACAAACGGCTAGTGCAAATGAATCCAAGTCACAATTAAAGTGTGATATGCCTATCGGTTCCAAAGATAAAAATCCTAGAAAAAGAAAAGGAGCAAATAATCAAGATAGTCAAGTTGATAAGACTGGTATTGAGGAGGTTGATACCCTTACGAAGGCCTATGACATAACAAATCAAATGACCCCATAAGAGGTCCAAGTACCTGAATATAATGAAGAGATCTCGATGAGTTATGTCATGACAAGAAAAAGATGGAATCGAAAAAATACTGTTGTCGACAACATATTTTCATATAATGTGGCTATTGAAATAATAAATGAGGATCTTGAACCTACATCAGCATAAGAATGTCGATATAGACAAGATTGACCAAAATGGAAAGAAGCAATTCAAGCATAATTGAATTCATTGTCAAAATGTGATGTTTTTGGATCTGTGGTTCGAATACCTGCAGGAGTAAAGCCTGTAGGGTATAAATGGGTATTTGTACGAAAAAGAAATGAGAAAAATGAAGACGTTAGAAATAAAGCACGACTTGTTGCACAAGGTTTTTTGCAGAGACTTGACATTGATTATGAAGAGACATATTCTCTTATGGTGGATGCAATCACTTTTAGATATCTAATCAGTCTGGCAGTACATCATAAACTTGACATGCATCTAATGGATATTATTACAGCCTATCTATATGGCTTATTAGACAATAAAGTTATATGAAAGTACCTGAAGGGTTCACAATGCCAGAAGCATATAAGGATTCTCGAGAAAATTATGCAATACGATTGTATAAATCCTTATATGGATTAAAACAATTTGAACGAATGTGGTATAATTGTCTTAGTCAATATTTGTTAAAGGAAGTTATCAAAATGATCCAATCTGTCCTTGTGTATTTATAAAAAGAAATGGATCAGAGTTTGTCATAATTGTTGTTTATGTAGATTATTTAAATATTGTTGGCACTCCTAAAGAGCTTCAAAAGGCAGTTAATTGTTTAAAGAAAGAATTTGAAATGAAAGATCTAAGAAGGACAAAATTTTGTCTTGGGTTACAAATTGAATATCTAACAAATGAGATACTTTTTCATCAATCAACTTAGACTGACAAGGTCTTAAAGCGTTTCTATATGGATAAGGCACATCCATTAACTACTCCAATGGTTGTAAGATCGCTTGATGTGAAGAAAGACCCTTTTTGTCCTTGAGAAGATGATGAAGAATTTCTTTGTTCTGAAGTACCATATCTTAGTGCTATAAGTGCACTAATGTATCTCGCTAATACAACTCGACCTAATATTGCATTTTCTATAAATCTATTAGCAAGATTTAGCTCATCCCCAACTAAAAGACATTAGAATAGAGTTAAGCATATATTCAGATATTTCTTAGGGACAATTGATATAGGACTATTTTATATTAATGAATTTGGGTCCCAATTGATCGGCTATGTAGATGTAGGTTATTTATCTGATCCACACAAAGCTCGATCTCAAATTGGATATTTATTTATTGTGGGGGAACAGCTATATCTTGGAGTTCAATCAAACAATCCTTAGTTGCTACCTCCACCAATCATGCAGAAATAATTGCATTACACAAGGCAAGTCGAGAATGTGTTTGGTTGAGATTAATAACCAAACATATCCAACAAATGTGCAGATGTGTAGAGCAAAGGAATCCAACACTACTATACGAAGACAATACAGCATGCATAGCTCAAATAAATAGAGAATACATCAAAGGAGATAAAACAAAACATATTTCTCCAAAAATGTTTTTCACCCACGATCTTGTGAAGAATGGTGATATAAATGTTTAGAAAATTCATTCATACGATAATCTTGTGGATTTGTTCACCAAGACGTTACTTACCACAACATTTGAGAAATTAATATATGGTATTGGGATGCATCAATTCAAAGATATAGAATGATCTTATTAGGGGGAGTAATGGAATATGTTTACTCTTTTCCTTTCCATGGTTTTGTCTTACTAGGTTTTCCTAAAAATGTTTTTAATGAGATAGCTCTAGTCAAGTTTATAGTGTACTTTTTTTTCTTCACTAGGTTTTTATCCTATTGAATTTTTCCTAGTAAAGTTTTAACAAGACACAATATTTATTCATGGACATCCAAGGGGAAGTATTGTAAATATTATTATAATTATGAATGTCCATGAACCTTAAACTCTTTAAATTGATAACTGTAATTGTGACCTTCATGAACGAATTTTTAGAAAGGATTGGTGATACACTTCATTCATGTACTTAGGAATCCAAAACATTAAATTGAAGACTTATCATCAATGATGCATGAAGATATATATTCATTTGGTGTACATGAATTTTCCTTTTTGATACATTGTACCTTTAAGTTATTATTTGATGTAGAAGACCTATAAATAGAGGTTGAACTCATGACATTGTACACACATTCTCATCAAAGTGAATAGGAAATTCTTCCTATCTCTATTATCTCTACGCTTCGCTCTTACTTTTATATCTCTTATTTTCTTATATTTCCTCAATTTTATAATTTTATAATAAAAGGAATATATATACACACACATTTGGCAAAGCTTAAATGTAAATTAATTACGGGGAGGATTGTTTTTAGAAAATATTAGTATATTCAGGTCATGTGTAAAATGTAAATTTAGATTGTTTCTGTAAATAATTTATTCTTTATATTTTTATTTAACTTTTTTCCCAAAATTTGATTCAATTTTTTCTTTTTTTTTTTGAGATTTTAATGGAAAAAAAATTACATATGATGCTTAATTTAATAATTAAACAGAAAATAACAAGAATTTGAGTTTTACCAAAAAAATATATTAACCAATATTTTAGTTTTTTAACAAAAACTTTGACATATATTAACGTAAAAATTACGTAATTTATAAAACTTTTTTATTTTAAAAGTGTCCATTATTATTTTTTGGTAATCAAATGGCCCTGGCCCAAGCCTAATGAAACCATCATAACTGGGCGAATATTTTAACCCGACCACGGCTAAACAAATTAAGTGCGGTTCACCAAAAAAAAAAAAAACAACAACAACAAATTGAGTGCGTAGTTGTTAATTTTAATTTTCAAAGGAAAAAAAAAAGTTGACCTGACCACATGATTAGATGATATTCTTGTCTTCCTGAGTAATAGTGCACCACTTTGTTAACCTACTTTCCCCTTGAGAAAGAGAGTCATACAATCCAAAAGCTTGATTCATTTAACAATTTTTGAGTTTTGTTATAATCATAAAGTGATTTAATTTCTACTTCGTTATATATTTTTTATTATCTCAACCTTTTACATATAACTTTTTGCCTTTTTACACACAACATAGAGAGGGAAAGAGAGGAATAATGACAATAACAACAACAATTTTCTTTATCTTTTTTTTTAATGTTTTCGTCACAGAAAGAAAGCCTAATGGGATGACTTTTTAATTTTTTCCTTGCTGATTTGACATGTGAGAATTCATATAAACAAGAAATATTAGAGTTTTGGACAAGAAATAAAAAATAGGTTGCATAAAATTGAAAAGAGTTAGAAATCTTGAACAAATGTAAATTTTTTGCATTCTATTCTATTCAATTCACTCCCTAATCTATTGCATCTCCTCACTAATATTTCCAAACATTGCCTTTGAAAACGCTTCTATCTAGGAAAATAAAACTCAAGAAGTCTAGATGGAAAAAGAAATTAATTTGGAGGCTAGCCGTAATAGGAAAGGTACCACTTCACAAACTTCTTCAGCCCAGTTTCCAAATCTGTCGTGGGCTTATACCCAAGTTCTCTTTGGGCCAAGCTTATGTTCGCGTGCGTGAACGGAACGTCGCCGTTTCCAGGCATGTCCACGATGTTCCTCTTCGCCTTCACCTTCAAATGTCGCTCCAAGATTCTCACAAGCGTCGGCACCGTCACCGGCGAGGTATTTCCGAGATTGAATATACGAAACGGTGCGGGTCCCCTCTTCTTTCCTCCCGAACCGGTGCTTTTTCCCGCCGTATCCAACGATGCTACACAACCTCTTACTATATCGTCAATGTACGTAAAATCTCGGGCTAAATCGACCCGGTTCTTTCCGCGATATATCGTGATCGGTTTTCCTTGGAGGATTCTTTTGGTGAACGAGAAGTACGCCATGTCGGGTCTTCCCCAAGGTCCATATACGGTGAAGAATCTCAACCCGGTAATGGATAACCCGTATATATGATTGTAAGCGTGGGTGATCTCCTCGCCGGCCTTCTTCGTAGCGGCGTAGAGGCTAGCAGGTTGGTCGGTCCGGTGAGACTCCGAGAATGGAACCTTCTCGTTGAGGCCGTACACGGAGCTGGAGGAAGCCCAGACGATCGCCGGCTGAGGGTTCGCCGTTTTGCAGGCTTCTAGAAGGGTGACGAGCCCGGCGATGTTGCTGTGAACGTACGAGAGAGGATTCTGCATGGCGTAACGAACGCCGGCTTGAGCTGCCAAGTGCATGACGTGCGTGAAAACGACGACTTCGAAGAGCTTAGCCAGAAGCTTAGCGTCGTTCAAATCTCCTTCGACGATGAAGATGCCATTGTGGCGGAGAAGCTTCTGGCGAGCTCTCTTCAAGGATGGAGTGTAGTAGTTATTGAAGTTATCGAGACCGACGACGCCGTCTCCTCTCCTCTTGAGAGCGAGGGAAACATGAGACCCGACGAAACCTCCGGCGCCGGTGACCAGCACGGCCATTCCGCCGCGGCTGTTGATGTGGGCGGAGTCGCGAACCTTCTTCTCCCATTGGGTTCCTCCCCAAGAGGACAAATAGGGACGACTGATATTGACAAAACTGCGGAAACTCAAATAGGAGACGGTCAAGGCGATGAGGAAGAGAGCCCAGAGGAACATGGTGCTGGTGGAAGAGAAACATCGATAAACTTGACGATTCATGTGGTGATGAGCTCTCTCGGATTTGGATTTTCCGGGGGATGAAGGGAGAAGCTGATCATTGTCCAATGACGACGGCATTTTTTTTTCTTGTCTTTTGGTGAATGAGTTAGAGAGAAGATTTTCTTGGCTTGCGAGAAGAGAGATTGAAGAATGATGAGGAGAGATTAAGGGGGAGAGGGGATGATGATGATTGATTGGCGGCGAGGAAGAAAGGCGCAGATAAATTTATTTTCTCTGCTTCTGCTAGACGCAATAATATGAGGATATACATATATATATATATATATATAGCGAGAGAAACTTTGAAAGTCAAAGATTATTCAAACAGGAATTTATCTATTGGAAGACCTTGTTTTTACTTTTTTTAAAGGATTTGGATGTCTCAATCTTTAATCTTCTCAATTGATCTCAATTTTAACAATCATTGCATTGATATAAAATACTATTACATAATCTTTTCTTACTAAATCGAGGGAACGTAATATCTATTTTTTCCCATATTTTGGGATTACATATCTATATATAACTAAATCAGAAAATATAATATTCTTATATTTTTCATTTTATTTGGATTACATATCTATAAAAATGATTGATATATATGAGCAATTAAATTAATCTAAAAGCCAAAAATTAAAATTGAGACAAATTGAAAGATTAAAAATTGTGAAATCTAAATTTGAGAAAGTGAATATGGGATAGATGAAATTTTATTTTGGGTTGGATTTGACGATTTGTGAAGTAATTTTTTTAAAAGATATATATATTAAATAAATGCTTTGATATAACTTATATTATAAGCATATGCAACAAAAGATTATATATGATTCAGTACTCGATACCCTTTAAATCCGACAACGTTCTGATTGGTGATATGTATGATCCCGCATCCACATTTTATATTTTTCTAATTTTAAAATTGTATTAAATTTTTTGTTTAGTAATTAATACCATATCAATTAAATTTAATACATTTATAAATTTTTATAGTTATTAATTAATAACTAATAATTATAGATATTTAACAATTATTTTTAGTACATCTCAAATCTAATAAAAAAGAAAAATAATAGATATCTAATTTATTCGAATTAACTTCTTTCCTATTTCATTTGTGTATAATTTAATTCTTGGGTCAAAATAAATCAAATAAAAAATAAAAAGCATAATTAAAATGTTTCAAAAAGACAATCTCTTTTGGTAGCAAGAGAAAAAAAACTCATTTCTGTTATTTTATATTTTGAAAATTAAAAAATTATATAGGTAGAAAATTCAGAAAAAATCATTCATATTAAAGAATATTTTCATATTAATGGAAATATACAGTAGTTATGTTTTTTCCTTGATTATAGGAAGTTCCGAATTTATTTTTAAGATTCAAATCTTTTTGTCTTTAAAAAAAAGCCAAAATCGTTTACTAAAAAAGAATATCAATAAAAATATTCAGAACGGAATAAATTCCATCAGGCTATTTCTTTATTTTCTGGTTCATGGGTTGGTTGCATGGGAATGGGTTTTTCTTTTCTTTTTCTTAGCATCTGTAATTTTTTCCTTTGAAAATTATCAGTCACAACAAAGTTTGCTCCATGCCTCAATAATCTTCTGTGAAGATTCTCTTGGGTTCTAGTTTGTTTTTCACTATGCTTCATTTATTTTTATATTATATATTAATTACATTGGTTAATACCATACAGATAAAGCGTTTATCTATTTCCTTTTGTTAAAAAATTAATCATCAATGGAATTTTTGCAGCACATGAAGGTATGGGAACTTCTCTTTAGTCTGTTTCTGTTTTATGTATCTTTTTGATCCATCATGTTTGAAATTTTTCTTGGATTTTCTTCCCATTATTAAGTATCACATATTGGCCAAACAACAAAAGTAATATCATATGCTTGAGAGTACAGTGAGTTTATCAATCAGCTTCAGAAAATATTTTGTTCTTCTTTCCTATAATTAATACTCAATGGAATTTCCATGCTTTAATTTGTATAGCTCTGTAGCCTATAAAAAGTCGCGAAGGAAGACTAAAATGAATATTTAGGAAGGTTATTATAGGTGGGATCTGATGATAAATAATATTTTTAAAAAAATAATTTTTTATAGAGCCAATAATATCGTGTTAACAAGAACCTATGCTACTAATATTACCCGTAACCAGTGGACTCGGTGAATGCCCATTATAGGCCAATGCTCTTCTTCAGGTCTCTAATGCCACCACCTCAAAATTATGCATATTTTTTTTTCTTTTTGTTTTCTACTTTCTTTAAGTCATTTTAATTAAATACATATAACATAATACCATGCATTTATTTTTTTAATACATTAACATATAAATATACATAGTCTAGCACATCTCAAAGGCATCATCCAGTTTAGTCAATAGTTAATTAAAGATTAATTTTTTTAAAGCGTGAAGATTACTAAAATAGATTTTATCTCTTCTAATAAGATATTTTTAATACATATGGTAAGGAATCAAAACTACTCTAGACAAGAGAATTAAAAAATTCAACTATATGTTAATTGTGTTAAACCTTATTAATAATATAGATATATATATATATAGAGAGAGAGAGAGAGAGAGAGAGAGAGTGAAAATAGGGAGAGAGAATGACTTGGGAAAAGAGAAGTGGGAAGGTGATGATGGGTTATTCTGGAAGGCACCAGTGCGTGTTACCCTTATGATGCCCATAAGATGAGGGAATCAAATTCAAAAGAAAGCAAGGCCATAGCTTCAGCTTTGTACTGCTCTCTCTCACATGCCTCTCCTCTCACACTCTGTCCCTACTTATACCGCCATGTCCATGCATGCCTCATCAAACATGCCATGCCCCAAATAAAAGCTTCTCATCTTTTTCATGCATATATGTCTATGTGTATATATATATATATCCTTCCCCCACTTTACCATTCGCTTTCTTCTTCCTAATCCCATCCGTATAATTAAACTTTCTCACTCTATGCCATAATTAAATCTTCTTAACCCACTCCTTCTTCTCCTCAAACTCTCCTTCTTTTGGTTAATATATACAAATGCACGTCGCCTCCTAATCACAACTCTTAGGTTTTTTTCCCCCTGGGGCCGGGGCCGGGGCCGGGGCCGAATAGGTTATATAGCTTTAATCCTCGCATATAAATTAGTCTTTGAAATATTGATTAATTCTCTTGTCCATTAATTATTACTTATAAGTTCATCAAGAAGTTTTGCGGCTTCGTATATGTTCAGCTCAGCAGGAAGTTTACGTAACTTGAAGATAAGAATCAATATATATATATATGGTCGACGAGGCCTATCAAAAAGTGTGTAGACGAGTAATACTTACTATATATGCATCTTTAATTTCCACATTAATTTATATTACAACAATTAATTGCTATTTCGTGACAAAGCATATAAGCACACCAATTCATGCAATACAACAACAACAAAGGATATTATGATGTTACAGTTACAGATCGATCACTGCTAATCGACAGTGATCTCGTGACTGTACGTACGTAATTAAGGAAAATTAAAACAGAAAATTAACACCCCACACACACACACACATGCATCATATAACACAAATTCATATTCAGCATCCATTATTCTTACATACGCTTTTTTATTTTTTTCTAAATTTATTTCTAGAGATTTGAAGACCACTTGCTAACTTGAAGCTTCCTCGTTAACTCTCTTATTATATTACTTACTAAACTTGCATGCACAAATCCTTCACTTTCCATGACCACCTCCATAGCCTCCTCCATATCCACCACCTTCACCGCTCCCTCCCCCTCCGTTCGATCTCGACCCTGCATGAGATCCGGCGTATGACCCGGATTCAGAACCCGACCCAGAAGATCCGGATCCGGATCCCGCGTGAGACCCAGCATGTGAACCTGCCTCAGAACCTGCCCCGGATGACCCAGACCCTGAACCTGAATACGAACCTGAACCTGAACTGGACCTAGACCCTGACCCTGAGCCAGAGCCGGAACCTGCACCTGCACCGGCACCAGAACCAGATCCGCCGCCACCACCTACACCGACGCCGGCACCCACACCAATCCCTACCCCACCACCAAGGTCCAACCCTAGGTCCTTTCTCTCCACTAGTCTGCTTTCACACAGAATAGCAATATTGAAGGCAACCAGCAAAGCTACAAGGGCTAAACTCCTCATAGCAGCCATGGAGGGAGACACAGACTATAGCTTATGGGAACGAAGTATCTCTGTTCTATGGTATCAGAGGCTATGAGAGGATTTTGCAAAGAGGGACGTTCAGATGCATGCTATTTATACCCGAGAACTAGTAGTGCGGTTGGTAATTAAATACAACCAGAAAAATGTACATAGCTCTGAACTGGGAAAATAACCATTTGAACTGGGAAAATAACCAGTTGAGTTATTCTTTTGGAGTGTATATCCTTTTTCCCTAATCGAGATGTCACTGCAAACCTTTTTTCTTTGTCATCTAGTACGATGGTCTCATTGATTAACCATTAAAACTACAGCTTTTTTATTTGAAAATTTAGGGGATTAGGGATAAGTATCTCATAATTCTTATGCAACTATATACTAATTCATTTGATAGTTTGAAGTATCCATCATCAGTCTGGTCAAAAAAAAATAAAATAAAGGTATCCATCATCAGAAGAAAAGAGTTTGGACTTTGGAGTTATAATATAGTCAATAATATTATTAATTAAAATAACAATAAAAAAACCAATTCATGAAGGTTAACATAAGTGGTAGAGATTTTTATCTTTAAAGCAAGTATGCTCAGCGTTTGATTCTCCTACCTTTTACTCTCACTATTTCGAGAGAGATTTAGTTCTTTTTAGTTCACAAAAAAAAACATTAAAAATGGAAATTCTGTAAAAAAATATATATATACTTTAGTAATTTAATATATTTTTCTCATTTTTTATTTTTAATAAAAATCAGGTTGAAATGTGTGAAATAAATATAGGCCGGTCGGCAAGCGTGAAAAAGTAGGAAGCTGTGGCACTAGCTAATGGGGTGACATGTGCGTGGTTATGTTACAGGGAAAACCCCAAGTTTTGTCAACTGAGGATTTTATATTTATCGGATAAATCCACCAAATACACATGCGAGTATTTATGTGGACCATAAATAGTGATTGTATAGTAAGTGGAGAATTGTGGGAGAGAAGTCGGATATAGTTTTATAATTGTTAATGTATTTTCGGAGTGGCGCCGCCTCAAAATACTTTTTCCTCCCCATTTACTATACTATAATCAGTACTAATTCCAACAAGACAAACTCCTAAACCTCAGCTTTAGGTGAGAGTTGGCAGAACAGAAAGAATATAAGATCGACCATACTAGAAACCAAAAGCTAACTTAGACTTTGGTACAAGATAAAAGTTATTGGTGTTATTCTCTGAATTTATAATCCGATATTAATTAATATTATAAAAAGATTTTCAATTGACGTTTTTGGGTGAACTTACTTTTATTTGGGCCGAAACGCTATGCTTATAATGTTAAGCCCAAACTCCGTGTAGATTAGGATCAGGGAGGATCTACGTGTTGCCAAAGCTTGAAATTGGGCCAAAGTCTTTAATAGCCCATCATGAGTGAGATCTTATAATATGACTTGGTGGGGTGCGCCAGGCCCGTGCAATAGTGCAACGCCTGGACGACGCCCGAGGAACCGAATAGCAAGCTATTGTGGTGAACCCTCCCCCTAAAAAAATTAATTTAATATCAAGTGGGCCAATGGCCCACGTATCAGATATTAAACTGATAAGAACAGATACTACACTTGATCTTAGCCAAAAGGCCGAGAAAGGTATGCATCATAGTGTGGTTCTCCTTGGCTTTTATACCTGTTAGTTGTTTAGCTCGTAAATTGGCTCCTTGATGTGGGACTATGTAATAGGCTTTCCTTATTTATAGCAAGTGTATATTTTTTTTAATCCAAAATATAAGATATTTTTTAAAATTTTTCTTTGGCCCATAAAAGAAGGTCTTGTAAATTGTAATGAAAAGAGGTGAAAATAATTTCAATTATTAAGAAATTTAATAATATAATCAACTTTCTTTAAGATGCTTAAGATAATTAGAAACACCTTTTATATTGGAGGGAGAGAATGTGATGGGAGTATATAGAATGTGGTATCGTTGAACAAGAACTAAATATGTACCTAAGTACATCATTAGTGATAATGTGAAGCTCAACAAGATTTTACAAGTGTAGCGTTTACTCTTGATGCCATGAGAGCTTCGTTTCAAGGTGGGCTTCCATTTTCCATTTTGTTTTCTTCCATTTTCCTTTTACTCTTGTTGTACTCTTGGTTTTCTCATAAGTTTAATTTTCACATCCTTAATCCAAAGCATAGTAATAATAGGTCCCACTCGGAGCTTAATAACGCCTATACGAGTATTACATTTTAATTTAATTGTTCTGAGCCTGCTGAAAACTTATGCCAAACTGGGTTATATAACCCAGAATTTTTATTCCTGGCAATTTACAATATTGCCGACGGATTTTAGTCACATTACTTATTCCTCTTAGATTTTATTTAACCCAAGCAAACCATCACTTGGTAGAAAGGATGCAAGTACTCTTCCTTTAAATCTCTGGAAGAAATGATGGATCAACTGAATTCGTGTAAATTTGATCTAGACAGTTTAAAATCATAGAATCATCTTCATATCCGTTTATCGTTCTTAATCTTTGAACATGTGGCCATTTATATGATAGCAATATGATACACTGTTTGTGATAGATAAATGGAAGCTTCTTTTCAGTAAATAATATAGACTTAAGTGATAAATTGTATAAATGTTTGGATGGTAAATATCATGAGCTTGTGTTATAAATGATGAAAACTTGCCTAAGACAAACTACCAAGTACTAAACCCTAGCTTTCAATACAAATTGGTGGAAGAAAAAGAATGCAAGATGGATATTACTAGAAATTACAAAGCTTATGTTGGTATAGTTTGAAAAACTAAAGGAATAAAATCTGACATTGAATAGGAGCAACAACCTCAAAGTCTTTATATGGAGGGAGGTGTCACACATATCAAATCATGTTTTCAAGGGAATAAGGTGATTAAAAATATTAATTAAATTAATATTTTAACACTTAGCACATAACGCATTTATTTTTTTTTTAATGGTTTAATTTCCAATGTTCAGAAATTGATGTTTTTCATTAATCATAAATTAAAATTTTGTTTCATACTCCTCAAATGTAAAAAAAAGGTAGATGAGAGGCATGATATACACAACATCCAGACTTCTCTACTCTCTCAAATACTCTCTGTTTTCATTCTACATATAAGGGAGATATTTGTAGTTACTAACAGTTATTTTTTGTGCTTGAGATAAATCTTGGGGTGATTCATAAAAACCTAACAACAAACCAGTGGAAATGAATAACACTTTAAGGATAGTGTGTTGTTACATGTTTCTGAGTATTAATTTGCATTTTCTACATACTAATTCAATGACTTAGCTACCTAAACTTTGGTATTATAAACACGCATAGGATGAAATATCAAAATTCGAATGAAGAATTTATATAAGATAACTACGCATCAAATAAATTTTATTAGAGAGATAAATGTTATTATTAGTTTCTAAATTTATAATCAGCACTTAAAAGAGTTTGGATTTTGCAACTTTCAAACATTAATAATTTCAATAGTCAAAATAGAATTTAGCTTTTAATCGAACAAAACTTAGGGCATGCTTGATAACAAAGGAATGGGAAAACAATTTGATTTCTAAACTTGGTGTAACGGAATAGAATCAACTTTAGATTCCAATAATGGAATTAAGGGCCCAAAAAAATTCCAACATTAAAGTGATGGAATGAGAATCATACATACTGATGGAGTGGGACTTTTTATATAAGAATCATACATAAAATATTCAAAATACTCCCTATAGGACTCTTTACTTGTCTTTATTTTTTTAAGTTGGGGCATTATAGTCTTTTAATATATTATGATTTATTTTTCATATAAAAACATGGTATTCCATTAAAATTTTCTTGCATACCAAATATTATTTCCCTATTTTCATTCCCATTCTATAAATAAAAAATACCAAATGGGAAATTTTTATTCAATTGACGTTTTTGAGTGAATTTACTGCCATTAGGGCCGAAACTCATACCATTATTGTCAAGCCCAAACACGGAGAGAACAGAGCATAGTTCAACGAGGGCCCAAATAACATTAGTCATTATTGGGTAACAAGCTTTAGGCTGTCAAGTAATAAGGCCCAACGAGCAGGGCAAAGTCTTACACTATGATTTGGTGGGGTGCGCCAGGCCCGTGCAGCAGTGCAACGCATGGACGACGCTCGAGGATCCCAATAGCAAGCTATTGTAGTGGATCCTCCCCCTAAAAAAAGTAATTTAATATCATGTGGACCGATGGCCCACGTATCAGATATTAAACTGATAAGAACAGATACTACACTTGATCTTAGCCAAAAGGCCGAGAAAGGTATGCCCTGTAAAGAGGTTCTCCTTGGCTTTTATACCTGCTCGTTGCTTTGCTGACAATCTCTCTACCCGATGTGGGACTATGTTATAGGCTTAGACAGACGCTTTCGTTCCCAGCTAGTGTAAGAACCTGAAACCCTGAAGCTCATCAGCCATAAGAGCTCCATTTCAAGCTGGGCTCTCATTTTTTATTCTCCTTTCATTCGAGTATTGATGATGAGTGGCTCTTTATGTCCTATTGAGTTATGAGTTGGATTTTATATAATATATATATATATATATGTGTGTGTATTTATATGATTTGGGTTCCTCTGTTTCTTTGTTATTATTATTATTATTATTATTATTATTATTTTTCTTGGGAATACTTTCAGAAACAGGCGCGGAAGATCTGGACATCAAGTTTCAGTAGCGTGGAATATAAAGGAAGATATTGGAACGATCATTTATCCATTGTTGTTGGGTAAAAAAACTCAAACTTATTTTATTTTCCCATTGATATATTCTTGTGAGGGTTGTTGACATATAAGCATGAAGTGGTTGGTGAAACGATTGAGGTTGGGTGGAATTTTTGACCAAATGAAATATATGAATCACATTTCCTCTTCTATTCCAAATTCAATTCAATTCTGTATAAGCAAACCAGTTGCTCTGCTTTTACATATACTAAAATCGACTTAGCTATGTTATGTTTTGAGTTACAGAGGAGAAAGTATAAAACTTGTGAAGGTAGTAGGCGGAATATGTTGGAGATGCAAACTATTAAATGACGGTAAGAGTATGATCCTAGGCAGGCAGGTAACTTGTGTGCATTGGACAGTAGTGGTGGCATGAGTTCTGATAATATGTGAAGGGGAAGGTGACCTTCAGCTTCATATAGCTAATTTTCCCTGCACACACACACACATATATATATATATCAACTACCATTACCCATTACAAGGACGTAGATAAAAAAAATAAGACCATACTTAAAAGGGACTGTTGGGCAATGATCGGAAACAGAAAAAAGATGATGGTGTAAGCAGATAAGGTCACCAGGCTATGGTGGACTGAGAGTGCAGCAGCCTGTGATCCCTCCACCGTATGAAGCCAGAGAGGTTTTCGCTGCCCTGTGAAGCCAGCCTGACGCTTTGCCTTCCTTGTTTAGGATCCACGAAGCTCAAAGCCTTCGCACGGGCTGCATGAACCAACTTCCCACTTGGAGTGAGCAGGCCACCACGACACACCTCTACATAGCCCAACCTGAGGGGAACCAAAGCCGCATCCCATCATCTTATTGTCCTCACTTGAGTCACAAGCTAGCGTCGGCAATCACACAATTCACTGATGGTGCTTATATAGATTAATTTGTGTTATATTTCAGGCAATGTGTGATTTTGAGCTTCTAAAACATGAGTTACGTACGTGCTGAGCTATAATAATAATAATAGTAATATGAGAGAACACCGAAAACAAGATGCATCCAATGATGTTGTATATATACTCTCCAAAAATTCCAGTTCGTTATATCGTCAAGTCGAATCTTCGGCTCTTTAAGTCATCCCAAAAGCACATAAAAAAATATGTTGGGGAAGGCACAATAAATTGATAATGCGACTAAGTTCCTGAATTTACTCTATAAACTGAGCTTACACATCATTCAAGAAAATTAAGATCCACGAACTAGTTTCTTATAGTTAATTTCTTCTCATTGTTTTTGTTACAGAAATTGGGTAACATATAGCACAGGTTCATCATATATACTCATATAGTGGGGAAGATCAATCACCCTTTTGAATTTTCACATTGCTAAATAACATTAATGCAGATTAGATTTCATGGATAACCTCAGGTAGTTATGTTGGTTCATCTGAAAATTAGACCTCAATCCAGTATTTTCCATCATCTTTGCAGAAAAAAAGTTCTAATAAATAGATATCAATACTGGAAAGATCTGCAAGATATGTATGCAAATATGAAATTTTATGTCATACCCAAGTCAGCTTGCTATAGCCAGTTGATGAACCATTCTCATGTATTAAACATCTTTCCGACACCAATATATATATATATATATAAAGTAATTTCATTAGAGAAGCATATTAAAAATAACAAAATATACAAGCATACGTGCATGGGGTCTATACTTTCTCATATAAATTATCAACTAAATCTGACACAACCCTTGTGCTAGCTTCTGTGGGGATGCAACATATAATGTTAGAGATAAATTTTTTTTAATTTTCTGGTCAATCATTCATTCAGAAATAAACAGCATTCTGAAAATGACTAAGCTACACAACACTTTTAATTGGAAAAGATGCATGCAAAATTATTGAAATTCCCCCCATGGCTGGTGAGAAAGACTTGAAATACAATTCAGCCATGGCTCATTTAGATCAAAGAATAGTCAATTGTAATTGCATTTCAAAAACAGTTCCACATATATGCATAAGTATCGACTATATTTTAATTCTCATGAGAACTAACTTCCATAAAATCTCACAGAAATGAAAAATATCAGTCCCATTTAGTTATCCATGAAAAATATGTGGATTTCATGCGTGTGCCAGAAAGTTAATCCATAAAATCTCACAGCAAGTTTCTTTTTTTTTCTTTTTCTTTTGACTTCATTAGTTAAGTCTTTAGTTCCTTCAATATAACATTTTAAGAAACTAAGATCCTTATTTAAAATTAAATCATTTTGTAGGTTCAGTACCCTTTGCAAATAATCCTAGATAAACTCAAGTTTTGTTCACTTAGATTCTTTATATTTATCTGACACTTTCACCAAATTAATAAAGCTATATAATAATTTATATGGACCAAAAATGATGGTATATTCTAAGTGGAGAATTGTAGGGAGAAGTTGGATATACATCATATACTTATATCTCTCATAATTGGAGTCATGGAGTGGCGCCACCTCAAAATACTTTTTCCCACCCTTTCACTCTATGTTTAGTGGACTCTGATTAGAACCAGCTCCAAGAAGACCAACCACTAACCTAACCTTAGCTTTGATGCCCCCAACCACCCCCCGCCCCCCCAACAAAAAAAAAAGCCCACGCACAAAAAAGAAAAAACTCAGCTTCCAATTCAAATCGGTGGAACATAAAGAATGTAAGATTGAAGATACTAGAAATTGTAAAGCTACCAAAACTCTGGTCTTTTAAGCACACATAAGGATAAGATACGAAAATTTGAATCGAGAATTTATAGAAGACAATAAAATTCACTAGAAAGATACAAATTATTATTTTGTAAAATTCTAATCTTATCCTATTAACATTTAAAAAGGTTTTGAATTTTGAATTTTCAATCATTAATTGAATTTAATATTCAAGAAAGAGTTCCTTTTTTTTTTTTTGGGCCGAGGAAGAGTTTTAATTTAGTGGAACAAAAGTTAGAAAATTGCCCGTGAATTGTTATTCAATTGACGTTTCTAGGTGAATTCAATTTCCTATCATCTGGGCCGAACACTTCGCACTTGATGTTAAGCCCAAACACACAGAATAGACCATAGTTTTGAAAATTAAGCTATCGAGAGTCTATCAAACCTGAGATACCCATTAAAAAGCGAAATCTTTTGACAATGATTTGGTGGGGTGCGCCAGGCCCGTGCAGTAGCGCAACGCAAGGGCGACGCTCGAGGATCCCAATAGCAAGCTACTGTACCGGACCCTCCCCCTAAAAAAAGTAATTTAATATCATGTGGACCGATGGCCCACGTATCAGATATTAAACTGATAAGAACAGATACTACACTTGATCTTAGCCAAAAGGCCGAGAAAGGTATGCTTTGCATGGAGGTTCTCCTTGACTTTTATATTCGCTTAGTTGCTTCGCTTACGGACTGGCTCCTCAATGTGGGACTATCTTCTAGGCTTAGACGAGACAAACAGGCAAACAGCTTTGGTTACCGCTAAACAAGAACTAAATGAATCCACTGATTGCGCAGGGAAAGAGTCCGTATAAGGAAAATTTAAACCACGAAGCTCATATCTACACTTGCAGCCATGAGAGCTCCATTTAAAGGTGGGCTAATTCCAGCTAATTCCATTTTTTTTTTAAATTCTCTTCTTTATTTCAAGAATCGATGATGAGGTGTTGGGTTTCAAGCCTGTTTGTGTCCTACTGAGTCATACATGATTTAGATTGTATTCTTATACGTATATTCATTCCATTATGATTTTAGGTTTACAGTTTAATGTTCTGAGCCTGCCAAGAACTCAGGCGAAACCTGGTTATATTACCCAATATTATTATGATGTTTTTTCTTGGGAATTATTTATAAGATTGCCTACGAATTCTTTTAGATTTTAACTCTAGTAATCATCACTGGGTATTACCGGGAATAGACCAATGACCCATTTTCTTTTCAGATACAAGCTGTCGAGTGTCAATATTTCTGGCGTCCGAAATCATAGATTGGGCATGAATCCAAATTACCAATGTTCAAAGCCTTACAAAATCATAACTTTTTGTGTGTGTCTGCATTATATATATATATATATACATAGATATATATCAAATACGAATACTTTAACCCAGAGAAGAAAACAAGAAGACCATGGTTCCAAGTAATGATCATCTTCTCTGTCTGGAAAAAATTGAAAAAGATGATGGTCTATGCAGACGGGGTCACCAGGCCACAGCGGACTGCCTCCACTGTCACGAACCAGGGGTTATCGCTACTCTGTGAAACCAGCCTCACGCACTGCTCTTGAGCAGGATCCGTGAAGCTCAAGTCTTCGCCCACGCTCCACGGACTACCTTTTAACTTGGAGGGGGCAGGCCAACATGATGCATCCATGCATCACAACGAAAGCTGTATTCCATCACCTTAGTGCCTTCAAACGAGTCACAAGTTGGCGCTACTTAGCTCGGCCGGCAAGCATGATCATCACAGCATTTATATAGATTAGTTTTTGTGAAGTGCAAGGCGATGTGGGACTTTGGGATGCTTTCAAAGTATAGCAGTTGATGTAATGACTCTGAGCTTGTATAACATGAGTTACCGAGCTTGTATAACACGAAGATGCATCCAAAGAAATAAACTCTCAAGTTAACCCTGTTAGTTATACGCTAAGTTGGATCAGTGGCTTTTTATGGCACCCCAAAAGCAGATAAAAGCTAGTATGTTGTGGCAAGGCACAGTAAACTGAGCTTACATCTTTCAACAAATTTGTTGCAGAAATTGGGTAACAAAGATTCTCGTTCTAGGCAGGCACATATATAGCACGAACTCATCATATAGTGGGGGAAGACTCACCCTTCTGAATTTTCACGTATCTAATGAAGTGGCCCAAGTAGTTGTAGAAGAATAAAAAGTTTAAACAGATTAACTGCTGTAGTGTAATACTAATAAACATAAGTATAGCATACATACAATTCTGAGAGGAGCAAGTTATTGTTTTGGGTACATCTTAATTAGCCACTAAGGTGGTGAATGTTAGCCTTCGATTGGCAAAATTCATCCAAATATTTTGGGTTTGAATCTTCATAATGATCTTAATATGTATTTTACATTGAGACTGGAAAAACTTGACACAAATCAGTTTCGAAATGTGGGTTGTACAGAAAAAACGTTTATGCAGGTTAGATTTCATAGAGAACCTGAGATAGTAATGTTTTGTTTTGTTTCTTTTTTTTTGGGTGAAAGAGGTAGTAGTTATGTTGGTTTATCTGAATATACCACAATCCAGCAATTTCCATCATCTTTGGACTGACACACGTATTTTCTTAACAATGCAGTAATTATGAAAGAAACCTACGATTGTGTTGCGTTGCGTTGTGTTGTCAGTAATGCCAAGACAGGGGATTTGCATTCCATACTCATCATGTGCTTATCTATCTGATGAAATTTGAACCCTCCAATCATTATCTGGATGATCCAGATTTAAAGTTTTTTAATTTAATATTTTTACATAATAAAATTATTTTTTTAAAAAGTGATAATTATAAAATTATTTTTATTTTAAATTTTATATCTAATAAAATAAAAATATATTAATAAAATTAAATTAAATCTGGACCGTCCAATCATAATCTAGACAATCCAGATTATGATGAGGAGATAGTGCTCATCAAATATTTGATGAGCACCGAAAGTGAATTCCACACTGGGGTTCTTGTTTGAGATGCCAAAATTAAAGTGAAGGTATATTCAGCTTATAAAGAAAAAGAACAAACTTTATTTTATTCCTCTTCTTTATTTCTTTTAAGGAATATTTAACTCATGAAAAGTAAATTTTAAAATTTAAAATATTGTCATTATTTTTTATAAAATAACTTAATTTTATTTCATAGAATCAATATTTTGGCTTTGATCATATCATATTAATGTATTTTAAATATTCTTTGGAAGCAAATCTTTCACAATTTTTTTAACGCTAACAAACTTTAAAATGCTACAAAATTCTAAACTAGAAAATGACGTAATATTGACATTTAACAAAACAGAAAAAGCTTAAAAATTTTATGAGTGAGATAATTGCAATTCGAGTTTTAGTTTTTACAATCTACTACGAACAAGGAATGTTATTTTTTTTTTCTCTCTTTAATATCCAATCGCCCTGTTTAAGTTGTCTTCGTTTTTTTTTTGGGCTGAAAGTATTTAACTTCGTCTGAAAATTGCTTATGCAGCAAATTTGGGAAAGCACTGGTGGTGGGGCAAGGCAATTCGAAGTTCGTCGTCGTCGAGCGCGACTTTCCGCATGGTGCTCTCTCTTTCTCACTAGGAACTGGGGATGCCTGCTCTGGTCATTCATCCATCCTCATCGTCGCGGTTAGCTATTTTGTCAATTCACAGTAAGTCCCTTCCTCTCGGGATAGCATTGACTCTCTCTCTTACCCAGCATCGTATTTTTTGGTGGGACTTGTTTTAGGTATGAAAAATCATGTTTTTGCATTCAGGTGGCTTAGTTTTCTGTTTGCATTCGTACTTTGTTTTGTCATTTTCTTATTTGTTAAATCTCTTCTTTGCTGGGTACATCCAATTCAGATACTTTTTTCGCAGGTTGTTATTCTTTTGCCAATTCAATTGGTATTTTTCAGATTTGAGTTACGTGCCGTTGAATTTAGAAATGTTTCTTCTTTAAATTTAAGTCCGTCGGTGGATTGACATTTTTACCGGATTGAAATTCTTGAAACTTGTTATTCATAACAAAGAGAAAGTGATACTGCAGTTTCAGGTTTATCCTTTGAAGTCATTGTTATTGGCCAAGGGTAGGTGGGTGTTTTCAAGATTTTAAGATGCTCAGTACTGGAATTTAATTTTAACACTTCATCTGAGATGCTTGTAGCAGATGCCAATATTTCAATATACATATATTTGGTGAGGCAATTAAAACAATTTAAAATTTATAAGCAATACCTATGCACTTAATATATTGGATTCCCCGTATCATAGTATTCCCATGATGCTGGGATCCCAAACATAGGCATTCAAGATAAAACTTACAAAAATGCCTGAATTTCCTATTCTTCCCAAGGTTTTCCTAGTTGTGCCACTTCCGATGCTTGCAAACTTTCTGTCTGAAACAGGGTTGTCATTATTCTTGTATTCACTAGTTGTTGGATTATCCTACTTAACCACTGAGCGCGTGGCTACAAATTACATCATCAGGGGCTCCAATCCCTCCTCACCTACACTAGCCAAAATCGGAACTTGCTATGCCTGCAATGATTTCCTAGCAGTGCCACTTGCTATGCCTATGCTTGCAAGCGTGCTGTCAGAATTAGGGTTGTTATTCTTGTACTTCCTCATGTTCATATTATAGAATATTTTGTGTGATAAGTTTTTTGTCCAAAATATAAGGTGTCGGATATTTTTCTTTCCATTTTATCTCTGTCCTTAATTCTTCTTTACTCCTAATTTATAACCCTACAATGATAATAGAATAAGGTATTTAATAGGGGCAAAATAGAAAATGTTGGTACTTTTTGTATTGATTTCAGGTGAAAAAATGATTTCCTTAATATGTGTATAATTAATACAAAATACCTTATAATGTGGACCGAAGGAAGTATTCCTTAGTTGTTGGTTACTTTGTTTATCCTACTTGATTAGTGAGCGCGTGGCTACAAACCATAGCATTGGGAGTTTGAATCCCTCCTCACCCACAATTGGCCAAAAAGGGAACTTGCTATGCTTTCAAAGTTCTTCTAGTAGTGCCACTTGCTATGCTTACATGCTTCCTGTCAGAAATGGTGTCGCCATTGTTTTTGTATTCATTAGTTGTCGGTTTATCATACTTAATCAGTGAGCACGTGGCTTTTCACCACAGCATCTGGGGTTTGAATCCCTCCTCACCCACAACTGACCAAAAAAGTGAACTTACCATTTTTTCTAGTATGTAGATAAATCATTTGGCCAAAAATAAAAATAGTATGTAGATAAATCATAAATATGATTCAAGTAATAAACTGTAGTTCTAGTACCTATGCGATTGATCATATGTGGACTTTTTACAAGAAGCAATTGGGCATAAGTTTAAACTATTGTAGAAGAAGGTTCATTTGAGTTAATGATCTATAATTTCAGTAATGGAATCCAGAAATGTCAAATTCTACTAGAGATATGAATAAAATTAATTATGGGCCTTCTCTTAACAATTTAAACTCTTGGGTTGAAGTAGTCTTTGATTAAATTTAATATCCATAATTCCAAATTATCTTTATTTGAATATGATTATTTGTGGATTGGAATCACCTAGTCATCCTTGATTTTTACCTATATCAGAACATATGGTGGAATTTTTGGCTAAATTTTTAGCTTGAAAATATGAAGGTAATGAAAATTCATATTGTGAATTTCATATTCTTTCTCCTAATACATTGATTTCCTGATAAAGTTTATTTCTTGAAATCTGTTTTCCATTTATGACAGAACTTATCACTTACCAACATCAAGAGATAGAAAACAGTGACCATATGTTTTTGACATTTGCCTTCTCTTTAAAAGTAAGCAAGAATATTAGCTTTCTTATAGTTTTTAATAATGCTGGGATCTTGAGTTCAGATGTTAATGAAAACTTGGTAAGTAATATGAGGCTTTTTTTTTTTTAAATATTCATCACAAATCACAGCTATGGCTCTGTATCCCCTGCCATCAGAGCAGTGGGTACTTTTGTTGCAGGTATCTTGGTAGTGTAAGATATTGATGTCTGCTTGACTACAAGTTCTCATTCTGACAAATGGCAGCCAGAGGCAATATTCCAGCTGCTTTTGAGGGGCGTTCTGCCCAACCTCCTGGGA
This sequence comes from Adenanthera pavonina, assembly GCA_026686845.1. Taxonomy (NCBI): domain Eukaryota; kingdom Viridiplantae; phylum Streptophyta; class Magnoliopsida; order Fabales; family Fabaceae; genus Adenanthera; species Adenanthera pavonina. The sequence goes on along the minus strand of JAIVEN010000019.1, from coordinate 23,542,986 downwards.
TGATGCGGCATGGTCCATATCCGGGTGTAAGTTCTGCTGCTGGCCATCCTTCACTGGAGCCCCTGCCTTCTCAACTATTGGGGAATAAAATTGCATCTCAAGAAGCAGAAATACAGCAACTTGTGGGGGACAACCGTAGGTTGGCAAGTACTCATGTGGCCTTGAGAGAGGAGCTTGTCACTGCTCAGCAGGAAGTGCAAAAACTGAGGGCACACATTAGGAGCATTCAAACTGAAAGTGACATCCAGATTAGAGTTTTGCTGGATAAAATAGCGAAAATGGAGAAAGACACTAGAGCCGGTGAGAGTGTAAAGAAGGAACTACAATTAGCTCATCTTGAGGCGCAGAGATTGGTAGCTGCCAGACAAGAATTGAAAGGCCAAATTGAACAAGCTACTCAGGAACTGAAGAAAGCCCGTGGTGATATCAAGAGCATTCCAGATCTGCAGGCTGAACTGGACAGTTTAGTGCAAGAACATCAGCGATTACGGTAATTCATCTAGTCTGTTCTAGGTTGCTTCCACCTGCTTGTAGATCAGAACTGATACCAGGATCATGGATAAGTTTTCTTTTTCTTAATTGTGTTATAATGTCAGAATGCACATATAAGGTCAGTTCGTTGAATAAAACTGTGCAATGGGAAAAGAATGCATGCTAATTTTGTTTTCTCCACTTGAGTATGCTAAGGCCCGGTTTGGTAGGATTGAAAGAGGGATAGAGAAAGGGGATCTGTGAGATGTTCTCTTGTTTGGTATGTATCAATGAGGTTTTCTTGGGATGCATCTCTTCCCTCATATAAGGGGTAAAAGAAGCCTCTCATTTAGGTGAAAAAAACTTGGTGCTTTGCTGGAAGGTAACTTGATTCAATCTTCCTTAATTAGTCATTGCAAATGTGTTTTGGGTCCTAATTTCCCTTCCCTTTACCTCTTCCTCTTCCTTTTCCATTCCCTTTCCCTTTCTCATTTCCATTTTATATGAAACGGGACCTAAGTGCAAACAACACAAGTGCTGTGGATTAGGATTGTTTTTTTTTTTTTTATTGGATTATCTGAACATGATGAGACCAGAATGCATTCAAGATATGACATGTTATCTTCAAAGTGGGTATTTTGAATAGCATAATGACTGTCTCCTATTGTTATGAGCTACTACACCTAAGACTGCCATATTTTAACTTAATTGCACTTTCTGTAAAGAACTCCTGCATCATCAGACCATGTTTTCAGTCAGTCATATGGTGTTTTATTTGATGGCTGTCTTTAAATGCACAAAATCTTCCATTCACATCCTGTTTCATATTTTATTTATTGTTGTTTGTTGTTCTTTTTTTTTTTTCCCCCCTCTTTTTCCCTTGTTTGGTAATTCTTTGAATCTGGTTGGGCATAGTGCCACCTTTGAATATGAAAAGAACAAAAACGTTGAAATGGTGGAGCAAATGAAAGCGACAGAGAAGAATCTGATAGCAATGGCGAGAGAAGTTGAATTTTTACGAGCTGAGATTCAGAACGTTGAGAAAACAACACATGGTAACTTTCTTGCTACTGTGTGCTGTAGTTTTGCAATCTGATATTTGCGTGCATTTCATATTTGATGCCCTAATACTACGTGGACGCAGCACCAAAGTTGTATGGTGCTGCCACCGCCATACCCGGCACCTTTGTTGATGCCTATGGGCGAGCTCAGGGTGACATGGCTGTTGATCAAGTAGGAGAGACAACAATGGCATATGGTAGCGGTGGCAATGGGGTAGGAGCTGTGACTGGTGCTGCTGGTAATAGTGCTGTTTGGGCAGGACCATATGATTCCTCAGTTTCTAGGAAGTGATGTTTTATGAAGGAGTAATCAGATGTAATTTTTGACTCCTAGCCCCTGCTAGTAGAAGCCATGAATTGATGGTTCTATTGTTTATAGAACTCTGGTTTGATGGCTTTATTGTAATTGAATTTTCAATTTTGTAAAGTGTTGAATCAAATTTGTATTAGTTACTTGAACACATTTGGAATATGTTGACGATCTTCTAAATAAAAGAGAAGGAAAGGGAGGAGAAATTTTCTTTGGACATTCTCTTGAATTAAATTTAAATATAATATTTCTATTTTATGATAAAATATATTTATTTAAATTTAAGGAAGTTTTTTTTTTCTTTCCTTTACTCTCGAATCTAAATATAAACTAAAATTTATGGAGGCTAAATTGGGAAGGAAACTTTTTCTTTTTGCCCTTGAAATAAGTACCCATTTGGATTATTTTTTTGTAAAAATTCTCTTAGAATAATCACAGTTTCTAAAAATAAAATTTGGATAAAAATAGAAAAGCTTACTATAAACCTGTTTGGATAAAAAAGGGAAAAATGATTGTTAGAAACTATGATAGGCACTTAATGTTTTAAAAATAGACCAAATATTGGACTGGAAATGTTATCGAATTATAATTTTTATGGTTCAATCGGTTAGACCGGAGGTCAAATCAGTGACTTAATAATTAAATAAAAATAATATTATATATAATGATATATGTATAAAAATAAAATATCAAATTATTAAAAAAATAAATTTAAATAGTTCAAGTTGATAATAAATTAAGAAATTCGCATGGTAATAATATATGTTAAATTATTATAAGTAATATTAAAACATTTTAACAAAGTAACAATGTACAATCATAACACCATAAAATGACTATATATATAATATAATGAAAATTTTCATTTTTGTAATTAGTAATTTTAAAATATCATGAAAAATAGTATTTATACTATCTAATAATTCTTATAATTAATAATTTTGGCCAAAAAATTAAATTTTGGTTAAATTTTATGCAAATTAGAAAACCGTCCGATTCTTTAAAAATCGCTCCGGTCCTCATCTCAATTTCGGTTTTCAGCTCAAAAGTCGATCCAAAATGATTAAAGCCCTAAAACAGTCTAAAACTGAAAAACGAGTTGTCTCCAAGTGACAGTTCAACCAGTCCGACTATTTGGTTGATCCAATTCTCAAAACATTGCATGAAATTGAAAACTTTGGAAGAAAAGGCGATAGTAGTCCCACAAATTTAGAAGTTCACAAGTTCTAATTTGTTTATACTAGCTTGACCTAGCACGATGGTAGTAATGATTTTTTTTTGGAGGTTTTGATGAACAGTGAAAGTACACAGAAGAAACTAAATACAACAAAGAAAGAAAAGCTTAAGAAGCATCAAAATCAACTATACCCCTCACAAAGCTAGAGACAGCATCAAAGCAGGAGAAACCCCTCATGAAGTAATCACCAAGGCTATGTTTGGTATTCAGTTGCAAAAGTGGTTTGGGGGTAAAAATGAGTTTAATAGAGTTTTGGGTGTGTTTGTTTGATTTTTACTTTTCCGTTTCAAACTGATTTTACGCAGAAAACGGGTTTTGGGAAGAAGCGATTTAACTGCTGCTTTTCCGTCTGCTTCTTCATTTTTGCTGATATTTATTTTAAAGTTAGATAAAAATAGACCAATAAAAATGAGACAAAATAAAATTTTCATAAAATTTTTTCTATTTATTGATCAAAATGTCCCTTCAAAATTTTAATTTTTATAGATCATGATCTGTAAGAAAATGTTATATCAGATATATTATGTTCTCAATTAAATAAATACATATTAAATTTTAGTTCAAGTAAATTAAATTAATCATGAGATAGAGCTTAAGATCAATTTAAAGGAAAATTATGAGTTTTGTTAAAACCAATTTTTAAATAAATCATCCAAATATAAACACGTTAGTCCAAAACTAATTTTTATCATAACTACGTTACAAAATCAATTCTATCAAAACTCATTTTTAACCAACTAAAAATCAAACGGCCCAAATGTGGCCAAAGCATCCTAGTTAAACATCAAGTTTTCTTGGTGTTATTGGTATGAATTTAGCTAGGCTAAAAAAATGGATTGGGCTAAACTTGGGCCGAATATATTGGTCAATTTTGCTTGGTTCGATTATATTCATTTATTTCTTGTAAAAAAAAAAAACAGAGAGAGATTTATACAAAACTTTTCATTTTTCCAGAATCACAACGCATTTCTATACAACTTTCTATGAAAAGTTTATTCTAAGAAATTTATATACAAAAAAAAAACTGACCAAACCAAGAAAAAATTTGATTCAAATTAATTTATGTATATTATCAACAAATATAAAATTTAAAAAATTAATAATATAATACTGAATTATATAAATATTTGGTATGCTAGTATTTCTTACAAGATCCTTATCATAAATACTTGAAAACTTCATCAAAGTTTGATTATATTATTTGCATGTTAAAAATCTTTAAGGTGAGATTTATATATTCCCATATTCCCAGTCCAATATGCAACCAATTAATAATTAATAATAAATTTAAAAATAAAATAAATCTTCGAATTAAATCCAACCGTACGAATTATATCACCCCATTGCTTAACCACATGGCATCTCAAGGTGCCGAGGAGCACATTGGCTGCATCTCTTCAAGTTTTCATCCAGATATCTTGGAAACTAGGCAATAATCTTGTGTTTTTCAGAAAGTTCAAAACAAAATATTTGTGAAAGGAATCTACTCTTTATGATTTGTAAATAATATTACTTCTTAGAATTTTAATATTTACTAATATTAATAATAAATTATATGGTTTCCTTAATATCTTTTGAATTTTACTTACGGTTAAATGTGAGAGATTAGCCCAATAATGCCCTTCCCATTGTCTTGGAGATGTAATGGGTCACAAGTCCTTAGAGCATTGCAACATTTTTTCTTTTGACTATGTAGACAAAAACCGTGCCCAAAAAGCCAAAAACTGTTGCTTATAACATTAAGGTAGAGAAGTTTTATTTTGTATTGCATAGAAAGTGGATATTTCATAAGAAAATTACTAATTCTGCGCGAAACTAAATATACAAGTGTTTTTCAAATAACTATGGGACTGTTTGCTTTCACTATTGAAAGCAAGTTTTGACCCAAAACTTGGTTTGATTTATTTTGTATGATGTTTGGCAATTTTTTCATTTCCCGTTTGCAGCCAAAACGTGGTTCAAGGATAAGCACTTCTCCTTCTCCTTCTCCTTCTCCATTCTTGTCTGTATTTATTTTAAAGTCAGATAAAAATAGACCAATGAAAATGAGAAAAAATTAAAAAATTAGAAAAATAAAATTTTCATAAAATTCCTCCTATATATTGACCAAAATGTTCCTTTAAACTTTTAATTTTCATAGATCATGACCTATAAAAAAATATTATATCAGATATATTATGTCCTCAATTAAATAAATATAAATTAAATTTTAATCCAAGTAAATTAAATTAATTATGGAATAGAGTTTAAGCTAAATTTAGATAAAAATTATGAGTTTTGTCAAAACCAATTTTTAAATAAATCATCCAAAACATAAACACGTTAATCTAAAACTAATTTTTATCATAACTATGTTATAAAATCAATTCTACCAAAATTCATTTTTAACCAACTGAAAATTAAAAGTGCCCTAAATATACAAGTGAAGTTTCAGTGCACGAAATATATAAAAATATAAATACACACACAAGTGAAGTTTGAGACGCAATGTGTTATTTGAAAGCGCCTTTCTAAGAAGATATTCCATGGTTTGATTGGAAGACTATCATTTCATTCAGAAGGAGTTTGTAATTAATTACTTCTCCTTCCCCTCCAATTTATAAAAAATGTCAAGATTAATGAAGAAATTAAATAATTTAGATTGTTGTAAAATTTAATAATATTTTATTAAAATATCTTTAATTTAAATTTGTTTAATACATATTAAGAGAGAATTAAGAATATTAATAAAAAATAAAAAAATGAAAAATATAATTAATATTTTAAAATGATAAATATTATAAAAAAGTTTAAAAATTCTAAAACCACGGTTTTTGCAAGCCTACAAAATATGTTTCAAAGGGGCTGGTGGGAACGCCGTGTTTTTTTTTTTTTTTCTATTTCCTATTATATTCATCGTAAGAAAAACGCGTCGTCCTTCCTGATCCCATTGTCCATACAGACTCTGCTTTACAAAACTGTTAGGGACAAAAGAAATCTTATAAAGTACTCCATCTCATTCATATTATTGGAAATCCAAAACTGTTAGGGACAAAAGAAATCTTATAAAGTACTCCATCTCATTCATATTATTGGAAATCTGGTATGATAAGTTTTTTTTTGTCTAAAATATAAAATATTATATATATTTTTATTTTATTTTTATTTTTATTTTTTCTCTACCCCTTATTTATAATTCTATAATAATAATAGAATAAGATATTTAATAAAAATAAAATAAAAAATATTAATATTTTTTATATTAATTTTAGATAAAAAATAATTTTCTTAATATACATATAATTAATACAAAATATCTTATAATATAGACTAAAAAAAGTACATTCCAATCCAACAAGACCCCATGGGTAAAAATGAGTGGTCATAACTAAAAATATAATTCATAAAGTTGGATAACTCATATCAGTAAAAATATAAATATATTTCCACATTATATGTTTGAATAAATATTAAAAAAAGTTGATAATTTATTTATTTACTTAATAGAGATAAATTAAAAGAAAAATTTAAATATCACACCTTCAATTAAAGAATTAGCGCGTAAGGATGTTGTGCAATTATGACCATATTATACGACTCTTCAATGACAATGATGACTGATGAGTAAAGGCAAAATAAAATAGGAAAATTGTGTGTGAGATAGCGTTGTTCAAAACAAATACAATTTTTGGCCAAAAAAAAAATACAAATACAATTAATTAACGAGTCAATCGGTGGCCCCAGAAATGGTAAAAAAGAAAAGTCAATCCACATCTAATGACTCATCGGAATTTCCGTTACGTCTCTATTCTTTTTGTGTTTGTTTTAAAATATTTTACTTCTCCTTCTAATTATAATTATACGCTATTTTTACCTATTTTATACATATTTATAAAATTAGTTAAAAATTTTAATATTTTTAAAAATTATTTTTATTAAATTATAACTCATCTTAAATATATCTCTCTTAATTTCTTTATTATAATTTTTTTAAATATTTTCAAACAAGATAAAAATAAAAAATAAATATTAAATAATCCATAAATTTTATAAAATTATTTATATTTTAAACCTTTAATCCTCCATTAAAATAAAGTAAAAAAAGAAAACAAAACTCCCTTACATATCCACTTTCTGATTAGACTTAGGGTGTATTTGGATTAGATTATGTATAAGTGATTATAAGGATAAATGATTATTCATAAGTGATTATGAGAATAAGTGATTATGTCAAAAGTGATTTGTGTTTGGATATTTTTACCTCATAAGTGATTTTGAGAAAATAAATGTGTTTGGATATTGGGGTTTAAGTGATTATTTGGTAGATAATAAGAAGAAAAAATGAAATAAGTGATTATAGGAGGATAAGTGATTATGATAAGCTGAAAAAATCAGCTTCTTCCATAAGCACTTATTTGAGACATAAGTGCTTATTGAAAAGCTGTTTCTGTTTGACAACTCCACCACATAAGCACTTATGAGATCCTATAAACATTTATAAGCTGAATCCAAACAGACTATTAGGCGAGAGGAGGGCATGGTCACTCCCTCCAACAGAGATCCTGCCTCCCTCCTCCAGTCCTCCTGCAACTTTTTATTTTTTTTCAAATTTTTTTAATTTTTTAATATTTAAATTTAAAAATAAAAAAATATTTTTTTATAATTATATAATTATAAAATTACATTGTTTTCATTTTTTAAATTTAAACATTATATAGTAAAAATAATATTTTTATAATCATACAATTATATAATATGAGTAAAAAAATATAAAATAAATAAAATTACACAAATATAAAAGAGCATCATTCCTGCTATACTATTTACAATTTTTAAGATTAAAAAAAAAATAAAATTTGCCTGCCAGGAGGTGGTGACCTACTGGCCTCCAGAAGGGACTGGTTACCCTGTTATGTTTCGTACCTTCTTGTAATTACATTTTTTTCGTACAATACACAAATAGAAATTAACTTAATCAAAAAGTTTTAAGAGATTACATTTAATCTTTTAATTTTAATATTTAAGTTCTATTATAAAAAATTGAATACATAAAAAATTACAGAGACCACAGAAAAATATATTTAAAAATTAAAAAAATATGGATTGTATATGATATATAAATTTTTCGAAACAAAAATTATGTTAAGCATTATATCACTCCCTTCAATTTCTAAAATACATAATTGAATCTTTAAACTGTTATGCTTTAAAGACATTAATTTCTAATTAACATCAGTACAAAACACATAAAAATAATTGAAATATAATAATAATTGAAATATAATAATAATAACAACCATGGCATATTAAATATTATATTTTTTTACTTTACGTGATAATATCTTTTAAATGCTGAACAAGTATCCTACTTCATACATTTGCAGTTTTCCTGAAGAAGATATGGACATTGCATTATTCTTGTTTTCATTAATAGTAAAACAAATATGTCTCATTCTTTTCTTTAAGAAAAACTAAAAAAAGTTATAATAAAGGAGGGTGCCCTTTTCAAAATTTCAGGACAGTTGCAGTAGTTGAACTGCACCTACTTTTCCCCCCTTGTCCAAAGCACTTTTCCTACTCCTGTTTGGCTCATGGCTTCCGAAAAGTAAAACACTAGTTCAACAAAAACAAAAAAGGATGGCGCAAAATTCTCATCGAACTATACATATTTTTTATCCTAAATATAAAGTTATTATTATAATAGAACTGATATTTTATTTTTAATAAAAGTAAAACATTTGTGGATGTAGGTCACTCTTTTCACAGATAGGCGCATTTTAATTTTTAAAATAGTTATTCGAAAATATTAAATTTATATTCCAATTCTATGTTGTATTGTCTTGACTCAATGTAAGCAAGAAATTTTATCATTTTTCATCTTCTTGTGATATCTTTGTAAGCTACAAATGAATAAATCTCATAATTGTGATTAGCTACAATTTATCACATTCAGTTTATTTACCGTGATTGATTACTACTTTAGTAACAAATTAAAGAGTTAATTGAGTAGATGTCAAACACAATAATTCTTTAAGAGTTGATTGAGTGTAATAAGTAAACAATAAATGTCAATTATATAAATCCATGACGTAGGGTAATATGGGATCAACCTAATCAATTTAAAAGGATTGAACTCTGAATTTAGATATTGCGTCTGGATATTCATTTTATTACTTATATTTTTATTTTATTATTTTATTATCATATAATTGTTGAGTTTATTTATCATAAAAAAAGGTACAATAAATTAATCGATTAAGTTTAGCAAAATTATTATAATTGATTAATTGTGAATAATTTTGAAAATTGTAATTTATTAATTCGAAAAGGTGTATGGCTATATAATAAAGATTGATTAATTCTAAATTATTAATTTTTTTAATATTAACCAATCAATTTCTTAATTAAAATATTGTGATTCATTATTTTTATGTTCGAATTAATTACATTTAGTAATAAAACATAATAAATACGAATGACCATGGTATACAATAAAGTTGTATGGACAATGTATAAAAAAATTTGTATAGACAATGGACTCCAAAATTAAATTTATTAATTTAATTAATTAAATTATTTTGATGGATCAATTGTGGTGAACTACAATTTGTAGTCTATTCATTGTGATTGATTAATTTAGTGAGGAATTAAGAGTTAATTGATTTGATATCAATCACAGTAAATTCTTAATTGATTGATTTCTATTGAGTTGATTAAATCTATTGAGTAGATAATTGATGTAATTCAATAAATCATAATATTTCTAAACCTAATTTTTTACAGTAATTTTAATGCCAATATAAATGAGAAAAATTGTCAACTATTTCCAATCAATATTATTATTAGTATTATTATATTACATTGAGTTAACGTCATTTATTGATCAATTTAACGTGAATATAATTTATCCTGGAATTTAAAGTTAAAAAATTAATAATAGCTTTATATATATATATATATACATACTCAATCAAAACTATAACTAAATGCAAATTTTGAATCAGCAAATACAATCAGAAGTTTTCCAATCGAATACAGATATTGTTAACCATAACTAACGAACTAAATAATTATGAAAATTAATACGTGCAATAATTTTAATTGATATGGTATATATCAATTACAAATTACAGCATTTAATATGCTTTTTTCAATCAGAAAAAAGTAAAATGCTGATGTGGAATTAGTCTTCATATTTTTTAGTCTTGACCCAATAGCATGGGGAGGTGGCGGCACAGAAATGCAAAACAATGACAATAAGACGTATCAAATTAAATTTATTGCTCCAGCGCTATGCTTTTACAAAAAAGAGGTCAATTTCTTACCCAGTACACTATTTTATTTTCAAATCTTTGTATATAGCCATATTAAAATTACTTCAAAGTCACACCACGGGAAACTTTTTGGCTAACTAGGATGTGGTCCCTCGTACAAAAGTGAAATATATATATAGATATAAATTTATAAAATAAATAATTACATAGATTTACATGACATTGTGCCCTCCAATGCAATCACCAAAATTGGTTTATACATTTCACCCACAAATTTGTTTTACACTAATATAATTTATATTTCAATTTAAATATAATTAAATGAAAACGTGTCACATTCAATTGTGGACGCCTAAAACGCGTAGAGCGCGTGCAGTTAAGACCTTGGATTGCCTTCTTTGCAGGTTCCTCTCGTTTCGTAACATCCACTCTCAAATCCTCGACCTACCTATACCCTATAAAACAAGCACTATACCCAATCCTCGAATCCCTATCATCGCTCGCTTAAATCTTTCTCTTCTTCTCCATTCCCTTTCATATATTCTCTCTCATTCTTCTCCGTTTGGGCAATCCCTTCTCAGATTTTCCTTCTTCATCACAATGGTTCGCGTGAGTAACAATCTGATTGGGATCCTCAATTTCCTAACCCTCCTCCTCTCTATCCCCATCCTCATCGCAGGCATTTGGCTCAGCCGCCAAGCCGACACCGACTGCGAGCGATGGCTCGAGAGGCCCGTCATTGTGCTCGGCGTCTTCCTCCTTTTGGTCTCTCTCGCTGGGCTCATCGGCGCGTGCTGTCGCGTGTCCTGGCTTCTATGGCTCTACCTACTGGTTATGTTCCTGCTCATCGTTCTGGTCTTCGCCTTCACCATCTTCACCTTTGTCGTCACCAACAAAGGCGCAGGGCAAGCCTTATCCAATAGAGGATATAAGGAGTACAGGCTCGGTGATTACTCTAACTGGTTGCAGAAGCGGGTAAATAGCAACAAGACCTGGAGCAAAATTCAGAGTTGTCTTCAAACTGGGAAACTCTGCTCGCAATTCAAAGACCAATTTCTCCATGACAATGTCGATAAGTTCTATACTGAGAATTTATCGGCGCTTCAGGTACCGTGACACAGCAATTGCATTAATATTCTTGTTTGCTGAATATATTGGATATACTTGTTCTCTATTTTGATTGGGATTTTTTTTCCTTCAAATTTTGAGCATGCATGCGTTTGTTCTTATAATTCAGTTCACCGCAAAAGGGAATTCGAAAAATAGCATAGTTGCGGTGCTTGTGATCATTCTTAGATCTGGATTTGTAGTCTATTACCATATGAGTATTCTTTCCCCCTTTGAATTGAATTTGGATAATAAAGCATTTACTTGTTACGACGCTATTTTCACTTATATCTTTTTCCCTTAACAATTTGCTTGTTTGAGTAAAATTTAAACTTCCACTTGAACACGGCTTGTGTTTATTATTATTTTTTTTTGGCGAATGAATTTGAGTTTGAAGCGCAAGATAGGGATGGCTGAATTTTGTTTTTGAATGGTACTATTTCACAATAACAATTATAAATTGAAAATGAAAATAAATTATAACCCTTTTAGATGCATGAAAGAGGCTTTACTTTTCAGAGGTGAAGTTCATGTGAAACAGCCTCCTCGTGGAAAAAAGTTAAACATTATCGGATCACATCTGGGAAAATGTGTGGAGTTTAATGTCATTATATTTTTCCTGCGCAGTGAAAGGTTCCTTTTAGAAAGAATATGGCCTTTTGCATCGAGTTGGCTTCAGGCTGAAAAAGGCTGTATTATTTAATTCAATCATGCTCATTTCCAAAGACTTTTTATAGCCATTATTTTATGACTCATCCATGCCGGTTCGCTGGCCCATTGATTTACTAATTTCTTTCTCGTGAGCTGTCGTGTTTATGTGCATCCATCTAATCATGCCATTGAAAATTCGTTGTTCCATGTTGTATTATTGCATGATTACTTTTTCATTTTGTATTATCTTGTTTTATTGGTTGATAATGATGTCAATTATGTTAATCCTTGTGAGTTTAAATGATACAGACTGATTAATATCTGTCTTTATTTGGATAGTAAGAATTATCACTAAACTGCTGATGAAGATGCTTTTACTTTCTTGACTTTAAATTCTCTTTACCGAGTCAAGCTATCGTTGTAGCTATCTAGATCATGACGGAATCAGAATGACTCAATCTCTGTACGTTGGAACCCTTAACCATACAAGACTGGGACTGATTGGCACTAAAATATCAAATATTATTAAATATCTGACTCATTCTTCCATGCGTGTTGGTTTTTCCTTCCTTTATCTGCTTACCTAACACTGATCATAACGTGTTATAAATGTGCTTTGAAAAATCGTTGCATAAGCTCTCTGAATCTATCTCCCCGGCAATCAAAATAAATTTAGGAGAGAGACAGTATAAGAGATCTTAACACTTGATTAATAAATCCTACGTTTGTTTTAGACACAGAGTACAATGTGGATTGGCTTGTCAACTCATTTTATATTGTGTTGTGCAGTCTGGGTGCTGTAAGCCGTCAAATGACTGTAACTTCGCCTACGAGAGCCCAACTAATTGGACCACGTCGGTAAATTCAAACTCTACCAACCCTGACTGTAATACTTGGAGTAATGACCCAAATGTTTTGTGCTTCAATTGCAATTCTTGCAAAGCTGGGTTCCTTCAAAACATTAAGACTGATTGGAAGAAGGTGGCGATTGTGAACATCATCTTCCTCATCTTCCTCATCATTGTCTACTCCATTGGATGCTGCGCTTTCAGGAATAACAGGGAAGATAATTGGAAGTGATACTAGAAGGGCTTAGTAGATTCAGTGTGGTGCTATTAGCATGTAGATGATATGCTAGCTATAGCTTATTTGGTTTATTTTGCTGGAATTTTTATGCTGTTTTATTCAGGACAGGATTGCTTATGCTCAGTGTAAATTGATCCATGCTTTCGGTTTGATACACCGTTTTGTTAATTAGTTGTATTGTTGATTATGTCGTCTATTCTTGTGCAGTAGTTAGGACCAGAAGGAATAATTAATAAAATTAATTAATAATTTGTATAATTATTAAAAAATGATTTTTACAATGATTGATACTTTTTCTGATCTTTTTTATAAAACACTTTCAACCATCTCACATAGATTAAAAAAGTTAGTTATATTCTTAAAATCCTAAAAAAGGTAAACATTTATTTTTTAAAAATAAGTAATTATGTGAGAAGTTGATTTTTTTTATTTGTAATAATCATTTATTTCATTTTTCCTGTTCATTATTCATTCAATAATCACTTAAATCCCAATATCTAAACATATTTATTTTTTTAAAATTACTTATGAGATAAAAATATTTAAATATAAATAATTTTTGACATAATCACTTATTTTCATAATTAATTATGAATAATCACTTATTCTTATAATCATTATGAATAAACTAACTCAAACACACTCAATCATTATATATCAAATCTTAAAAAAATTTAAAACAAAAAGACTATAACAAAGTCGCATGAATATCATTGGGACTTTGCTTTTTATTTTTTATTTTTAAATAAAACTCTTGTTAAAAAAAATAATAAGACCAATAAGTTGACTTGCTCTTTTTTTTTTTAAAAAAAAATAAGTGTTATATTTTGGTAAATAATTTTTGATAGAATACATTTTGGTAAATAATTCTTTTTTTAATTATATTTGACTAAAATATATTGTTCTTCACTATGTCTCGAAGAAATTTATTAAGTTTTAAAAATATCCGTTGAAATAGATATCATATTGAGACTACAAATGAAAAAATATTGAATATCTACAAATTATAGTTATTGTATCCGGAAAGAAGCACGTTTTGGAAAAATTACCTATTTTATCATCTAGTTTGTATGATACATATATTAGTACAATTGAAATAAATATCACAATAAACCAAAAGTTTACTGATAGAAATACTTTTATTATTTGACATGATTGGTTAAGCCATCCCAGGTCAACTATGATGCGAAATATTATTGAAAATTCACATAGACATCTATTGAAGAACTAAAAGATTCTTCAGTTTAAAAATTTTTTATGTGTTGCACATTCTCAAGGAAAATTAATTATAAAACCATCACTAGCTAAGGTTGGGGTTAAATCCCTTATATTTCTGGAACATATTCAAGGTGATGTATATGAGCTTATCCATCCACCATGTGGACCATTTAAATATTTTATTATTTTAATAAATGCATCTATAAGGTGGTCACATGTGTGTTTATTATCAACTCATAATTTAGCATTTGCTAGATTACTTGCTCAAATAATTCGATTAAAAGCACGGTTTTCAAATTATGCAATCAAGATAATTCGTCTTGATAATACTAGTGAGTTTGCATCACAGGTTTTCAATGACTATTGCATGCCAACTGGAATAAGAATAGAAAAATCTATTGCATATGTGCATACTCCAAATGGTTTAGCATAATCACTTCTTAAGCACTTCCAATTAATTGCTAGACAAATGCTTATAAGAATAAAGCTTCCCATTTCAGCATGGGGACATGCAATTTTACATGCAGCAGCACTCATTTGCATCAGGCCAACGAGTTACCATAAAATCTCCCAACTGCAATTGGCTTTTGGTCAAGAGCTAAATATTTCCCATCTTAGAACTTTTGGATGTGGGGTATATGTTCCTATTACTTCACCATAGCGTACAAAGATAAGTTTTTTAAGAAGGTTGGGAGTATATGTTGGTTATGAGTCTCCTTCTATAATAAAGTATCTTGAACCATTAATTGGAGATTTATTTATGACACGATTTCCCATTTGTCATTTTGATGAAACAATTTTTCCAACGTTAGGGGGAGATAACCAACAACTAGATAAATAAATTACTTGGGATGCATCATCATTATCACACCTAGCCTTGAACAAAACAATGTGAATTAAAAGTGCAAAAAATAATTTATTTGCAGAATATTGTAAATCAATTGCCAGATGCACTTACTGACCTAAAGAGAATTACTAAATCTTACATTCTAGTTAAAAATGCTCCAATTGGAATTGATGTTCTAGTAAAACAATTAGGTAGTGTAAATGAATCTAAATTATGCTTGAAGCGTGGTAGACTAGTCAATTTCAAAGATAAAAATACTAGAAAGAGGAAAGGAGCAAATAATCAAGATGGTCGAGTTGAGGATGCTAATACTCTTGTAGAGACCCAAGACATAACTAATCAAATTACTCCAGAAGTGGTCCAAGTACCTAAAAATAATGAAGAGATCTCGATAAGTTATGTCTTCATGGAAAAAAGATGGAACCGAAAAGATATAGTTGTCGACAACAAATTTTCATATAATGTGGTTGTTGAAACAATAAATCCAAATGGGAATCTTGAACCAAAATCTGTTGAAGAATGTAGACACAGAAATGATTGGTCAAAATAGAAAGACGCAATTCAAGCTAAATTAAATTCACTTTTAAAGCATGAAGTTTTCAGACTTGTAGCTCGAACACTTCAAGGTGTAGGACCAGTTGGATATATGTGGGTATTTGTGCGAAAAAGAAATGAGAAAAATGAAGTCGTTAGATATAAAGCACAACTTATAGCACAAGAATTTTTACAGAGACCTGACATTGATTATGAAGGGACACATTCTCCTATGGTGAATGCAATCACTTTACGTTATCTAATTAGTTTGATAGTGTATAAAAAACTTGATATGCGTCAAATAAATGTTGTTACTACATATTTATATGATTCATTAGATATTGGAATTTACACGAAAATCCTTGAAGGATTTAATATGCTAGAAGCATGTAAAAGTTCTCAAGAAAATTATGCAATTTGTTTATGTAAATCCTTATATGGGTTGAAACAATTTGGACAAATATGATATATTCGTCTCAATGAATATTTGCTGAAGTAAGGTTACAAAAATGATACAATTTGTCCTTGTATCTTCATAAAAGGAAATGGATAAGAATTTACAATAATTATTGTATATGTTGATGATTTAAATATTATTGAAATTCCTAAAGAGCTTTTAAAAATAGTTAATTGTTTGGAGAGGAAATTTGAAGTGAAAGATCTTGAGAAAACAAAATTTTATCTCAGTTTACAAATTAAATATTTGACAAATTGAATTTTTCTTCATCAATTATCTTATATTGAAAAAATTTTAAAGTAATTTTACATGGATAAATCATATCCATTAACTACCCCAATGATTGTAAGTTTACTTAATGTAAATAAAGACCCTTTTCATTCTTAAGAAAATGAAGAAGAACTCATTAGTCCTAAAATATCATATCTTAGTGCTATAAGTATATTAATGTATCTTACTAATTCAACGGGACCTGATATTGCATTCCCTGTAAATTTACTAGCAAGATTTAGTTCTTCTCCAACAAAAAGACATTGGAATGAAGTTAAACATATTATTTGATATCTCAAAGGTGTTGAATCAAGTATTTTGATAATTCCAAACTAATCTTCTAGAGCTTGGAAAGAAGATATTAAAGGTGCATGAAAGATCTCAAATAGAGAAATTTAAGTAAAATCAGCACAAGATTAGATATAGGATCTCTTACTATGTTTAATTTGAGCAAAAGACTTTGAACTAGCAAAAGAATGTTTTTAGAAATATTATTCCATGATAGTTCATGAAATATTTGAAAAACACCCACTAAAAGATGAACTTTAAAGTATTAAAATTGATCTATTGTTTTAAAAATTCGAACTTTGACTTCTGAAATTCGAATTTCGATTTGAAAATAAGTTAGCCAGAAAAGAGATTCCTCTGACAGACGAATTTTGAGTGCAGAAATTCGAACTTTGACATAAGTCTGATAAGAGCCTTATCTGACAGACAAACTTTGAGTTTTGAAAATTTGAATTTCTGATAAAACACAATTCATGAAAAGTGAAAAATTCATTTGAGGATATGTCAAAGTTTATCTGAAAGTGAAGTTTAAAAAGAGTCCAAAATTAGCTCACTGACATATGAACTTTGATTTATGAAAATTCGAATTTTAGAAACAAAGCTTGCAAGTCTGTTATGATAATCTGCGAAATTCATCTGTTGACCAACCAAAATTTGAATTTTGAGTGTCAGAAGCATTAAATGCAGTTGGTGAACGGATAGTTTTTCAGAGTAACCGTTGGGTAACGTCTCTAATGGCTAGATCTTGTCTCTAACGTATAGTTAAGACATAAATCTATAAATAGAATTTTATTTGAAGTTATGGGTAATGATTTTACATTGTATATATTGAAACTCTGTCAAATTACTAAGTCAAAGTCTCTTACTCTCACATACTTCATTCTTTTGTACTTCAATTTTTATATACACTCTAAATTATAGAGTTCATTAATTGTAATCAATCTTATCCTCATCTGAAAGAAAAATTTTCTTGTGAGGGGATATCACAAGGGATTTGAGAAGCACTTAGTTAGAGTGCAAAGAGTGAGATTGTAAGCTATAAGAATAGAGCATCAACTTGTACTGAGGCAATTGCAAGAAGCCCACTGAATTCTTGCAAGATAGTGAAAAATCTCAAGTAGTTGTTTGGGGACTGGATGTAGGTCAAGATAGAGAGACCGAACAAAAATAAACATATGTGTCTTCCCTTCTCTTTTACTGCTTTTACCTTGCTATTTCTTTATACTCTGTTTTACTGTCACTTTTGCCTTCATCACTCTCTTGACTTTTACAGAAAGTTTTAATCTTCCCAATTCACCCCCTCTTGGGAAGCCAGCATATCTAACAAAAGGGACTAGTGACATGGGGTTGTTTTATTCAATTGGATCTGAATCACAATTGATTGGTTATGCAGATGCAAGGTATTTATCTAATCCATACAAAGCTTGGTCTGAAATAGGGTACTTATTTACATGTGGAGGCACAGCTATATCTTGGCGGTCAACAAAACTAATTTTGGTGGCTACCTCATCAAATCATGCAGAGATTATTGCAGTGCATGAAACAAGTCGAGAATGTGTTTAGTTAAGGTTAATAATCCAATATATTTTGAAGATATGTGGTCTATTTCTTGATTAAAAATTTCTAACAATATTATATGAAAATGACACAGCATGCATAACTCAATTAAAAGGAGGATATATAAAAGGAAACAGAACAAAGTATATTTCACCAAAATTCTTTTTCACTCATGATCTTGTAGGCAGTGATGACATAAATATTCTACAAATTCATTTATGTGATAATCTTGCATATTTGTTTATCAAAACACTATCAGCTACAACATTTGAGAAGTTGCTATATGAAATTGAGATACATCAACTTAGAGGTATAAAGTGATATTAATATCAGCGGAAGTAAATACTACGCTATACTCTTTTTCCCTTTCCAAGTTTTTGTCTTATTGGGTTTTTCTTGGTAAGGTTTTTAATGAGGAAATTTTAATATTATTTACTCTTTTTTCTTCACTAGGTTTTTATCTTAGGTTTTTATCTTATTGGGTTTTTCTTAGTAAGGTTTTAATGAGGCACAATTTTGTTATGATCATTCAAGAGGAAGTATTGTAAATATTATTGTGCGGATGCCCATGAACCTCAATTATTGGTATCCTCCACCTTTAATGTCTTAAATTTTATAACCTCTTTAAGATTAATGTCCTACACTCCATTAGCCTTTCATTGAATGTCTTTTAGGGGGTTTTTCATAGTTAATACACTATAAACTACAAATTTGTAATGTTATGCCATTTTATTCTTATTTATGTTTTTAAAACCCTTATGTGATCTTTTAATTGTTTGAAACCTATAAATAGAGGGTTTGTACCTTGTGTTGATACACTCAAAGGGAATGTGAAAAAATTCTTTACTTTTTTCTCTCTATATCTCTTCTCTTATTTATCTCTACTCTATTATTCATCTCTTTTGCTTTTTATTTTTTATTTTTATAACATCTTTCTTTTTCTCCCTTTTCTTTTTTGTTCCCCTTTGTTGTTGACGATTCATACCTTGCTTTTTGTTCTTTTCCTTTAGTCCTGTTCAAACAGCTCATCGGCCCATTTTTCTGGTTTTAGCCAATCTTTCATTAGTTTCACTTGTTATTGACCGATTTCTGTCAGTTCAATTTACCTTATTCTCCAGACCGGACTAGATACCACTTCTCGATTGAAGCAGCTGGTCTAGTCCGATTTGGTCCTTTGCTTGACCCTTTAATTGCTATCTAGTGATTTGGATGCTTTTGGACTTTCAATTCTTACTTGCTATCACATACATACGTACATGCAAGAGACAACTTAGAGAAATTTTTTTTTTTAACCAACATATCTTGTATACCGATATACAAGATGACTACAAAAGAGAGATGGGAAGAGAGAGGTGGGTGTGACACTTGTTGGACCATATTCTATATCTTATATATATATATATATATAAATATTTATATATCCTAAATGAACTCCTAATAAAAATTATGTGGGTCACGTGTACATTACATAAAATCTAAAATCTAGCCATATTAACCATTTGTCAGCTATGCACTCTATGTTTTAAAGATTTTTTAAAGTAGAGTGGAGGAGATGGGAGGGAGATTGATTCCCTCTCCTCACATGGCTCAAAAAATTTTCTCTCACTCTTTCCATTTTTAATTTTTTTATATTGGGGTTTTTTGGATAGAGAATATAATGCATTGAATTTCTTTTAATTCATTTTTAAACTAAATAAGATTTCATTCAAATCTCTCAAATTTTATCCATTCTAATCCTATCAAATAATTTTTTTTAAATCTATTCAATTTCCTTAATTAAAAATCACTCTAACTCCTTTAGTTGAATCAAATAGACCCTTAGATTTATATATTCTATATTTAAAATTACTTGATATTGATTTTTTACTTAGATCAAGTTGTTGTTTATGTAATACATTATATATGGCTTGATAAAACCAAGTTTGTTACCATAATGCCTTGGCTTTAATAATGCAAATTGAATTGTTTCTGGATCTAAGACATTGATAAAATTATGGGCGTCGTTTCGTTAGCATGAAGGAAGATGAATCTTTTTCCATCGTACATCAATCAAGATATGAAAAATCTTTATTTTATCCATGTAATAATTACTCATGAACAATTATTCTTTTATTATTAGAAATACATATGATATTTTATATTTAAAAAGTCATTTTTTTTATATTTTATTTCATTCTATCTTGTGAAGCTAACAAGATTTATATTTTTTTTAGTATCAAAAATTTCTTTAACCGGCAGTAAAAAAACTAATTCCTTCCCAAAAAAAAAACATTGTGACTTATACTCCCTCTGGTCCTTAATATAAGACCATTTTAACCGAATCACGCGAATTAAGAAGGGAAGTTAAAACTAATTAACTACCTCGATTTCTCCAAAAATCCCAACATTTTTCCCAAAGTACCCTTATTTAATCTCTCTCTTTTTCCCTTTGGATACATTAAATAGGGGCATTTTTTGGAAATGTATAATAAATACCACCTCGTATATTGTAAAGGGTCTTATATTTAAGATGAAGCCAAAAGGTCTTATATATAGGACCGGAGGGAGTACTATTTTGTGAAAGCCAACACAGCATTTATGGAGATAGAGGCCCATGGGCGAAAATTGAGAATGAAATATTGTTTCATAATTTAGGGCTGTTTCTTTTTCTGATAACAGGCCTTTTCTTTTCTTGTAACTTTTGGGCTGCAGAACCCAAAGAAACAAAAGCAAAAGTTTGGAAAGGGGCCATGAATGACTAATAGCGTTGGAATTTGATGGCCCGAGAGTCTTCTGGAAAACAAAGGGCATGAGCCCCGTCAAAACTTCAATCACAGGTCAGCTCCTTTTTTTTTTTTACCAGAAAGTCAGAGCTCCTTTTACAAATATCATTTTCATTTTAAGCGAAAATAATTAGTGCGTAAATAACTTCTATTCTAGTTTGCTAGAAATTAAAAGAAAATGTTATGTCCCTGAGAAAAGAAAGGATTAATCTATACTTTTCGTTACATTAAAGAAAAAAAAAAGTTCTTCTTTACTTTTTTATCGCCACATATTTAGTTCAATTAGTTGGGGTTATATTAATTTAATTAGATGTTTCAAATTTAAACCTTAAGAATATAATTACATTAAAACATGGTGGTAGCATTTGTTACCTTTTGGGTTCCGTCATGCTGGTCCCAACATGATAAATTCTCTAATTAAAATGGAATATATCCAAGATAATGAGTGCATATGGAAAAAAAAAAAGGAAGAAGAAAAGTTCTTTTCTTCTCATTAATGAATGCTTTTTGAGAAGCAAAAATGACTTTCACAACTTGAATAATTGAAGTTTAAATTGGATATTTGAG
The DNA here is from genome assembly GCA_026686845.1 of Adenanthera pavonina. Classification (NCBI taxonomy): domain Eukaryota; kingdom Viridiplantae; phylum Streptophyta; class Magnoliopsida; order Fabales; family Fabaceae; genus Adenanthera; species Adenanthera pavonina. The sequence goes on along the minus strand of JAIVEN010000019.1, from coordinate 23,521,310 downwards.
TAATTGACAACCAGAATCAACACAACTCGTTTTAGAAAAAGAAAAGGAAAAAAGGATTTTGGCTAAATTCCGTAAAACCACCCAAAGTTATTATTAAGTCAACTAAACAAATTGAGCTGGGCGTCTTAAGCAGAAGATTAGTTAGTTCCTCACAGGAGGATAGAGACATATATTGGCGTCACCATGGAGTTTGCTCAGGAGAGAAGAAATGGTCATCAATGAAGCCATTAACTCCCCAAGTACGACCACATCCTTCTGTCGTTGAAGCCACACTTAATAGACAAGAATTGGTTTCTCTCCTTTCTTTCTTCCTCCTGTCATGTTTGAATTTGAATAGAGAATTAAAGAAATCTGAGTTTTCTGCAATTATTATTTTAAGAAATAATACTCTACCATATTATTGTTAAAAATTCATTTATTTATTATTAGCATTAAATTCCCTGAGAAGGCGACGTGAGCATCAAAGACTGAACACCACACGAAGAACCTAACATGCATTCGGATTTTTTTTGGAGGGCTTATTAGGAAGCAAGTATGGCATTCATTTACTGCTGAATACTCATCATATCGCGCATGCATGACACGTGTCATGCTTCTAGAAGGCCCATTCCAAATCCAACACGAAACGCATGTAGTAATTCAACAAACGACAACGGCCCCCTTTTATGGGCCTTTTATGCACCTCCCTACTAGACGCTGATTTTTTTTTTGTTAACAGACACTGATTTTGTTATCGGTTGGGCGTTAGTTTCTGTACCTTTTCGCATATAACTATCAATAACATCATTATTATATTGTCATGTGCCGGTAGCACGTGTAAATGGAAAAGTCTTCAAGGGAGGTAAATTACATTTTAATAATCATTACTTTTTTAAAGAACTATTTCCTCCATTACTTTATATAAGGAATAAAAGATAAAATTATAAAATTAAGAAAAATAATAAATTTATCTGAAATATAAAATAGTTTTCAAAAATATCCTAATTTAATATTTATAACTCTTCTATCATGTAATTAATATAAATGAATTATATCAAAAACATACCATCTTAAGTAGGGGTATTTTTGAAAAAAAAAATTATTAAATACATCAGACAAGTCTCATGTGTCTCTTATATTTTAAAACATGGAAACTTTCACAATTGTCCTTTATATTAAGGAATAGAGAAAATAATTTTCAACTCTTAATTAAAGAATACTTTTAGTATTAAAAAATTATTATTATATTATAGCCATTGAGGTTGAAAGATTAGTCAGATTTCAAACTGATTTGCAGAAATCAATTGTTATTACCAAAAAAATCATTACTAAATAATTTTGGTTGATATTAACCATGTACACATAAACCGTGTACATGCCTCACAATCTAATTACCCATAATAAGAGAATAAATACAGTAATAAATTTTATTTGACAAGTTATGTACACATACGTGAGACTTAGAGCATATTTGGATAGCAGTTATAAGTCTTGATAAGTGTTTATTATGGTATATAAGTGCTTCTAGTAAGATATTACTAAACACATCGGTTTGACCCAATAAGTATTTATAAGTATTTATAGCAAAAAAATTACTTATATGTAAAAGTGAAAAATTTTCATTTATCATTTTTAATAATCACTTAAAGGGGCTATTCATTCAAAATTTTCACTTATCTATTTAAAATTGATTCATCCAAATATATTTCATTTTTTTTAAATTATTTCTGAAATAAAAATATCTAAACATAAATTATTTTTTGACAAAATCAATTATACCCAAAATATAATCAAATATGAAAAGTTTATTCCACACACACTAAGGAATCTTAGTTAGCTGCCACGTTATATCATTAGCCAAAAAATACTATCATGTTATGTTATCAATTATCATTAAGAGAAAATAGTATTAAGAAATAAAATATTTGCATAGTATAATTCTTTTTTATATTTATATTTTATTTTTATAAACAATTAATTTATAATTGTAGAAAATAAGAAAATTATACTATGAATTTAATTTTGATAGGGTTATTGGGGATCATTCTTTTTATTTTATCATAAAAAATGTATGTAATTAAATTGTCGTTAGGTGAAAACTCTCTTAGTTTCACGCCTGAATATTTATGAGATTTACTAATCTATTATATATATATATATATATATATAAGTGGATTTGGGGTAAACTTGGAATGTCACGTCAGCAAGGAATTCACATCATCAAGGATTTCCTTAAATGATTCACTCGTTTTTTTTTTCTTTTTAAAATGTATTAATGACAATTCACTAAATTTGAATAATACCATTGTAAATGATTTTGACTTGATGTAATGAGTTATCCTATTTAAATCATTTTTAAAATGATTTTAATAGGTAATTATTTCTAAATAATTACATTACTCAATAACTAATTTGATTAGCTATCTACTTTTAGATATATATATATATATATCCATACTAATTACTATGCATATATACATTTTTTACATGCTAATTGTACTCTCGCTATCTGTATTTAGATATAGCGTATTATTAGTTTGCTCTAAACCAATATTTTCATAATTTATTATATATATATATATATATATATGACATATTTGTGTTTCTTTTGCATTAAAGGTTTAACGTGATAGTGAAGATGCCTACTTCGAATCCAAGTTTCATCCATCTCGACAAGCTCAATAATATCAACCCAAATGGCTCAAATGAATACAAGTTTAAAATTCTCCAATGTCACTATTAATGTATAATATATATTTCATACAAATATGTATAATATATAATAAGTGTTTGGTTCCAAGTGTTAAAATTCAATACTTATTATATATTCTGTTCCTTTTTTAAAATATTGCTGTGACCCATTTTTAATATTGATTCTTCTTTTTTTGTTAATCAATTTTGTTAAACATGAAGAATGGTGTGTTTATTGCTGTGTGTTAACTATGGATACTTTTGAACTAAGACCTTTTAGTAAATAAGAAATAAGACGTTTAACTCTTTTAAATTGCAATTATTTTAGTTTCTTTTTTTATAGCTTTTGTCTATTATATATATATATATATATATCAACATGTGGATTTAAGGGAAATCTGAAGAATCACGTCAGTAAGAAATTTTGGAAGGCCACATTAGTAAGAAGTTCTGATTGTATGGTAAATTATTTTCTGTTTTAATTTGCCATTTTATGTGTATAATGTAATTTTATTTTCAATACATATTGCCATCAATAAATTGCTGTATTAATAACTGGTAATTTGAACCCTTTAATTGCAAACCATTATCCCCTCATGAGAAAATCATTACCGACATACTTAGGCATATTGTGATTGATTTTGCATTATTGTAGTAATTGTTTGTCATTTATTACATTATTTTAATACTGAATGGTGATGTGTTCGGTAAAATCATCACTATTTTGATTTGACATTCATAGCGCCATTGTTGTTTATTTGCTGTAATTGTTATTTGCTTCAATATCATCATATCAATTTGATTTTCAAATGATTATTACATATTTTTATATTCTAATTGTATTTATATATAATTCCTATTAAATCGCTATTACGGTTGTATTTCTTATATATAATTCCTTATTGTGCCCATTTGCATTCATTTGAGACATTTATAATCAATTTCCTTTTAATTCATTTTTCAGTTTTCCATTTTTTTACCATATAAATTCATTTGAGGAAATTGAAATTAATCTCCTTTTAATTATAATTAATTTCTTTAAATCAATATTTAAATGTAATTGGATGCAATCAACTCTATATAAACCTTTAATGGATGAATATGATACACCTCCCTCAGAAGCCAAGTCATAAATGTCAAATTTGAGACAATTGGCCATGGCAGCAATCAAGCTTGACTTTCTTGTGCTTGGGGTCCATACCACAACTACCCATGTTTGCAAGCCTTCCTTACTCTTATGTAACACATTTTCCTCTCAGTAAGATCTTCTAACAATTCTTTTTTTTTCTCAAGGTCGATGGCCATGGAGTCAAATGTGGTTGGGAAATTGAGATTGATGGAATTCCGGTAGTTAGTGCCAATCTAATAAATCGTGTTTAAATTTTTTATGCAATACTTGCATTTAAATTTTTTGATATAGGTTATTTGTTCTTTTAGGACAAATAATAACTTGAATTTCAAATGCATTTTAAAGCAATTAATCCTAATTGCATGGTCATTCTTTCTACCCTTCTTAACTTATTGAAGGCCCATTTGTTGCATATGTTGCATATGTATGTATACGTATGTGTGTGTGTATGTATATAGGTTCTACTCTGCTGGCTGTGGCATTTGTTGCATATGTATGTATCAGTATCTTTTTCTGTCTTGATGTCTATGCTCATTATATCGCATATTTTAACATCTTTGAGAATGTGCAAAATTTATCTATCTTCCCTCCCTATTGTATAGAATTGTTAATACTACAATTTTATTCATCCAGGTCAATTCTTCAATATGAAATGATATATAATGTAATTTTTTTATTCCATATCATATGACTATTATTGCATCTGTCCATAGATACATGTTTCCCTTTATGTGATACTCCCTCCGGTCCTATATATAGTGCATTTTACTTTAGTTCTGAATCTAAGATCCTTTATAATATACAAACCAATATTTATTATACATTTCTAAAAAATACCACTATTTAATATATCTAAAGAAAAAAAAAGAGAAAGTAAATAAGGGTAGTTTTGAAAAAATGTTGAAATTTTCAGAGAAATCGAGATAGTTAATTAGTTTTAACTCCCATTCTTAATAGTATAATTTGGTTAAAAGAGTCTTATATTAAGAATTAGAGGGAGTATTATATATATTACCGTTATGTTCAATTAATAAGCTTTTTTATTTTGCATGCCCAACCTTACCATAATGCAGTATGCGGCCACACACAATTTGAGCAACAAGGTAGAGCGAAAAATTTTTACTTCACGCCTACGGTTCGATTCGAAACTATGGGTTAATCATCGATTATTACCTTACAATTCAAGCAATAAGACAGAAGGATATATTTTCTCCAGGATTGCACTTTGATTCAATACATTTGTTTACTAGGTGTGTTATTACATTTTTGGGCCATCATGAATAATAATTATTATTATTAAACAACTTGAATTGTTTTCTATTTTAAAATTTAAGTGAGAATTTATGATTAAGTGTTCTTTGTTGATTCTAATATGCAATGTCCTATATTGTTCTTTACCTCAATATAACTTTCCCTCTTAAAATTTTTTTATTCCGTCCATTTCCCCAATGGTCTGATTCGATTTTTTTTTTAATTTCATCTCTGCAAACTAAATTAAATTCTGCTTAATGTGGTGGATACTTATTTGTGATTTGAGCTGAGAATTTTAAATTTCATTTGGACTAATGTAAGCTTATCAAATTTGATTATATTCATTGTTGGAGCTAATTCACATTTTAGTCTAACATGAAATCAGACTAAGATTTGAATCCTTCATGCCCATTATCATTAGGGAAATGGATGTACTGCTACTGGATAGTAAAGCTTTTCTTTTCAACAAAGAATAACACAAAAAGCAGCTGAAATGTTGTATTTAGAGGTTGCAAGAGCCAAATTTTTTATTTGTGTCATACTTCCATTTGTTTATTATTATTTTTTCTCATGATATTTTTCAATCCTATATTATATATTTTTATTTATTATTTTTTAGAAGATAATTGTATATGATAAATTAATCTTATAAGGGCAAGGCATTTACGCCATAAGAATTTTGGAAAATAATCTTTTTTATTCCATTTGTAGTCTTATTATGCTAGAGAGCGGAATATCAATATTTTTGAAACTGGGAAAACTTTTATTTTTTTCATTTAGCAAAATATCAATATTTCAAGGCGATAATAAATTGGTGCATTTCTTTATAGTATCCTTTAATTTCTTTTTTTTTTTTACTCTTCGTGAGTGACATTTCTAAAAATGGGTTATAGTACTTAATGTTTCCATTGAGATTGATATGATTATTAAAATTAAAACTAAATTTATATTGAATTTATATTGCATTACCAAGAAATTTCATAAATAGTAATAGTAATTAACGAGATTAACATAACACGTGTTGGCAAAAGAAAAAGGTGATTGCAATAATTTAGGATCCATTGAATGCCATCATCTTAGTTGAAATGTATATTAAATGTCTTGAAATTACTTTTTATTTATATTCGATTATTGATTCAAAAGTTATTAATTAATAATTTCCAAATTAAATTGAAATAATCCCTTGAAATTCGAATTCATTTAATGTTCTCTTTTTACTCCGAAAATTTTGTACTTTGGGTGAATTATTGATTTAAAGTGAAAAATGAATTTTTTATGTTTTAATTAAATTTGAATTTTTGGTTTTGGAATTCAAATTTAATTTATAATTTTTAAAATGAATGGATTGTAATTTACTATAATTAAGTAGATATAATTAATATTATTAATTAAATTTCAGAATTTATTACATAAATTATTTATGGTAACTATATAAATTGGCTAAATAATTTTATTCCAATAACTTTCCGAAATAATTCAATGGAACAGATTTTGGATAAATTTTTAATCTTAAATATTGATTTACTGATCCGGTTTTTTTTTTTAAAAAATTGATTGGTTGTCTTTTAGAATTTGAAAAAAATTAGTATTAATATATTTCAAAACTTGTAAATCAATAAATTGCTAAATTGAGTCGGTTATTCCACCTTATTTCAAATCTTATTAATAAACATCTTTTATTTAAATTGATAATTTCAAGTAATTTGTATACTCAGTTTTTGGTGTCAACACCAAATTAAATCATTAAACCAAAAAAACCTAATTAAATCAAGAAATTACCAAATCAAGTTGATTATTTCAATCAAGAAATTACATAATTAGTGCGAATTAGTTCTTTTTTTAAACAAAATTAACTCTCATTTTTAATATATACATATATATATATATATAATTCCAAAGGATATCGGAATGGTGTAATTTTTGAAATAATTAATTCATTGTATAAATGGAAGCATCGTAAGTTGTTGACTTTATAAAAATAAATAAATAAATAAATAAGATCACTGGTCTAATCAATTCATCAATATTTGAATAATTGTTATAGATGATCAAATAATTGTCCTAACTTAAGATGATTCTTCAATGTTTCTTATTAAATGCTTTTTATGATCTTATCAAAACCATTGTCATATTCACATATCTCAATACATACAAAATTTTTCATATTTTCAAAAATAATTTAATTACTTCACATTTATCAAGACACATTAAATTATTTCTAAAGGTAAAAAAATTAACTTACTCTTATACATGTCAATGATATCATTAAATATCTTTTTCATTAAATATATTTCATTCAGTTTTAAATATAACATAAATCTTACACCATTAAGAAAAAGAGTTCATCATTAAATTTATCAAGAAATTTTAATATTTTTCTTTATTTATTTTTATTAATTATATTATCTCTCATACTTTTTATAATATTTATTTCTTTTCTATTAATTATATACCAGGTGCATGAATGAAAAAAATAATGAATACTTTAAACAATCCTACAAGATATCCTATATTTTGAACCAAGTATTACTTTTCCAAAATACCAAAATATCATGCATTTATGATTGGAATGAATATTTTACAAAGTTGATTTATTATAATATTATGTACAAACCGTGTATTGCACGGGTGTAATACTAGTTAGTAATAAAGATTAAATTTGTTTTCCTTTTTTATTTACGGGGTGATAGCCATGTCATCTTTCGTTTGGCTTAAAATTTGATGGTAAATCTGAAAAGCAGAAACGTCTTTTTCTTGAAATTGATAGTATTTATAAGACGGTGTGCGAATATTCTCTACAAAAAATGGCACAAAACTATCAAATTCCCAAGGCGACACTTTCGACTCAAATTGTGATATTAATTAAGCATTAAGTTATCGATGGTTACTTATTTGGAATTCTACGATTGTGTTTTGTAATACACTGCTTAAAGTTTTAATCGATCGCCAATGAAAGAAATTGACAAACATTTAATATTATTATTCCATCTCTCAATCATATACATATAAACTTATATTTATATATGGTCTAACAAGTAATAATTCTAAAGATTTTATAATTTTTAAGCAAAAGAATTTCAAACTCTTCCTCACTCGAAGATCGATACTTCATATTTTAACAACATCTCCATAATAATTTTATAATTAAACTGAACACAAACAAACTTTTGAACAATTTATTTATAAAAAAAATTGAGTTCAACCATGCTTAAATCTGACCTAATAATATTAAATGCCAAATGATTGTATTAAAAGGGCGGAAAATACAGGAAGATAAAGTGTGAGCGTGAAAAAGGAAACAAATACGGGGCACTACCACGAGGTATGATTGGGATATATACCTACGATTAACAAAAAGGCAAGCTTCGTAGTTTTGTCAAAAAGTAGAAGGAGTGGTTCTGAATTCTTCATTCTTAGTCTTCCTAAATTCATCAGTGGATATCATTAACTCATTCTACAATTTGTGACCCAATTATTGTTGGTTATATTTAACTTTTTAATTATATGTAATTAAGTTATAAGCGTTTTTTTTGGTATTGAAATTTAAAAATAAAAAAATAAAGTATATATGTTTTTCTTTTTAATTAGAAAATACACAAGGATATTTAACACAAGAATTTACCATATATTTTAGTCTAATTTTAATTTTTGTTATTAATTTTTTATGTTAAATATATATGTAATTTTATCTAAAAATTAATTCAATTATATTCTGTTGAATAAATTTAAAATTGAAGAAAGAAACATATTGAAATAGATTGGGGTATAAGTGATCAATATGTTAAATAAAAATATAATAACTGAGACTATTATTCTACTATTTGTTAATATAACTGTGTACTTTTTCAAAATCTATGTGATTTAAAAAAAAAAATCTGAATTTTCGTTTAAGTATACACCTTGCAAGCATACGAGACTAATTCTTAAAGAGTTTTGTTATAACGCATGGAAGTTATTTTTTATTTGTGTGCTCCATAAAGAGTTGTTCGCTAGTGAGATAGATAGATAGATAGATATTAATTGCCATTAATCCAAGCTTTATCCGAATGAATAATTGCCAATCTATGCTCCCTTTATCTCTATTTGTGTGTTTCTATTTAAAATCGGTTACTTTCTAGAGAAACAAACAGAAAATAGGCTAATCAATGAGATGCGACCTCTTCTTCGGGGAATCAAATTATTTATTATAGTTTTAAATAATGAACATTAGATGAATAAAAATTAATCGAAAAGAGATATCGCACAGCTGTGTGCTGTGAAATGAAAATGAAATAGTTCCAAGATCTTAATGGAATGTGGAGCCCTATTCGATCACTTTATAGAGCAACTTTTATTTATTCGATAATAATATTGGCCACAAAAATAAAAGGAAATTCAATATTTATTTTTCGTCTTCTTCCTTGCAAAATTCGATTTCATTTATTGATGTTTATAACAAACCGATTAGTTGGCAGTTGGCACAATGGTATACATGAATACATCTTTTTTAAACTCCAAAAACAAAAAAGGGAAACAATTAGAACAAAATTTAGCTGCCAATTCATTTTTCAAATGTAATAATTTTGTGATTGAAAAGGATTTTAGAAGCGACTACTGATGTTAAAATCATAGAATAATTAATCAATATTTATTACAATATTGCATTCTGTGAAAAGTATAGGGTTTGCTCAAATATTAATATACTAAAATGCATGATTATTTTTTGCCACATTTTTTTGCATAATTTTGCCAACAATTTAGTTGTAACATAAGCAACACATCTCATATATCCTGGAAATTAAAATCACCTTATTTTCAAGTATGATATGTAAAACAAATTTTAAAAAATTATTACAGAAAAATTTTTATTAATTATTTTTCATCATTTCGAGGAAATTTCTATGTCTTTTATTAATTACTTTTTAAAACAGGAAAAAAAAAGTGGAAGATGGAGACATCAAACCGCACATCAAAATTCTATTTCAATTTTGCAAGTTTAAATGCCACGTAGGAAAAGACATTAATTACATATGAAATTATGGTTAGGTTTTTTTTTTTGGGTCATAGATTTGATTCAGTTAATACTGCAATGTATAATTAAATCAAATTATTACAATTTTAGAACTTATTGTTTAATTAGTTCATACTTCATACTACTACTTTCGTCAATATTTAATTAATTAAACTTTATTTCTAAAATATCTACTCTGCTTGATCTCATTTTTCAAAGAAAAAGGAGCAAAAGCCCTCTATTCTACCCTCTAAACTAAAGAAAAACTTTGAAGTTTGAACTGAATTTGATTTAGAAATCAACTAGAATTCGAAACTAATTTATACACCGGAAGCTACATAAAAATTTAAACAAATTATACAAATAAATATGATAGAAAGAGTATTAATATGATATGTTTTTTTCTATTTATAATTATATGATATAAAAGATAAAATATAAAATATATAAAAAATTGAATAATAAATTGCTAATATGTATAATATATATATATATATGATATACAATATAAATAAATTGTAAGAATAACTTACCTTTACAAAGTTTTAAATCCAAAAGGGAAGGTTTGGTGTTTTGAAAGATTTGACCAACTTTACAAAATATAAAATAAACAAAATTAAAGTATAACCAAACAATAAAATGAACATACACATAAGAAGAAGATGATGGTAGTTCGACGTAAAAAGTGGTTACTTCTATGTTTTATACAAAAAAGATAAAATATATGAGAAAAATATGAAAATTATTACCAATAAATTACAAAAAATAATACGATGAAATTTTATCTTCAAATATGTCTCCAAGATTTTGAACATGTGAAATCCTCCCAAATTTGAAAAGGACTAATGACCTAAACAAACAAATCGCATTTTTTTTTATAAATATATATTTGATTTTCATGTAAATATTTATTATCATATTAAATTAAAAAAATGAAAACATATATAATTAAGAACCAAACAATCAAATCGTAATTTTTCATAAATATATACTTGATTTTTAAGTCCATATTTATCATCATATCAAATTTAAAAAAAATGAAAACATATATAACTAGGAAATAAATATTATTTTAGACAATCAAATTTAATTTTTATTTCTATATTTATCATCATATTAAATTTTTAAAAAATAAAAACATATGATTTAAAAATAAATATTATTTTAGACAATCAAATTATAATTTTGACAATCAAATGTGGGACTAGATTTTTCATAGTATGGTGTGAAGGCATAAAAACACAACACGTCATACTATCATCATATTAAATTTTAAAAAAATAGAAACATATAATTAGGAAATAAATATTATTTTAGACAATTAAATCATGATTTAGACAATTAAATGTAGAGTCAGATTTTGCATAGTATGATAGGAAGACCCTGAAATCACAACACGTCGTGCTTTGAACTTCTGTGATTTTTTTACAAATATATATTTGATTTTCATTTTCATATTTATCATCATATTAAATTTAAAAAAATAAAAACATATATAATTAAGAACCAAACAATCAAATCATAATTTTTTTCATAAATACATATTTAATTTTCATGTCCATATTTATCATCATATCAAATTTTAAAAAAAATAAGAACATATATAATTAGGAAATAAATATTATTTTAGACAATCAACTTTGATTTTCATTTCTATATTGATCATCATATTAAATTAAAAAAGAATAAAAAACATATAATTGGCAAATATATATTATTTTAAACAATCAAATTGTGATTTAGACAATCAAATCATGATATCAAATGATAAGTGAACCCTTATGGAACCTGTCCAAAGAACTCACTTTGATGCATAAGACACTCAGATCATTGCGAAACAAGGAACATAAATACTAGACAACAAAGAAAAGAATAAAAACACACAAGAATAGAAGCTAAAGAAAACCAAAATAAAGAAACAAGATGGATAGATGTTGGTTTAGGTGAATTAGAACCCAAGAGAACCAATCTCTTGAACTCTAGTTCCGGTACGCCACAAGGATTGACCAATTCCTTGATAAGTCATAATTTCATCATAGCACTCAAAGAACGCAAGAGAAACTCATAAAAGTCTGAAACTTTAATTATCATATGTGGTGCCAAATTTTTTATAGTTAACACGATTATATGGAGGTATGAAATTATGACACATTGGACTTTTGACATTTGCTTTATAAAATATAATATAATAGAAGCATCTATTAAATTCACGAAAGATGCGCCTTAATCTTTGACTAGATTAACAATATAAACAAAATCATAATGAGCCTCGAAATCAGTTAATAAAGATATCAGTGAAAGATATATCGAAAAAAGAAAAAAAGATATCAGTGAAAGAATCAAAACTCAAAAACTTCACACCATGATTTCTGGGCACATGCATGTTGTCCCATGATAATTTATAGGGTTTAACGTACAATTCCATGCAGTGTCTTGTTAGTTTGTTTTTTCCAATTTTGACCTCTTTATTTATTAGTATTTAATAAAAATAATGTCACCAATATATGTATATATAATAATTAAAATCAATAACAAAAGGTGTTATTCACAAATTATGAATCAGGCTCATTTTCCAGGCTCCATATAATATATGGAAAAATGTGTTTGGTTTCTTTTAAAGCCTGCCAAGTGCAATGGAGAAGGACTAAATAAAAAATAAAAAATTTAAAATGATGAGTATAGAGATATTAGATTTCAATAACTTTGTAAAAGGCGCTGCACTATCTTGAATATATTATTAAAAATATATATAGTGTACAGAGAGGTAGCTTGATCTCCCGGATAATAGATTTGAAAATAATATATTAATATTCCATGGTTATGTTATTGTCAAGAAACAAATGATCTTTCAGATCTCCATAAAGATGTGATATATCCTTGACAATGAACAATGACCTTTGAATTTTTTTAAAAAATATTATTGAGTAAAAAATTGATATTAATATAAAATTTATATGAAGCTGTATTTTTCACAGTTATGCATGAATTGCGAACATGTACACCACGATGCATTCTTTAAATTCATATAATGTATGGAAGATCCACCAAGTTATATAAATATATATATATATATAATCAACTTTTGTATTAAAAAAGATTAAAAATAAAGGATGGGATATAGATGCCAAAAGTGGGTTATTGTTTTTAACATTTGGAATAATGTGTGAAAAATAAATGTTAAAAGATGGGATTATTTATTTGGAAGGATGAATAGAAAAAGCTGTGGGTTGAGTTGTTGGGATCATTCATGAAAGAACTGATAATACGTGTGTTGAATTGAATGGCCGACTTATTAATTCATCTAAACATGCCAGTTTTTTTTAGCATCAAGGTCATTTTCTAGTTAAAGGATTTAAGGTATAAAAATTATTAAAATAAACTTTACTTCTTACCACAACTTTTTTTTTAATAAACACAGTCAAAAATTAAACTTTAGATAGCATATTTGAAAAATTCAGTTATTTATCAACTATATATATATATCACATATTGTTGGTTTTTTTCTTTTTCATTTTTTTTGTACATAGATGGCTTCAGCCCAAACAAGTAATTTATTAATTACGTATCCATTGGTTTCATTATTTAGCTTTCACTCCCATTTCAGCCAGACTGGACATCTGGCTACTTTTTTTTTTTCTTTTAAGAAAAATAATAAATATGTTTATTCATGCATTACATGATTTTTTTTTATCAAAGCATTACATGAAATTTGAAAAATAAATCCTATTATTAATGACTTATCATAAATTTTATACAATAAATAATTGATTTAATATATTGAGATAATTAATCGGTAAATCATATCCCTAATAATTGATAGCAGTTTATATTTAATTATTGTTTACTTATTTACAACTCTCTTATAGACCACATTTTATTAACTACATGTTATCTTCAAGTATTCTCAATCTTTTGTAAGTAAATGATATATCCAGCTGTATTAGAAAGAACTTTACCAACAGGGGGTTAGATCTAGTGGAATGGACTAGTCCCTCATAACGTGTTGGATTATGGTTCAAATCTCCATTGGGAGAAGTATCTACATTTAGTTCCCGATTATGTCTCAAATAGGATTGTCTCCAATAAGAGAATACATGTGATTTATCCAAAAAAGAAAGAACTTTGCCGCCCATATTTTTATTTTGGCCAGGCCGCCCATATGATTCTACAGGAATCTACCCAAATTAATTAGTTGGGGTTCTAAATGACGAAATATCAAGTGGTTCAACCGACAAATGATATCCCGATGGGAAAGGCAAGTAGGTTTATACAGAGAAGTTGTTCGGTTTAAGTTTGACTTTGAAGCTAATTAAGAAATCTCAATCTGCGTTGTGTTCCTTCATGTATTGCCATTATTAATTAGATTAGATGTGCTTCTATGTTTCCACACGCAATTCTCACTCCCAATTTTGAACTTCAAATTTCAACCCACACATATACACTCTTCATTTTTTTTTAATTCATGTAATCTGAGGCACATGCAAAATTCATTTTAAATAATAAAAAAATTAATCATTTGAAATTTCAGCGACTCATTTATAATTCTAACCATATATCAGATGATATTTTTTCGATTCATGGTGGATATCTCTAGGCACATGCATACAGTTACTTCTATGTTTTTTCCCCAATGTTGTTGAATTCAATCAATTAGATTTGTTTGGCCAAAAAAATTACGTTTGAATCCATAAATACAAACAAAAAGATAAACTCACCTATATAAATACTCTTTTTAATTATATTAGGAGAATTTGAATTTTTATCATTATTTCACATCTCACCTAATTCTCATCATCTCAACTAGTTTCAAGTGACCATATCATTAGTTTTATTTTTCAATACATTCTTTAATTCAAAATATTTATTATTAATTATTTGTTTATTTGGAATAATCTCTCTCTCTCTCTCTATATATATTTACCTATATAATTTTAGCATACAAGTGGTTATTCAAAAAAAAAAAAATTAGCATTCAAGTGGGTCATGAAAGAGTAACCGTATAACAGATGGAATCTGGTTGATATGATAGTTACATATAGCTGTTATCGACTAACTAATATATATATATATATATATATATATATATTCATTCGAGTGACAAGTTGGTTGGAAGAAGGCATGCAATTAATGGATAGGCAAAGTATATACATTCACATTCATGTATCTTCTCTGTCTCTTCTATTTGATTTTGTGATATTAGGTCGGTTTTGCTAATATAATATCTTATTCATTTCTTATTTAGTTTATCTAATATTTAAACCTCAGTTAAGTATATCTATATTATAATATCCTGCTCAATTAATATATTTTAAGAAATATTCAAATAGGTTTCCGTAACGTCAAGCCCATATATGATTTTGATATATAATACACACACACACCAGACCTTATAAATATGCTTTCAATTGTTCCAGAATTTAAAATATTCGGTTATTTAGTACTTGCCAAGTAAATCGTCTTTTCTTTCCCCCTTGTGTAAGGTATACAGAAGAAGGCAATCTGATAAATAAATAAATAATACGTGATTTTCCAACTCATTTATATTAAAAATTGGTGCCCCGCAATCCACAAGATAATGTCAAATCAGATCACACCCAGATGCAGATATATATTATAAACAAATAAAATAAATACTTGGCAAGTACTCAAATCTGTATTAATAAATACCACGTTTAAACTAAATACCACGTTTAAATGGTATTTATTATAAACAAATCTGTCTTAATCACCACAAAATCATCCAATATCAATAAAATATTATTTACAACAGTGCAGTTCGTTCTTTAAATTTTATGCAATATACAAAAGGTCCAGTTATATTTTGAAATTAAAAGATAGATACAAAAAACTTCACGAAAAACATAAAACTCATATAAATTGAACACTTTGATCACAAATAGATAAATAATAAGAAAAATTACAATAAAATTGATTTAGACAACTAATTTCAATCTACACGGCACAATTCAATGGACTATTTGTCAAGGTTTTAGAATATGTATTGACGTATCTGGTCGAAATATATATATATATATATGTATTGGCATACTTGCATACATACATACATATATATATTATTTTGAAAAAAGAATGAATGAAGGTACACATATTTAATTTAGTGTTTTTTTTAAAGAAAAATTGGCCATAAGTTAGAATTTTTTATTACCCATATGCTCTTCACACTTCAGATACAGTTTAGGATAAGGAACTGAACACTCACAGGTTTCCAGTGCGATATTATATTGAAAGATTATAAAGGTCATAAATATTGTTTCGAAAAAACGTTTATCTTCATAGGACAGTGAAATAGGCACCTATATACTAATACAATAAATATAGTTATAATTGGAAGGACAAACAATAACAATATGCATAATAAAAAATGATCTTGTGCGTTCTGAAAAAAAATAAAAAAACGTCGATAATGTGCATTTGTTGCTATATATAAATACACGTGTGTGTATGGTTTTCTGATTTTTTATATTTTTCTCTTTTTAATTTGTCTGCCTTTTTTATCATTCAAACAATTTTGAAACCCCTTGCAATATATAACATAAAACAAATATTTAATATTTATAAATCATAAGTATAGTATATTTCATTTTTCAGATTCAATACGATACAAGGAATCGAATCTGAGTCATGACGTCCCTTCACAGTTTACAATGCCTCCCCTTTTTTTATTTAAATTTTACTAAAAAAAACTCTTTTCTTTCTTATAGAATCCATATTTATTGTGCATAGACTTGGCCTCCATGCATAGAAGCGGCTCTCGACCGAATCTAATATATTTAAGGAAAAACAAAACCCAAATCTAATAGAAGGTGGAAGAGGTAATCAAGAAATTAAAATGCGAAAACAAGCAAACAAAAACGTAATAAAAGGTTGAAAAGTTGAAAGCAGATTGGAGGGTGGAGTCACCCACGTCAGTTTCTTTTTGTTTTAATTTGAAAGTGGGAGTTTTAACTTTTGGATATGTTCAGTACTAGACGGTTCCAAAATGCTATGTCAATATGAAAGTCATATACATTACAACCACTTTATTTATTATTTTTATTACTTTACATTTTTTGTCTTTTTCATTTACTAGGAGTAGGAACCTTGCCTATGCCACCGTCAATCACGACTTAACTTATTATTAATATTATTTAGTTTGATTTGATCTGATTTGATTCATTATTATTTTGATGCAATTAATAATTAAACATGTGTCATATATCTTCCTGCCTTCATCTTAAAGAGAGAGACAGAGAAAATGGTGTTCCTTGCTTAACACGTAAGTCTTATTATATATTCTGTCTATAAATTTTCAGTGAATATGGTAAAAGATTTATCTTTTAATTTGCTAGAATTAATTTTGAATAGTAATCTATTTCCTGAGGGGAAGAATCGAACAACAGTGGAGTTATATTTAGTTATTTATCTTCTTATATCATAGTATTCATTAACTAAAATAAAATATGTATTTAAAAACCAACAGGTTAATAATTTAGCGCTTAATTCCCCATAAGCAAGGTCTTAGATTTGAATTTTGTGGGTAGAAAAAATACTGCAGTGAGAAATTTACACCTATGTGGTCCTACGTAATTGATTCAATTTGGAATATTTGGGTTTAATATTTCTTCCAAAGACTGCTGGTATAAAAAAAATACGACCAAAAGAAATTAAAATAAATTGAGATTTGAACAAAACGGACTAAAATAGATGATGAATGTACAAAACACCACAAGTCCACAACAATGTCAATAATTTTGGTTTCAAAGAATTTAAATAAATTGAGATTATACATCATCTTATAAATTCTAAAATTTAATAATGAACTTTCTAAATTTTTAAATATATACAAATTATTTTACATCATTAATTTTTTATTTTAATGAAAAAATGATATGTGAGTAATCATGAATTTCATAAATTTTATTTATTTTACATAAATAATTTCATTAATTTTATATTTTAAAGAAATGGCTCTCTGATATAATAATTGAATCCATCATTAGTTAGCCATAAAAAATTATTTATATAAATTTTAAAATATTATTATCAAATTTTATCATTAGCCTAGCTTTAAAGAGATTAAGAATGAAAATGATTAAAAACCTATTTGGTTTTCAGCTTGCAAATTTATGTTGAAATAAGATGAAGTTTATAAAAATGAAATTTTAATAAAAATAAGTATTTTATGACATAATTTATGTTTGGATATATTTTATTAAAAAATTAAGTTTGATAAAATGATTATGAGATAAAAATATATTTACAAATTAAAAAATAACTTTTTCACTCCGTTAGTTAAAAGTACATTTAGATGTAAAAGTAAATTTATAGAAAAACATTTTAAAATAAGATAGATACAAAATTAGCCAAAAATATATTTGCAAACTTACTTTTCCTAACCAAAAGATGAACTAAAGATGCTATATGTACAACAGAGGCCAAATCTTAACAAAGTGATTCAATCAACCAATAAAAAGATTGATTTATTTTTTTTATTAAAAAATTGATTTAGTTGATAAGAAGTGAAGACATATCTTATTCATCAGTTAAGTTGGTGTAAATATTTTATAAGTGAGTAATTTATAAGTATTTTTTTAATACTATTATGTCAAATTTAAATATTATTATTGATAGATTTAAATAAGATAACTATTCTTAACATAATTCTTTTCATTCATAAGTTTTCAGTAAATTTAATTGAAGAGTAGGGAGTCTCCCTTTTCCTTATCACCTTTTTTTTGCTTGATTGAAGTATGTTGGTTGTAAGCGCCCATTTAGTTTTTAGTTTACAAAATTAAGTTGAAATAAAATAAAATTTATAAAAATAAAGTTTTAATAAAAGTAAGTATGTTATATTCTGATTTATATTTAGATATTTTTTATTATAAAAATAAATTTGATAAAATGATTATGAGATAAAAATGCGTCCGCAAACTAAAAGGTAATTTTTTTAATCTTATAGTTAAAAGTATATTTAGAGATAAAATAAATTTATAGTGTTAAACCTCGAGACAAAACAAAATTAATCAAAAATATGTGTGGAGGGATTTTCGGAAGAGGCACGTAATGGTTGTCTCACATGTGAAAAAAGAAGTATGAGGCTTGTTTTGGCAGTCACCTGAACTTTCGTTTTTGAAATGGAATGAAAAAAGTGTGATTGTCCCTCGATATATTATCAAGTGAGAATCACAACGCGTTAAAAACTTTAACCTTCCCCCTTCACAGTTGGCTTCCTACTTGACTCATCCTCCTCCATTCCCTTCTCCTTCCTTAATCCGTACCCCATTTATTCAATGAACCCTTCCTTCGTATCCTCTCATTGTTCTTGTATATATACATACACACATATGGTGGGGACTAATCACTCCTCCCTCTTCCAACTATATTTGCCTTCAATGCTCTCTCCTTTCTCCACCTCTCTCTCTATATATATACACTCCTTCTAATTTAACTTCCCCCTCACCATAAAGCCTCCTTCATTCATATTACTCCTCTTCCCTCCATCAATCACCCTTTCCTTTCTGGGGATTCTCATTGCCTCCTGTTTTTGGCTTCTGTATTCTTGTTCTGGTTCTGATACAGAGATCCAGAAGCAGAGCAAACAGGGTCAGAGCGTAGCTTTTAAATGGGTGGTGCTCCTTTATCTACTTGGCCATGGGAGAATTTGGGCGCATTCAAGGTGCTCAATTCAATCTCGTCCTTTCTCCTTTTTGGTTCTGACATGGTTTAACTTGTTTGTTTGTTTGTTTTTAGTATCTGTTGCACGGTCCTTTCGTGGCCAAGGTCCTGTACGAAAGATTCTATGAGGAAAACCACCATTTCAGCTGGTGCTTCCACCTGCTCCTCCTGTACGTTCTCAGAGGTTTAACTTATCTGTTCTGGTGTTCTTATGACAACATGTTTTTTCTCACTCGAAACCGTCGGATTCTTCAACAAGGGGTTGATTTCAAGCAGATTGATCAAGAATGGGACTGGTAATTAATTAAAACAACAATCATTCATTACTCCGTTAATCCCCTTCTTCTCTTCTTCGTTTTGAATATTGGATTTGACAGCTTGATTCTGGTGTTTTCAAAACAGGGACAATTTCTTGATCCTTCAAACTCTGCTTGGTTCCATCGTGTGGTATTATATTCCGTTTCTTCATGATCTGCCTCTTTGGAACTTGAAGGGTCTTCTTGTTGCTCTGATCCTCCATGTGGGAATCTCAGAGCCACTCTATTACTGGGTTCACAGGATGTTCCACCAACACTATCTCTTCACCAATTACCATTCGCTTCACCATTCATCTCCTGTACCCCAGTCTCTCACAGGTAAGAATTAACAACCACAAATACTCCACCATCCAGGGCTCCAGAATCTTCTGATTCTGGAGATTTCAAAATTACAAGGAGTTCCTTAGCTCCACTCATTTAGTTTTATGACATATTGCAAAATTTTTAATTTTTTTTAAATCTTTCTTAAAGTTTGCGGGAGATGTTTATTTAATAATATGCACTCTGGAGGTTTATGAAATTTATATGGATTTAATATACTGATCGATGATTGATTTATCCCAACAGATATGTGGTTATCCTTACTTATTTTTAAAAAAATAGGCATTTATATATATTAATATTATATATGAATGACATAAATTTAAATTTAAATTCTCTAAATTTAGAGATGTAAATGAATTAGGTCGGTGTAGGAAAATGAGATAAAGAATATGGGGAGTCTACTTCAATCAATAAATGAATTAGTTAATTATCTGAACTTCATTTTTTATTTTTTAAAATTGTTTTATATAATAAATATAGATGGATGTCATTATAATTATTCAATAAATAAAGAGTTAAATTTGATAATAAAAGTTGTTGAGAAAAAAAAATTAAAAGAATTTATTCCTCGACGTAAAACTGGCTCATTCTCTTGGACGGGTCAGATTTTATCTTAACTATAAGCATATGGTACTACTCATCATGATGAACAATTGGTGTGTGCAGAACAGGAGAGATCAAACTCTAGCTAGAAATAATTTGAAAATTAGGTGACACATTGAGCACGTGCTGTTTGTCCATATGTGATTTGATTGAAAAATGACTTGAAGTTTATGGTACAGCTGGGCGTGCGACGCCTTTGGAACATTTAATTCTAACGGCAATCACCGGAATTCCGATTATTGGAGCTTCTGCGCTGGGATTAGGATCCGGCGGCTTGATATACGCCTACGTGTTGGGTTTTGATTTCCTCAGATCAATGGGCCATAGCAACGTTGAAATTATCCCCCACCAACTGTTCGACGCATTTCCTCTTCTACGATATGTCATCTACACGCCCACGTAAGTTAGATTCTGAGGCTACTTCTCTCTGTCTCTGACATCGCATATTTAATTTAACTATCCCAATTGACATGGATAATAAAACAGAAAAACAAGTACGTATTGATTCCTACTTGTTTCTTGGTGAATAAGGGAATAGCATTAACTTCAACCCCGAAAGGGGAAAGGGTCCTCTCTTCGATTTGGTGTCATCACTTTTTAATTCTTCAGGGAAAAGGGGGGAGATAGAAGGTAGGAGTCATGCTTCTCTTTTTCAGACAAATGACAGAAAACTGATCCATATAGTATATAGCGAGCGATTAACTAACTTCCATGCTGCTTGTTTAAATATGTTTCTCGGACATGTATTTCCTGTTAAGTGAGTGGTCCATCTAAGAGTTCAATTGTGATTCCGGATTTTTTCCCCCCAACGATTAAACCTATTCATTTGTTTTCTGTGCTAAATATATGCAGATACCACAGCCTACACCACACTGATAAAGACACTAACTTCTGCCTCTTCATGCCCCTCTTTGACGCAGTAGGCAACACCCTCAACAGCAAATCATGGCAATTGCATAAAGAAATAAGTTTGAATTCAAGTATGTGCTATTTCTCATTTCATTGATCTTGCAAATGTGTAGCAATGTGAATTACAGAACAAAATAGTCTTTCAGATTTGAGCAAATATACAATTTAATCTCTTATTTAATAATGAGGTGACTAATGTGTAACAAAACGCTGAAAGAATTTGCGATCTTATTGCTGCCTGCTACAAGTTGAATAGTTGATCATGCCCACTTGTTTTGGGACGCTTAACGTGTACGGCTACAAATGCAGGGAAAAATGGACGGGTACCTGATTTTGTGTTCCTGGCCCATATCGTCGATGTCACATCCTCTATGCACGCTCAATTCTGTCTTCGGTCCTTTGCTTCTATCCCGTTCAGAACGAGGTTCTTCTTGGTCCCATTTTGGCCAATTGCCCTGGTATCTTTGCTACTAATGTGGGTTTGGTCTAAGATCTTCTTAGCCGCCTTCTACTACCTACGAGGTCGTTTGCACCAAACATGGGTTGTCCCAAGGTTTGGCTTTCAGGTTGGTCTAAGAAATCTCTCTCCGTTTCCCCTTTTCCCACTATGAATGCAATGATCAGTCCTCAAAATGATTCTCATTCCTCCTCTGTTATTTTTATTTTTGCAGTATTTCTTGCCGTTTGCTGCTGATGGAATCAATAAGCAAATCGAGGATGCCATCCTCAGGGCTGATAGGATTGGGGTTAAAGTCATCAGCCTGGCTGCCTTGAATAAGGTTTTGTGTTGTGAACTTATCTTTTGTTCCTTGTATGTCTCATTAATCTTGGTTAAGTGAGTTATGAAACTTCTGGTATTATCTGAGTCAGGTTGTTGAGTGTTTTAATGCATTGCTGTGAATGTAAATGGATTTCTGGTACCTGACAAACTATTTCCATGTTTCTTACTTGACATAAAAAGTTTATGTATAGAAACAGAGATCCTTCACGTTTAGAACAACCTTTATCTTAATCTGTAAATCATAATTGCTGTATAGGATAATCTTAATCTGTCAAGTGTCAACTACAAGCAAAGATGCTCCTTTACATGTCTTTGCATAACTGCCTATAAAATGATCATTAATGTGATCCTCTAATCGGCTGTCGAGAGCCTAGCTTTTCCAGATCACTATTATCCACTGAAACTAATAATTATCAAAATCAGTTATTGGTGTGGCCTCAAAAAATCTTGGAGATGACAGAAAAGGGTATATTTAATTTCTTGAAGAGACATCAATGCCGTTTTGAATAAAAGCATGATAGGTAAATAACATGTTTTCTTTTTCCTTTTGTAAACAGAATGAAGCCCTAAATGGGGGAGGGAAGCTTTTTGTGGACAAACATCCAAACCTTAGAGTTAGAGTTGTTCATGGAAATACCTTAACAGCTGCAGTGATACTAAATGAAATACCAAAAGATGTGGAAGAAGTGTTTCTAACTGGAGCTACGTCTAAACTTGGAAGAGCAATTGCCCTCTACCTTTGCAGAAGGAAAGTCAGAGTTCTGGTATGCCTTCATTTTCTTCTCTCTCCACTTAACCATCTTAATTAATTTGAATTTTGCATCACTTACTTCGCCTAATTTTCTCGGAATGATTCTCGTTAAGCTACATTGATTGACATGGTTGAATTCTCCCTTGATTAATATGGTTGAATTCTTCCCTACCCCCCCACCCCCAGGGCGCCGCCCCAACCACAACCCAACACAAAAAACCCAGAATCTAGTTAGTTGTAAACAAACAAAAGTTGTGCAAGTGGCAACTTTGTCGGACTTTTTTAGCCTAATTCTAACAAAATACGCTTAATTCTCCTGTTGGATTGGGTATCAACAATACATAACAATTACTAATGGTGGAGAGGTACAATTTTTTTCAGATGTTAACTCTTTCAGCGGATAGATTTCAGAAGATTCAAAAAGAAGCCCCTCCAGAATACCAGAGCAACCTTGTCCAAGTCACAAAATATCAAGCAGCACAACACTGCAAGGTACTTGCTTGCTCAATTATCCCCATTTTTATTTACCTCTTATTTCACTAACTCATGCCTCAACATATATCAACCTAGATCAGAAAAATTAATGAATTTGATTTGTGATTGTGGTTGATTTCAGACGTGGATTGTTGGTAAGTGGATTACATATAGAGAGCAAAACTGGGCACCAAAAGGAACACATTTTCATCAATTCGTTGTGCCTCCCATCTTACCTTTTAGAAGAGACTGCACTTATGGTGATTTAGCTGCCATGAGATTACCAGAGGATGTGGAAGGCCTTGGTTGCTGCGAGGTCAGCAATCGCTATATATAACTGTGTCTTGTTTATCTATACATGATTTGACAATGAAAGTTTTCCATTTTTAAACTTCGAATTTTGATATATGTTTGGCTATAACACAAGTATTTTTCAGATGACTCTATAATTTATTTTTATCTTCATAAAAATAAATAAAATAATTAAAATTTTTCTTTCAAATAAATTTTTTAAACAAAAGTAAGAATACCTTTATTCAAAATGAAACATTGCAAATATTAGACTTAATTTTTTTTCAGTAATGTCATAGAAGAAAAATATTTTTCTTTCAGTAATTTCATAAAATAATTTTTTTTTCATAGACTGACCAAATATATATTGATGTTGAGAAAATTCTTATTAAATAATATGGTCAAGCTCTAATATTTTTCTTGTTACTCTGGCTCTGGTTTTGGGGAAATTGGTTAAAAAAATTTAAGTGCACTTTTGATTCCTCTAGCTTTATGAAGATTTTAATTCTGTCATCCTAATTTTTTTTAAAAAAAAACAATGTAGCCCTAATATTTAAAATAAATAAATAAAATCATTCAAAATGATCGAATGAGGCGTTTGATATGTATAATAAAATTGAATTGTAAAAAAATAATTTTGCTAATAAAAAATTGATGCTTTTGTTCTGAAAAAAATGTTGAGTACATAATAGATAATATTTTAATTTTTGCAGTATTGTTTTGTTGTTTGAGGGATCAAACTAAAGTGGGTTGGACCCACAAAACAGGGTGTAAATGAAAATGCATTTATGAATTGAAGAGATTAAGGTGTTGTGTAGTTGTTGACAGATATTTGTTGATGATGTAATTAAATTAAATGCAGTATACAATGGAAAGGGGAGTGGTTCATGCATGCCATGCAGGAGGAGTGGTTCACAACCTTGAAGGTTGGACCCATCATGAAGTTGGTGCCATCGACGTTGACAGGATCGACCTTGTTTGGAATGCAGCTCTCAAACATGGCCTCCGCCCAGTTTCCTCCCCACCACCCTCCCTGCAAAATTAATGCCTTGCTTTATTAATGCTCCCTGTTCATATATGTCCTCTCCATTTTTAACTTGAGTTTTTCTCTTGTTTGGTCTTTTCAAAAATTGTGTTAGAATGTCCAATTCATTACCATCCATACAGATTTTGAGATGATCCAACCATAGAAACTCTTAATTCGCATAAAAAAAAAATTCCTTCCTTTGTGCGATATCATCGTAGAAGATGATGGTGATGGTGAAACCCAACAAAAAAAAAAGGGAAAAAAGCTGCAGGCCTTTCTCATTTTCCTTTGTGTAATTCCTTGACTTCCACGCAAAAGGGGTCATTTAAATGTGGTAAAAATTTGTTTCAAGTCATTGTCTTATAGTCTATATTAATAATGTTGCTACAATTTCTGCAACTAGGTTGTCCTGTTGCTTTTGTTCTCTATGCACAAATTCTTAATTTGATTTTTGAAAGTTATCAAGAACTTGGATCCACTTACATTTTAGTGTTATCCTACATTAGATGGTATAAATTAACTTATATTTTCTCCGATTCTAAATATAGGATTTTTTATCTTGATCATAAATATAAGACTCTTTTCAAAATACGAGATAGTATTTATTATATATTTTCAAAAAATGTTCTATTTAATTCATTACAAAGAAAGAGAGAAATAAATTAAATAAGAATAATTTTAAAAAAATATTTTAATTTTCATAAAAATTAAGATAATTAATTAATTTTAATTCTCATCCTTAATTTATATAATTCAATTAAAATTGTCTTAATAATATTAAGGAGGATCGAAAGGGAGTAGAAAGAAATAGCCAAATGGGCAAAGTGATAGCATAGAACTGTCTATCCCAAAACTAAAAAAAAAAAAAAAAATAGCCTGCTCTTGTTTATCTAAATCAATCAATCACGTACAAGTAGATGATGGATCAACAAAAACACAAGAAGAGCCATGAAGATTACGTCTATTAATCTGGCAAGTCAGCTAATTAATACATATTATTCCTCTCCTGATAGACATGATCCAAGATCATGTTCCAATTATCTATAAGAAGGTCTCTAATTTACTTTATCCAATTCTCTAGTATTGTGGCATTACCCCTAGTAGTCATAAACCTTCATTCTTCTTTTCGAATAGGTGGCAGCACTTCTACTTTTTGGGGGATAAGCCAGTGTGTTGCCACATCAAACATGCCCGCTATCTTATCTGTTTTAAGTTTATTTTTAACTTTTAAGTTTACTTTTAAGGTTCTATTTGATTTTGGATAAGTGATTATTATGATTTATAAGTGTTTATAGTGGGATATTACTAAACACACCAGTCTAACCCAATAAATATTTATAACAAAAAAACCACTAATATGTAGAAGTGAAAAATTCATTTATCATTTTTAATAATCACTTAAAGAGGTTGAATTATCCAAAACATGCATTTATCTATTTAAAAGTGATTCATCCAAATATATTTTATTTTTTTAAAATTATTTTTAAGGTAAAAATATCCAAATATAAATTACTTTTTTGACAAAATCAATTATTCTGAAATCAATTCTACAAAATCAATTATATTCAGAATTAATTATGTAAAATTTAATTCAAATACACACTAAATTATAGCCACCAATTTAAAATTTTAGAGAATTTATACATGAGAGAATAGATAAAAAAAATATCTTTTATATATATATATATATGTATATTCTTATTTTTTTTAATTGCGTTCTTATATGTACACATAAATTAATGTTGCAAAAAATTCAAAAGTTCATTGTTTTTAAATTTTCATCAATTTCTCTGATATTGTTTGTAATATAATAATCTTTCCATTTTCGAACAATTGAAACTTTAGGATTATGTACATAGATTAAGAATTAATCAAATCTAATTTTGTTTTATGCCCTTATTAATTATGTAATGCTCTTTAATATTTTTCTATTTCTTTATTACTATTGAATGTTAAAATATGAGTAATTAATGCTATTTTAAAATTTTAAAGTAATAATTGTTTGGAAACAAAATAAAATGATCAAAATTTTAATTGTTCGAAAACGGAGGGAATATTATAAATAAGAGTGGGGGACAGAAACCAAAAAGAAGAACATTAATGAAAATTGGGGTAATTAATTTGATGAAAGGTACAAGGGAGGTGGGCGTATGAACACATTTGCCGACATTGAAGGGACAAGTTGTTAGGGGTAATTATCATAATTAATTAGCAGTTAGAAGCATTAACATCAATCCTAATAATAATACAAACTACACCTGCAAACCAGCTTGCATGCATTGACGTTCCCTAGTGATGTTTAACTAAAACCATTATCAATCAACTTATCAACTTGGCATAGAAATTGTATTGAGCCGTAAGTTGGTAATAAAAATTTGACTTTTAAATATAGAGAATAATAATTTAGTAGATAATTACTCAAAATATTAACTTGGTTCATAATTACTTTTTAATATGATTAATTTAATTCTTATAATTAATAAGAAATATTATAGTTATAAATATAATAAAATAAATAATGTAATTTTCATGTTTGATTATCGTAATAAGAAATAGGCATTTTAAAAAAATTATATTTATCAAAACATAAAAATATAAGATAAAACCTCTTTGATAAAAGAATTGTAAAGTGAGTTATCCAGATACTTGAACGAGCTCAATCTCGTATCCAAATATGAAAGGAGATTTATAAAAAGAATAAAACAAAAATTTTAGAACCAATGCCAATTTGTGTTTATAATTTGTTTTATGCATTTCTGAATAGAGATGATATATACTCCCTCCGATCCCATATATAAGGTGTTATTTTTCATTGCACGGATATTAAGGAGACATAATTATGCTATTAAATTTATAAAATAATAGTATAAACTTTCAATCTTACCCCTACTGATTAAAGACCGGAACAATTTATGAGACAAAAAAAGTTATTAAATGAAGAGTAAAGAAGGAAATTCAAATGAAAAAATAATAGAACACTTTATAAATAGGACCAAATAAATTTTTAAAATAACATCTTATAAATGGGACCGGAGGGAATACTATACATATAGTAGTTCAGGCATCATTATAAAATTTTTCGATAATTATATATTATAAACATCATTAAAACACTATCACAAGATGAACCTACATTTTTTTCTCAAAGATTAGTCGTTACATTTATTTGATTTCACATTCGTTCATTGAGAGAGAGAGAGAGAGAGAGAGAGAGGGAGGGAGGGAGGGGGAGAGTTGTGGACAACCCAAATATTGCCTCCAAAGTCCCATGGTGAGAATGCAGGGGCGACACTTGGGCTTATGGGCCAAACTTCTTCCGATTGTGGGCTGGGTCCCATTATGTTGATCCAGATGAGCCCATATCTAACAGTAATTGTTTTCATTACTAACAAAAATTATTTTTATTTTTATTTTGGATGATAGTACTAAACTCTCTGTTGGAATGATGATTTTTAGAGAAATGATTTACAATAATCTTATTTTAGTATGGTTGGAGATTTTAGAATTTAATTTAATTTAGGGTGCAGACCAATGGTTGGGAAGTGAATGATAGAATTGGGCCCGAAAGAAATGAAATATTAAGTGACTTGAGCCACAATTGAAGTACAGCTTCCGAGAATCTCTCCTGCTCTCACGTTGTTTCATTCATCATTCTCCTTCCACATCTCCAATCCACTACTTTCCTAATCATTTCTGCATTGTACTCTCAACTCCACCATTATTTCATTAGTGTCTTTCATTTTTTTAATAATTGTCTGATATTCAGTATTATTGAGTTAAATTTACACATTATTGAACTCAAATGGAAATAATTTTTTCGATATTTTCTTTTTATCTACAAAACTTAAACTTGAGAACATATTTAAGGGGTATTAAATCATTTACTTGAACATTTAAGTTAACTGTCATTGGATCTCTTCGTTGTGTTTGCATGGAGATATATATCCCACTCCCATTGTCACATAATTATCTTCAGTATAGAATATAAAAACTATATACAAGCATAGTATTTTCACCCTAGTTTTATATAGAAACTTATATACATTGAGGACGTGAAGTTTGTGATGACTAATATGTATTCTCAAATTTTGTATTGGGTGTCTCTCCAGCTCGTGAATTAGGAAGAGTGGCAAGCTGGGAGACACCTTTCCCGTGAACATGGGAGAGATGTTTCATCCCACATATGGCGGTAGACTTGCTTCCAAGGGGGGAGAGAGAGTTTTTTTTTGGACCATCAGGAGAGAGAGTTTGTTAAAATTTCATAAATGCAATTGTGAATATTATTGCTGCATCATCTTCTTAATTTCTTCTTCCAACATCTTTTCTGCATCTTCGTTGATTATGCATCTTAATTTGCTGATTTGCGAAAATCCGGCTACAACACACAGCAAAATCCACCATGGATGACGTCGTTGCTGTCTTCTTTGTCAATGGCGATGATTGCGCAATCCTCTGATTATGCTTTGTTTCAAAATTGTTTTTTCATGAATTTTCTTCAATCTATGCAATTTTAGATCTATTAATTGTTTGGCATGATTTCTTTTATGCCAAAGGATGTCAATCACCGTTGCTGAAGTCGGCGATAGGGTTGCAGCGGAAGGAGGAACTTTTTTTTTATTAGAATAATTATTATTAAAATATTAAATATTAATTATTTATAGTTCTTTATTTTAACAATTGTTATTAAAAATAAAGACTGCATTAATAATAATGGTGATAATTGCAATACTTACTTTACCACATTAATAATAATATAATAATATGTTTTTATTTATTTTTAATGATAGATAATTTAAAAATTGACACATTTTATTGTTATTAATAATTAAAAATTTATTATTTCAGATATTTTTCTATTAATAATAATTAATTGTAATTGATAATCGTAATTAAAAATAATTATTTTATCATATTTTGCTATCAACAATAATTAAGGATTTTATTTGACATAAATCTATTATAAAAAAGGAAGGGTGTCTTGGGAATTTTATACATTTACTCTCCTTTCTCATATATTTTATATACAAACCAAATAATTTTTCTTCCATCAAACATTTCTCATTTCCTTAATATACAAATATCTTTTATAATCATATCTCTCATTTCCTTTTCTTTCCTTTCCATCAATTTAGTTTTTGCAAACCAAATGGGCCTTAATTTGGATTACATTTTATCACTTAAAAGCCTTTCTTTAATATTAAATTCCTCAACCAATCCTCAAGTATTTAACTTAAGAAAAAGTGATTATAGTTCGTGGGTCAATTATAACACTTTGGTCAAACTAAAGTCACCATCTGCGACCCAAATATATATATGTGTGTCATAATTGTCATCAACATATTTTTCCATTTTTGTGTAAACAATTAATTTAAACACACAATCAAGCATGGTGGTGACATAAATTAATTTTCCCTATTAACTATGAAATAACATCTCACAAACAAATCATGTTTGCATTTTTTTTCTACATGCCAAATTTTTATATCAAATCTGACTTCACATTTACCTCCATAAATTAAATAGTGAATTGAATTTCAATTTTATTAACTGGTCAGATATGTAACTGATGTAGGATCGTTTTGACTCAACCCACTACGTCATATAGGTTGACTTGTATAATTGGGTGAGTTGGCCTGTTTCTTTTTTACTTTTTAAGACATCACAACCATAATATTCATTAAGGAGAAATTTAAAGAAATGTGTAAGTTGTTTTAGTTGTTTTTTTTTCTTATAACTAAAATTCATGTCCATACAATGTGCAGGAGTTCTAGATATTATTTATAAAATCAAAACATATAAATGTGAAAATTTATAAAATAATATGAATATCAAATACATTTATGAATTAATTTCCCATTTCATTCTCTCTCAAAACATTGTGCACTCTTTGAATAATACATGTACTATATTTAGATATGTTACTAATTAACAAAGAGCAGAAAGAGAAATTCAAGGATGTTATAAAGAAGTGCACTACTAAATTCAATCTTTATTTTGTTATATCATTTTTTAATGATATGAATATTGATGATGTTGGTGGTTTCCATCTATAAACTAATTTTTCTTACATTAAGTTATGTAAGAAGAGCAATGTTTGTAAAGAATGGTTAACTAAGGTGCTAGAACATAGGCTTGTGGATCAACATTAAGTATATAATCTATTCTTGATGGTACTATATATATACCAAACTTTTCAGAATTCTTAAATAGTTTTCTATAACAACTTGCCTTATATGACAATACATCCTAACATACATAAGTGTAAGGATAGAACTCTTAATTATAAAATTCGTTTAAAATTTGAAAAAAAAAAGTTATATAAAGATAAAGAATAGAAAGTGAAAACAATCAATGATATGGCAATACTTTAATTTGTACTCTCTCCGTTTCTTAATATAAGGGACAAAAGACAAAATCACACAGATCAAGAAAATTAATAAATTTGTCAGGAATATAAAGTAGTTTCCAAAAAAATCCTCATTTAATATTAATAACTCTTCCATTATGCAATTAATGCAAATGAATTATATTGAAAATATATTATCTTAATTAGGGGTATTTTGGGAAAAACTCATTAAATACATGAGACAAATCCTATGTATCTCTTATATTTTAAAATACGGAAACTCCCCAATTGTCCCTTATATTAAGGAACGGAGGAAGTATAAGGTAGTGGAGATTTGATTATTATTGTGTCATCATGAATTGTTTCAATAAAAGTTTTCAATGAGACAGTCAATGGCATTCAAGATAGAAAGATGAGATAAAAAGTGGTTACCTTTGTGTTTGAACCATTCTTGAAATTTTGTTATGAAGGAACTATTTAAATTTTTACAATGGAGAAGATAAAATATATTAGAAAAATATAAAAATTGTCATCCAGCAAATTGCAAACAAACAACATTAATGTTATGAAATCTTACCTTCGAATATGACTCCAAAACTAAGTATGATCCTACATTGGTGTAAAAAGAGTCACATAATATGAATTTATATAAATATTATTATAGACTTACACAATCATATTGCAATTTTTTTACACCCACCCACCCACACACACACACATATCTGATTTTCATTTCCACATTTATCTTATATTGATTTTATTATAGATCTAGACAATCAAATCGTGATTTTTTCACAAAGATATATCTAATCAAATCGTGATTTTTCACAAATATATATGATTTTTATTTTTATATTTATCTTATATAGATCTTATTGTAAACTTAAACAATCAAATCATGATTTTTTTACTAAGATATATTTGATTTTCATTTCCATATTTAATATCATATCATTTTTTTAAAAATGAAAAAATATATTTAAGGAATTAAATATTATTTGGAATATGTGGAAGTCAGCATGATAATATGTAAAGGGTTGAAATCACGACACTTTATACTTTTGACCTCTACTCAATAATAGCAAGTTAATCCAAATTCAAGCATTGTTGGTGGGGAATAGTTTTTTCAACATAGTTTTTTTTTTAATGTTTAGAAGCTTGAACTCAATGTCTTACTTAAAAGATATCAAGTTTCTTTCATTTAATTCCAATTGTCAGTGATTGAGTTTTTTTTTTAATGATGATGACATGATGTTAATTGTTGAAAGAGTTTTTTTTTTTAATGTTTTGAGTTCAAGTTTGAATGCCATAGAAGAAAGTCTGCATATTTTAATGAAGTGTTCACACTTTGAATGCTTGATTTTATTATTTACTCCCTTTTCTTCTGCATATTTTAATGAAGTGTTCACACTTTGAATGCTTGATTTTATTATTTACTCCCTCCAGTTTATATTGTAAGGTATTTTGTATAACAAGTTTATTATCTAAAATATAGGGTGTTAGATATTTTTCTTTCCATTTTACCTCTGTATTTAATTCTTCATTACTCTTCATTTATAACTTTATAATGATAATAAAATAAGTATTTAATAAGAGTAAAATGGAAAATATTGATACTTTTTGCATTGATTTCTAATAAAAAAATAATTTTCTTAATATGCGTGTAATTGATATAAAATATC
Organism: Adenanthera pavonina; assembly: GCA_026686845.1. Classification (NCBI taxonomy): domain Eukaryota; kingdom Viridiplantae; phylum Streptophyta; class Magnoliopsida; order Fabales; family Fabaceae; genus Adenanthera; species Adenanthera pavonina. The sequence goes on along the minus strand of JAIVEN010000019.1, from coordinate 23,488,090 downwards.
TTATAATATGGATTGAAAAGAGTACTCTATTATATCGTAAAATGTTATTTTATTTTATTTTTTTAAATCAAGTAGTGAGCCTTTGCTAGTGAGTCACCATGATCATTTATAACTTCTCATTGAACAAATGATCTTGACTAATGTGATCCACTTAACCTATGACTTGTTATTGTAGACAAAGTCGTGTGTAAAACAAATTAATAATCAAACCTAAAATATCTTTAAGAATCTTTGATCCTCACGTGAAAATCTCAATCGAGAGAATTGTAACCTCTGATTTTCCTTAAAATTATACCTATGACAAAGAATGTGCACATGTCAATGTATAAAAAATGTCCATGTAAAACCACTAAAAATACTCTTATACTTCCATTTCTAAAAATGTTAGATACAAATATTACAACGGTTGAATAATATTATATGGATATGATAGATCTTGCACAGAATTTTCCAATTCCTTGTTTTCCATCAGCATATACCAGACGGGTCTAGATTCTTTTAAGAACATAAATCTGCTATATATTCTTCAACAAATATCTCGAAGAGTAATGATTAACAACTTCTTGAGTATATAATTACCTAATCATTTAACATTAGGATTCGTTTCAACATTAATCAAGTGATCAACTGACTAGTCATGTGGAGATGATGGCTTGACGAATCAAAAGAGTGGAGTAAGTTAATTAGAAGCAACCAAACAAATAATCCTCAATTAATTCAATAGGTCATGATGGAGTGGTCTAAAAGGGCGCGATAATGCTAATCAATCAACATGAAAGCACTTAATTTACTTGACTTTTTGCCTCTTAAATTGCCATTTTCAATTAAACAAACCTACCTTTTGACCATTCTAATCTCGCCGAATCAATTCCAATTATTCTTCCCCTTACCAATGGAAACAAAAGTATCATTATTCTTTCACTAAAAAAGAAAAAAAACAAAGAAAAGGTAGTACTACCTTCGATCTCAAATATAAGAGATAAATATAAGTCCCTTCTTGATCTAAAATGTAAGTGGAAAACATGTTATTTATATTTTTTAATTATAACTCTTATTAAATGTGGATTAATGTTTTTTATGAGAGAGAAATTTAGTGGTGTATACGTTAATTTAGTAGTATTTTGGAAAAAATTTAGGACATATTTTAGAGGATTAACTGTTTTTAATCAGTATCTTTAATATGTGTGAATAAGTTATTAGTCCCTTACATTTGAGATCGGAGGGAGTATCATTGTTCTCCTCTTTCAAGGTTTTGATTTACATGTCTAGCTCTATATTGACCACTACTCCCTCCGATCCTAAATGAAATTTTTTTTTTAAAAGTAATGTTTAGTTGAAAATATTGAATATTTGGTAGGATTGTCTGGTACATTGATTTTTTTTCCATTTACGTCCTTGATTTATAATTAATAGGTAGGAGATAAATATTATGAAAAATATGAGATATATATATATGTATAATGTAATTAATAAGGACAAATAAAAGAAAATATTGAAATTTCTTGATAAATTTAAAAATAAATAAAAAAATTAATAGTCATTGACTTTTAAAATAACAAAAAAGAATGTAATTGAGAAACTAGTACTTCTTCCAGTTTAAAATATAAGTTATTTTTGGAGTTATATCTTAGTAAAAATATAAGTCATTTAGGGGATTGTCTATTATATTAATTATTTTTTTCATTTATATCTCTAGTTCAAAATATAAAGGGTATGGGGAAATGTAATTAATAAGGGCTTGAAAGTATATTGAAATTTTTTTGATAAATTTAATAATCTAACTTATTTTCTTAATATGTATGAAATAATTGAAAATGATGTATATTTGGATAAGAGGAAGTAATTAAAGATAGATAAGATAATAATAGAAAACAACAATTTCTTTCTTTGCAGGTTCCATATATCAGTTTTGGCAAATCTAGTATCCTACGGTAAAAATGAAATGGAAGCCATCAACGTTAGTTTGTTTGTAAAGCTAGGAAACGCAAAATAGTGATGAATAATTGCAGGGGTCCTTATGATCTCATTCAAGTAGAGACTAGAGAGTAATTCAATATATATACACGATAGAGTTTAATTTTTCATAACAAACTTTAATTTGCATTTCCTACTAGACACGTGCATGTTAGCTTATTCATTGGCAAAATAACCAGCTAACTAGAGGGGTTAATTTTCATCGGGTTCATGTGCGATAGAGAGTGAAAAATAGTCTTACATTGAATAAAGCTAGACTCTAAAAAAATTATGAATATACTCCATTCAATCTAAAATATACTGTCTGATGTATATTGAGAAAAATGGTTAAACTCCTTAAATTTGTCTCAAATTTAATTATTTTTTAATTTTATACCTAATTAATTAAATGTTGTAACTTTTCAATAATCCTTTTCTTTCAACATGATTAATGGGGAGTATATATGGAAAAACTATATATTTAATGACACTGATATGACTTATATTTTTTACTAGGAAATATCTTTATTTAATGACTTATATTTGCGGTTGGAGGTAGCAGATGGAAAAGACATGTAAATTTAAGATTGATCGATCTTGAGATTTTGGTTCAAGAAGAAGTTGTATCAAATCATCCTTTTTTTTTTCACAAAATGTAATAATGAGAGAAAAAGGATTTAATAATTAAATCTTCACCATATATGTCGGAGAGGTCTTAACAATGGTACTACTTCCGATCCTATATATAAGATCTTTTACCCTATTTCTAAATATAAGATCTTTTATAATATATGAGATAGTATTTATTATATATTTCCAGAAAAATACCCCTTATTTAATGTATCCAAAAAGAAAGAGGGACAGATTAAATAAGGGTAGTTTTGGAAAAATGTTGGGATTTTTGGAGAAATTAAGATAGTTAATTAGTTTTAATTTCAATTTTTAACCCCCCGTGATTCAGTTAAAATGATCTTATATTAAGAATAAGAGGGAGTATGATAGTTGAGGCTTGAGACACAAGTGGATATATATAAGCTCTTATATGTTGGCACGCAGATCTATTAGGAGCAAATGACCCAGTGATTATAAGTGTAGTCATGTGGAAGTAATTAATTAGCGAGTGAGTGATTAAGTGCAATCATGTGAAGGTGGGTCCAATTCCAAATAAAAGCTAGAAACCCCACATTTGTACCTATTTAAATTAAAGCAAGTGACTTGGTAATTAGGTTCCATTATATTGATATAGAATCTTATGAGTCGGTGATTGACTCACATTTGAATGAGATTGTTGGGGCCAACTATGAGTGACGATGGAGGAAAATTTTCAAATTACATAAAACTAAACTAAAAATGGATATTTAATTAATTACATATGTGTGTGTGTGTGTTTGTATGAGAGAGCGAAAGAGAGAGGGAGAGGCAGACCTATAAATCTAATCTTAGTTTCCCATTTTATCGACTTTAAAAGTAAAATGTTTATAAAAAGACCAAATTAGGTGAAAATATTGCTATGAATGAATAAAATATAATTTTTACAACACAACTTAAGAAAATGTTTTGAAAGATGAAAATAAAATTTGAATTGACAAAACAATAACAAATTTATTATATGTACAATTGTTTATATCTTTATTATTTATTTTCCAGTAAAATAATAATTATATAATTTCATATAATAATATAAAATATCATTTTTCTAAATTTAACATTATATGATTATACTTTAAAAACGAATATTTGTCAATGTTACTAAAAAATTAATAATAAAGAATGAAAAAGTATATTTTGATTTACGTACACATACAAGGATAGATTTTAGTATTGTGAAAAACTGTACGACGCAATATATTAGTTTAGATCCTAGTATTATTGTGTTATATATACTGATCAGAGGAGTCCACGTATGCTTTACATTTCCCCTGCAATGTGCATCAGCAACTTTTTTTTTTTTTTGCAGCGAACAATACCATTTTATGTTATTGGATCTCTATTATTATTATTATTATTGTTGTTGTTGTTGTTGTTGTTATTATTATATAAAGTCGCATTTTGAAATTACACATCTTAGAGTGTGCGTTTGATTATATGTATGAGGTCAAAATAAAGGCTATGAGTAGTACTGGGAATTCGGGCTGGCCCGGTTCATATGGGTCAGCCCGTCATCGGCCGGGCCTAATATGGGCTGGGCCTAAAAGCCCATTTATCAGATGTGCTGTGTTTTTTTAAGTTCAGCCCATATTCAACGGGTTACGGGCTAGCCCGTAGGCCCATATTTTTTTTAATTTTTTTAATTTTTAATCTAATTTAACATTTACAAAATAATATAAACTTTTTTTTTATATACATAATTATTTAAATCAAGACAATTAAAATTAACTATATATATTAATTATTAACATCATCATTTATCATCACTATTAAAATCATTAGCCAAGAAAAATATTTAAAAAATACAATAAAAAAAAAAGAAAATGGGCTAAATGGGCCGGTCCACGGCCCATACGGGCCAGCCCATTTTTTAACCGGTCCAAATGGGCTCGGGTTCAAAAGCCCGTTTCTTATAAAAGTTCCTAAAATTTTAGTCCAGCCCATCATTTTCCTCGGGCTAAATGGGCTAGCCCATCGAACTTGACCCATATTCCCAGCTCTAGCTATGAGTGCCAAGAACATAAGGACGTCAACAGCTTGAATTTTTCCCTACTTGAAAATCATTATATTGTGGAATGCATGACAATCCTCCCAGGTGAAATGCAGAGGATTTTTTTTTTTAACCATAAATGCAAAGGATTTGGATCCCAAGAAAAAGTGATACAAGAAAATGAAAGTGTATAAAATACATTTTATTTTTTTATACAAATTTCAAATTGTTTTTTTTTAAACATCTCTCTTACAACTCTACATGTAATAGTTATTATTATTATTATTATTATTATTATTATTGTTATTATTATATTATCAATATCAATATTAAAGTTGTAGAAAGTTATTCTATTTAAAAATCATCAATAGTTCAATTTATTTTGAATTTCATGAAATACACACTATGTCCTGTTTGGTACATTGGAAGGGAGAACAAAAATGATAGAATGGCTTTGATTCTCTGGTTTGGTTTACTGGAATGGAGACACCAAAGGAATATTAATCCACGGAGGCATTGAGAGCTCTCAAAATGATTCCATAGATGGAAAGAGGGAATGAATTGTATACTTTGGGAATCAAAGTTCAAAAGTCAAAATTGCCCCTACTTTATAATTTATTTACAATGACCCCTCAACCAAATAAGAGTATTATTGTAATTTCATATTATTTAATATACATACTAAATAAGAATTATGCCAAGATTTCATCTATTTTTACTAACACGTCAAATATATTTAATCATTTCCATTTCTATTATAATTTCTTCCAAAATACTTCTACTATATCAATCGTGCTTAGTTTAGTTGAAAAAAAAAAGATGGAAATCAAACAAAGCTATAAATATCTATAAATATAGATATATATATATATATATATATAGGGGAAAGTGGCCAAGTGGGTGGGTTAGTATGGGAACCGAATAAGCGGAAGCGGGAGAGGACCCATGATTGAAGGGTATGGGGAGATAACAACCTTTCTTTCTTACAACGTGGTGGGTCCCATCCACGTGTGCTCATATGCCCCTTGTTAGCTCTTACTATCCCTGCATGCGTGCGTCCACCAACTACATTCCTTTCTTCCTTTCTTTATTTTTTTCTGGAAAAAAAAAATAAATTACATTATTCATTTTATATTTTAGCTCAATAAATTATATTTAATTTACACTATGTTCATTTAAAATAAAAAAATATCATTGGATTCCGATTTTCCATATATATATTAAACAATTATCCATTGTAATTTATTTTTTATTATATCTCATGTTGATATTTTATATTAATAATCATGTTTTATTAGAATAAAATATTCTTATATTATATAAAAATTAAATTTTATTCGTAGAGGCCCCATGATGGTACTATGATTAGCTTATGTGCAAGTTATATTTTTTTTTTGGTAAATTAAGAGTATCATTCACTAATACTTACTCTATTTTCTATTATAAGTTATATTTACCTACATTACATATAACAAGAAAATTAGTTGAAAGTCTTAATATTTTCAAAAATTATCCTAACTTTCCAAAATTATCTTCACTAAGTTAGAACTCATCTTAAATATATATCTCTTAATTTCTTTCCACTATAATTCTTTTGGGTATTTAAAAAAAAGTAAAAACAAAAAAATTATTAAATAATGTATAGATTTCATCAAATGACTTATATTTTAAAATATTAATCCTCTAAAAATATATCTTATAATGGATAATAGAGAGAGTAATAAGGACTAAGAACTAATCTCTCTCCACATAGTGAGATAATGAATGCTGGACCCCACAACTAGATTTGCTAAATACAAAAAGAGAATTAAACTTTTAACTATTTACTTAAAGAATTGAAGACTTTACCTCTCACACTAACCTAAATTGATTGTGGAAGTTAATTTTTACAACTCATTCACAGATCAGTTTTTTATGTGTATAGAGAGAGAAAAAGAATGAGAGAAATGATTATTATTGATGTTAAATGTTTTTTATTACACTAAATTATAACAAATTTGTAAAATCTGACTTGTAGAGAAGACTGGTCAGGTGGTACTGAGGTCACCAATTTCACAAGCTTGAAGTCAATATCGATGACTAGGATACACGTCCTCTCTTTGACCTCCTTAACCAAATGCATTAACATTAGTTTTACATTTTAACCTTTGAATTAAGAAGTCCCCCACTCCCTTGTGCGTTTGTGCTTGGTAATACTCCTCTGATACTTAATATAAGACCCTTTTAATCAAATCACGCGGATTAAGAATTAGAATTAAAACTAATTAACTATCTCGATTTCTCCAAAAATTTCAATATTTTTTCAAAACTACCCTTATTTAATCTCTCTCTCTTTCTCTTTAGATACATTAAATAAGAACATTTTTTTGAAAATGTATAATAAATACTACCTCATATATTATAAAGGGTCTTATATTTAGGATTAAGGTAAAAGATCTTATATATAGGACCGGAAAGAGTAGTAAATGGAGAAAATCAGACCTCACAGAAGTTATCACCTTTTTTTTTAATTTTAAATTCATAGTATAAGAAAATTTTAAAAATTCTAATCATGTCATTTGTGGATATAGATTGTAAGAAAATTGATAAAAACTCTATTTTGATTCCTGAAACATGATAAATTTTTAAGTCAGTCTTTCATCAAAATTCCTTTAGTTGATTGCTATTTTAATAATTAAAATTAAAATGTATGTAATAATTGTTCATCTTACTTTTTATTCAAAATTATTTAACATCAGAGTTATCAATCTGCTCATTATTTTGAATGCTACTTAATTGTTTATCCCGCTTGATTAACTCACTTCAAATTTAGTATACAATAAACACATTACAAGCATTTAATTAATAAAATGATTAAGAGATTAAAAAGAAAATCGGTCTGCCAAATTAAAAATTTACTTATCTATTGAAAATAAAAATAACTCCTTTTTTATAAAAAATATTCATTTGTTTTTTTATTAAAAAGATTGAACAAATAGTGAAAATAATTCTGTGCTTTTAAAGTGACTTCTCAGATCAATATCACCAATCTAGCTAGACTCTAAGCTTAGGCACTATCCCATTCAATCCTCCTCAAAGAAGGTGAGAGATATATAGGTGGCCATTGAATTGAGCATCTGTAAGAAAACTGATTAACATTTCAAAAGTTGAGTTTTTTTTTTAGATCTTCATATATACGTTAATTTAAAAAAAATGTTAATGCGAAGTTGAAAATCATCTAAAAATAATAAAGGCTCCGCATCTTAAAGTGTATCGCATATATATGTGTGTGTTCATACTGAAATTACATCTGGCTATCGATCAAATTAATACGTACAGTAAAAATAAAATAAGTTGATAACCAATTCTATTTCTCAGTATTTCTAAAATGTAAGCTCTTTTTTTTTTTTAGTATCTTCTAAATTAACTTACCAAAGGTCATTATAATTAATTCAATTTATTTTTTTTTATAGCATAATTAATTCAATTTCTAGATCTCAAAAATTGATATAAAATTAATGAAAATATACTCAATTTGGTAAAAGCAAGAGAGAAATTTAAAGAGGAAATCAATGAGGGAGAATGCTTCTCATTCACTCAGAAGTGTATAATTTTTATTATATACATGACCTCTAATATTTAAAGATCTTATCAACTCAAGAGTTACCATAATATAAATAGGAGAATTATTATACATAATTGATATGATAATAAAACTTTAGAGGTTAGAGGACATTAGACCTAAATAAATCCTACAAGTAAACCTTTCGTTTTGAAGGTAATCGAACATATGACATTAAATTAAAGGTATAAAAAAAACCCAAAAACTATTTTTGGAAGATTATGGACATCCACTTAATATTATATAATATTTGGAAAAAATATATATTTCAGAAGATCTTTATATTCCCGAAAAAATGAAGCACTCGGCATGCTCTTCTGATTGATATTTTGTTAATGCTATGGATATTTTTAAAACATGCACGCGCACACACTTAAAGGCTTGTCCATTACTTAACAAGCATTAACAAAATGAGCAAAGTTAGAAGCACAATCCGTGAAGAAGAAAAGGATATCAATACGATTAGAACAGCAAAGAATGGCTATCTAATTAATTAAATGATAGTAACGAGGGGAAAAAGTGAAGAATTATGTACAGCTAGGGAGGGAAAGGAGGGCACTTATTTTCAAAGATAATAAAAAAACAAGAGGTGGTAGAGAGAATGATTAAAACGCTTTTCAAAAGGGGGCATGTGGTAGGTCCTCTCTTATGTATATTATTATTGTGGTTGATGTGTATGTATTGTTGAATCTGTCTAAATTGCATACTTTTCAGAGATTTTAATAGGAACGTATATTTGCAGCCAATGATCCAATGTACTATTTAACATTTCAAGTCCAGAGTATTTTTCAAATAATTAAGTTTAACTTTAAAATAAAAATATTTTCTTATCAATTGAAATTAGATCAGATTAATTTTGTACGTTTGTATTTGTTTACTATTTGTAAACACTAAGTGCCTGTTTGGTTCCCATTTATCAAAACATAACTGTACTTTCTAACCATCATTTTCTCTTTTTTCATCCAAACAGCTTTTAGTAAACTACTCTACTTTTATTCAAACTTCATTTTTGTAAACTGTGGTTATTTTAAAAGTACTTTTACAAAAAGACAAATCAAACGGGCACTAAATAAGACTCCTTATACTTTATGTTGATATTGATTGATTTTCTGAGGAGCATTTTTTTTTTATTTTGTGTGATATAAGGTAATAGAAAAATCAAAAGAAAGTGAGAAAGATAAATTGATTGATAATAGGAAGGGTGGGACCTGAAGGAGCCATAAGAGCATGTTTTACGGATCCTGCCAATTTTCATTTCCTCCAATCCCTATGCTTCTGATTCTTACTGTACTCTGCTCATTCACATCATATCACAAAATCCTTAGCCCCAGATTCCTTCTTCTCCCCTAATTATTTTAATTAATTATCTAAATTATTATCATACTCCTCCACATTATTACACCACCCAATGCTATATATTATTTATACATACACTTCCTTTGTGTGTGTGTCTAGGGAACACTACCATCATTGAGATCAATTTTATAAACTCACATTTTTCTTTCATTTTCTTACTGGAGAAGAGAAAATGACATTTTAATTGATGTAGACAACATTTTAATATAATAATTAGTATATCTACTTGCTATAAGTTCCATTGCTGTGCATGGCATGAATCCACACATGGAATACGTGTTCAGACTCAAAATACTATTTCTCCCCTTTTTAAAAAAAAATTAAAAAATCCGCTCTTTTCACAAAATTCATGGATGTTGTGTGTGAATTTGGTTTCCACACATGGAATCCGCTTCCACTTGCTATCTTGACTTGATATGTCATTATATGTAGAATAAAGTATATATATATATATACTTTGGACAAATTAGAATGGAGCTTATAAGTATAATTACATCCAAACATATTCCCGATTAATGATAACTTATTTTCTACTGTGTCGGGCTTGGCAGTTTTGTGCATGGCATGTATAATAACTATAATGTTGATAATTATAATTGCACACGCAAGATTTTATTTATAGATGAAAATCCATATTTCCACACTCTTTAGTTAAATTAGAATAATCAAATTATACTCAATCCTATTTATAAAAGAATTGCATGTGTGGGTTTTGCGTACACAAACAACTGTTTCCGTATAGTATTTTATGGTGATATGTCAAATCAATTGAACAATTATCAATTAATATATTTCCCAATCCACCACAATATAAATGAAACCAAGGTATCATACGCAACAGTTTTGTTCAAGCTCTTTCGGATACTTCTAATCAAATGACAAATAGATATACATATACATACATACATATATATATATATACATATATACACACCCCCATGGTTCTAACTTTTTATCATGAAAAAATTTAGGTAAGTTAAGTTCCGAAACCTCATAGGTCAAGTCAAGCTCTCTTGCTTAGAGAGTGCTTATAAAATTATTTATAGATTATTCACTAATAGCAATGTTCTTAGAAAAATAATTTTATACAAAATTAACAAAGTAAAACGTTGTAAGAGATTTCTAATATGTACGATACAAATCCTGGGTATGGCATCAACTTCCCATCCACCGGTGGGGACAAATATAGTATGAGCATAATGCTTTGACGTGATTCGTATTTAGTGAGTTTTTGTTTGGATTAATGGAAGACTAAGATACAAATGTTGGGTTTGCATTACTTTAAGGTTCGCCTTTATATTATGCTTTTACTATATACTATTTCGAATACCTTGTTCAGCCTTTTAACATTATTCTCTAGGGTTTTGGTAGTGGGCCCACTGCTCCATGTGCCACCATGTGCCTTGTCTTTCTTTCATGGCCCCACCACTCCCCTTCTCCTGCCACATAAATTCCTTACTTCTCCATTTTCTCTTTCTTCTCATTCTTCTCTCTTTCCCCTCTTCTCCTACACTTCCTTCCATCTGCAACTTCAATTTGTTCTCTTCTTCATCATCTTCTCTGATACAGGAATTTAACCAAGGTATGCATTATGTTCTTTTTTTTTCTCCTTTTAGAGATTTGAATCACAAGTAGAGTCGTAAACATCATATGTGAGTACTTATAACATTTTGTAAATTATTTTGCAAATTCAATTCATATATGTTGTTTGTGTGAAGAGGTGGATATTGTCATCATCCCGTGATTTCTGCAATTTGAAACACTACTAGTTTGCGCATATATTTTCTTTAAATTAAAAAGAGTGAAGTACAGTTATTAATATGTGCTATAGATCAAACCATATTGAATTGTAAAAGTGATTTTACTAATACCTTCCTTTTGTTACAGAACCTAAGAGCAAACCCTAAGAAACCACACAAAGTTTCCTTAAACTGAAATGTTGAAAGTATTGCCCTAGCGTGAGCTTTCTTTTGTGATGCCAAATCTCCAATCTTTGAACAGAATGCGAAACCCAAGATCTCTGAAGCAAGAATTCCTCAGGAAATGGATAAAGGGTCTCCGAAAATGCAGCTCGATGAAGAACAACATGAGCTTCTTGGAGAGAAAGAAGGCCATAAAGCTTTCAGCAGATTTAGCCATGGCTTCCACCAGAGGAGGAGCCACGCGGTGGAGCCGAGCCCTCATCGCCGACGCTTCCTTGCGAGACGACGGCTACAACAAAATCCTCACGGAGCACATAGTGAGCTCGCCGGAAAGCCAGATGCTGAAAGGGAAGGCCTGCACTACGACGTCGTCTGGGATTTGCAGAAGCAGGAGGATCTTGAAACGAAGCCGTATGGCGCGTAGAGTATCGAAGAAGAAGAAAAGAGTGCCATCAAAAGTGATGGCCAATTGTATTGCGAAGAGGCTGGTCCAGAAGAGAACGAGAATGCTCAAGAGTCTCTTGCCAGGTGGGGAATTCATGGACGATGACGTGGTTTTGATCGAAGAAACCCTAGATTATATACAATCTCTCAGAGCTCAAGTTGAAGTCATGCGGTGTGTTGCCACTGCCTCTGAGCTCCTCAGAAATTCATAGATGATAATAATAATAATAATAATAATGTAAAATATATAAGTCAATCTATATAGATTATAGCCATTAGCTTCTTTATTATCTTGTTCTTTTTCTATGCGAGGGTAGTAGTAAGTGAAGGAGAAGGAAAGAGGCTCCTATGGCAATTATGTACAGAACAGAGGAAACATATGGAACTGTCAATCAAAGCTTTTTTTGTTTCCCTCAGGCTCTTGTGTTTTGACTGTCTGTGACTGTGTTATATATATATATATATATATATCTTCCAACTTTCTACACTCTTTACATCATCAAGTGAAGAAAGTTAAGAAAGCAATCGATGACATCAACTTAATCAAATTGATACCTTCAATTGGGTAGAAATTCAATCTGTGCATTGGAAGTTCTGTATGTGTCTCATAAAGTTCACTGCTATATACGTCATTGACTATATTATTAAACTCCTTCAACAAAGCCTGATTTTCTTTCTTTCTTTTTAATTATTATTATTGCAGTCAGGTTATTCTTGAACTTAATTCAAACTGTTTTTCATATTAATCGATTTTATAGATGCACTACCTCATATCATTCACCAAACGCATTTAAAATTTTATTTCTAAAATACTGAAATATAAGAGAAATGTTAGGAAAACTTAGTTTGCAAAAGGTAAGAAAATCATATTACCATAAAGAGAATTGGTAGTATATGTAAACACAATAGTTTTATTAGTTAAACTCCTTAATTATACTGTAAATTTGAATTTTATTTACAGAAACATCCATATTAAAAGTATCAAGTGAAAGTTATAAATGATTTCAACTTAATTAATTACTAGTAATTAGTGAAGAGTATAAAAGGAAAGCTATATTAATTACTCAAGAAATTTTTCCATATCTTTTTTTCTTGGGACAAAAGAAGAGTCCCAGAATTTTATTATAATTAGGGACCGAGGGAGTATAGGTTATTTTTAAAAGATAACTATGTTTTATCTAATTAAGATGCATGGTTTTAGCTAACAAACTGGTGATGTCCTTACATTATTGACGAAATATACTCCAAAAATTAGAGGAAGAAAAGAAAAGAGACGGTGTTGCAATTGAATAGGGCAAGCCAAATTGTGTGCAATATTTTCTTTGTACGTACTATACAAATATTATGAGAAATGCTCTAGCTAAAGATATACACACACACGACAAATAATCATTTAATTCTATATATATGAAAATTGATTTAGAGAGATAATATACACACAGTGGTAGTAAGTCGTGTTTGGCAAGATCCTTATTAGAACCTGGACAGCTCTGTCTGACCAACGAGATGCATCATTTTAACTACCTAATTAATATGCATTAGGTTTTAATTAAATTTGTATGGTAATGAGAAGCTTTCAAATCTTCAAGTTAGATACATGACCAATTATTAATAATATTAATATCATAATTAAAAAAATTTTAAATATGCAGTTCATAATAATTTTCCAATTAAAAATCTCGCCCCTAGAAACTCCCATTTAATTTGGAATCATATAGGGCTAAGGGTGTTTAAAGGTTTGATCTTGTTTGGTCTTAGGTAAAAATCAAACTAAACCAAATCAATCAGTTTAACACATTTTGGAACCTATTCAGTTTTCTTTTTAATCGGTTTGGATCGGTTTCAAGTTCATTTTGATTCGGTTTGGATCATACTCAAATAAATATTTAAAAAAAAAGTAGCATCCTTTTCCAAAAATTAAATTAAATATGTACCATATAAATACTTTATGAACACAAATTATATTTAAATAATTTACTAAAATATCAATTTTTTATGTAAAAAATTTTGTCAATCTTTTTTCACATGATTATTTATAACAATACACTAATTTATATTCTTTCTTCTTATTTAATAAATGTCTTATAATCTTGTTTATGAGTTTATGGTCTAAGAGACATATGTTAATGAGTATAATATAAATATAAAATGTATTAAATAAAAAAACAAAATCTATTAAATAAATATACTATAATTGCATAAAAAATATTAATAGATTTGGTTCGATTTGGTTCATATTCTAAATGTCTAAACCAAATCAAACCAAACCGAATTGATTTCAAAAGTAAAAAGACCAAAATAAATCTAATTTAAGTTCAGTTTAGATTGGTTTGGTTCAGTTTAATTGATTTGGATTAGTTTTGAACACTCTTATATATAGATCATAAAACTACATGATACCTGTAATGCTATCATTATCTTAATTAGTACCCATAAGCACGATTGAATAATGAGATTTTGCTTTGGATATAAGAATGAAAAGCATAATCATGGTCCTCATTAAGTTAAACTAAAAATATTTCTTAAGTCTATGTGTAACACCCCTCATGATATCTTTCTTGGCGTTGTGTGCAGGACCGGAGGAAAACAGGATAGAGGAAGGCTCAAGTGGAGTCTAGAAGAGTTTCACGCCGCGGCGAGAAGCAGGGCCGTTGCGGTAAGAACCATTCCAATGGCGTTGTTTTAGCTTAAACTAGTGGAGCCTCGGTGAGATGTCTGGAGCAGCGACGAGGATCAGGAATTTTGTTTAAATTTGGATCATTTCAGATGATTGGGAAAGAAAGAAACGGAGGAGAACAGAGGAGCTCAGCCAGGGCTTGCTAGATTCGGCCATTGGGAGTGATTTTTGGACTTCAAGAGCTTGGATTCAAGTTGGTAAGTGTTCTCTACTCCTCCCTCTCCATTTTCTTCGATTGGAATTAGGGTTTTTCGATTTTGAGATTGGATCTTCGATTTTGGCAGAAATCCACCAATTGAAATGGTGGTAAGGAAATGTGTTGTGCTGTTCTTGTTGCTTGGATATGAGTTTTGAAGGGATTATATGTGTTTAAAGCTTAACCCTAGGTTGTTCTTGGTTAGGGCTCTTGGGAATCCAAAGTGTATGTGGTTGAGTGGTGTTTGCATGGTTCCTAAGAGCTTATCGATGCATGAAAGGGGTGTTGAAATCTTGGGTTAGACCTAAAGTGGTTGAATTGTGATGTTTGGTTTAATGGTATATTGTGTTAATGGAAGAACTGTGTTATTGTGAAGGTTGTTTGGTTAACCAAGAGGGGTTCAAGCGTGTTAGGAAATTCGAGAAGTTCCTGGAATTCACATGTGTGGTGTTGACAACTTGAGGTAACCGGTTGTTTATTTGTTTGTATTGTATTATATGATAGTATGTATATTTGTATATATATATGCATGTTTCTTTCATACCACGATATGGATGTGTTTGTATGTACTGTTTTCTATATATATCGTGGTATGCACACGGCTAGATGATGATTTGATGACTATGATGATTACATATGAGATGATGATGTTGATATGACATGACATGATGCATATATGACATTGTGATATGATGATGATAACTATATGATGATACATGAGTATCACCACATGACATTGTGAGATTGTGATATATGGTGGATTCGGTGGTGATGATGATATGAAATATAATGATATGATATGATTAGGGAGGATAAGGTTGGGATCCCTATCGCTAAATCCTCCCCTATGGCCAGGGGAGCTAGGTGGCAGTGGACTGCACCTTCCCTAAATCACCACCAATTCGGGTGGTCCAGGGGAATGAGGGCCATGGTCTAAGCACTAGTGTAACCTTTAGCCGGATTGCATTAGTGTAAGGTGAGCTTGGTAATGTCCCGGAATCAGTCTTCATCGATTGTTGGAAGGAAATTACCTATATGAAATATCCTGTTATGACGACAGCCCGTGGTTCTAACTGTGTACGAGGGAGACATGCATACCATTCGTTTCACATTGCATTCATGAGTTGCATGAGATATATGTATATGTGTGTGTGTGTGTGTGTGTGTGTGTGGTTGTTCCCGGTTACTGAGACATTGTCTCACACCCCTCTCCCATGAACTAACCTTTCAGGTGATGGTTCTAGCACTAGTCTGGAGAAGACGCGGGAGTAGCTACGTACGTGGGAATAGTCTATGTAGTATTTGTAAATTGGATAATGTATCATGTGCCAAGTAGGATAGAATGGTTTGTAATAGAAGTATGACAGTATAAGAATTGTTATGGATGGATGTATGGTTATGTATGTTGTGTGTATGTGTTATGTATGATAAAAATTGGATTTGGGTCTTATTGGTGTGTTTTAGGGCATGTAGCCCATCTTGTCAATTGGGGTTCCAAGGGGTCAAATTTCAGAGGAGTGGTTCTTTTGTGGTAAAACTTTTTTGGACAAGTTGATTTGAGGTTTTGGACCTATATAAATGGTCTTTGAGTGATTATTTGCCTTTGGTGGCAATTGGAGGTGGTTAGTGATGAGTTCTGGTCAATAAGTGGTCAAAACAGTGTCAGGGGTTCAAAATCTCCATACGAAGTTGGATTGAAGTGAAATGGTGTCTATGGAAAGATTGTGACTATATTGACTTGTAGGAATTTGAATCAAGTTAATCAGATGTCGAAGCATAAAGTTATGCGCGTCAGAAGTTCGACCAGAATGTTGAGTTTTGCTGATATGAAAATCAGAGGGTGGCACCGCGGCGCCAGGGTCAAGGCCGTGGCGTCAATGGAGGCCAAAGCAAGGAAAAACAAGGGAGGTCTGGAGCTGCGGCAGTACTGTAGCAGCCGTAGCCGCGGCCCCAGCCCAGTTTTTGGTGTTGTTGGGGTTCGTTTCCATTATTCAGAGGTTTTGAAGAGTTGTTTTTAGATATCGGGGTTGTGTTTGGTTGAATTTTAGAGTTTTTGGTCAAGTCAGGAGGTGTCAGGAGGTAAGGTGTTACATTATGGATTGTAGAGTTGTCACTTTCTTAATCAAAGCTTAGGTGCCTGCCCTAAGTATATGTGCTTTCATGCTCAATTAATATATTGCCTAACTTTTAAATTAAAACACTGTGTGGTATGTATATATATATTTGTGATTGACTGATAATTTTTCTTTTGATAGCAAAAGGAATATCCCTAGTATTCTCATGAAAATTATGGACTAACAGTATTTTCAGTTCGTATAATTAGTTGTAAAATTTTTCATTCTCAATGTAATTACTATAACTACAAGCCCCTTCAGTACGTACAATTACCTAGTTTTTATAATTTTACTACTTTCATTTTAAGAAAGTTTCGATTTGAAGTTTTCTAATGGGTCGAATTTGATCCATGACAATTTCTTGACCCATAGTATTTAATCTAAGTCTAACCTACCAACAAAGTTTCCCTCATACAGTTGGTAGATGGTTGGGTTCGTTAAGCATATTGTCCTAGATTTGATTTCTAACCATGTCTATGGAAAATGTTTTGTTAGGAGAAATAAAATTCACTTTGGTGATTTTTACGTCTCAAAGGAATTAATTTTCAACTGTCAGTTGAAGGACACCCTTAGTGCTCACCTAAAAAAAAATCTAACCTAACTGCGAAAAATAGGAGATTTTTCACCCAAAAAAAAAACAGAGAGACTAGAATTGATGGGATCATGCGTTTTCGTTTCATTAATGGGTGTAAATGAGCCCAGATTCTAGCCCTTATAAAAAGATAACGTTTCTCCATTTTCAATTTTTAAATTATTTATTTGTTAAAAACTATGTGGAGTTTACTGCACACTATACATAATTGAAAAATAAAGCAAAATATTCATGACTTGTAACTGGTTGAGCTTGTTGTATTAATATTTTTTTATGTAAAGCTGATTTTTTTTTTAAAGAAAAAAGCTGAAATTTTATTCACCTCCATTTTCTGCTTAAATTAAAGTTAGGTGCAGTGATGGATCTAAGACTTGATGATTGGGGGCTAAAGTGAAAACAAAATATGGATTAGGGGGACTAAAATCTGTTTTAACATTTTTTACATCTAAGAAATAAAATTTTTTCCTCAAATACTGCATGGGGGTGGAGGAAGCTCCCCTCCTTGCCCCTTTAGATCCGTCCATGTTAGGTGAATCTTATGTGCATTAAACAAAGTCTAGAAAATAAATATCATTATTTACAACTTGTTAATAATATAATTTTATAAATTTTATATTTATATCGATGATTATATAAATACACATTAATTTTATTTGACTTTTGAACTTAATTGTCAATAACTGTAAATTATTTTGAATTTTTTATAATTTCTAGCTTCTCCTTGTCAAGTTATGAAAAAAGTTAGGTGAATCTTATGTGCATTAAACAAAGTCTAAAAAATAAATATCATTATTTACAACTTGTTAATAATATAATTTTATAAATTTTATATTTTACATCGATGATTATATAAATACACATAAATATTATTTGAATTTTGAACTTAATTTTCAATAAATGTAAATTATTTTGAATTGTTTATAATTTCTAGCATCTCCTTGTCAAGTTATGAAAAAAGTTAATGTGAACACCGTATTTTGTCCAGACTTTATATATAAAAATTAGAAAAAAAAAAGAAAATAATAATAAATATAGGTAAAAAATAATAACGACTAATAATGAAAATTAAAGATTAAAAAAATAATAATAGACAAATAAAAAAATCATAAAAATAAAAATAAAAATAAAATAAAATAAAATAAAAATTAATCAAGTTAATTAAAATGATTAATTCAAAAATCTAAAAATAGAGAGAGAGAGAGAGAAGTGTTGGGGTTAGAGTTGCTGATGATCCAGATTCTTTCCTCCAAACACAAAACTTTGGGCCAAAATTCGGCCCAAAATATAAAATATATATAAAAAATGAAAAAAAAAGGTTTAGGCTTGGGCTGAAATCAGCCCAAGGTGAACCTGAGCCCCATTTGGGGGCTCAGGCCCGAGTCAACCTGAGTCCTATTAGGGCTCAGGTGTGAGTGAACGAGAGAAGTCAGGAAAGAAGGAGTACGAGTGAAGCAGAGGAAGCTCTGAGCAGGCGCGAAGGAACAGAGGCAGCCGAAAGCATGAGATCCGAGGAGAGGGAGCTTGGGTTTAAAAAAAAAGGTCCGGGAACTTCACACCAAACACAAAAATAGAGGGAGGCATGAGGACGAGGGGGCTGGTGTCCGAGAGCCTTAGGACTCGGTGGGAGTCTAAACCAGAGCCAAAGGGAGTCTGAACCAGAGGGGACCGCGGGGTGAGAGGCAGAGATAAGAGAGAGCCGTAGAGAAAAAGGCAGAGACAGAGGAGTAGGGGATTATAGACACGAACGAGAGACAGAGACGAGCCACGATCCCAATCTAAGCGTGCGTGAGTGAGAGAGAGAGGGCGAAGGGCATAAAGGACAACAAAATCCCTCCACTACCCCGTACACGGTACTGCAGGGCAGTGGAGGTGAAGGCGAATTGCGAGCCGTGACAAAGATGAGCACGAAATGGGCGAGGAAGGACATTCATAGCAATGCACAAAACCAGAAAAGAGAAGAGGCAGCGGTCACGTGTTTGGCAAAAGGGATTCCCTCACTCGCGGAGGCTTATAAAAGGAGCAGAAAAGG
Organism: Adenanthera pavonina; assembly: GCA_026686845.1. NCBI lineage: Eukaryota > Viridiplantae > Streptophyta > Magnoliopsida > Fabales > Fabaceae > Adenanthera > Adenanthera pavonina. Next base: position 23,468,568 of record JAIVEN010000019.1, on the reverse strand, counting down.
AACCAAAGAGGGAGGAGAAAATTCTGGTGAGGATCAGAGGATTTTCTGGAGACCGAGAGGAAGCTCTAAAAATCGAGACGGAGGAAGGCCACAGGTGAAAGTCGAGGCAAGGGAGGCCGGAGTTTTAGAGGCCGAGAGCAAGAGTTGCGAAGGAGATCATCATTGGTAATTCTTGTTGTGAAATTCCAGCACCGAGTTGAAGCTCTTTTGTACATTTTCTTTGCTGCTTCGTCTTTTCCTTGCCTTTTCTGCCGATTAAATTTTCTATGTTCATTCGAGTGGGTCATGATAGAGTTTTAGTATTGAGAAGTTCTGCTCTAGGATGTAATTAGATTAGAGTTGTGTTCCTCAGACTGTTTTCTTGAGTTGTTGATTTCGTTCTGGACTATGACACTAGACCAAAACGTTACTGGATGTCACAAGGGTTCCATTATATGCTTTGTTTTATTATTGGTTAGCTGAAATCCTTAATATGTCATGTTGTATTGATAAAGCTTCATCAATAACCTGTTGTGGATGCTTTGGATGAATGTGAAGTTCCCTTTTTACTCCTCTTCGTCTGAGTCTAACTTTTCTCATGAAGCCAGTGCCATTTTTGTTAACATGGAAATGGGCAAAGATGAATAACTGCTTATTTTACACTTTGAAAGTTTCTAAGTTTCTTTCAGTTTCAAAATGGTATCATAGCTTGGTGCCTTGTGATTTATCTGTCTAGTGCTGATAAAATGATTCACTTGAGATGTGTTGAGCCGCTAATTGTGTCAGGCTGGGGAATGAAGGGATGTTGGTGTTGAAAGGACATTGCCATTCTTGTTAAGCGGTCTAGTTTTCAGGTTTGCTCCTTTGTTAACTCTGGAACTAGATTGAGACTGAATGGCTACTTTTATTAGAGTAAGTTTTGGCTAAAATATTTAGACCTGTCCTAATGCTCCTCTCACACACACACACACATACGTCCCCTAGCTCATCTTGATGTTCTTGTTCTGTTTTTGTTTTTATCTAAGCTATCTTGTAGGGAGTTTCTATCTTGGTTGGGGAATTCTAGTTATGTGTTGAAGATCCGATAGTTGAATTTGTGCACATTTTGAGGGGTTTTAATGAGGAATTAGTTTCCAATTGTTCGCTGCTGCTTTCTTATATCCTTCGCTTTTGGTTGGCTTTTGGGTTTGAAATACTTTGAACCATTCCCATCCCTTCCCATGTGTAATTTACTGTGACATTGTGGCAATGTTAATGTGAGTTTGGGGGTGAGGGATGCTGGTGGTTGGGTATAATCTTCTTTAACCATCACTTGTTCTTTCCTTTTGAAATTCTAATTGAGTAAGGTTGCTAAATTATCCTTTGAATTGAATGTATAGATATAGTGATAAAGTTTTGTTTAGACCATGAGTTTAAAAGTATGAATCACAATGTCAACTTACAGTAATTATTTTTAAAGTCTACCCCGAGGGACTAAGTCTCCGTGGGTATGTAGGATATCAGTCAAGTGCATCATGAGCAAGGAGTTGTCATGGTGCTTACATTGACTAACTTTTAAATGTTTCAAGTTCAAATGGTTTCTTTATTATTAAAAAAAAAGTGGATTTCTTAATAGTTTTGTTTTCTATTTTTTAGAATTTTAAATAAGGAAATATAAATAATTTATAAATAATAAAGATACAAATAATTTTTGAAGTAAATAAATAAATAAATAATATATATATATATATTGAATGTGGCAATTTTATCCTTATCCCTTTGAGTACTTTTTAATAAATATAGAATAATAATGAAAGGGGGTTTTCTAAGTGTATTTTCTTTTAAATAAGTACACAAATAAAAATAAATAAAAATAAAAATAAATAAATAAGAAAAATGTAGATAATATATATAAAAATCATATTTTCAAGTTTCTATTACCGCTTTCCCTTTTATAAAAACTTGTTACCATGATCGTGTGAAATAAAAATGATTTATGCATAATTTATTCTTCTCAATTTTATTCCTCAAGCTTTTATCTTTTTTATTTGTTTGTCTCGAGTGGTAACACCGCGGGTATTTTAAATACAGATTAGTAACTTGTGAGTGATAAAGTCACCACATATGCTGATTATTTTTCTTCTAAATATATGTAATAATCTCACTTTTGAATTCCTTTTTTTTATAAATAAATAGGTGTCAAAATGATTTTTATAATAAAAAGAAAATAAAAAATAATTTGTACAAAGAATTATTTGTTTTCTTTCGAACTCTTTTATGCCTTTTGTCTCGAGTGGCACCACCATGGACATTTAGGTATCAATGGGTATATTATGAGTGATAAAGTCACCACATAAGCCAATTGGTTTTATTTTTTAAAAATAAGATTGTTTTCAAATATTTCCCTTTCAAATCAAAATAAAGTGTTCAATATCACACATAATTTTAATCATATTTTTTTAAATTGAGGAAAAATATATATTCTCTTTTAGGAATTGATTAAACAAAAAAAAATATATTCTTAAATGAAAAGAGCAAATAAAGGAAATTAATCTGTCTTTTACAAATTAAAACACACCAACCAATTCTAAAAATTATTTTCTTTGTGGAAAAATAAATTATTTTTTATAAACCTCTCTTTTCAAAGAATATATATAATAAAAAATATCAACCCAGTGACACGCATTTTTAATCCGAACTATGTCGACTTTGATCCCTATCGCAGGGTACATAAGCCCCAAACTCTCATTCTGGGTCAAGTCCACTTTTGTAAATAAATAACATTTTCCTCATAATTTATTTTTCCTAACTTTTCATATTTTCATTTTATTCTTTATTTTCATTTTTACATTTTTCTTATTTTTATTTTTGCATGTGAATGATTAAAGGACAATCAAAATAATTTTTTAAAAAGCCATAAAAATTGCATGGTCAACTTAAGGTAACCGTTCTTTGGAACAGGTATTATGGGGGTACCTAACACCTTCCCCACTCACAATCGTACTTCCGAACCCAACTCTGATTCGCCAACCATTCTTATCCTTTTTATTTCGGTTTTCCAAAATTTCCCTTAAAATTTTGGTTGCGACTCCTCCGAAACCGGCCCTCATCGTGTGGACCGATTACCCTCTTTTTCTTTCATTCTCCACGCCATCCACGTTGCATCTCCGGGTGTGACAGATACATTTTTTTTTTTTGGGTATTTGTATGTTTACGACTTATCACATAACGGAGCTAAGTATTCTAATAAAACATGTTCACTTAATTTTCACTAAAAATACTAAATGACAAACACTTGAAGAATCTTTCAATCTAATTCAATCTTGTATAAATCCAAAGGTTTCCTGTTTCAGTAAATTTTAGAAAATATTTACTCTATATAAGCCCCCATTTCAACTCTTGCTTACTATTTCCAATGAAAAGAGAAAGCAATAATCCAAACAGACTCCGAAATCTAAATAATGTTTTCAACCAAAGTATTTCTATTTCAATCCGTCAGCACATAGGATTTCCCTGGTCACCCAGAATCGATAGTATGACAAAAATTTACACTTGGATTTGGAATGAAGAGGAGGAAAATAAATCTAAGGGAAGACAATAATGTTGATAAAATCAGCATCAAGTATAGACAGAAAAATATATTAACAATAAGTACTGTAAAATTAGGCCCCTGAGAGACCTAACCACAGGAGAAGTCTTCGGGGTCGATCTAGGAACCTGGCTTGCCATGCTGGTTCATCACTCTCATACACAAACCCACTCTTCATATACAACTTCCTAGCTGGTTCGTTGTTTACAGCAACATGTACATACAGATCTGTTATGCCTGAGATAGATGATAGAAAAAGAAAACAACCTCAGAATTAGAGGTGGTCGTCTCTGTTCAGTTAGGAAAAATTCAATCTGATTCATCCATTTCAGTTTTATATAATCAAATGAGAAACAGCAGGAAAAGGATGGGGTAATTTATTTGAAACCAAGGTGATTTGAAAACCACAGACACAGTGCTTTGTAATTCACATCAATATACTTATTAGCTCAACAGTAGAATAAGACATGCACTTGATAGCGTAATCGAAATTAAATGTTTTTGTGTCTGCTTCTTGGTCGTTTCGTTTAAGAAAGTAATTGAATTAAATTAGCTAACAACAATAATGTTATAATAATAATTTGATTTGATACTACATGTATATTATTCCAATGCCATAAGAAAGAAAATCTCTAAAAGCTTCACATGCATGCCCAAGAGAACTACAATCATTCCTTATCCTCCCACATGTGAACAAGTGAAGATACCTGACTTTGCTTGCTAGGAAAGAAAATTGGTAGAAACAAAGAATTTTAGAAGAAGAAAACTTTCAGATCAACACACTGAGATATCTTGTTTGCCTCACAGGATTAGAACAAAAGACTCCCGGATATCTAATCAAATCTGACTACATAGTGCCATACCATAAATGTTACAAAACAGCAAGCTCCAAAAGTTTCATTGGTAATTTGATACTCTAAAAAGAATGTCTATAATTAGTTATTAGTGTTTTTTTTTCAAAAGTGACAGTGTTACCAAAAACAAAAAGTAATATCTATAAAGCTTAAAGCATACAGTTTACTTATACCATACAAGTTTACCCCAATCATGAGCAACCAACTTTGCCTTTTCAAGAAGAGCACAGCCCACTCCTTTTCTCTGTAACTCTTTAGCAACACATACATTACTGAGGTATGCCCTTGTGACATCAGGTCCAATTACCTGATCAATGGATGCAGCGTCATGCAAATTCGCAACCAAAGAATAGTTATAATTTACATACATAACATACATGTGGGTGTGTGTGTGGATATTCATATGTTAATGTTCAGAAATAACTACCTCGGGCTTCATTCCTGAAATTTCATCCGGTAGGCTGAGGCACTGATTTAAATCGAGTGTACCAACTACAATTCTATCTTCTCCATTGGCAGAAAACTACAAATTCAACTAAAATATAAATAATTTTGTTAAGACACAAGAAACAGAAGGCTGATATACATATCTAATTAGACAAATAGAGTGGAAGCATATCAAAAGTAGTTAATATGAGTGCTAAGTCTACATAGAAATACACTATAATACTACAATGATGTGGCTGGAAGAACTCTAAGCATACAAGAAGTGCATCTATGACAGAATTCCTGTCTAATGTATATAAACAACCTCCTGCAAACTTGAGATTTCTCACCAGATTGGAAAATGGTCCACAACACAAAAAACATCTTGGCGTACACACACACACACACACACACACACAGAGTTGCAATCAGAGTCGCACATCATTATATTGGCAAACTATAGATCAGTGAAAAGGTTGTGCAAAGAAAGTAATACATGGAACAGGTTATACAAAATTAGGATTCTGCTGGCCTCGGACTCAGAAGAGTGAGACTGATTTATGCTCAACTCATTTATACAAGTATTACTGATTTTCCATTGTCTTGTTACCCATTATGTAGCTTGTTTACTTTCTGTCAGTGTTCTATTAAATACATAATGAAATTTAAGACAATCACCGAGTAACATTGACGTCTATACATATGCATGTTAATGAATAACAGTCGCCGCTAGATATATGCTTAAGTTGGTAGCAGCACATCTATTAGGAAAAACATCAATTGATAGATAACACGAATCCATGAAAGAAACAAACCTTACATGCAGAGCATAATTCATTGGAAATGCTTGATATATGCGATTCCGGAAAGGAAGCATTTATGCAAGAGACTCTTCCAAAGCCTGCTCTTTTCCCGGAAACTCGTTCCCTGAGTGCTTCAAATTCGCGTTCAGCCAAGTACATCATGTGATCCTAATAAAACTTAATAAAGATGAAATGAAATCGGGAAAGTAATCATAACCTTGATAATCAAGAAAAAGAAACTGAAAACAAAATTAACAAGTAATACGGCTCCGTTTCCTAAAGATTTAAGAGTTACTACATCAATAAATCCCAAGAACCACACTTTCCCCACTGAATCAAGTATCGAAAATTTGACTTTATCATATAGAAATCGAAGGTTATAGTTGATGAAAATGAGAGATTTCAAAGACTGCCTCAAGAGCCAAGGCTCAGCTATTCCTGCTCTGATGAAAATTTAGGATTTTAATTCCAAATTTTCACCATTTATGAGAGACTAACTAGGTAAAGAAGATAAATAATAGAAATGGAAGGGAAGTGGAAGACTTTACTTGGAGGCCGAAGGTGTCGGGAGGAAAGTCGTGAAAGGAACGAACGCGGAGGGAGGAAGCGGCCCAGAGCTCGTCATCGTAGAAAGACTCGGCGAGGGTTAACAAAGAGGTATCGATTCTGGGAGATTCTTTGGTGCAGACATTGGAGGAAGATAAAGGCATTGCAGAGATGGAGGAAGAAGAGGATTGGGGGATGGCATTGAAGCAGAGCCTGGAATTGGAGAAACAAGAAGAAGGAGAAGAAAGGAGATGATGAAATTGAAGAGCATAGGAAGTACGAGGCGACGAAGAAAGGAGAGTCATTTTGCTTATTATTCCTTTCTTGCGATTGATTTCCTTCACTTACCCAATCCAATTCAATCCAATCTTCCTTGGCTTTTGCTTCTTCCCTAGTTGCTGTTATACAGTTTAACATCACCTTCGCCTCACGCGCGCTGGGCTCCCAATCACGCAGCCCTATTTTTTTTGGGTCAGATTTTAAATTACTAAAACAATATTAAACTAGGGGAAATAATTAACATTAAATTAGGAAAAATATTTCCTGTTAAACCATGAATAACTTGACCTACTAAGTTGTTGAGGCAGCATTTTGCCACATGCCTAGGCCCCATCCTCACTGAGTGTGGTGGAGTTTAGTTCCCAATTCCTGCATCAATGAAAAGTATTAGTGCGAATATAGATAAATTGGTTATTTCATTACTTACATGCTCACATTATTTGGTTTTTTATTTCATATTACTGACAAAATACTAGCGACCAAAAATTATTTATTAAAATAAACTATAAAGATGCTGAAAGAATAAAATATATGGAAGACATACATACCGATCAAGAATATATTCTTCTACACAGAGAGAATGAAGAATTCCAGGCGGTAGAAACAAAATCACTCGGACTTTGTTCACTGGTTTACCGTAGATACACTCAAGAAGGAAAATTGAGAGGAAGAGCGAGAGCGTTTTTATAAGAGAGGAAGAGAGAGAGTGACCCAAAGAGAACTGAGTGTTACACGATAGAAGAGAGCTTTTTAGAAACTGATGCTTTTTTCCTCTTTTTTCCATGCACACACACGATCACTTAAAAATTTCGGGCGTGCGGTGTGAGGGAACGATCAACATTAACCGTTCCCTCCCTCTCTTAAAATAATAAATAAGTAAAAGTATTTATTTTATTTGGGATTGTGCCCTTTTGTTTGGACTCTACCCATCAAGGGTGCAACCCAACATCTCCCACTCAGACTTGATGGGTTAACCTCTTATAATTTTTCTTTTCCATTTCATACGAAGTGTTCTACCGTGACTGTATGGGCATGACGTCTATAATTAGGTATTTTTATACTAGAAATCCTTTTTAAGGACCAGTATATAATTACCTTATGTATTTCGCATTTATTTTATTCATGTATTATGCCTTGAATGTCCTAGATTTACCCATATACACTTTCATCTATGGCAAATCTTATCCCTCATAAGTTTTTATATAAACTTAGATTGCCTAACTCTTGTATACTTAGTGTCTACGCTTAAGATGTTAACATCATAACTTCTTAACGGACATGTTTTAGACACCAGTATAAGTGTGTATATATTAAGATAATCTTCTTTTCATCCATATTTCATTTCAATATGAAACAATTACTTTCCTAGCATAAGACCTTTTGATTGAATTTATCATGACCATTTGATATATGCTAAAGTAGTTAACATTAAATCATTTTCCATGAAAATGTCAAAGTCATAAGGACATTAATGAGAGGATTTATTCCTCTCTGGGACTCACACAATAATGAAGCAGGGATCTATTTACTTACTTCCCAATTGTGGTTTTAAAAACACATGCAATATGAATTGCATGCTACGAAGTTACTCTTATTACATAAGAGCGTATGTCGATTTTGTTTTTATTGTTAACACCGTACATATTTAAGTTCAGACACACACAGTGTTTAACCCGAATTCTACCAATGCTTCCACTTATCATAACGTCTTTGTTGGAGAATTCTCATATGGTTACATGTATTATGGATTGTGGGTATCCATAATTCAATCCAAAATTTATATTTATTGGATCTCATCCCGACCTATTCTCTTCTTTTGTCGGGGCGACTTATTTTGTATTGTTTAACTATCATAACTGCCCTCTTGCAGATTTACTAGTGAATACAAAAAATGTCTCATCTCTGCCCACTCTCCATGAGTGTCAAAGGCAGTTACTCGTGTGAGAAAGCTAACCTTATCAACATGTACGACATACTAGATATTGTATATTTTTCAGAAGTATATGTACTCAAATGACTCAATTATAAAAAAATGCACTTAATTTTATTCATATAATTTATCATTACAGAGATTTGTGTTACATCATATCCTATGAATACCAAGTGATTTTACATGATCAACATATATATCTCTAGGTATTGGCTTGGTAAAGGGATCAGCAATCATTTGACATGTAGGAATATGGCGAATTGTAACACTTTTCTGTGCTATGACATCTCTTACAAAATTATACTTGATGTCTATGTGCTTTGTATTACTATGATACTTGGGATCTTTAGTGTAGGCAATGGCAGCCTTGCTATCACAGTTTATCAAAATTAGATCCAATTTATCACCAATGATCTCTAAGTGTTTTATGAATCTTTGCAACCATACTGCTTCTTGTACTGCTGCAGAACATGCAATGAACTCTGCTTCCATGGTAGACAAAGCAATACAAGTCTGTTTCTTGCTACACCAAGATATAGCTCCATTGTTTAGCAGAAAAACATATCAAGAAGTCGATTTGCGCTCATCTAGATCTCCTCCCCAATCTGCATCGGAGTATCCTACCAAGCGTTAATCGCTTCCTTGATAACATAGGGCATAATCTGCTGTGCCTTGCAAATATCTCAGGATTCTCTTCACAGCTTTCCAATGTTTCAGTCCAGGGTTTGACTGGTACCTACTGACCAAACTAACTGCATAACATATGTCTGGTCTCGTACACATCATGGCATACATTAAACTACCAACTGCACTGGAATAAGGGACTCTTCCATCATCTTTTTTTCAGACTCAGTCTGAGGACACATATCTCGGCTCAGATTTTCTCCTCTTGAAATAGGGGTATCATAGGTTTACAGTTTTTCATGTTGAATCGCTTAAGAATTTTCTCAATGTAATTTTTCTGAGAAAGAGATATTAATTTTCTTGGGCGATCTCTATGGATCTTAACTCCTAGTATATAATCAGCTTCACCCATGTCTTTTATTTCAAAATTTGAAGATAGCCATTCTTTGATAGCTATAATCGATTTTAGACTATTTCCGGCTAATAGTATATCATCCACATAAAGGGATAATATCACAATATTCTTTTCAAAATTCTTGATGTATACACAGTGGTCCTCATCGATCATCTGGAAATCGTATGAGGTTATAGCTTGGTGAAACTTCAAATACCACTATCTGGATGATTGTTTAAGTCCGTAAATGGACCTTTTTAACTTGCAGACTTTATTCTCTTTCCCTTTCTCAATGAAACCTAATGGCTGTTGCATATAGATTTCTTCATCCAGTTTACCATTTAAAAATGCGGTTTTTACATCCATCTGATGTAATTCTAAATTTAAAATTGCTACTATTACCAAAATTAGTCTTATGGAGTTAAAACGCATAACAGGTGAAAAAGTATCTTCATAATCTATACCTTCCTGTTGAGTATACCCTTTTGCCACTAATCGAGCCTTGTATCATTCAATCGATCCACCTGCATTTCTCTTAATTTTGAGAATCCTTTTATTCCCAATTGCCTTACGTCCAGATGGAAGATTGACCAAATCCCAGACTTGGTTTATCCTCATTGAATTCATTTCCTCTTCCATTGCTTTCTTCCATTCATTACTAGCAGGGCATGATAAAGCCTTATGTATTGAATTAGGCTCATCATAATCTTGTGGGGTAACTATAAGTGTAGTCCCTTCTATTGGGAAACATCTCTTTGGTACACTTTCTCTGTTACTTCTCCGCAGTGGGATCTCTTGTAAGTTATTCTGTTCTTGAACAGAATCTTATACTTGTCCTTGTGAGCTCCCACTCAAATTAAGAGGTTGAGGTATATAAATTTGTTCCTCAATTTCTTCATGTATCTCATAAAGAAATACAGTACGATCTACCTCACCCCTACTAGGAAATTCGTTTTCTAAAAATGTTGCATCTCTAGATACACTTCCATCCTAGTTTTCTCCAATGAAAACGTAACCCTTAGATTGTTCATAGTATCCAATAAAGATACATTTCTTCCCTCTTGGACCTAGTTTTTCATGTTTGTGGGAAGGATCATGGACATAAGCTGCCAACCCCCAGGGTTTTAAAATATTTAAATCCGACTTACGATTTGTCCATAGCTCATAGGGTGTTGATGTGACTGATTTTGAAGGCACACGGTTAAGTATGAAGGTTGCTGTTAAAATTGCATCTCCCCAATACGAAATGGGTAGATTGGCTTGTGCCATCATGGACCTAACCATGTCTAGTAATATTCTATTTCTTCTTTCGGCTACACCATTTTGTTGTAGGGTGCTAGGGATTGTAAGTTGCCTTACTATTCCCTTTTCTTCACAGAGCTTTTTGAATTGATCCGATAAATATTCACGTCCGCGATCGGTTCTTAATGCTTTGATTTTCTTGTCCATTTGATTTTCAGCTAAGTTCATATATCGTCTAAAACATTCTAGTGCTTCAGATTTATGTAACATCAAATAGATATAACCAAATCGCGAGTAATCATCAATGAAAGTGATGAAATAAACAGCTCCATGTTTTGCCCTTACACTCATAGGACCACAAACATCTGAATGGATTAATTGCAATGGTGTTTCTGCCCTAGTTCCAATTCCAAATGGTTTTCTAGTTGCTTTACCAGCCAAGTAATGCTCACATAAGAACATTTCTATTTTATCAATTGCACCTAGCAGTCCTTTTTAGCTAGTTTAATCATTCTATTTTGATTAATATGTCCTAGTCTAGCATGTCAAGCATTCATATCAACATCTGAATTGGAAGAAGTTGCAAAGCAATCATGCATATAAAAAACATCAACAATGTCCATAACAAAGAACTTCTTTGAAAGAAAAGCTGAACCATAAAAGGTTGTCCTTAATGAAATGTCTGCTACTTTATCATGAAAATTTACATTAAACCCATAAATTAATAAGCAGGAAATAGAAACTAAGTTTCGTCGGATGTTAGGTGCATGGAGTACATCATAGAGGATCAAGGTTTTTCCACCTCACAAAGTTAATTTGCAGGTTCCTATGCCTTTCACCTCAATTCTCGCGTTGTTACCAGCATAAAACCACTTGCTTTGATTCGGCAACCGACGATACTCTGTAAAGGATCCTCGATCCCTGCTCACGTGGTCTGTGGAGGCTGAGTCAATTATCCAAGAAGAAGAAATAGTTTCTGTTAAAAAAACAATACTTGAAACATAAGACATATGTGAATTAACATAATTTACTAATACCTTTTCACATTCATTTTGCTCAAGGCAATCCCTTGCAAAATGTCCCATTTTCAGGCAGGAATAGCACTTAACCTTAGTCAGGTCAGTCTTCTTCTTCTTTCCACCTTTCTTCCCTCTTTTCTTGAAAGGTTTATTTCCCTTTTTAAATTTCGGGACATTCTTCCTACCCTTTTTCTGATTTTTCTTGCCCTTTTTAGAATTGGGCTTAGGGTGAGAAGTTCCTGCTTCTTCAGTCAGATAAGCTTGTCTAGAGGCTCTGTAGGCCTCTAAACGTTCATCTTCAAGCTCCAAGTGTTTCGCCACATCACTAAAAGTGTTTATATTCTTATTATGGGTTAAGTTGACTTTCATGTGTTCCCAACTTGAAGGGAGTGACCTTATGACAGCCTGGATCTGCTGTTCATCAGACAATTCATGCCCAGCTTCTTTCAGTTCTCTGATCATGCTGGCCATTTCTCGTAGATGCTATTTCATAGGAGTATTAGGCCTTAACTTATAAGTATCAAACTTAATTGTCAGCCTCCTCAGTTTGGTGATAGAAGTACCTCCAAACTTATCCTTTAATTCCGTTCACATTGCTTGTGCAGTTAAATATTTCTCATACTCACACATTAGGTCATTGGCCATAGTGCCCAGTATAGTTATACGTGCTATGTTGTTCTTCCTTTTCCAGGCCATGTAGACCTCTTGGTTTCTCCTATGCTGGGCAGTATTCCCGGCTTCAGGTTGTGCCATGACTACAGTCAGTGATTCAACAGCATCTGTTCTTCCAATATATACGGAACATTTCGGTGCCAAATGTCCCAATTGTCCCCATTTAGTTTATCTTCCTTGTTCAGTTCAGCCATTATACTCTTGATCTCCATTCTCAAATCAGTTACTAGACTATCCCACATAAAGGATTTCTATTATTGAGCTGAACTAAAGAATATATTAATAAAATATACATGTAGCACAGTACAATATACAATGTCATATACTTGTATTATTTCTTATTAGAACAATAATAATTTTATTAGTTCCATGATCAGGAGACCACAAGTGTATCTCCCATCACCAAGATGCTATTGTTATCATTATTTTCTATTAAAATTTTAATACAAGTACTAGAATAATTAACTTAAAAAAAATCGTATTTTAAGAGCTCCACTCAAATAAAGCATACATGAAAAAAATTAAATCCATACAAGAACATAGTCATTGTACAAAAAAAATTAATAAATAAAAAATATACATAAATTAAATAGAAAAATAGAAATTAATAATTTTCCTCTTAAAAATGCGATTCGATATTTTCATGGCTCTATTAATCGCATCGACCCAGGTGTAATCTAAATATTTCTTGTTTTGTATATTCAGATTTTTCTCTTAACTTAATAATGACGTTCACGAAGAACTCAGCATCTTTCATATTCACCACAAAGTGTGAATACTTTGCAAGAATTGGATACAAGTCTTTTAAATGTTTTATTTTTGTTGTATCCCTATTTGCTATGTCTTGTGCTACAGAGTGGGTAAGGGGTTGATCTACTTCTTGATCTTCAATTTTAGGCTCTTCAAAAATAATTTCATCTTCCTTTGACCTATTTGGATCTGTATACACATCTTGAAATTCCTCAGGATTTTCTTCTTCTTCTAGAAACTCCTCATCAGGATCTTCATCAAAAAATTCACCCTCTGGAATAAGTTCTTCCAAATACTCATAACTTGGAGAACCATATTCAACTATTTTAGTGCTTTTAGAATTCTCTTGCTTCATTATTTTTACCTTCAATAAAATAGTAGGAATTATTAAAATAATTTTAAAATTTTTTTTAAATTAAAAAAATGTAATGAAATAGCTTTAAACAGATCCAAAATTATCTCAAAACTAGGAAAATAGTGTATCAAATTGAAGATCTAAAATTTAGGAATTTTTAAAAGCAAACCGTGGCCAAAAATACCCTTTCACGTGCCCCAAGAAAGTCCAGACTAAAAAAAATTGAAAAAAAACTAAGTCCACGCGCAAGGGCAGCACGTGAACTCCACGCGCCGTCCTATACGGCAAATCTAGCCACAGGCGTCGGCCAAACATCTTCCACGCGTCACTGGCGTTCTAACTGTGTCCTCCACATGGCCAAATCACGTGTTGATGGGCCCCATGTGCCACGTTAGCAATCCCCACCCTTTTTTTTTATAGGGCCAACTGATGCCAGCCCAAAATGAAATTTTTTTTGTTGGGCTGGTCATCTGCGGCCCAAGAAAATTTTTTTTTCGTTAGGTTGGTATGCTGTGACCCAAATTTTTTTTTTAATATGTAGCTCATTATCAGTTTTGATTTTTTTTTAAATAGGCAAAACAACGTGTCGTTTTGGCGTTTCACCAAAATGACGAGTCGTCGAGGTCATCCCTGACCTCCATCCGGGTCAACCCGACCCGGTGGCGGACCTGCGAACCCGCCATCATTTTCTCCTTCGTCTGGCTTCCGTTTGAGGTGATCTTGGTGTCATTTTTCTCGTCTCGTCGTCCTCTATATGATGGTGGCCTCCTTTTGTCGAAAAAATTTCAATTTGGATAAACCCAATTTTTGAGTTTTCCCGCGGTTCTTGAAGCTTTTTTCGCCATTATTTCTCTAATCCTGTGTTCATTTAACGCGATTTTAGTAGCCTTTTTCTCATCTCTTTATTCTCTACACGATGGTATACATATTTCCTAGTAAGGGATTCTTTTTACAGAACTAAAAAAAACTGTACTGTGTATAATTTTTTTAAAATTTGAGATCCCCTATACCGAATCCTATTTACATATCTTATGAGTATAAACAATATACAAAATTATACCCAAAAAAATCATAAGAAAAATATACCCTATGCAAATTATGGAACTGAAAGAAACAATTTCTAATTTTCAAGTGAAAAATTTGTAGCGGATATAGATTTTCTCTGAATCTAAACACATTCTCTGATACCAATGAAAGAATAAAAGATAGGGAAGACATACATACCGATCGAGAATATATTCTTCCACACATAGAGAATGAAGAATTCCAAGCGGTAGAAACAAAATCACTCGGACTTTATTCACTGGTTCACCGTAGATACACTCAAGAAGGAAAATTGAGAGGAAGAGTGAGAGCGTTTTTACGAGAGAGGAAGAGATAGAGCGACCCAAAGAGAACCGAGCGTTACATGATAGAAGAGAGCTTTTCAGAAACTGATGTTTTTTCCTCTTTTTTCAACGCACACACACGATCACTTAAAACTCTCGGGCGTGCGTTCCCTCCCTCTCTTCTTAAAATAATAAATAAGTAAAATTATTTATTTTATTTGGGCTTGTGCCCTTTTGTTTGGGTTCTCTACCTATCAAGGGTGCAACGCAACAGATGCTTTGGAAAAAAATGTTACAGGAAGTCTTGGAGAAGAAATATCATCAATATAGGTGTTTATTTTTCCACGAGAGTCTAATAGTTAATGTTACCAAAATCGGATCAGTTATTAATTGACCGAAGCACTAGAATTCAAAATTCAATTTTTCAACTATGATTAAAATATAACCAAACCAGTAATAATAAAATTAATATATTTTTAATTTTGTATATTATATATTATATAGAAAATAAAAAAAAACTATTTTTGTGAGCATCAAGGTATTCCCCAAACAACAACTGAAAATTAATTTCTTTGAAATATAAATTTAAAAACTATTATTAACAAATTTCATAATTTAATATTAAAATCTAAATAAGTTAATATTTATACATAATCAAATTTTGAATTCAAAATAGTCAATTAATTATCTATTAATGTGTTATTTGTTAAATAAATTTATCATTATTAATAATTTTATATCATAATAATGTTTATATAATATTATAATATTGATAAAAAAATTATACAAAAAATAATATTATTTTATTTTAAAATAAAAAATAATAATTTGACTCATTCAAACTAGTTCACAACAAAAGTCATGGATTTATAACCAGTTATGAAATCAGCCAGTTCTCTCCCTTGTCCAAATCAAACTAGACATCAGTTCTTGATTAAACCGGTCGAACTAGCTAATCCAATAAAATTCTAGCAACACTACTAATAATATATTTGGGGTGGTATTAGGACACCCCAAAACCTAGATTTTAACCACAAAAAGTATAAGAAACTTTTTGTTAATTCCACCATAACCTAAATTTTGGGTGGCTTCTTTGCCCCCAAACAAACTCTTCTTTTTTTTTAATCACACTCCCAAAACAAATTTTAAGGGTTTGTTTGGTATGTTGGAACAATTTTTAATAGAATGGGAAAAGAAAGGGGAAACATAAAAGGGAAAGAGAATGAGTTTTAAAAGTATATTTGATATGTTAAAAAAAATGAATGAAATCCAGATATGATTTTTGTTTGGTATATGTATTTTAGATATGAAATGGAAGATTTAAGATATTGAAAGACCAAAATATCCTTATATATTTAAAAAAAGAAAAAAATATCTGCAAAAATTGAACAGAGAAGAGAAGGGTCGAAGCAACACTAGATGAAGGAGAAAGAAGAGAATGGATAGAGAGTGAGCACGATCAGACAAAGAAGAAGAGAATGGAGTGCCAACGATGTTAACAATGGAGATACTATGACAGCGTCAATGATAAAGCTTGGCCAAATTTGCAATGGGTTTGATAAGATGCGATGACTAGATCTGCGTTTAGGTTTTGATAACTTCACTACCTAAAGCTCTATTGTAGACTAGTGAAGATGAAGAAGAAAGTGGGAGGCGAGGAAGAAATCACTTGGTTTGGTTAGAAATTAACCTTAGACATGAGGGCATATTCATCACAAAATTTTGGTTCCCAGGTAAGTACTAATTTTCCTTTTATGGATTGATGGAACAACCCTTTCCATGTGTAAAAGATGTTTTGCCTTTCTAGGAAAAGTTATTCAATCATACAAAACCAGGGAATTTATTCATTCTCTTTCCATTTCCCTTTCCATAACCCGTTTTCCATCCTACCAAACAAGCTGTAAAGGGAAAATTAATGTGAAGGACTTAAAGCAGTTAATATTTACTCTAAGGGGGGACAAAAATTACAATTAGAATGGGAGCCCAAAAGATTATTAATTGACTATTACGTCCTACTCACAAAATCTAAAAATCCACTTGATCATTACCAAAAAAAAAACATTTGTTTTCTTTCTTTTTCTTCCATTTTCGGCCATTCCGACATGTGTTTTCATATCTGTGATTTATAAGGAGATTTCAAAAGTCCTAGGTGATTGTAATTCATAAAGTACGAATTTGGGGTATAGAAGTATTTGAGCACACGGATCTATGATTTATTTAATGATGCTTATATCAGACTCACCAAAACGTGGAGTTATTCTTGTCACCCTGATTAGAAGGATGTAAATGTTGGGGAAATGGGGTCGCTTTGGGGCCGATGTGCTTTGATCATTTTCAGCTTTTGGTCATGGTAGATGATGGAGCTAATGGTAATGGGGGTGGGGTTTGGAAATTGGAATCCCAGTTGGAGAGGCGATGGTAGCAATGGGGGATGCAACCAATTGTGGAGAAGAAAATTGATCCTTCTTATCATGGTTATATAGTGCTCTTGTTTTTTCTTTTTCTTTTGTGCGCATCATTGATTTTACTAAGAATTACCAAGTTATAATCCATAGTGAGAGCAAGCACCAACTTACTGTACTTTTATACTTGAATAAAGGGATATGTACAAAATAGATAAATGAAGCAATAGAATGAATTTTAGATTTTGAGAAGTTTAAATAAGTATATAAAAGTATGCTGCTAGAGTGAGCCACCCAAAAATGCAGCGACAGATTAGATTAGAAGACTTTGATCTCTGCTTTCTTTGGAAGGATGCAATTACTGGTGAGATAGATGTGTGAGAGGGCGAAAGCATAGGAACTTCAACTACCCATCTTAGACAAATTAATATGGTTGGACTTGGAAAGTAACATTTTATTACAAGACAGTGGCTAAGCCCACTTGAAAAGTAATTTTACATGTACAATTTTTTACCACAATTTTATATATACATAATTTTTTCGCATAACTAAGTATTTTTTTTTTGTTAGTGCAATTTCAACACATGACGTCACTTTGACATTTGCACATCATCCATTGAACATGTATCGGAAATTCACTCTAATAGCTTGTTTGGTTGGCTTACAAGGACTGGTTAGATGAAGGGCTAGTCTTCATATCACACCACTTGTTTTGTTTATTTGCTCTAAAATCATGTTATCACTATTACATAAGGTGAACCTTATCACCTCAACTAATATAATCAACTTTACTCCCAATTTGCTATGTGATGGCTCTCACATCACTATAAATGGAAGGAAAAATGACTATATTACCCTTTAAAATAAAATTTACAATATCACCAACCCAACAAAACAAAACTTGTCTTCAATATCGCACAAGTATGAGTCCAAGAAGCAAGCCCTAGCTTGACCAACAGTGGAGAGAATGTAGAGAACAAATCTCATTGAAGTCGGAGGAGAGATCCTGCTAACGGCAAGGTAAGCCCATGGACTCTATAATCGCCTTCACTTTGATTGTTGCTCTCCGATGGTTGCTTTGTCGTTATTTTTTTTCAATGGTATCAAAGGGATTGTGTGATGTCGTGCTAGATAACAATTCCCCCCCCCCCCCCCCAAAAGCCTCGGAGATGGACGATGATGCTATGCTCTCAAACATTGGCAATCAAGCTAGTGCAAACTCATGAATGGAGGGGTGCATGTGATCTACTCTAATGGTTCGGCTAGGGTACAATGCGGACTAGACAAAGAAAGAAAGTTTTTGGGCTAATTTGTGATGTTTTTTCTTAAGGGTATTTTTGTCTTTTTACACAATATTACATCCCATTACATCTCATTTTTCTATCCAACCAAATAAATTTTTTGTTTAAATCCCTTCACTTCTCATGACCTACCAAACAAACTCTTATACAATCATTATCCCGTTACATCTCTTTACATCTTTCCATCATATTACCTAATTCTTTTGTAATTGAACCAAACGGACTGTAAAATGCCATGTATTAAAAATCGGATCAAGTCGATTAATTCGACTTGAAATGAGTGCCAATTCGGTTCAAAAGAAGAGAATAACTGGTTGATTACAAAACCAATGAAAATCGGTCAAAAACGGTCGAACTGAGTATGAATTGGTGAAAATCAATCTAGAGCCAGTTTGAACTAGTCAAGATTTTTTTTTATTTTTTAAAATAAAATAACATTATTTTCAATACTAAATAGCATTATTTTTTGTATAATTTTTTTCTTTTTATATTATAATATTATATAAGTATTATTATGATACATAATTATTAATAATGATAAATTTACTTAATTAATAATATAAAAATAAAATATCAGCTAATCATTCTGAATCCAAAATATGATTATAGATTAATAATAATCTATTTAGATTTTAATATTAGGTCATGAAATGTATTAATAATATTTTTTAATAATATATAACATATAAAATTAAAAAAATATTAATTTTATTTCTATCGGTTTAATTACTGGCCAAAATTGACTTTTAAAATCCAATCTTCACATTCTTTTACCTCAGAGAGATTTTTTCTTATATAGAAATTAAGCATTTCGACAAATTTTCAGGAAGATGTTACATTGCGGGCATCAACTTTGAATTTTAACTCTTCATTAAAAAAATTTAAATTTTGACTGGTTAATGAAATAATTGCAGTCCATG
Source organism: Adenanthera pavonina (assembly GCA_026686845.1). Classification (NCBI taxonomy): domain Eukaryota; kingdom Viridiplantae; phylum Streptophyta; class Magnoliopsida; order Fabales; family Fabaceae; genus Adenanthera; species Adenanthera pavonina. The sequence continues at coordinate 23,449,176 of JAIVEN010000019.1, read as the reverse complement.
ACCCAAAAAAAAGTTGAGATCTTGGAAAAAAATTATGAATTTAGGGGAAAAAATTAAGGTCACAATTAGGGATTCAGTTTTAGGGGCAACATTTCAGAAATATTATGTTGTGTGCGTTGAATATGTGATCACAATTGGCCAAAATAGAATGTTAGCTTTCAAAGCACACAAAATTGAAGATTTGGTTAAAAAGAATAGGAAAAAATTGGTATTGGATATTTCATTTTTAAGAGAAAAGTCTAAGAGATATTTTATTGTATATTGAATTTGAAATTGAAAATCGAATTAGCTAACGACGAAATGTTGCTACTCAATGTATGAAAGATTAGTTATTTTATTAAAAAAAATTAAAAACAAATTTTAACGGATTTTCCCAAAATGTTAACAACTCAATACAAGGTACTTATATGCCAAAGGTCTCAACAACTTTTGATTGTAAGTTTTTAGAACTCTCACTTTATTCACGGGGATATATTTGATTTGAATCTTCAAAATCTTATTTAATGAGCATTCTTTTTCAGAAAAAATCCTGACATTTTAAAATTAATTGAGAAAATCTGATCGGGTAAAATTTTCTGCAGTTTGGACAAAACTCAGAAAATGAACAGCAAAAGGGGTAAAGAAGGGTTACGTAGAGCACAGTGGGGTTTCAGTTTCAGAATGAGCAAGAATTAGCAGCAGGACAGCAGCAAGGTACTGTTGCTGTTGCATGATCTCATGTTGGTCTTACGTAGGCGGCTGCCGTTGAGGAAGAAAGTTCAATGGTCGAAAGAGATATGACCCTGTCTCTGACTTTTACACCCTCTTAGATTCGCCCATGTCTTGTCCCATCCCTCTCTTCCCAACCATCATCATTACAAAACGTTATTTTTTTGAACATTTATAGTTTTATATGATCAAAAATTAGATATATAGATCATTAAATTAGATTTTATTTTTTTTAATAAAATTTTTTTATACATATGATTAGGAATCAAATCTAATACAACATATTTAAGAACTTGACTATTTATCAATCAATATCATTATAAGATATTTTTTTATTTTATTAAACCACTAATAGAAACATTTTGACTAAATTAAGTCGTTTCCAATAGTATCATAATAGCATTAGTATTTGATAGAGCTGCATGTCAAAAAACTGGAGAGTTATGTGCTCTCACTGTGTTCCATTCATTATGTTTCTAGCTCCACCAAATTCATGACAAATAGACTTGAATCTACTTAAAAACCCTTTGCACATTGCTTTATCATGTTTTCTTCACAACTCAGCCCATTACCCACACACCGCCTTCTATAGTATTCTGTGATCTCATGGTCTGTTTTTCTGGTTTCTAGCTACTTCTTATGGTAAGAGGCTAATACCGAGGCAGAGTATATACCCATATTGCATTTAAGCTCGGTTTCTTGTTTTTCATAGAAACAAGTTTCAATCTTTCTCTTGCTTAACACGTTTAAGGCTGAGGTCAGTAATCATGTGAGTGTATCAGCAAAATAAGAATTCCACGAGGACCTGTAAGGTTATGGTGAGAGATGATTAATTCGACGAAGCAACTGCGTTGTATATTTTTCCTTTCTTTCATAAATCCCTTCATTTATTTTCTCCTCTTTTATCATATTTGGCAGTATGCGTTTTACCCTTTTCTTGTAAGAATTCATTGCAGCCATGCCCCATACTGTGTCAACTTTCAACCCCATTGGCGTTCTTAGAAATTTGAGTCCAAGTTCCCATATATGTCTTGTTATTGCATATGCTTTTCAATAATTTACGTGACTGAGGAGGTAAAAGATGTGAGGACAGAAGAGAAGCCCAAAGAGATGGTCAAGTCACATTACTTAATACTTATGCGTACTTTATCCCTTCTTCTCTCACATCACTTCCCATTTTCCTTTCTTTCTTTCATGGAACCAAACATGACCTCTCGCTGGAACAGAGAAAGAGACAGAAGACAGACAGACCCATCAACACCAAAAGACTCATTAATTCAAAGGTTCCCTTTTGGGTCCACAGTATTAGAACATTTTTGGAATGTTTTAGCAGGCTCTTCGTTTCTTTTTTCCCACCCACCCTTTCTCATTTCACTATATTAACCCCATCCTTCTCTTTTGTAACCACCCCTCCTTTCCCACTTATATCACTTCAAAGACAAAATCTTGTCTTTAGGGTCCCTTCATATGCTTTTGGTACTTTCAATCTTTGAGTCTCTCTCCCATGGCTGCGCCGGTGACTTTGGCCTTTTCTACAAACGGAGAATGAAGAAGACGGCGGAGGGGCTTTGATGGCGGTATCCCAATTGAGCTTCACTATATATATTTCTCTCTCAGATTTTTCTTTTTCTTGACCTTGCAAGACTTTTAAGCTCTTGCAAGTTTGTAATGACAGCTTAATATTCCATCTTTTTCTTAGTATTTTCTTTTCATTGTGTCAGCAGCTCCCATCTCAACATTTCTTTTCTATTCCTCCTGAGCTTTTTTCAGCCTTAATCTGGTTGTATGAAGTGGCATCCATGTATGCGATTTTCTTATCACTATAGTATAAACATACGGTAGAAGTATCTTTCATATTCTTCCACTTTTGTGTTCTTAGTATTTCTCATCTGCTATTCAATAGTTTGGATAGTTTAGACTTTTCTTCTCCAGTTTGACAAGCACCAAAAAAGGAAAGGCCAATTCAGCTACCTTCTGCATGTTTTAACGTTCATATTGCTTTTTGGTTGTGTAAGAGAAAAAATCCAGTTTTCATGGCACATCAATCTTGATAAAAAAAAAAGTCGAGCATTATACATACAACAAAAGTAAGAAGTACGTAGATTCTTGCACGTGTACAGTTAAATGCAGCAAACGAGAGGGTATTTTCTTCGAAGAAAAGACTTAATTTAATTTCAGATAAAGTCTGAAAACACTTTTGAGATTGTAACATGATAAAAATTTACATGGAATTCAAGATGCTTAGCCTTGAGAAACAATACTTCAGAGTACTGCGTATTTACATCTTTTGGCATTTGTGTGTTTTGATCCTGAGCAACAAAAGGCTTAGTTATGATTTACGAGCAATTGTTGGTAACAAATTCAAGGTTTCCAAAAAGGGAGACAAAAGAGGCTGTAATTTTGACATTGTTTTGTAGAAGATCAGTACAGGAATTTCCAGAAGATGGCTGTGAGAGAATAAGAATAAGATGCACCTAACCACCAGCTTTCTCTCTGCACTACGAAGGATTTAACCCTAACCATCGAATTTCCCTATAGAACATGTCGGGTACATGTTTGTTCTAGAAACTGTAATGTGAACTTAGTGGAAAAAAGAAGCACTTTTTCTCTGCTGAACAAATGAGTGGTGTTGTATTTACAAGCCAATATGGGACTATCAACAGAGATTTGGAACTTTGAGCACTGGGACTTTCAAGGACTTGGAGGATGGGAACTGCTAAAATTTGTGGAATAAATGAGGAAAAACGAAATCCAAAAATATATCAGCATCCATCTTCAGTGGCAACAGATTGATTCAGTGAACAAAACCATGAGGATGACTTTCTTCCCTCTTGGGCAGAAGTCGTTCGTCTAAAACCAGAACCCAGACACCTGGGTGCATGACTCCTCAGGCTCTGGTTAGGAACCACAGACGAGCTAACATCGGCTCCCAAGCACAGGCTCGAGTTGAGTCTAAAAGAGGGGAACTTCTGGCAGTTCATGGAGTGAAATGATGCAGACCTAGAAACACGGTGTGCTGGTTTGCAAAACGGGGTTTTCATGTTGGTTGGCTCATCCTCTGGCTCCAGTATCTCACTGGAACAGGTGCAAAATGACAGGGACAAGTTTGTGATCCTCGAGACGTCCTTCACCAATGGTCTGGTGTCTTGAAGCTTGACATACGACACAATGCCGTGCCGGCAGAGTGGACATGCAATTGAACCTGGTGGTCCTTGATTAGATGATGAAGCTGAGTTAGTTGAACAAAGATATAAGGCACATTGTGTACAGAACTCATGGTCACAACCTGCATGTCAAAAGTGTAACGTTTATATATGTGAACATTTTAAGTTTTCTCCTTTATAGATGTTAATTTGTCAAATTTAAAAGAAATGTACCTTCTACAGCTACCATACATTTCCTTTCCAAACAAACTGAACATGGATCAGCACATGGTGCTGCTGTTTCAAGTGCTCTCCATCCACATTCTCTGTTAACGATAATCACACACAAAGAAAACAATTAAAAAAAAAACAGAAGGTGAGAGGAGAAAGGAGTATTAGTGACAACCCTACAAAAATTTTATGTTTAAGGAACAGTAAACCTGCTTAATCAAATTGAGTAAGTATAATAATAAGTTAATGATATGCCTTAATTTCACGAAGCATGTCAATTTGACAGAGTGAATGACTCTGGTGAAAATGAATTGGCGGAGTATTTCAGTTCAACAAATTGCAATAGTGATAGTAGTTCAGATAGTTTGTTAAAAAAAAAAAGATAGTAGTTCAGATAGAACAAAGTCTATCGAATCTGTTATCTAATTCTGGTGACTTCACATGAAAACAATAGCACCAAAAAGGGCTTAACTTGTTAAGTTAGCATCCCTAATTTCATAACTAACAGAAATGAGACAAAATTCTTCAGGCTTTACAGACAAGCAATGGGTTTTGCCTCAAAGGGATCCCAAATTTCATCAAGAACAGTTAAAATGGTCGTGCTTATCACCTCATTCTGACTCAAATTTTAGGAATCATGAATAACTACTACTACTATAAATTTTAGGCTAATGAAGTAAGAGGAAAACATCGGTTGAAATGGTAAGAGAATAGCACTGACTAGGCACACCTAGCAATTTTCACAATGCTCATAAGTGGAAGAGATAGATATGGCGAAGGAAGAACTTGCAAGTCTTCTTCTGGCCCGTTGGTCAAGATGTTCTCGAGCCAATTTCTATGCCATGAACGAGCAACCATCAAGGGGGTCCATCTGCAAACCAAATAACATGTCAGAAGTAAGCCAGCAAATATAACACTCGGATAAACAAGTGCTTGAAAAAATATAAATTTCAGGTTTCCTCATCATGATACAACAAAATATTATAAGCACCAATTTTAAAGTTGAACTGGTTATTGTTTCAATTTGACAATATAGATACAAAGGAACACATTAAAGAAGTAATTAGTACTGCTTTAGATTTCAGCTGACAATAAATAAGCCAATTCTTATATGGCTACAAATCATATTCATAATGTCACTCATAATTCCTGTGCAATGATGATTATTACCTTCTAGGACAATTGACGTTATATCAACCTTTAGCAAGCTACACATTACCAGAAAAGGCACATGATGTATTATTTTTAACGTACAACATCCCATCCTTTGAGCAATACATCAAAGCTTGGCAACATGAATAATCCCAAATTTGAAACCTCAAGAATATATATTCAACTTCAGCTTCTGCTGAAAAACTTGGTGAATCGTTCAATTCCTTTTGCAGATTAGTCAATTTCTTATTAACCATAGAGACTAAATTATTCGTATCATTACCGTTCTGCTCAAAAACAAGATATAATTACCAATAAGAAGGTAGTTGAGACATTAGGAAACTTACCCATTTGCATTTTCAGCAGTCAGACTGGCACCATTGAGGATCAAAAGCTGAACCACACAAAAATTCAAAAAACGGAGTTAAAAAAATGAACTTTAACCTTCAATCCAGCAATATAACCGTTTTTTGCAAGTTCATTAGGAAGAATAATTAATAGAAACATACTTGACAGCATTGTGCATTTCCACCACAGGCAGCATAATGAAGGGGAGTGCTCCCAGCACCTGCAAGTAAGAATAGGCACAGTTACTAGGCGCAAAGTTGCAAAATTATCCCACTCTTGCTATTATTTTCTTTCATGACCTTAATTTATGCATCAAAATTATGAGCCATATATGCTGAGCACAAGGGGCTAAATTCAAGCAAGAAGACTATATTCACAATTTTCATCAGTAATTTCTTCAATCTTCTATATAAGAAGGAATATTCAACTTTAATATCTTTTTATCCAGATTAACTTTAGGAGATTTAGTACTTGATGCTGACACAGGTATACTATATCTTTGTTAACTTCAAAATATTTGTTTAATACGCAAAGATATATTCTGTTATGTTTACAATGACAAATGTTTGCTCCTATTACACTGCTCATATGATATAAATTACCAATTAGGTCAATTGTCGTTCCGTCCTCTACAGTAACTGCAGACACAGAAGCTCCCAAGTCTAAGAGTAATTGCACGCTTTCAACATGGCCATTCAATGCTGCCATATGCAGAGCAGTGATGCCTCCATCAGAAGTTCGGTTAATTACCTCTCGGAGACCACTTGTATGCAACAAATGAAGACAGAATGAACTCAATCCAACATCATATAATTCATTAACATATAATCCATGACTCCAAGAGGATTTTAGGAACAAACTTGGAAGTACCTTTCATCAAATTCTGGGATCGATGCACGATCACCCTTCTGTAGTTTACTCCAAAAGTCAGGGACGCTAGGTATGTAATCTGCAAGGAGGAGACGAATACACCTGGAATGGCCATTTAAAGCAGCCAGGTGCAGTGCTGTGCCTCCATTCAGATAATCTGCTTTGTGAATCTGCAATCCAGTTTCACAAACAGCTTTTCAACACTTATCAATATATCAAAATATATATAATAAATATATAGCAGGCCATGTTATTTATAAGCCATCGATAGTGCAGCTCACTTTAGACTCATATGTAATGCATAAGGAAATGTATTTAGTTGCATCAAGAAACTTTAGGTAATGGTAATGAAATACACAAATTGGCCTGGAGTATTGGTCTTACATTGGCGTTAAAAAGAATCAGGATCTGTACCACCTCCCAGTGACCATGTTGACAGGCTTGCATCAACGCAGTCTATTCATATGAACATGAACAATCATTCGATCAAAACATAACACCATTCATACCAAAACAACAGAGCTTTATAGAGCAGGAAGTTTTAAAGTAAAAGAAGAAACCATTGAAGAAAAAGAAGGTGACTTTACCTGACCCCGATAGTTCCTGAGATTTATATCAACTCCAGATTCAAGCAATAGATATACTATCTACACAGCATGCAAAATACAATCAAGAACAATGAAAATGTGCAACCTGTGATACAAGAAATAAGATCAAGTGCATTAGAAATTTGCAAATACCTCATGGTGGCCATGAGCTGCGGAGTAATGCAGAGGGGAATTGCGAACTCCGAAAGTAGAATACCTCGCGAGACGAGGATTATATTCCAATAAGGCTTTGGCCTCTTGAATGTCCCCGTCTCTTGCTGCGGACACCAATCTCTCCCCAGAGGCTGAACATCCAAAAGAATTCCCCACAAGGCTAAGAAACCTCATGGCTACCTCCTCTCAAGCAAATCAGCCCCAATTAACAATCAGGTTCATAAAGGGTCCTAAATTTCACGTTAGGACAGTTCAACCTCGTGAGATCCTCAAAAGGTTGGTCAAACCTCAATCAATCCGAAATCACTTTACTGAAATCGACATGTCTGCGCAGAGTTTCGTCCTTTTTACCAAACTATCAACAACCCCAGCAAGGTTTCTGAGGCACCCAAAAGAATTGGTTGTAACGGTCAAAACCAACTAGCCTCTGCAGTTTGTTTAATCCATATGAACCTTGAAGCCTGAGCAAGCAGTTAATAACCAAAATGCTAAACTATTCGTTTAAATATTAAATCTTTTTTTTTCCCAGATTAGTTGACTCCCTCGTGAACTTCGAGAAACCCAACAAATACACACAAAAAAATAGAACGAAATCCAAAAAATAAAGTCGATGTACCTTTCGATGAATTTCTATTGTACCCCAATCTACCAAAATATCCCTTAGAATGTGTTGAATCGAGCACCCAGTTCCAAATATTCCTTGTAGGAGGAATAAGAAAACCCAAATGGGTATATCCCACAAAGAATCAATATGCCCCCCAGCCCACCTCGAAGCTGTTTCCTTCAGGTAGGAATGTGCAATGTTGTGTATGAAGGATGAAGAATCTTGTTTCTGGGGGAATATTGATCAAACCTCCATTAGCCCCAAGAGAATGAAACTTATTTACAGCAATGACGAGAGAGAAGGAAGGGAAGTTTAATTTTTATTTTTATTTTTTTTTAATTTTGGGATTTGCTAAAAATATGGCAAAGAGGAGACAGATGAGAGGCGTAATTGAAGAAAGCAACTTTCGATAAAGCGTGGGAGCATGATTGGGTATTATTAGATAGTCGACTAAGTGGTTGTTTAGTTTCTTTCCTTCCTTGCCCCTCTCTTTTCGCAGCAAAATTTGCAGACCCCATTGGTGCCACCATCCCAGCAAGCTCATCTTCTATTAATTCTTTAACTAATCTCGATTTGGTTAATTATAAATGACCTTTTAACATAGCAAGAAACTGTTTTCTTCATAGGAAATTGTCTTGATAAAAATTATAATTCATCACCAATCTATGCTAATATAAAACATAAAATTTATTACAAATAATGTACTATATATACAAAATATATAATTCATTCTTTATAAACCCAGAGAAATGATTAGACATATAAATGTGATGCCAACCATGAAAACTACAAGAAACACGAAGCAAAAGGCTGTCCTCAATAAAGTGGGACGAGGAACACCACCTTGTGTATTAAGCCCACATGTTGGTTCATGAATAATGAGTAGCTTATGTTGTGATGCGTTGTCCAGCCCAATCATATACACATGCATGCGCTTATATATACATATATGCATTACCACCTTGCTGAATCTTTCCTATTTGTTTATTAATTAATATCAATAATATTGATTATCATCACAGACCTTGGAATTAATTATTTTTAGGAAAAATTAACCTTTTGGTCCCTGAACTTTGCATCAATTTTGAAATCAGTTCCTGAACTATTTTTTTTTAGATAATGCTCCTTAAACTATTTAACCGTGACATATTTAGTCCCTCAACTTTGCATCGATTTTGAAATCAGTCCCTGAACTAATTTTTTTTAGATAATGCTCCCTAAACTATTTAACTGTAGCATATTTAGTCCCTCAACTATCATATTATTTGTAAATTAGTCCTTATGAGTGTCACATGGTAAGATTGATATGAAACGGTGCTGATGTAACAAATAGAGTTGCTGATGTGGCAGACGAAGTTGCTGATGTGGTAGACACGTAGGTAAGAAGTGCTGACTAGGATTAAAGAGTAACTGATTTTAGTCCTTATATTTTACCATAATTTATAATTTAATCCTTAAACTTTATTATTTTTCTTATATTCATCCTCAAACTTTATGTCTATTTAAATAGTCATCATTCAACTATTTAGGGACCATTTAATCCTAGTAAACATTCCTTATAATTAAAACATATTTCAATTTGTCAAACTTACTTTTACAAAAAGAATATCCAAACACATCATCTTCTAACAAACTTACTTTTATCCAAACTTTATTTTTACAAATTTCATTTGTAAAAGTAAGTTAGAATAAATGAAATTTGTAAAAATAAAATTTGGATAAAAGTAAGTTTGTTGGAAGATGATATGTTTGGATATTCTTTTTGTAAAAATAAGTTTGACAAATTGAAATATATTTTAATTATAAAGAATGTTGATTATGATTAAATGGTCCCTAAATAGTTGAATGATGACTATTTAAATAGACATAAAGTTTGAGGATGAATATAAGAAAAATAATAAAGTTTAAGGACTAAATTATAAATTATGGTAAAATATAATGACTAAAATCAGCTACTCTTTAATCCTAGTCAGCACCTCTTACCTACGTGTCTGCCACATCAGCAACTCCGTCTGCCACATCAGTAACTCTATTTATTACTTTAGCACCATTTCATATCAATCTTGCCACGTGACACTTATAGGGACTAATTTACAAGCAATATGATAGTTGAGGGACTAATTATGCCACGGTTAAATAATTTAGGGAGTATTATCTAAAAAAAATTAGTTCAGTGACTAATTTCAAAATCGATACAAAATTGAGGGACTAAATATGCCACGGTTAAATAGTTTAGGGAGCATCTAAAAAAAATAGTTCATGGACTGGTTTCAAAATTGATGCAAAGTTCACAAAAGGTTAATTTTTCCTTATTTTTATTTGTTCTCATAAATGCCTCTATTAATTGAATATATTATACAGCGACTATATTGTTTGATTTTTGTGAATCTCTCTTGCTTTTATATTATTAAAAAAAATAAAATATGCTAAATTGTTAGGGGCGGAATCAAATGGCTAAAAACCCGTGGATGTGAGCACGTTTCCAATCTTTTTATATTTTTTTACCAGAATATTTGTTGTTATAATGCAACTCTTATTTTTGGATATCATCATGAGTATCCTCAATCAGTAATAGAGGTTAATTTTTTCTGATGTATGGAAGGCAAAGGTAAAACTTACATAAAGGCTGGAAATTAAAGCCCTAATCATTTTCTTAAAGGATTAGGGTTCCTATTATTTATGCTAACTTGAATTGGTTAATGCACCTTGTATTTTTACATGAATAATGGTCAACTTGGAAATCCTAATAAAGAATTAAGAAATCCATTTTCTAATAAATATTTCCTCCAGTAAAAAATTATGGTTGCTTTCGATTCTTTGTTTTATTTCAAAACATTTGTGGTTTTAAAAATTTAAGGCTTGGTCATTTTTTTAGTTAAACCCTTATTTAGTAATTATTGGGATAATTATTTCAGAATTATGTCAACTAATGACAATTATATCTCTCTCTTATCATCTCTTCTTTTCACCTATCATCTTTCTATTTTATTAATCTCATTTCTCCTTCTCTCTTAACTATAGCATAGATTAAATGGAATAAGAAGGGTTTAAATGAGGATATTTTAATCAATATATAATAATATTTAAAATTCATTAAGAAATTCTTAATATTTGTATTATAACCTTAAACAACAATAGTTTTTAAAATGAAAAAAAACATAATGCACTGACTTTTATTAGGTTTATGAAAGGTTAAACCTATGTAGAAAGATCATATTATTTAATATTTATCAATCAATTTGCCGCCGGATTGTTCTGACAATTTAATTATGACAACAAAATTCTTTTCTGTCTCTGCACGGCAAAAATATTATTATTTGTTCCTGCGTTGACCAAAATCAATCAAGTATCTTTTATAATTTCTCTTGATTTTTGGAATAACTCACCGTAATCTATCATTCACTATTTTAACATTTGATTTTATTAATTACGCAACAAATTTAATATAAACTTAAAAATATTTATGTACATGATTGAATTCAAAGTTGATATTGGCCCCAAAAAGAATCGAAGTTGATAAAAAAAAAAGTAGGTATTATACTTAACTAAATATATAGAGCATGTATGGATACATTAAAACTGTTGTGTTGAGGCATGTAAGGATATTTTAAAACTGTTATATTGAGATTATTGTATTATAGATTAAGACCATTTGGCATATCGACCAAAAAATATATTTTGGTCAGCTTAGCCTAAGGTTCAATAATTGAAATATGGTGCACAATGATATAAATCAATTAATAATACTCCATACCTGCTCCATATGTCTATTTAAGTATCGCACTTGATTTTCTTTATTAACTCCGAATTTGATTTGTACATAAGTATATAAATTTATATTAAAACTTTTGTGTAATTAAAAAAATATGAAAATAGTGTATATATGCATATGATCGAATTTTCAAATCAATGGTATGTAGGATTTTCTTTTAATGACAAATCATTGATATTCAATACTGTTGACTAGTTTGGATTGGAACGAAATTAAATTTCAATTGAAGATTGGTTCTCCTAATATAATCTATTTTAATATATAAAACTCCAACTTGAAATCTTCCTTAAAAAAATAGTACCTGTGTTGTGTATGAAGGATTAATTTACTTCCATCTTTGTGGAGTACCGATTTGGTTTTAAATTTGTAAAATTAAGTTACAATAAAATGAAATCTATCAAAATAAAGTTTGAATAAAAATATATTTATTGTAATGTGATTTATATTTAAATATTTTTTCTTAGAAAAATAAGTTTAATAAATTAATTGTAAGACAAAAACAAGCTTACTGACCCAGAAATATTTTCTCGAATCCGTTGACAAAACCTTAGTTGTATTGTAGAGATAAAAGTAAATTTATAAAATAATATTTGAAAACTTACCAAACATCAGTCTACACCAAATCTCATTTTGCAAACCCAAGTTTAGATTACCAATCGGAAATCCATACAAGCCCTAAAGCCCACTATCACTAGAATGCATGGGCTTTTGATACAAGACATCCATATTAAGGTAAAGAAATGCTAGGGTTGTTCACGGGCTGGGACGGGCCGGGCATGACCTCAGCTTGGTGTCTGGCCCGGAACACCCCCCAGTTGAGAAAATGGGCCCACGGCCCGGCCTAATATGGCCCAATTTTTCACCGGGCCGAGACCGGGTCAATACTGGGTCGGGTTTGGCCCAGTATAAAAAATATTAAAAAATAAATAAAAAGTTAATTTAATTTTTTAATAAAAATATAACTAGTTTCATTTAAAATATATTCTTATAGGAAATAATATTAGGTTAAAAAGTAACATTTATCAAAATTATAAATATTCAACAATTATACATTATTTATTTTATATAATATTAAGTTATGAAATAAATTTAAAATTTAAAATAAAATTAAAAATTGGAATAATAAAATATATCTATTATAATTATATAATTAATTTATTACATGAAGCATATAAAGGAAAAATAATTATATAAAATTATTCAATATTTTTAACAAATAAAGAAAAATAAAAAAATTAAAAATATATATATATACCGGGCTGGGTTGGGACAGGCATGTGACTTGCCCGAGGCCCGACCCAGCCCTCTTCTATTTTATGATTTTTTTTTTATTCAACCCAATCCAGCTTGAAATAACCGGGACATCCCGGTCCAACAGGGCAGGGAGGCCCATTGAATAACCCTAAGAAATACTTAGGAGAGCTCAAAATAGTAATTTGACTATTCCTTTAATTATATTCCTTTAATTTTACCCCAAAGCTGCTGGTTGGTGACATTTTGGGGTTAGTAAGTGTGGCAAGAGACGGACGCACATGAGACAAAGAAGTAGTTCATTAAGTATATATACGTGTGTGAGTATGAGCATTGAGCCAAGATTGACTGATTTGATTGTGTTTGATTAAGTCTCATCTCTGACTCTAACAACATTACGTTCTTTAAAACTATTTTGTCTTTCAACGCTTTTGATTAATTTGCATGTGAACTTCCTCATTTAATCTCATTTGTGTAGCCATATCCATTTGACTTTGCTCTTTTCTCCAACCCTACGCATCCTCATATTTGACTAAAGTTTAGTGTGCAAAGCCTATTGATTTTTTCGCGATAAATACAAAATTCACTAATAGCTCCTGGGTTAAATAAATGATAAGTACAATCTCAAATTTGACACTCGTAGACCAAAAACAAAATGCATTAGGATGCAACTAATTGGAATTAATCAAGAATCCAATATTAGATGGTTTCTTAAAAAAATACAAAAAGCATATTTTATCACAATTAAAACTAAGAATAAATTACTATGTAGTCTATATTTATTTTTTTTCTATTTTCAGAAATTCTGATATATATATATATATATCACATAATATTTTTAATTTATGTTGAATTAAATAAACTATATAATAGAATATTCTACTCTTGGAGAGCTCCATGAATGGGTTTAACCTTAACTCGATCTAAATTAGTCGGAGTTCAAAATAGTAACCGAATATTAGAGGTTATTACCCAAAAAAAATTATAAAATGTTAAAAATTAATATTAAATTTTAATATAATAATGTCATCTTATTCTTAATATGATATTAACAAATCTATTATCTATCTATTATTAATTATATATTATAAAGCAAATATCGAAAACATGACATGTCATGATTTCAAACCTCTACATCATCATACTGATTGTGAAAAAATCTAATCCCACATATTTCAAATAATATTTATTTCCTTATATATGCTTTCTTTTTTAAAATTTGATATGATGATAAATATTAAAATTAAAATTATATATATTTGTGAAAAGAAAATCGCAATTTGATTTAAGAATGAAATATATATTTATGAAAAAATAACAATTTGATTGTTTAGGTCTAATTTATAAGATAAATATGAAATAAAAATTAAATATATATTTGAAAAAAAATCATGATTTGATGATCTTAGTTTACGGTAAAATTTATATAAATCTATATTATGTGAGTTTCTTTATATCACTATGAGAACATTTTTAACTGTAGATATATGCTCAAAAGTAAGATTTTATCGCATTATTGTTTATAATTTTCTAGTGGCAATATTTTTTTTTGTATATTTTCATATTTATATACTTTAATTTCATAAATAATATTCTTCCCGTGCATAGCATGATCATGAATTCTAGTTTATTTTAAAAAAAAAGGTATCAATATACCATCAATCAGTATACAATTAAAAAGAAAAAAAAAAGCCAATCTCTTTATTCACAAAACGAGAACAATGTTATTCATTTTTCATGCAACGCATAAAAAATGTGTTTAATAATTATAAAAAAGTTTAACTTCAGAAAATAAATTGAATAAAATAAATAATTTTTAAATAAAAAATTAGACACGAAGAAAGTAAATTTCAAACAAATATATATAAAAAACAAAATTTACTAAAAATCTCAATCAGAAGCCAGCAAATTCAACAAATCAGTCACAATCAGCCGTATCACCACAAAAAATCAACCAGATTTCCCTTTTTAAAATATTGATCCGCAATTCCAGATATATCTTATGATGACAAGCTTGAGAGAGAAATATACTATAAAGATACTTTCATATATTATTAACCGTGAGATCAATCATCGATCATATAATTAGCAGAGAAAAAAAAAACCATAAATCGATCGAGGTTTTCAACATTAGGTAACCAAAAATTTTTCACGCATTCTTAGATTTATATTTTTATATTGTCTACTGTAAAGGCCTTATCATTGACTCAATCATTACGGACGAGGGTACTATTGTCCATATCGTATTTCAACTTGTGTTTGTTAAGCTTTGAAAATCTATACTTTCTCTAATATCGCCCAACCCCAGTCAAAGGGTTAAGTGAGGTTGAACCACCTTCAATTATCTTACTTACATTACCCCATCATATATTATAAGAAAGATTTGGGTAATTAATCTTATTATATATTTAAGATAATATCTTTTTTCAATCAAATCAGAATAAATGTTTTAAATTTAAAAAAATATATTAACAACAAGAGCCAATGACAAAATAATGGGTACATGTTGTATATGTGGGTCCTGTGATCATTTCTGATTTACTATAATTTTTATGTGGTACATTCATTATTTTATATTTTAAAAAATGAAATAAGTTAGACCAATAAAAAAAAAGATTGAACTCAAGAAATGACAATAGTGATCTGTCGAAGTACTCACTATTAAGTGTATATTGAAAGATGTCATTGTCTGTTAAATTGGAGCGATGTCAAGTGAAGGCAACACAAAGTTGTGTTAGCTAATTATTAGTATTATTAATTAATTAATTAGGATTAGAATAAAGGTGAGCTTGTCATTAGGAATGGGAAGATGTATTTGGAAGTATATATAGAGAAGACGACAGGTGAAGCTAAGCTTCAGTGGTTGACCGTAGCACCTTCTTGTAAAATTTAAATACCAATTGCCACCACATGCGTCCACTCATTATCAATATAAAAAATTAAAGAGTAGTTAAAGGATAAAACATGTGTTAATTAAATATGCAATTATGTTTTTACTCCCTGTTTGATTTTATGTGTCATTTAAGAGAATTTTAAATATCTCATTTTATCTATTATTTTAAAAAATTAATAAAAAATTAATTATTTTTTTTCAACTATACCCTTAAACATTTAATAATATATTATTTCAGAAAATCAATATTATAAATAATAAATGAGTTATAATTAAGGATAACTTAGTAAAATTATATCACTCATTAAATTATTTATTGTTTTTCTTAATCTTTATATCAAAACCTTAAAAAATAAATAAAATGAAATAGGGGGAGTATTATTTTTTCTAAATATAAGAAATTAATTTACTTCAATTATTATTTTCTGATCACAACTTTTGTGATTTCTGTCTTTCTTGACTTCCATCTTTTTCTTTGGTCCAATTCAATCCATCTTTCGTATTGCCAAATGGGTACGGAATACAAATAACCCAAAACATGAAAAATATAATTAGTAAATAAACATATACCCTACGTTCCTCATTTTCAGCATAAACAAAATCAATCAAATTCAAATATGTTGGATCTGTAAATATCTTGACTTTTTCAACATAATATAATATAATAAATCTTCTGACACCCGTTAAATACTTACTAATTCATTTTCTGAATCTGAAGGTATTAATTCCGCGTTCGGGTTGATGCAAACCTTCCTTCAAAGTCAGCCACCCCCAACATACCGTTGTTTTTCGACAAAATTACTGTTTCCATCCTAAAGAAAAAAATTTCATAGTACTAATTAAATTAACTACTAAAGATACCCATTTGTTGCAGCTCTTTTTTTAGAAAAAAAAAGCACTTTTAAAAATTTTTAATATATTTGTTTGAGTTTTTGAAAATAATCAAAAGTTAAAAAAATATTTCTAATTATTTTGAGAAGTTATTTTAAATAGTTTCTAAGAAATTAAAGTACTTTTTATGCATTTTGTGTCAAGTAAACGATCACCACCGCTGATCACTAATCACCTAACCTTGTCGTTAGACTCGACTACCACTATCAATTGTCATCGCTAATCGCCATCCACTGGCCACCATCATTAGCCGCTGGTCATTGGCCATTGATCCTCATAGCTAACCTCCGACCCCCACCACTCACCAGCCACCACCATTGGCCAAACAAAGCATTTGAGTAGAAGTGTTCTTTTTTATTTTTTATGTGATCAAATGCAAAATAACGGTCATTTTTAGTAAAATTTTTAAACAATAAATCACTTTGTTAAATAATCTAAAAATATTTTTTACTTAAATAAACATCCCTTATTAACTGTATCATAATATTTATTACAATGATTTTTTTAATTAAATCACCTGGTTCCCAATAATCACATTGAACCTCAACTAATTAGGTCAAGTTGAGTAAAACTATAAAGAAGACAAAATTATCCCAAACCCAATTGCATAATTTGGGTTCAAGTTTGAGACCATTGGTAAAATTGGCATAACTTCTAATATTATTGATATTTACTAATATTTATACACTTTTATTGTTTTTCAAAATGAAGATATAAAATTATTTATCATATCTAATTTATTAAATCTGAATTTAAAATTTTCAATTTATTACTATAAATATTTTTATTTTAATATATGGTCTCATTACAATCATAATTTTCTCTAATGCATAAGCCAATAAGATCTCAACACATTAAGAAACTCCCTTAAATACCTTTCCTCTCTCTTCTGTCACTCTCGTTCTCACATCCTTCCAACCTCAGCTTGACTCGCAGGCTCAGTTCACACAAAAAAACAAACGTCTGCTTTATATCGATCCCCTACCTCCCTCCTCGCTCCCTCGTTTGTCCCTCCTTCTCAACTCAAAAACCATGATTCAACTCGAAAGTTTCAATCTTTCCTGATTTCTGCTCCGACACAGTAAAATGGGCAGAAGCACAACCTTGCTACAGGTGAAAGGAGGAACCTTTTTGTCTCCCTCACAACCCCCACCGTACTTGCTTTCCCCTCCCAACATTGGATCTGAGAATTCCAACCTCAACGACAAGGTCAGTCCAAGCGTACTCCTCATTATCATCGTCCTCGCCATCGTCTTCTTCGTCTCCGGTTTGCTCCACCTCCTCGTTCGATACCTATGGAGGCCGCCGACCAGAGACCCGGACGAAGAAGACAATGTTACTGTTCTTCAGGGACAACTACAGCAACTGTTCCACCTCCACGATTCTGGGGTTGAACAGTCCTTCATCGACACCCTCCCTGTCTTCCTCTACAAAGCCATCATCGGCCTCAAAAACCCTTTTGATTGCGCCGTTTGTTTGTGCGAGTTCGAGCCGGAGGACAAGCTCCGATTGTTGCCTAAGTGCAGCCACGCCTTCCACATGGAGTGCATCGACACGTGGCTCTTGTCCCACTCCACTTGCCCTCTCTGTCGAGCTTGCCTGCTCAATGATTTCTCATCCACCAACGCTCGTTCCCCTATTGTCCTTGTCCTCGAATCTGGCAGCGACAACTCCAGAGAGATTGACCCAGAAACAGAGGAAATCGGATCCACGTCGACCCAACTGGATTCGATTCACGACTCAGGTGAAGTCGTCACTGTGAAGCTGGGAAAGTTCAGAAATGTGGATAATAATGGTGAAGGTGGTAGTAGTAGCGGTGGTAATAGTAATACTAATCATAATGATGCAGATGCAAGAAGGTGTTTTTCTATGGGGTCGTTTGCTTATGTGATGGACGAGAATTCTTCGCTTCAGGTACCCATTAGAGCACAAATCATCAAGAAGAAGCATGCTTTGCCTTTAACCCCAGGACACAGGGCTGCAATGTCAGAGTGTGACTGTGAATCCAGAAGGGATTTCAGATTCTCTGGGTTAGATGGAAAGAGAGTGGAAAATGTTGGGAATTCAAGCTACGGGATGATTACCAGAAAGGAGAGTTTTTCGGTGTCGAAGATTTGGCTTCGGGAGAAGAAAGAGAAGCGGAATGGGCTCGTGGATTCGTCAAGGAGGGCTGTTTCATTCCGGTTTCCATTGCAGGGAGATTGTACTTTGAAGGAGAAGAACGGGAAATCGGAATCGAGAAGTACGATTTCTGAGATGGATATCGGAAAATGGGAAAACGGAGGAGGAAGTGAATTTGGATATGACGATGAAAACCAGAGCTGTTACAGTGTAGATTCGCAGGCGATGAGAGCGCCTTCTTTTGCAAGAAGGACTCTGCTTTGGCTCACAGGAAGACAGAACAAGGTTGTTCATTCATCCTCTGCTTCCGGCAATTTGTAGTTTCCTTTTCTCATTTAAACCATTTTTTTTTTCGGTCTTTGATTCAAAACGAACAAAATTGGAGTCTAGATGTATTATTATATAGGAGTACTAGATCAGAAGAAAGTGAAAGGAAAATAGAGATATGAATTCTGGGATTTCAAATCCAATACTTCATTTCTTTCTTTATTCAGTTTTCACAAGGAGTTGGTTCTGTTCCATTGAATTTGAAGCTTGAGGCGACTTCCCTGGAGGAAAATGGTAATTAGACGTTGTGTCATTTCTCTGTTCACTGGTCACATATTAATTTTTACAGATCAATTAAAAATTTTCTCCGGTAATATCGCGAAATAATAAATCCCACCGGTGGATGAAGATTTATATATAATAATACTACTATAATTTGAACAGTTGAGCAGAAAGCCATGAATGAATAATAATGGTGATACCGTAATATTGATTGTATTGGAAAGCCTAGGTGAAATATGGAAGCAAATATAATGCCATTGAAAGAATTTATTTTTTCATATTCATTAGATTTTATGTTACAAGGCATATTCCAAAAGCTTTTTTTATCCTTTTTATAAGATATATTGTAATATTTAATATCATTGTTTCAATTTTATTCCCAATCATTTATTTCTTAATCTCATAGATTGTTATTTGAACTTTTGTATGATTGGTCAATAGTAATATTTTTAGTTTTATTTTATTTAATTTCATACTTTTCTACTTAATAATAATTGAAAACTTTATTTAATTATTATAATATTTTTCTACTTAATAATTGCATTATTTAATTTTAATTTACATGAAGTAATTAAAAATTTCTTATAAAAAAGATTGGACGAAGTATATTTGAAGATAGTGGAATATATATATATATATATAGTATGAGGATCACATTTCATCATTATATTGTAAAATTTTGTATCTAAAAATTTAATTAAGTCTTCAAGGCCAGACAGGTTTTATGATTCAAAAAAATTATAAAAATAATTACAAATAATTTATTAATAAAATCTTCATATTGACAGCAATATTTGAATTCATAGCCACGTAATTTTTTTTTTATATTATTTGAAAGTATATCATATAAAACCAAAACGTAAGTTGAAAAGGGAGGAGGAGAGGGGGGAGACATAAATAAGGTGATGGAGAATGGGTGGATGGTGCCGTCTGGTCGTAATTTGAGGCACCTAACCTTTCCTCTTAATGTACCCCACCCCTTAAATGACCACTTTATAATAATATCAATCACAACATGGCTCCTGTTCCACCATAATAGCAACCAACATTAATTTCTTTTTATCCATGTTTAAAATATATACTATTATAGGTCATTAAATCTTTAAAGGAAATTACTTACCATTTAATGATTTAATAGTCAATTAATATTATTTATGATTGAATAAATATATGACATTAATATTTTACAATTATGACAATTTTTTAAATAAAGTTTATTAAATATCATAAATTTTAACAAGAAAATAATTAAATTATATTATATATATATATTAATAAACAGATCTTACACGTGTGAATTTTTCATTTTATTTTGCATAAAAATAATTGAAAATTTTTAATTTTTTTAATATAAAATTTAACTAATTATTGATATTTTGTCATTTTTAAAATTTAAGTAGATCAAAAATATTGAAAATTCACTTTTTTTTAATTGCGTGGTTTGATTAAATTTTTTAACATAAAAAATATATATCATTTTTAACTATTTTATGCATTTTAATGAAAAAAGTTAGTTGTATGATTAAATTTGTTTAAAAATGTCAATACTTTCCGGTTTGTTCTTGTTAGTTGCATCATTTCTTGTATCTCTCATAACACATCTCTCATCTATTAATTATATGTTAGAAATATAAATAAAAAAATTATTAATACAACAAACATATCCAAAATGACTCATATTTTGAACCAAAACATCTTAAAAATAAAAAAAAAATACTTGTATTTTGGGGCGCATGTAGTATATATAAGTGGCTTATTTGGAGAAGGCAGTGGACAATGTGTGTTGAATTTTGTTGAGGCCGAGATGGGCATCTGTCAAGATCCATAAAAGAGACTGTTGTGTTACTGCCTAATTGAGTTTGTTGGTTGAAGTGAAATTTTCTGGATGAACAATAAAGCAAATCGACGAGTTACAAAACGGTTCCCATAAATAATATTTTTAATTAGAATTATAAATAATTATTATTTGTGGTTTTTACGTTCATTTGCTGTTTACTTATTCTGTGTTGATGAACAATATTCACGAAATGTATTTATGAAAAAAAATATAAGAATTGATACTTTAAAAACTTTATTAAGTCCCTCTATTTTTTTTTTTTGTGATCATAGTCAATTCAACTTTCAGCATCCAACTTGTCAATGACTCATGGGGCATGCCATTATTTTCAGTCTCTTGTTTCCCCTTTGATGGGTTATTTGGGCGAATATTTTGTTTGGTTGATATTATTTGGAATTCAAATATAGGAAGAGATGCAAACCCAAACAAAAAGGAGCAAAATAGAGACGAGGGACAATATAAACCATTGAACATTTTGGACCAAAAATGTAATCACAACCGTAAAAAAAGAGATTATGAGAAAGCCCACATCTGTATGCTACTATTTATCCTTTAAAATTTTTCAAGTTCGAAAAATATAATTAAAAAAATTAAATTATTAAATAGATTTTACAAATGTAACATATATTTTGTACCTTTAAAATAAGAATGCAAAAATATATCATTAATCTAAGTAATAATTATAAACAATATCATAGATTTTATATATTTTAATTTTTGTGCAATAAACTAAGTTTTTTATTAATATTTTTTTAATAATAAACTGGGTATTAAAAAATATCTTATATTTAGAGCTGGAGAGTGTATTTGGTATCTCTTTGAAACCTGAAACTATAGGATGACAACCACAGTTTCAAGTTTCGTTACTTTTCACAAAATCCCTTTTTAAAAGAAAGTTAGATTTTTTTTATATATGCTTGTGAATGTAGATATCACATGAGTTGTGGTGTTCCAAGTTTTCTTTTTCTAAGAGGTTAGCCTCTTCTGCCTCAGACAAGTTTTTTATTTTTAGAACTATATGGTATTTAGCATTATTAGTATAGTTTTAAATTTTATGGGGTTTAAATGGAAATAACACTTTGATTTTTTTTTTCATTCACTATGTTCAAACTCACAACCTTATCTAAAGAATATCAATTTTCTTTCACTTAACCTAACTATCATTTATAGATATACCAGGATTTTTAATTATCCAACATACTTTGGAGAACAATTATATGAGGGGAGTTTTTTTTCAGTCATTCAAAAAAATTTCACAAAAGGATTAGATTAAATCAAGTATTACAACTACAAGTTTAATTCTGGAGAGAAATAGATTCAATGCACACAACTTTTTTTTTGGGCCAAAACATAAATGTTAGTGTGAAAAAATGGCTATAGAATGAACAACTTTTTTCCTTTCCGATTACATTTAAATTTTTTCGATTGCATATAAAATGAACAGCTTAAAATTATTGAAGGGAAGTAAATGTGTCGATATGGGCATATGTATGCCTTGTCAATGTCCACAACCTTCTAGAGTTAGCCGATTTCTTTCGCCCTTCGTGGGCTTGTATGGGCCTCAACGCTTCATCATTTTTTATGTTTCAGACTTTTATTTATTAATATTATCAGTATTTTTTTTTTATGTTTACAATAAATCTTATTTGCTTGTGACTTCTGATTTAAAAGTCGTGAGTTCCAATCGGTGATGACCAAGAAAGTACCTTAAAAGATCATAAACTCATTCATGTATATGCCAAAAAAACAAGAGAGTGAAGAGATGACTTATGATGTTTTTTTTGTGAAAATAATTTAGGTAAGTTAGCTCTTCAGAGCTCACCAGTTAGGGCAAGCTTCATATCTCAAAGAATAATTACAGAAATACTTATAAATTATCTATCAATAGTGTTCTCGTATCAGTAGTGGGATGATGACTTATGATTGACTAGAAAAATAGATAGATCAAAGTGTACAACTGATGTGATGGGGAAGCAAGGTATGGTTGAGTTATCATAAAATCATGAGTTAAACTAATAAGTAAATGCCAAGAGCCTTGTTGGTCCATTTCATAAAGAGTTAGTTCATATCCTACAATGACATAAGTTTGAATATCGCTTGACGACATGAAGACCTTATTAGTAACTAATTTGCAAATATTTTTGTAAATGTTCTTTTATGTCATGAGACCTTTAAACAAGCCAATGTTGAATAAGCTAGATAGCATAAGATGAGATAAATTGGGCTTTTAAAATTTTCTGCATAAAAAAAAAACAACAAAACAATGCAAAGTGCCTAAAATGGAGTAGGTAAAGAAATGTAGATGAGGAAAGGATAAAGAGAATTAAACTCAATAATTTATCCATATTTAGCTACTTCACTTAACTTACGTCTAATCTTCAAATCACTAAAGATTTTTTATTATCTCTGCAAATTTGAATCGGATTCTTACAAGATCACAATGTATCACCAAGCTCTCTTACTGGGGCTAGAAAATCTCTCCACACTTCTTTACAATAAGTGTATATAACAATCTCTTAATATTTACCCACTAAGATTTTTGCCTAGAAATAAAAACAAAGTTTTTACTTGGAAATCTCTCACGAAGAGTAGATATACAATAATGAAACTCACTTTCTCACTCTAGAAAGCAGTTGGTAGGCTTTAATGAGAATTAGAGTGAATCTTTAATGATTCGGCAATAGTCATATATATAAATTTTAGCTCAATCTAACCATTAGATATGAGAATTAGCCATTACGAAAAGAGAAGTAATATAAACATGCAACATTTAATATGTTGTTAAAGGTTAGTTGACAAAGCATACATGTTAGTTCACAAACTTTAACTAGCCGTTATACACATCTTATAAAGTTGGACTACATTTATCAACAAAGCCCTCAGGTTAGTCAACAGTTGAGCTTCACATAATGTTATAGGAGCGACTGTTCAATCATGTTTTCATGAAAACTTCGACAAAAATTGCAAGACTTGGGAAACCTAGAAAACTTGCTTCATAAGATAGAAGACAAAGCTTGTTAGGATATTAATTCTTTGTCCACAAAGTTTGAAATCAACAACACTTGATTTTCTGGAACATAAGGTTAGTTAACAAACATCTAGGTTTAGTCAACAAAGATATTAACCCAGAAAAATTGTTGTTCTTGGGTTAGCCAGATAGTAGAAAGCCTCACAAGTTAGTCAACAATCATGCCTTAATAGAGAAATAACATTTTCTACAACAAAACTTTTCCTTCTAACCTATCTCCTTTTATTTATAAAGTTCATTACCAGAAGCAAAAACTTAAATGAATTTAGGTGGTGAGTCGACAAATCACAATGTTTAGTCCACTAAATTCAACTTGGATAGAAAAACTACTTTGAAAAATTTTTTAACACGTCAATAAAACATACTAAAAACTCATGTGAGAGGTGGTAAGTAAGATTAAGTTTAAAATACTATCTATCACTTTATCCTATCAAAACATCAAAATTATAGACAAATCAAAATGATCTTCATAATAGGCTCTTTTCTTCACTTGATCAACATTTTTTCTTCACATTTGAATCCCTTGATATGATCTTTGTGCTCTAGGTATTTTGTAATTTATCAAAAGTTTTATTTATCTAATAGCCAATTTACTTAACATTTCAAACTATAACTTGGTTTGGTTCACTAGTTAACGGTTCAATAGTTGAATGCAATTTAACAGGAGTCAGGATAATAATACTTGAGATATTGTTGTAGTCACTTGTGACTTTCGAGCATGTAAAAAATGAGTTAAAAAATTTATCATATAAAATATAATATGCTAAAAAATATATGTCAGCAAAGTTATACATATGATGAGGTGAGTGAAAAACATAGTATCAAACTTATTTACATATTTTTTAAAAATTTCCGTAAAAAAAAGTTAAGTGAGTCTGTGGGTGGTTGTTCTAGATTTGGTTCAACTCAAAACCATCAACTTGGGACAAAACTGCCATATCCAACAAAAGAGAATGAAGAGTGGCGTATGTATACAAATAACAACCATACCCTATGACGCTTAAGTTAAAAGAGGCAAGTGGTGGACAATTTCATTACTCTCTTCACTAGTGCAGAAGAAAGAAGAAAAAGGCATTTTCTTTATCATTAAACCTATTTTCTTATTCAAAACAGTTGGATAAGATATTTTAACTAAAAATAAACATTTAAATGGTAGAAAATTAATGTCAAACTAAAATTATATATGTTTTAATCCTATAACAAACTACTCCCTCCCTTGCAATTTATGTATTATTTAAGATTTTGATATAAAAATTAAGAAAGATAATAAGTATCTTAATAAATTATAATTTTATTAAATTATCATTTATTATTATTCTTATTTTAATGGTAGGAAATGAATATGAAGTATTCAATTACAACAAAAGTCACCACATATTATTAATTATGTAAGAGTAAAGAAGTAATTAATATTTTATTGATTTTTGAATAACAAATAAATGAGGTATTTAAAATTTTTTAAAATAAGAAATAAAATGTGATAGAAAGAGTAGAATTATGTAATTTTTAATTTAAAAACTATGTACTATATATTTTTTTAAGAAACAACATATCATAAAGTAGAAGAAATCAATGTAAATATAAGGGGAAATTATTATTTGGGACAAAGATCATGATTTTATTAAATTTTAGGACCAAAAGTTTATGAAATTAAAAAAATATAACTTTGATTCTTAAAGCAAATTAATTTGAAGTGAAAATTACTAAAATAATCTTATTGAATGTTAAAATATAATAACTTCATGTTAAATTAACTCTAAGAATTTACAACTTCTTACTCAAATTTTACAATTTTCACATTTTGAATTTACAACTTATTTTTCAAATTTTAATATGGAGTAATCAAATTTTAACCTTATAAGTATCAAAGTGACTTTAGAGATTTATAATTTCTTATTCAAATTTTATAACTCTCATATTTTAATTTTGTAACTTTTTTTTAATTTTCACATAAAATAATCAGATTTTATTCTCCAATAAAAATATTTTAATAATCTTTACTTCAAATTAATTTATTTTAAAAATTAGAAGCCTATTTTTTTAATTTTATCCCTTTGTTTTTTAGAAGCACGGACGTGGCGACGGTCCTGAACCGTAACCTGTGTACCGCCCCCTGATTCTCTCTCCCCGATCCCTATTCGGTAATCCTGTGCCGATCTAATCCTGCAATCTTCGCATTCTTTCTTCCTATTTCTCTTCGATCGATCCTTTATTCAATTCCATTCTCGTTGCTTCTTCAAATTGTCGCCCTTCCGATTCTTGTTCTTTCCTCGCAATCTTCCTTCATCTTCTTCTTTAATCCTAATTCAACCCCATGCCTCCTCGTGGTGGTCCTCCTGTTTCGCACCATGACCAGACCCAACCGAAGCCCAGCCCCAAGCTCCTCTCCCTTCTCCTTAAAGCCATCATCATGACCCTTCTCACCTCCCTCTTCTTCATCTTCCTTGGCTTCGCCGCCTTTGTCCTCCTCCACCTCTGCTTCATCGGCGGCGTCCTCCACCGCCTCCGCTCCCGCCCCTCCATCGAACTCGGAACTTCCTTCAATGGAATCGCGCCTCGTGACGTTAAGAAGCTTCCCCACTTTCGGGTTGCCTGCGGGGCCGAACCCGGACCCGAAAACCAGTGTGTTGTCTGCTTGGACGGCTTCCGGAGCGGCCACTGGTGCAGAAAGCTCGCCGGATGTGGTCATGTTTTCCACCGGAGATGTGTGGATACGTGGTTGGTGAAGGTCGCTTCGTGTCCTACATGCAGGACACCGGTTCGATCTAATGCAGGGAATTTAGGTTCGGCCCTAGACGTCGATAGAGAGGAGGCTATGCGACTCCAACCGTCCAGTAGGAGCAGTGCTTTGAGGATTTTTTAGCTTGTAAGTTGGATGTTTTTAAATTTTTGTACTCTGTAAGCTTAACAAGTTTTCCCCCTATGTACAGTATGATATACGTATTTCTTCTTCTAAATTGTTGTTTTACACTTCTTTTCGATTTGGTTGGTTATCCACTTTTTATATATAGGTATGATTTTGCATCCAAAGGCTAGTGATAAAGAGATTGTTTTGGTAGTCTTTATTGCTACTTTAGTTGCATCATAATTATGCAACACAATGATCCAAAGTATTGAGCATTTGTTCTTATATGACATCGGTTCAGTAGTCTTTATTGCTACTCTAAGTTATAGGACAAAAGAGGTTTCTTTATCTGTACATGCAAATTATAAAGGCACTCTCCCCCCTTTTTCTGGAACCGTGCTTAACTTGTCGCTTCTTTTTTTTCCCCCTCCTTTTTCTGCCAATCGCATCTCTACTATCTTTCAGCAATGTAATGGAATGGACAAAAAAAAAAAACGCAATGTAATGGAAATTCCACTCATGCAACTTATGATTCCTTAGTGTACTTGATGCTTAAAGCAATGGACTGTAGGATGCCTCAAAATTCTTACCAATTCCCATAGAGGGTGCCGTTAGCTTATATTCTTGGCCCAAAAAGGAAAAACTTCTAAATTATGACTTGACTTTCTTCTGAGAAAATACATTGTTCCCCAGCTGTCAATTCTTTCTTTTACTTACTGTAATCTTTATGTCTTTCGCATCAAATCCATAGCTTTTGAAATATCCATGTAATTCAGCAGAGGTTGCATGGAAAACTGCTCAGTTTAGGTTTCGTCTATGATGAATTCCTTCAATTGAGGACTCATTTGTTCACGATAAAATTTATTGTTGAGCGCTTTTGGTTTTGGTTTTTAACTATGATTATCTTACAATTGCTGAATTTTATATCAGTTATGACGGTAAGTAGTATTTTAGGACCTTGTCCAGCTTGAATCCTTTCCTTTAACAATCTAAACTATGTTTCGGAGGATATGAGGGAAAGGAATGAAAAGCCAAATGGTGGAATTAAATGGAATGGTAAGTCATGTGTCTTTCCATTGTTTCAAAATTATAATGAGGGAAGGGAGAGAGTCATTAATGGAATGGAATAACATAAATTATTTTTCCAATATTACTTTTATAATTAGAATGTGATTCTAGCAAGTTTTTTTGCTATGAGTTTATAATTGTTTGTCCATTAAATTCCATCTTTCATCCCCCGATTTTGAGGGACACAAAAATTGGGGTTTTAGATCGCAAGGGCCAAGGAGTGGTCTTGGGGGACATCCATCTTTATCCCTTCCTTCAAAGAACACCTAACAATGGCTGAATCCACTTTAGCCTTCTCATTATATGCTATTTCATCCCCTAACATCATCCAAGCACACCTTTTTGGACCAACTTCTAAGCTTACCTTAAGGGCATTATCTCCTACATCATCTTGGCATATTTAGAATTTATTTCCCAAAGCACTTCTAGGATACTAGACCCAAATCGATGAGGAGAGACATGATCTTATTTTCCTACCTAGGCTATCTCCTTTCCGTGGCAAGACAATCAAGTTTTCAGGAGTATTACTATTTGGATGGTCCAATACAAGGTTTGCCTAATCATCCTATAAACTGGTTAGAGAATTTGGTTAAATAGATTTTAAGGTCCACTAGAATGAATAATGATAGAATTTCTGGCGCTTCCATCTCACTTTTCTCCTTACAACAAAAGGACTCTTCTGAAGAGTATTTTTTATGCTGTTCTTACTGGAGCATATGTAATTCCTGGTACCCTTCGGCCTTGATCTTTTTCTGTTCGGGTTTATATGTAATATGTTTATAGTGGGTAATTCAATTATTCCCACACCACACCACCCAAACACACACACACCCCCACACCCACACCCCCACCCCCCCCCCCTCCCCGCCCCCCCGGGGGGCGGCGCTTGTTGATCAGTGATACCTCACGCAGCAACTATTTTAGTTGGGGGCAACCATGCAACTGGTTGGATTTCTTTGGCTTTCTGAATGATCATCTGGAAATGAACATAACATTACCAAAAATAAGTTGTTTGCTGAAACAATGGATTGATCCTCATAGTGCTGTTTATTGTTTGGGTACAGTGCTGAAGTCTGATCGCTTTTTGCTTCCTGCAGGTGGTTAATATGAAATACTTTTTATTGTTCAAGTAACTTGCTTAATAATTTATACAATAAGTTGGTTGCTTCATCTTTTTTTTTTTTTTTTTTAAGTTGGTTTGGTAGGGCGTGTTGAAGGTGGATGTTGAATGTAATCTCCATGGGCACGAATAGGCTAGAGTGAAGTGGGATCATTGATATATTCCCCAAATTTATGGGGTTGCTTTGCTTGAGGCAAGTCCAAGTTTTTTACTAATCTCAACTATAATAATACTTCTACTACACTAGTTTTTATAGATTATGCTTTCCGACTACTAGTTTCTTCGTCGAATAGACTACCCATTGGAAGACACAAGTAGGATGAAATAACAGTTTAAGGATTTATTTCTTATTTATATGTACATCGATATTTTTGTAAATTTGTGATAATTATGTTAATGTGATTAGATTTTAGCTTCGTGGCCCATTTGTCTTAAGTTGATTAGGCTTCTCTTTACTTTTCTTTCTATCCACTTTTTCTTCACTTCTCATCTTGGCCATTGAATTAAATTTAAACTCCTCATGTTTAATATTTTACGAAGTGAATTTTTCGGTGTTCTTATATAAAATTTTAACAGTCTAGTTTTATTAATATATTTTTTTATAATTCAATAGTTTAATAGTTTTGTAGAATTTTGAATCTAAATTGTACAAATTTAATTTCTTATCTTACATCCTCCCGTTGTTGCGTCATGTTTCCACTACACCCACTTCAGATTTGTGCAAAATTCGTTGGAAAAGAGCTTTAACTTATAAGATGGCGTTTATTTATTTATTTATTTTTAATGGAACATAATTCATTCAATTGGAAAGGTAGGTTAGGTTATGTTACTGTTTCACCGAATATGTTCCCACAAAAAAAAACTAGAATTCATGACCCAGTGCAATGTGCGGGCAGCTTTTTCTGGCGTCTAAAAGATTTAACTGTTCTATGTTTTATATGGTAAATTTATTTAAAGAATAGTGATGTGTTGGTATACAGGTTTAATTTTGATAATAGAATATTTTAACAATGTATAATTTAATTACAATGCACAAAAATCTACAAAAGGGACCTATTAAGGGGAAACATGTTGAACCCACAGTAAAATCTTGGTTTTGTACCAAAAAATATCCTTTTTTTTCATGTTTGCATAGTAGATTTAACAATATCATTAAGCATTAACAAAAATAGAATCTCACCCTATAAAAATTGTAATGTGACGCAATGTCAACCAATCAATTATGTGATGTAATGCTTGTATAATAGGTATAAAAACTTTGTTTTTATGGGTTAGAAGGAAAATTAGTTGTTTATATGTAATGGTGATTAGTTATTTTCTCTAATAATTTTTTATCAGCCTCTTATGAGTTTTGTAAGTATGAGTAATTTAAAATAATTAACTTATTTTATGATAATAACTTAAAAATTTGTCAACATATTGTAATAAGTATATGGTAACAAAATATTTTTAGTAGTTCTAGCTGTTACACCACATCTAGCTCTCTTCAACATTTTTTATAGTTTCAATGCTTTTGATCTTATATCCAATCTGATTATCTTGATTCACTTGAACTTAAAAATATGAAAAGAAAAGTACCGAGGAAAAGAGCATTGCATGCTATTCTTTAAAAAATCATTAACAACGGAAAGCAAACCCATGCAAATAAAAAGTATAGCAAAAGAACCAACTTTTTATAATCTGAGTTATCAAATTAAAAAAACTTAGTCACACTTCCTTAAGATTATAAAGCTGAAATTTCAAGGTTGTCAATTTTGCCATCTCAATGGAGCTGTTTGAAAGTTTGAATAGAAAGGGAGGATTGATGTGATAGAAATTGATTCATTATAATATTTAGTAAATTAAACAATTCCCTTACAAAATACATGTAATTGGTGGAACACAAAAAGAAAGAAAGAAAGAAAGAAACTGGGGATTAGTAGAGTTGGAGGGTTAACACTTGGGTTTGCATAGCCTCCTTAATTTTTTTCCCTCCAAATGACAAGGACTACTTTATCCAAATCCAAATTATCTAGTATTAAGTAATCAGCCAGCTAATTGATGATTAAGATTGTTTCCACATAACATCAGTGGACTGACATCTTACAATTCATCTACATATTATTTTTAGGGGACTACTTTATCATCTGCATCTATCATCCTTAAAATTCATACCATTATTGTTCATAGTTATTTTCTGTAGCTTAGTCTATTCATTTTACAATCTCAATAAGTCTACAAATTCTAGAAATATAATTAAGAAAGTATACAAATCCATAGCTAACCAATAATGTTATTATTTAAAAAAAATCCTCCACATTACTGAAAATTACCAGGTGAACATGCATGAAATTTTTCTTGGACTAAAGTATGCTTTCTATGGTACTCTTCAACTCTTTTTGCTAGATTTGAAGCAAGGCATTGTCATTTTGAAGGTTATTCACTTGCAACGAAAATTTTGATTTTGAAACTTTGAATTAGCAATGGCAAATAGCAACTAATAGGTTGGCCAAAAGATAAATATTTAGCAACGAATAAAATATAATGACAGAGCCTTCTAGCAAACAATCACGTGATAGCAAACAACCACTTGCTATATGAATTATTCAAAAATCTCTAAGGCTAGGCATTGGTTTTGGTTTCCAAGCTCCAATCGTATTATCTTTCTCAAGTTCATAATTAGAGTTTGCTGGCAAGAAGAGGTTAACATTGTTAGTTATCCTAAATAGCTAAAACCAAAGTCTTGGGATAAATGGATCGTACCACTGTTCTAGAGTCTAGAGAAAAATATTAAAGCTCAGTAAATATGATAATTACCTCCCCAATTCCACAATTGTCCATCCTCTGTCAACACCATTGTGAAAAATCCCCAGCAAGAGATAGCAACAATGAGGAAAGGCAATTCTTTTTTCTTTGAAAGGGATATAAGTCCCCTACTAGGATCAACTCCCAATCGGCTATCCCCTTAATTTCAATCACACGTATATAATGTTTGTTGGCCCATATTGCAACATAGAGGAAAAGGAATATAATGGGACAAAGGTTCATCTATCTTGCTTAGAATAGAGGAAGCATCCTTAAGATAACATCAAATTTTAACCAATAAAATCAATTGTCAATGCCATAATCATTTCAAATAAACCAATTTAGATTACTATATCTTGCATTTGAGTTAATATCTAAACTCATAATAAGAAATACAAAGTGAACTCTATAAACTATATAATGCCCATAAGAAATGCAAAGTAAAAGTGTGTGTACAAAATTCTTAAGTTGATTCTCATAATGAAACCTATAAGCCAAGTTAAACCAAAAAAAAAAAAAGAAAGACAATAGGAAATGAATCAAAAGTAAAAGTGGCACTAACTAATTTCTTACCCTTTGCCAAATCCCACATAAAAAGAACTACAAGCCCAAGTTGATCACCATTCTCTTACAAGGACACTCTTCACTGCCAAAGATGAATGAAGAAAATTATAAATGCATGACATATATATTAAAGCTGCTAAGAGAATTCATTAGTCACAATAAAATTTCATACCACATAAATATTAAACATCACAAAAAGAGCACAGCACAAGATCAATTAGGCTAATAGTTGCTTATTGAAGTAATTAATTTCCATTTTAAACATGTCTAAGATTATATTCTTCACAAACAGAAACAATGGCCAATCCCTCTATCATTTTTCCTAAATCACCCCTAAGTAATGTAGGTTACATGGAAATGCAGGTAGCAAGTATTGGTGTTTAATGGTGGTTGTTACAGCCCTTAAACTCATCACATGGCTTATCACTCAACTTATCTCTTGGCCCCATCTTCCATTACTCCATCACAGCTACCCTCTTACTATTAGTTTATGTTTGTGTCTTGCTTTATGGTAAATATTTTTCTCTTTAAGATTTCTTATAAGTATTCATTTGGGTATTGTATCAAGAATATTATTTGCCATTTATCTTGTATTTGGGAGAGTACTTCCCTCAATATAGACTATTTTATTGGTGATTATGGTTTAAGATTCTTACACTAATTTTTTCTAATAGAAACTTCTCTATTCCTTTCCATTTTCTCTATTTTGTTGATTTATTTCCAGCCTTATCACCCCCTGACACAAAAGCCCCTTGAGTTGAAGTGTGGATAAAGCACAGGTTCAACATACCTTGTATTGTAATTAAATCTTTAATCTTTAATTTAGTAAAAGGGAAACAACAAAGATTGAACTCTAGACCACTTGGTCATAGAAACTCTAGTAGTAAGTTAAGTATTCCTTCAACGAAAGAACTTAAGTTGTTTAGTGAAGTCATGTGAATATTTTTATTATAAACTCTAAAAGGATCACATGAAGTGGATTACACAATGAATTACTTATGTAGGTTATTTCCTAAAGTTTAATGTTTAGCTTGTTAAAAAAAATAGCCACTAGTTTTTGGAAAAACAAATTTCACTCTGTTCACATGTTACCAGCAAAGCTAAGCATCTCTAGATACAATGTTTTCCATGTGAAACTACTCAAGAAAAGCAAAATTGCAAAAGTCATAGTTTGAGACTTAAAGTACTACTCTTGTAGAAAGTAAGCAATATCTTGATAACTATGGAACTTTGAAAATTGAACCACAAGAACATGAAATACTCGCACTTTCCAGATATGCAATGGGACTAAAAAAATTTTTAAAAATTAAAATGAGTCAATTACCACTACATCAAGAGTAGAGCCAAAATCATCAATTGCCAAACAAATATCCGGATAAGTAGATGTTGCCCCTTCTTCTTGTATATACTAATTCATGAAAGTGTCATTGTAGATAAAAATGTCTCAAGATAGCACCCCTTCAAATCCAAGGATATAGCACATTCAAAAAGATTTATATACTAGAATTTTTGAAGTTCAATTGAAAATTTACATGACTTGGAGATGCATATGTAGTTTTAATCTACATGCAATAAGTGCTTGTTTATAAATGATATATAATCAGAACATGATTTAGATAGAAAAGCACTGAATGTTGCTCATTTGCAGTGAGAAACTACTAGTCATGCCTTACATGTGAATAGAATTGAATTATTATACTCTTTCAAACAAAATCTCTATTCATAGACAATAGTAAGGTTTAATTTTCATTTTCTTCTTTCGTTTCTAGGCACAAATAAGGGACTTTATTATATATGGAAAAAGTATTTCTTGATGATAAGAGAACAAACCATACAAAAATTGGGAAAAAATTACAAACTCATTAGCTTATAAGAACTTCTCAATCCCCTTTTGTAAACCCAACACTTGTATTAAGAAAACACCTATTGAAACCCACAAGGAATGTCACTAATGTAGGTTGTAGAATAATAGTTAGGATCATATTAAGTCTCTAAGGTATTTTCTAAGATAACAGTCCTCGAACCACTATTTTCTCATTTTATTTAAAAGTTTATAATTCAAGTGATAATTAACACAATTATCAAAGCTCTGACTGGTCACTTGCAGGAGAATTCTGCCACCAAAAACACCCAGAAATGCATAAAGTGATAAGTATAAATTAGGAGACTATGCCACATATCATGTTGCAATAGAAGATTTGGCATCCCATATGCATCTTGGTTTGCCAAAAAACATATTTGTAATTTCCCAAATATGCAAACAACCAGTATGAACAAAATTATAACTAGTAAACTTGTATATTATAATAAACAATAACCACATTATAAATACTTGGCTTTATAAATGACTATTGATTATTAAGACGATGATTTTTTAGGAGATACAACAATGAAACTCCATATTTTCATCCTACATAATTTTAAGCACAAGCACAAGAATTGCACACCTGTTGCTTGAAAATACAAAGCTTATTGCTTGCATAACGTGGAGCAAGCCAACAATGAACAATGCAATATTCGAAAAATTTCTTAGTTTCTTCATAATGGATTTGCATCAATATAAATATTTTTAATATATATATATATATATACATGTGGAGCATAATTTTGTCTTTGTGACTACCAACCACTTATGAAAATTCAATAATCCCATAGGTATTTACAAATATCTTCAATACCAAAACTGTAAGGATGCATAATTTCTCAAATATCCAATTGTACGCAAAAATCCCAATCTTTTGTAATCATTGATGCTTAAAGTTAACTCCTCCTGCAACTCTTCCTAAATAATTGAATACCTACGTCATCCCATCTAGCTTGCTCTTTGGGATTAATGTAATGAAAATTGGTTCTCTAATTAAAGTTGTGATTCATGTAGTTCCCAGCTTTATCTTGTTAAATAAAGTATTTTGATGATTCTAAACAACTAGAGCTTGGAATGATGATATTAAAGGAGTATAAAAACAAACAAGTGAAGAAATCCAAGAAGAAATATGTGAAGAATTAGAAATTAGGATTTCTTACAATGTACACAAGGGTAAAAAGCTTTGATTTTCACTTGCTCAAACTCTCACTATGTTTAATTATATGTTTTTCACGTTATCCTATGTTAATATATGTTAGATTTGAAAAATACTGACTAACAGACGAATTTTGAATTGATAAACCTGATATATTTTGTTTAAAATTTGAACTTTACTAACTGAAATTTGAAGTTTCAGAGATATCACCTCTGATAGATGAATTTTAGGTATTGAAATTTGAATTTCGGGTCAAGCATAGTTAGTGGTAAGTGCAAAATTCGTCTGAAGTCATATCAACATTCGTCTGATGTTAAAGTACAAAAAGACTTGAAAGACAATCCCTCTGACAGATGAATTTTGAATCTCAAAATTTAAATTTTAAAGTGAAGACTTGTAAGTCTACTCAGAGGTGTTTCTGATAGACGAGTTTTGAAAGTGTAAAATTCGAATTTCGAAAGATAGAACTCTTGTGCCATGTTAAGCTAAGCTCTGACAGACGAATTTTACGCCTCCAAAATTCAAATTTTGAGAGCACTGCAGAAACATGAGATAACTGTGTTAGATTTAATGTAATATAAGTTTTTATGATAACAAATATAGAGAAATAAGTAATAAAAGTATTATATGTGTCTAACATATGTAATGTTCTTTAAAGAAGTAAAATGCGCATTAGTATGAATTTAATTATAACTATAATGCATATATCATGCTATATGCAAATATATCTACTGTGCTTTTACAATAAATAATATATTTTGGATATATAAATTGGACTAATTATTTGGTCTGTAAGTGAAATATATTAAATGTAGGATAGTCTAAGTGGAAAGAGTGAATATTGGAATAAAAAAATGAAAATCAATATTATGACTCACTTAAGAAAGAAGTAGAGAAATGATACTCCTAGAATGGAAGATCAGAAGGGAGCATGCCAAGAAAGAAATAATCAAGTGAAAGTAGAACTCAACATTTGAAGACCTAATCATTATGTATATTTTGTTTTCACTTAGGACTTGAGGTGATATTAATCTTTGAAAATTTACTTAATCTTATTACCATATGTTTTAAATGAGTTAGATTAAGTAAATATGATTTTAGTATATGTTAGAATTAAAAAATAATGGCTAACAAATGAAATTGGTGTTTAGCTCATGTTTTCAAAATGATTTTCATAAAAAGTTTTACCTTATGCGCATAACTTATGAAGATTATGAGGATAAAGTCTCAATCTCAAAGCTTTTCTAAGTGTTCCCTATTATTTTCATGAAAAATGTTACCTTATGCGTATAACTTATGAAGGTTATGAGGATGAAGTCTCAATCTCAAAGCTTTTCTAAGTGTTCCCTTTTCGTTTTCATGAAAAGAGTTACCTTATGCGCATAACTTATGAAGGTTATGAGGATAAAGTCTCAATCTCACAGTTTTTCTAAGTGTTCCCTCTTCAATTTCATGAAAAGGGTTGAGATTATCCGCATAACGTAGGTGTCCACCATGTCCTCAGCTCTGTCCAGCAGGTTATCCTGATAAGGTGGCTACCTTATTCGCATAAGGAAGTGAACAGTAAAGGTCAAGTGTACTGTGCAGCCCATTATTCGCATAACCTATGGGAGTTATCTGTATAACGTATGTTACAGAACTCTTGGACCTCCTTCTATTAAATTTGTTATCAGCATAACCTTGGGAGGTTATCCTGATAACCTATGTTTTTCAGAAACTTAGTTTGTACTGACAACCTATGTTAAATCTGTTATCAGCATAACCTTGAAAGGTTATCCCGATAACCTATGTTTTTCATAAACTTAGTTTATACTGATTAAACGTTATTCGAACAAGGAATAACATCTTAAGAGATTATTCTAATAATCCTCAAAGGTATTCAAGTTTGTGAGACGTTATTCGAACAACTAAGTAGGTTTTCATGAAAATATTCTTGAGCTAAAACTTAGTTATTCTGGAATGAATGTTATTCGCATAACCTAGCTAAGTTATCCACATAACGAAAGTCTGACATTGAAATTAAGAGCCAATGGTCACCCGTTATTCTCATAACCTAAGGAGGTTATCCGCATAACCTCTGTCAAACACATTTAATACGATAGTTGTATGGCTCTTTATGTAGAGTAACGACTAGAACTTGTCTCTAACGGATAGATCTTGTGTCTAACGTCTAGTTACACTACAAATCTATAAATAGAATATCATTTGAACTTATGGGTAATAATCTTAAGAGAGTTTATGCAAAAATGCTGTTCATATACATAAAATCTTTGTGTGTCAGCATTCTCTGAAAAACCCACATCAATAGAGTGAGCATTCAATGTATCATTTACTCTTAGAGAGAGTTTTTATTCTGTATTCATTCTTTTCTACAATTTTTGGATAGATTCTTAGTGTGGGAATAATACTAAAGGAATTACACATCTTTGTAAGGGTGTGGGGAGAGTGGCTTCACAAGTGCCTACTGAAGCTTGTGGAATGTACTGAGACTTCACAGGTGCTCAGATCAAATCTGTGGGATATAGTGGAAAATTTTAAGTAATGACTTGGGAACTAGACGTAGGCCAAGTGGTTGAGCTGAACCAGTATAAATTGCTATGTATTGCTCTTTATCTTCTCTATTCAATTGCTGCTTTTAACTCTCTCAATTCATCCTTGTTTTGCTGCACATTTGGTGAATTTGAGTTGTGATCTAAAAAGGGCGAAAATCTTACATCACCTAATTCACCTCCCCTCTTGGGTAACCAGCCAACCTACAAACTATTCACATCAAACAGATGTACTTTGGATATGAAAATTTGTATGTTCTAACATAGGATATATTTGACAAAATAAAAATTCGAATTTCACTTTTGAACAAACGAATTTTAGAAGTTTAATGTTAAAGACTTCAATTTATGGTGTCTGCGAAATTTGTTTGTTGGCACCCAAAATTCGAATTTCAATATGTCAGACATATTAAATACGGTTGGTGAATGGATAATTTTGTAGAGTAACTATTAGGTAACGTCTCTAATGGTTAGATCTTGTGTCTAACGTCTAGTTAAGACACAAATCTATAAATAAAACTTTATTTAAAGTAGTGGGTAACAAATCCATGCTGTAAATACTGAAATCCTGATGAAATCTTTAGTCAAAGCTTTTTACTCTCTCACACTTATTTATTGCACTTCAACTATCTCATTTACTCTATATTAAAGAGTTTTCATTTTGTACAAAATCTTTTATTCATCTGAAAGAAGGATATTCTTATAGGGGTTATTACAAGAGATTTGAGAAACACTTTATAAGAATACAAAGTATAAATTTGAAAGCTCTTAGAACAGAGCATCAGCTTGTACTGTGACATTGTAAGGAATTCACTGAATTCTTGCAAGATAGTGAAAAATCTCAAGTGGTAACTTGAGGACTGGACGTAAGTCAAGTGGTTAGACCGACCCAGGATAAATTTCTGTGTCATTTCATCACTTACCTTACATTTGCTATATTGCTTTATGCTCTGGTTTCTACAAAATCTTTGCTATCACTATTCTATCACGTTTTTGCAGAAAAATTTTAAACTTCTCAATTCACTCCCCTCTTGAGAAGCCAGCAAACCTAACAAGATATCTTCCTAAACATAGTTCGAACTTTAATGATCAAAATAACATAAAATAGAGAAGTGTAAGGAATAAGATTTTTTTTAAGTAAAAGCAAGAGAAGATGAATTAATAACTATTATATTCTAGGAGCGGGCAACCAAATTTCCAAAAAATTCAACAATCAAATTTGCATCCCTATTCCTTCCACATATATCTACACTCGCATACAATAGTAGATGTTAAACACATTGGACACAATATTTATAAACCATAGATGAAGCCTAGCTAAACGTATCATTTTTAAAGAAAAAAAATGCCTAATGATGACAACAGTAAATAATCTTAGCAATTTTTGAAAATTTTATTGTATTCACATTTGATTTATTTTATAATTATTTATGCTTTGTTATGTTAGATATTAATGAAGAATTGTCATATTGAATTTAATAATAAGGATCCCATTATACGTGGAAATATCATAGCTAGGACAATTGGCCTTCATTCATTATTTCATGGGGATGCATTCGACAATGGACTCTCGTTGGAGGATGGTAAGAGTTTTCCAAATTTATTCATAGCACAACAATGACTTATAATAGGTATTATTACAAGACTCATTTGGCATATGCCACACACCTTCACTGTCTCAGTTTTAGCTTGCCAAAATAACCAGGTTCAGCCATATTAACACCATTTATAATTTATATTTATAATTATAATATTATTATAGCCTATAGGTTTCGGTACTTAATAGTTCTAACATTTTAAATACTTTGTCCTCAATTAAGCTTGCAATTACAAGGCATACTTGATAATTTCAACATTTCCATAATGCAAAAAGACCTTTCACCAATAATTAATTCCGTTTTATGCTTAAGCTGGCTTTCTTTTGTTAGTAATCAAGCAGACATGGTGTTGCATGTTGTTTTGACTAGATGATCATAGATGGCCTAAAGCAATTAAATCTAAACCATCAAGACCACATAAAGCAAGCATAGAGTAAGTAGTGATTATGTTGAAGTCTTAATGCAGTAAAATAGATTTAGAAGAAAGAAATGGTATATGCCTAGGAATGTTTAACTGCTCAATGTTCATGTCAATAATTATATTGATATTCAAAAAGGCTTCATCATTAAAGTTGCTTCCTCCTGATTAAGTGGTTAGTTTTTCTTTTTTTGTTTCTCTTAGTCAGTAAGTGATTAATTTAATTATTTTTCCTTTTGCCTGAAAATTTGAAGTTCAATTCAAAAAGACTTTATGTATATAAAAAAGTTTTCTTTGTGCGGTTGCTCAAGTGGATCTGTATTTCTTATGGTAAAGTATACACTATCCATGTCCCTCACTAAAAGTTAGAAAAATGGCTAGTAAAGCTAAATGATTTTGTTTGGTAGGAACTTAAACTCATAATATAAATAAATTATTAATTATTAATGATAGAGGTAATGGGTGATGAACTGATTTGTACCGCACAATGAAATTTTACCCATACTGATCATAAAATATTTTATTATTATTATTACCTAATAATAAAAAAGGTAGCAATAATTATTATTTATTCATTCTACTACAACTATGGTTGGGAATTCCTAGCTACTCTCTATAGACTTAATTGACATATTTTATCATTAAATGATCAAATTGAGAAAATAGTATTATTTCATGATTAAGTCATTGACTTAGTTTTGCCGGTGTAGTAAAATCTCTTGTTGTTTAATTTTTATTAGGAATTCCTTTCTTGTTATGCAACCTTGAACTATTTCTAATTGACAATTCCTAAAGAAAATTCTTTTAAGAGCTTATATGACTGATATTCCTAACATCGCAAGTTTTAGCTTTT
This sequence comes from Adenanthera pavonina, assembly GCA_026686845.1. Classification (NCBI taxonomy): domain Eukaryota; kingdom Viridiplantae; phylum Streptophyta; class Magnoliopsida; order Fabales; family Fabaceae; genus Adenanthera; species Adenanthera pavonina. The sequence continues at coordinate 23,408,198 of JAIVEN010000019.1, read as the reverse complement.
ATGATCACAATTTCATTTCAAAGGAAATGACAAGAAAGCTAAATAAATCTAAATCAGGTAAAGTTAAATGTCATTAAAAAGAAAACACTTACTGTAACTTCCTCCATCTTTGAATTCGACAACTGCACCTTCCTGTCTCCAAGAATAGGTTTTGGTAATTTCTTGCCGACCTATGTAGCGTAATAGTTGCTCCTGCTCTTGGTAATCCACCCCTTGTGATCAATTGTGATTCCAAGTACTTGGTCCAGCACTTCTTGTTGGTTAGATTGGTGAATCAGTTCAACCCGATTTTATAGGTCCAATTCTCAGCGTTGTACATGTATAAAACCGAATTGGCTGAAGGTAGTTGTAATCAATCCTAAACTTCGGAAAGAAAACTTGAAAATAAGCACCTAATATTGAAGCAATGGTTCCACATACTTTGGTTTGCAATAATCTTCAAGCGCTGTGAATGAAATGTCAAAATCATGTAATAAATAGCCAATATTACTGGAGTCCCACCAAAAAAGTAATCTTGATTGCTGAGTGTTATGAAAAATTTGAAACTGAGAAAACTCACAATAATAAAGATATGCAATAACTTACCTATAGCACTAAAAACTTCCAACCTTCTTATCCTTTGACGCTTGCCCATGTAACAATGATGGTCACCGATTATTGACAAATGGAAAGCACTATAAGAGGATTGGACAAAGGAAAAAGTGTAAAAGGGGCTAAACTTTCTCAAAGATCAATATAATAAACTGAAGGGGAACTTTGTGTAATAAAGTTAGGGGAAAATTCGCAAGAAAAAATGCAAAGTAAGAAGGGAAACTTCGCAGCAAGAAATGAAAAGAATAGTTGGTTAAAAAGTCTACAAGGAGGGTCCAAAGGTTAACAAATTGGTCAGGAAGGAAGTTTGTGGGAAGAACATATAAAAGATTTTTGTACAGTAAAAACAATAGTAAAATAATATCAATATAATAAACTGAAGGGGAACTTCGTGTAATAAGGTCAAGAGAAAATTCGCGGGAAAAAATGTAAAGTAAGAAGGGAAACTTCGCAGCAAGAAATGAAAAGAATGGCTGGTTAAAAAGTCTATAAGGAGAGTTCACAAGTTGACAAATTGATCCGGAAGGAAGTTTGTGGGAAGAAAATATAAAAGATTTTTGTATAGTAAAAGCAATAATAAAATGAGTCTGATAAACAGTGATACGCATCTTCGCTTTTTATATTGTTATATTGATGATAATTGTTGCCACTTTGTTAACTCATGGCATGCCGCATGTGGGGGAGAAGATTTTCCAGGTGGGGAATTCGATCTCAGAAAGCTTGAGAGACTATGGACTTGGTGTGCGTGATAACACCATAAATGAAGCTTTTAATAAAATCTTAAACATTTATATATATATATATATATTGTAACAACATGAGATTTTAAAATTGCTTTGGACTTGGTAGCTATTGCAATGAGGATCTAGAAATCTACCTAATTCCGTGTGGAAATTTCGAAGGCTGCTATTGACGGTTGAATCTATCTTATCAATACATCAATATATGCTACATAAAAAATTCTAAAAGGTCGTACTAGTGGATTTTTTGACAAATATTTTGTTTTGAATGGACTGCCCTCTAATTACCAAATACGGGACTTACATGTAATTAATATAAAAATGTAAACAAATTTTAAGAAAACAATTACTATTCAAATCGCTCACCAAAGTTTCCTATAGTTCAATAGTACTTGCTTATAGGAGGGAGGACGTAATGCATTACTTGGTGCACATCACTACACTATTTCTTATTCATGGGAATCATATGTGTTTTAGTTTGGATTTGATGGGCATTCCGTTTTATAACTGAAGGGATCTATCTGTATTATCCGCACTTCTTTTGTGCTTCAATTAAATCATCTTGATAGTTCGGACTTTTTTAATTATATTTAAATTACTTTCTCATATTGAATGATGAAAAATTATAAAATAATACCAAGTTTATAATCATCAACTTATTAAAAAAAAGTCCTATTTTAACTTTAAAATGAAAAAAATCTGAATCATCAAAATCTTATCCACAGTAACTATCAGATGAGGTGTTCAAACCTAACTCCAAGTTTTCTTGTTGGGAATTCAAGATAAAATGATTTTTCATCCTCAATCCACCAATTGTCAAATAGATTATCATGACAAATACTTAAGCGCATCACTGAAGATTCGTTTCAAACAAAACGCAGTATACTCTATACGTCGTATGAATCAGATCTTAACGGAATTATCTCATCCCCAATGGGACTTGTTGACATATCTAAAATTCACTTCATGGTAATATTAATTCCAGAATATAAATAAATATAACAATCGAAAACGATTCTAACCAATAAAAAACGATTCTAAGAACTTGCTATTGCCTAGTCGTCATCTGATTGGCTTCTAAACATAGGAAGCGTCGCCAACTTTGGCTTTGCAGAATATATTATTCTCTTCAAACAGTTTTGATGCAGTTGTCCATGGTATAAAAATAAATAAATAAACGAAAGTATCTACTCTCTTCGATGTATAATATATGGTATAAAATCAATTTTTTCTTAGTTTATTATATAAAGTGTAGATACTCAAATAGATAATTTTATTCATATTATATTTAATTAGTTATTTTTTTCTTCCCTACAAGTATAATCATTTACAAATTTAAAATTTTGATTATATTTAAAAATATTATTTAATTTTTTTAATAAACATGAAAATGTTCCACATCTTATAATAACAACGGACGAGTATTTAATTAACAGCTGCTCCTTTATATCTCCAAGATACAACCTTAATTTTATCTTACCAATGTTCATCCCAATAAAAAGCACCAGAAAAATTAATAAACACTAAAGTCTAAAATAGAAAGAGAGAGAGAGAGTAAAGGGGAGAGAGAGAGCGAGAGAATGTGTGGAGGAGCAAAAGTCCGAGATGTGTTCTGGTGTTGTATTTCCCCTTTCAAGATCGTGTTCGATTCTCTGAAAATTTTCCTCAGAAACAAACGCCTTTTCTTTTCTATCTTCTTCTTCGCCTCCATCCCTCTCTCCTTCCTTATCTTCTCCCTCTCCCTCTCCACCAACCCTCTTCGCTCCGAAATCTACCATCTGGAAGCCGTCGCCCGCCTCGCCCCGACCCGATTCGAAGCCCGACACGTCTGGAAGGAGTCCCGTGAAGACGCCATCTACCTCCTCCGAATCAAAGCCCTCTTCTCCATCCCCTGCTTCCTCCTCTCCCTCGTCACCGCCGTAGCCGCCGTGCACGCTACCGCCCTCTCTTACAATGGAAAAGTCCCGACTGCGCAGTCGGCCGTCGCGGCCGTCAAACAGAATTGGAAACGTCCGTCGATCACCACGATCTTCATCTACGCAATCCTGCTCGCGTTCGCTCCACTTCCGCGGACATTCTCCGTCCTGGCGCCGTCGCCGGAGCTGAGATTCCTGGTTCTGACGGTCGGGTCAGGTATAGAAGTATACTTGATGGCGGTGCTGAGTTTAGGTCTTGTGGTGTCGATCGCGGAGGAGAGGTGCGGATGGGAGGCGATTCAGGTCGGCTATGGTTTGATGGCGGGGAGAAGGTTCTGCGGGTGGGTGTTATCGGGTCTGTTCGTGTCAGTGTCGGGTTTTATCCGGGCGAAGATGGAGTTGTTGATGAGAGGTCCGATTTCGTCGTCGGAATTCCTATCGCCGATGGGAGGCATGGGTAAAATGGGAATAATAAGTGTGTATGGGGCGGCGGTGTTATGGAGTTACGTTGTGACGACGGTGTTCTACTGCGAGTGCAGGAGACGGCATGGGATTAAGGAACCTGAAGATGAACAAGACGAAGAGACTGGTATTGCGATGCTGTAATTTTATTTTTTATTTTTATTATTGTCGTAGGATTTACAAATTTAATCATTCTTTTTTTTATTGTTTTAAATCGGATTTAGATCCAATCATGAATCATCCAACCAAAGAAGTATAGTTAATTGTATACATAACATTTGGATGAGTTGTTTTCCATTTTTGTAATCTTTTTAAAAGCTTAAATTTACTGCATGTCCTTGTCAGTTCTATGACTTACTACGTGTTACGATCTTCTTGTTTCATTTAAATCTAATGTTAGCAATGAAGCTTAGGGTTTTCTGTTTTAGGTGATTTTTGTTTATGGTTTTTAATTGTGTCGATAAAGAAGGAAGAGTTAATATGTTTTGATTTGCACGAGACTTTTTATTTGTAGAAAAAGTACTACATGACAAAATTTAGAAGTCTGTAATGTAACTATATAATAATATCTCACGATTATAAACTAAAATCTCCCCTAGATATATAAATATAGTAACTCACACATGAAAGAACAAGTCAAGCAATCTATTTATGATCAAAAGAATCAAATTTGAACTTAACTCTGATATTTTTTTAATAAATAATTTGGTGAAACGAGAAAATATTTAAATGATTTTTGCAAGTTAACAGATTGAATAAAGAATTAAAATGTGAAAATAGAAGTTAATAAAAAGTTGACATTGAAATGGTTTCTTCAGATGAAGAAGAGTATACCCACATGATGTGATTTTTTGTATTGAAAGCGCAGAAAGAGACACTTACGGTTGCGGCATGTGTGTGTGAGGTAGGAGTTGAGTTGGGTCGCCTTCGAGGTCATGAGACTTCATTGAAGGTGTCCCATGCCAGGAACATGCAGTCAAATAGTCTGTCTCTTTTTTATGAAAAGATAAGCCATGTGCGTATGCTCTCTTTTATCTCATCAAGTGATGTGTGGATACCTTCTCAAATACTCTCTAATCCTTATTATTATGAAGTCTTTTATCAATTTTACATATATTAGGAAATGTAGTTAAAATTTCTCAAATGAGTAAAAAATTTCAACAAATTTTCAAAACTATCCTTAATTGACTCATGAGAGATACTCTGTTGTATTTGTAAAAAAATGAAATACAAACCACCACTAGAATAGTGTGCAAGATCTACGAATCCTGGATGATTGTTGACCGATCACAAAAATCTCAAAGATTTGGGGGATGGGATTGGAAACAGAACAATTAGAAGCAAGATTTCAAGGGTAATGATTGCTTTGTCATTAATGGGTCTAGATATGGGGCTTTAATGATGGAGGAGCATGAGGAGTGGGTAGAGGCAAGGCCTCAAGTTTCTTCAAGACAACCTCTTAGGGACATTAGTAATGTGTAGCGTTCTAGACCTAAAGTGAATAAGGGGAATAGGCCAAATCAAACATTGAACCATAACATGAAAAAATCCGAATGGGTGGGCCGTAAGAGAAAGGAAAATGGGCCAAGTTCAGAGAAACCAATGAATCATTTACAAAGAACTACGAAACATATGGAGGTTAGTGGGGTGATAAATATGGGCGAGTCTTCTAGGTTTGGTAAGAGTAGTAGGATTGAACTGGTTATCTATAAAGATAATGAGAAACAAGTCGGGTATGAAGTAGAGAAGATGGACGTCAAGTATGGGAATGGGGAAATAGGGGATCAGTTGTCAGTTGAGGGACAAGATGACTTGGAGGGGGAAAGAGGTGAACAGATCCAAGTTGATGATGGTGATCAAAATCTTATTGATCCAGGTAATACAGTGGGTCATAGGTTTTCCTTGCACTCTAACCTGTTGTTGGAGCTTTCTGTAGTTGATATAGGCAACGAAAAGATGGTGTCGCAGGACACCTTCTAGTAGTGATCATTCTCTGCATGGTTTTTTCCTATCTTAATGTCTATAATGATAGATACGAACATGATGATTTGGAATTCTCATGGCATGGGCAGCAATACATTTCATCACTTGGTCTTGGACTTGAAGCACATGCATCACCTTAGTCTCATTGCCCTTTTGGAAACTAGACAATCGGGGGGTAGAGCAATACAAAATGTAAGGAAGCTTGGTTGGTCTCATATGAAGGTAGTGGAGGCACAAGGTTCTAGTGGAGGGATCTGGGTGTTCTGGGATGAGAACTTCAATTTTCAAGTTGCTTTTAAGAATGATCAGTTGGTGCATAGGGTAGTGAATGAAGGCTCATCGAGTGAATGGCATTTGTCGATTGTTTGCGGTAGTCCGAACCCCTCTAAACACTAGCAGATTTGGGAAAGATTAGATAAGATTGGTGGTGAGTGTGACAGTAGTTGGTGTGTGGTCAGGGATAATAACACAATCATTCATCATGATGAACGCTCTTCTTTGACCCATCATATGGTGGGTGTTGATTGGCATCTTCATAGGTGGTTTGAGGAAAACAATATGATTGGCTTGGGGTTTAGCAAATCGAGATTTGCATGGAATCGAGGGAACTGTAGTAGTAGGCTTGATCGAGTAACAGCGAGTAGTGAATGGGTTGCGGAATTTATGGAGGCTTGTGTCACGCACATGCCGTGATTCAAATCAGACCATGCACCCTTGCCTTTGCAGCTAAACAAGATGGAGAGAAGTGGAAAACAAAGCTAGCCATTCTATTTCTTTGCCCCTGGGTTATGCATTCTAGTTTTTGCTACATTTGTTAAGGAGGCTTGGAGTAGTGACAAGGAGTGGGATGAAACAGTAATGAATTTTGTTGATAAGGTTCAAGGGTGGAAGAAGGAGGTGTTTGGGAACCTTCATACAATGAAACATGAGTTATATCGAAGATTGGAGGGTGTTAATCGATGGTGTGCGTCGGGTGTAAGCTCCAATAGGCTTGAAAGGATCCGTGATGAGGTCTGGCTTGAGCTTGGGGAAGTGTTGGCTCAGGAAAAACTCATGTGGGTCCATAATTCTAGAAGCTAGTGGTACCATAATGGTGATCGAAACACAAGGTATTTTCATTCAATGGCCAATTATAGACAAAAGTGAAACAAGATTAGTGCCCTACGTTTGAAGGATGGTAGCTGGTCTTATGACTCTAAAAAAACTATGGATATGAGGTCTGCTTATTTCCAAAGTCTGTATACTGAAGAAGCGGGTGGTGGTGGTAATTTGCATATGGAGGTTGGGTTCCCACATATCGAATATGTTGACATTCATTGGTTAGGAAGGCAAGCGGAGGATGAAGAGCTCAAGAGAGCACACTTTGATATAGGCCCTCATGGGCTTAACCTACTTTTCTTTCAAAGCCAATGGGATGTAGTAGGGTGTTCGGTTAGAAATCTGGTAAAATCCATGTTCAAAGATCCACCCATGGTTAAAGGTGTGAATAGTACTTTTATTGTGCTTATCCCCCAAAATAGAGACCCTTAAGATAATTAAAGATTTTCGTCCTATAAGTCTCTATAATATGATCTACAAAATTGTGATTAAAATTTGCACTAATAGGCTCAAGCAGATTATGCCAAAGGTGGTGGCTCCTAATTAGTGCAATTTTGTGTCGGGGAGACAGAGTACTGATAATATTATTGTGTCTCAAGAAATTATTCATTCAATGAGGAATATGAAAGGGCGGAAAGGATTTATGGCAGTTAAATTTGATTTAGAAAAAGCTTATGGCCAGCTTTGATGGAGTTTTATCTCTAACTGTCTTCACGAATTGCACATCCTAGGTTATTTGAGAAAGGTGATTATGGAGTGCGTAACATCTCCTACCATTCAACTGCTTTGGAACGGGGAATGAGCTTATGTGTTTCAACCCTCTAGGGATGTACGTCAAGGAGACCCTATTTCCCCTTACTGTTAATCATGGAAAAATTGGCTCATTTGATTCAGTATGAGGTTGATAATGGGAACTGGTGTCCATTCAAGTTGAGGAAGAATAGGGCTGAGATATCTCATTTATTTTTTGCCGATGACCTTATGTTATTTGCTGAAGCTTTTCTTAAACAAGCGGGGGTTATAAAGGCTATCTTGGATGATTTTTGTGAGGCCTTGGGAGAATGGGTGAATGCTTCTAAGTCCAGGATATTTTTCTCCCATAATGTGGGTCATAACAAAGTTATGGAGTTGAGTAATTTTTTGGGGTTTGTCCCCACCCCGGATCTCAGTAAGTATCTCAGTATGCCGTTACACCACAAGCATGTTACTAAGCAATCCTATGTTCCGATCCTTGACAAGATTGAGAAGAGACTTTCTAATTGGAAGGTTGATTCTCTTTCCTTGGCTGCCCAAAATACTTTAATTAATTCAATGGTCTCTTCTATTCCCATATATGCCATGTAGACAGAGCCCTTACCATTCTCCACATGTCATGAAGTTGATAGAAAGTATAGGAATTTTCTATAGGGAGGAACTAATATGCACAAAAGGACACATCTAGCATTGTGGGAAAGGGTATGTCGGAAGAAGCATGATGGTGGTTTAGGATTGAGGAATTCTCACATACAAAACTAAGCCTTCATGTGCACACTTGGATGGGGGCTTGTCAAGAGAAAGGACTCACTTTGAGGTACCATTGTGGGGGAGGCATTATTCCTGATATGAAGAAGAAGAGATCTGGTTCTCGTGCATTGGTTGGAATTAAAAATAATTGGGATCGTGTTAGGGAAGGAATAGCGTGGAAACTTGGTAAGGGATAGTAACCTAGTTTCTGGAAAGACAATTGGTTGGTTAATCTGGGTCCACTTGTAAAGCTTGTTGTGTGTGATATCCCTGATAATGTGATAGATTGGAAAGTGGTTGATTGCTGGTCAAGTGATGGTGGTAGGGAGTGGAGTAAGTTTGATAGTTTTGTGCCTCCAAGTGTCTTACAGGAGATTGCCAAGGTTAAATTCCATGGCCGGTTGGAGGAGGATGTTCCATTTTGGAAATGGTCTAGTAATGGGTAATTTACAATTCATTCTGCTTATAATAGTATACAAAAGGTTAAGTGGTTGAGAGAGAGGGAAGGGTGGCGTAGACTATGGAAGGTGAGTACACCCCAAAGATGTCGTATATTCTTATGGTTTTGTGCAAAGAGGAGTTTGTTAACCAACCAAGAAAGGTGGACTAAAGAACTTGATGATTCAAGTAGATGCGGGATATGTTCTCATGATAATGAAGACGTCATGCATGCAGTTAGGGACTATACACAGGCTAAGCTCTTATGGTATACGATCTTACCATCTACCTTAACGAGGTCATTTTTTGAAATCAGAGACCCACACAGTTGGATTAACTAGAACCTAGGCTCGAGTATTCGGCTTGAACGTGTGCCATGGGGGGTGTGGTTTAGTGTAACAGCTTGAAATATTTGGCTTGCACAAAATGTGCATGTGTTTGACGTAAAGTTGACTTGGCCGAATAATTTTAGAGCACGGATGAGAGCTTGTGTTGCTTGGTCAGGGAAGACTTCGAAGAGATCGTAGCAGGAGGATGTAGTTGCTTAGAGATAGCAAGCTCTTAACATGGGAATGGTGAAAGTTAATGTTGATGGAGCTCACTCTATAGGATCGAGTATTGCTGCTTATGGTGGCATTGCTAGGAATAGTCAGGGGGAGTTACTAAAAGGCTTTTGCCTTAACTTGGGGCTTAACTCGAGCTTCAATGCAGAAGTTTGAGGGTTCGCTTATGGTCTTCGAATGGCTTGGGATATGGGACTTCAAAGTGTGGTTGTGGAATGTGATGCTTCGGAGGTGATGAATAGTATCAATGAGGGGGTTGCTGATAACCACCTTATGGGATCCCTCTTTGAGGAAATCAGACATCTTCTTGGCAAGCAGTGGTAGCCATCTTTTGTGCATTGTGTGAGGGAGACGAATGATGCTGCTGACTGTATTGCTAAGAAGGCTCTAAGTTGTGCTCCAAGGATTTCGATTTTTAGTTATGTTCCTAGATTTCTTCATTTTGTTGTTTTGTCTAAAAGTAATGTAGGAATAAGATTTGAGTCTAACGCTATTCTGGTGCCCGGGTAATTTGTTTGTGTTGTTTTCTTCTTGATTAAAAAAAAAAGAATAGTGTGTAATTGTTTGAAGACGAATGTTGGCTCCAAAATATCATTCTCATTAAAAAATGGTTGCTTGATTTTTTTTTTATGTGTGCATCTAGTTTCATGTACCTACCTGATATGGCCCTCTTGGTGGATGACCATGCAAACCAGAAAATACAGTGGAAACGATATCACGAACAAGAACAAGTTAATGATCACGTGTTAGAACCAAGGAAACTTGTTCCTAAGCTCTAACGATAACGTCCACTCGGTCGATCACTCCGGTTGGTAGGTTACGAGTTCTCAAGAGAACATAAATTTAGATGATCTTCACACAAGAGAATTGAAGGAAAATAATTCTTATTCAACTTGTTAAAAAAACACATGTCTAAATACATATATTTAGAATGACTCCTAGAATTCTCTAGAATGATTAAAGAATCTTATAAAATAGGTAATTAATTATTCCTAAAACTCAGGGACAAAAATTACTTAAATTGTGAGACTAAATCTTATGAGATTGTAAGAATCTCACTTATTTGAAAATTAAATCACTCTAGAATATTCCAGCTTGCTAACCAAGTAAGAATATCCTAGAAGACACTAGATAACACTAAATAAATATGAAAATTACTTTAAAAACGCCACTTTTTTAGAGCCACAAAAAAAGTAACATTTTTTACTAAAAAACATACCTAATTTATGATCTACTTGAGAGTCAAATAGTCATAATGAACCTAAGACACTTAAAATACTAATTTGGGCATTTGGAAATACAATTAGGAATCCAATAAAGACTCCATAAATAGGTTTATTTAAATAATTTAAGTTTTACCCAATTAAACATAAAACAAAACACAATTAAACAACTAATTAATGAATCCAAAATACTATTCATGTCACATTAATTTCATGGGCTAGAAGAGCTTGTATTTGGACTTGAATAAGAATACTTAATTTTCCATTGGACTACTCCATGTACATATTGGGACCATGTGCCTTCATTGTAATAATATAAACTCCAAATTGCTCTTGTAAGTTCTTGTATAACTCCTTTATTCATGGGCTCTCCAAAACATGGTCTTTTGGTGGATCAATTCATTTGAACTTGGATTGAGACTTGGAAACACCATATTTGTCCTTGTATTAGGCCTTGGAGATGCAACCAATCCATCAAGGTAAATGGGCTCTTTCCACAAGTAATTATGGATCTTTTGAATGTCTTTTAGATTTTCATCACTACCCCACTTTAACTAGAGGATTTATTAAGATCTAGATTAATTCGAATCAAACTGGGTAGGACCCAGACCTCTGGTTAAAAGATACAATCCCTTACCAATTGAATCATGTACTCGCCCAAGTAATTTTGAGTTATTACCGTTCTTTCAAACAAAGTGAAAAAAAAAAACCTAAATTTGGTAGCCTAAATAGAATGGGAATTTCATATCATTGCAAAATAATCAAAATATATACTTCCTCTTATGCATAATATAACATGTTTCTAACAATTTAATGCATCTCAAAAAAATTTTATTACATTATTAAATTTGAAAAAAAAAATCATTTTTATCCCTATTTATTCTATTCACATTTTTGTTATTTTAATACAAATTATAAGACTATTCATTAAATAAATAAGGGATAAAAAAGATAAATTACTATATATGATTATGAACTTTAAAAAAATCACTCAAAATGTGAATCATCTTTATCACATTTCTATTATCGTTCGAGGCTTTAGCAAATGGAACCTGATAGTCGATTTTAACATTTTTTTTATTTCCGAGTATTGGATTTATTTAGTTTTATTGGCCTGCGGGTTTAGATTTTTTGTTTTGGGTGCATGGGTGTTTTTTTTGCTAAAGGTATGGATTTAGACTTTAGAATGAGAACTTCTGCGCACTTCACACGAAGTCTTTATTACATGGGCCATGTTGTAATGAATGATCCACAACTACTAACATGGGCTACGGCCCAGTTTATGTCCCAAGCAGAAAACAAATGGCCAGTAAAGTATACATTGAAGGATCTGAATCAAGGGGCATGCTTAAAGCTTGGTTTGTGAAATAAAAGTGCAAGTGGGAAGGAAAGTTTTTAATATTTATTATATTCTTATTATTTTTTAAATTTTTAATGTTAATAATTTTTAAAAGTAAGAATAGGAATATTATTTTTATCTTTAGAATTACTTTTGTCATCCTGTAATTTTTTTATTCTATTATATTTTACATATCAAATAAGCCTTAAAATACATTCTCGACATTAAAAAGTTAAAGTACATGTGAACAATTATTGATAAAAAATTACACATACGCACACAGCAACTTTTATTTTGTTATTAATTGATAGTTATATATTTTTTTCTCAATAAATATATGAGCTATTATTTTGTTATCAATAATTACTTATTATTATTTTTAATCATATATGAAAATGCCTGTTATATCATACAAAAAAGTATGAAATTTAGAGAAATTAAAAATTGCATAATTCATTCTCTTGCCATATGTGAAATGAAATTTGGTTGTACAAGATTGGATCGATGTTTACTACTAGTATAAATAAATAAGTAAATTTTAAATTTGATATCACATGATTAAATACTCTTTAAAAAAACTATCTACATATAATACGTTTATGGGGAAAAAACCTGATACCAAACCCAGTAAGCAAAGTAATTGCATGTCAATATAAGAATTACAAAAATAAACAATAAGTTTGATTAAATTTTTTAAACTTTTGACTATGAAACCATCATAACATACGAATAAATTAGTTTAAACAACTCAATGCTATAATACTATGCTGTTAAAATCTTTAATTATCAATTTTAACATAAAATGGTAAAATTAAAATTAAGCCTAGTTTTTTATAACTAAATAATACATAAATACTTATAGCAGAAATTATTTAATTAGAGCAGACTGCAGATACATAAACAATTTAAATTTTTTACAATGAAAAAATTATTATTTTTAAATATATATAATTATTAAAAGACATGATTTAAAACGTCAAGTTGGATAATAGTCAACTAACTAAGGCAGAATAGTATGTTATCCTCTTGAATCAGTTGTGAAAATGAATTGGGGAAAATTGCAAAACGTGAAAGATAAAGGATTAAGATTTTCTGAAATTAATACACTTCACCAAAATTGTTAAAAGAGATAAAAAAGAAAGGGTTGGTGTGACTTCTAACAATGTGCATCTCACAAAGTTGAAATCTACCTGTTTTCTCTAATTCTTTGCATTTTAGGTGAAATATATTTGACAAATCCAAATTAAAATGGTAAGTGGCTAATTTACGTGTGAAAAAAGAAGTATATATTGATTCATAAATCCATGTATTGTGGAATTGCACTTTTAATTAGAACATTTTTATTTATTATATAAAATTTTAAAAATAAAATAAATATATATAATATAAATTAAACATTATATATATTATCATTATCGGACTAAAATTTTCATCTTTCAACTATAAATTCCAACGTCAGTCATATCCGTCATTTAATTTAAGCTTATCCCATCCTTCCATTTGGACCATATTATCAATCATTAACAGCAAACTATACAAACTTGAAATAGAAATGTTAGACAACAAAACCCGACTATCACCAATGGGGAAAAAAGTTATAACATGGTTTAAAAGTATTAGGGCCTGTTTGACAGTGTTTCCTATTTTCTGTTTTCAAAAACAGTTTTATAAAACTGTTTCCAAGAAATTGTTTTGAAAACAAGAAAACTAAAAAATCTGTTTGAATAATTGTTCTCAAAATCATAACTAGTGAGTAATAGATGAGTTATTCAAAATTTATAACTTTACCATTAATGAAGTGGATGTTTCTCATCTTTCCTTGTGTTTTTCAGAACAAAAACTACAAAACACCTAAAAGGTGTTCTGAGTTTTCTGTACAAAACTGTTTTCTGTTTTCCAAAATAGTTTTTAAAAAACAGGTTTACCAAACATGTTTTCTGAGTTTTCTGTTTCTGAAAACAAGAAAACTGTTTTGCAGAACTCCACCAAACAGGCCCTTAATAACTGTTATGTTGAGTAAAACAGATTTAATTTCTCTTAAGTAAGGTTAAAAATTTAAACATTATTATAAATGAAAAAAAATACATTAAAAAAGTTACCCTAATTAAACTTGATAATGCTTAAATTTGATCAGTAGTATTAGATATCAGGTAAATGTATAAAAATTTATCTTAAAGTGGTAAATCAAATAATAAAAAAAATTATAAAAAAACACGAAAGGAGAACCACCAAAATTAGTAAATTATCCACCAATGACAATCATGTCAAGGGTTATATAATTTATGAAAGTATTCTCTTATTTTCTCTTTATCAATTATAGGATTTATTAAAATTTAAATTAATTTAAATCGAGTTGGGCTAGTTACATTAGTCCATCCCTTACTAGCTGAATTAACTACTTGATGGTACCCTCTTTTTTTGTAAATTTGGTGTGATGCACAAGATTTGAAATCTAGTTAGTTGTTAATTATTAACTAATTTTTTTCCACTAATCTAATCTTCAGCCAGTGTTTACTAAGCCTGAAACTTTGGATGCCATTAATAATTTTTTGGGCCAAGGATGCTATTAATAATTAAGTGATAAACCTATGATTATATATATATAAACTAAAATCTATTGAAGGTTGACATTGGCGTGTGAAAGAGAGAAGAAGTTACAATCATTTAAAATTAATTGGGAACTAAGCCGAAATGGGAATAATCGACAGGAAGCATCCCCCAGAGTCCAGAATGAAAGTGCAAGGAAGAGAATGAAAATTAGGGAAAGCCCCACTTTTGTTCAATTGTTATCTCTCAAGGGCAACTGGGCAAGTAACCCATTTGAGTACTTCAACTTGATTATTACGACGTTGGAATCTGCTTTATTTTCATTTGATGGCTTGAAACTTGAATCATTCAACTTTAATTAAATTCTACCTACCTACCATCCCATTTTCATATTCCTATTTTCATTTTCCATCCTTCCAACTGGTCAATGTTCCATCCCCATTTGACTTTATGAAAAATCCAATTTTTAGAGTTGAATCAACAAAACCAAACCAAAATCAAATCTCCCTCCTTTAGCTTCTTGTCTTCCTTTTAATTTGGTGTACCATCCACATGGCTTTTGAATTATAGTATATAGCTAGCTTTCACACCCTCAAAGATAGATGGAGAGAGAGAGCCATAGTTATAATAGTGCCATAATTTTATGCTTTGTTTCTTTGTTAATTATTATGCACATCACATTACCATCTAATCGTAAGAGGGTTGTATCAGTTTAACTAAAAATATTGAGTTTGACTTCTAAAAATGTCACTGTATTAAATATTTAGTAGTAAAATTTATTCAATTTAATCTAAATTAGTCTAGATCCTAATAAATTCTCCAGTTAAAATTAATATGTCTACTATATGCAAAAAAAAAAAATTATGCACGCCACATTATTCAAATATCTTCCCGTAATTTATCATTCTTGAAAATGCAAATGTCCGTTAGGGACTCACTACATCATTTGAAAGAGAGATTCACAGTTATAATAATGCCATGATTTATGTTTTTTTTTTTTGTTAATTATGGAAACAGCATTACTTAAATATGTTAATATAATTTATCATGCATGCATTCTTGAAAGAATAACAGTTTATGATTTATAACTTGAGTTAATGATAAATAAATATTTTAAAAATTAATTAGTAGTTGTAGAATTATCACTCATGCATTCTAAAGTTACAATTTAATTTTCCAGATATTATAACAACTTTTTCATCTGAAATTAGTAATAAATTTAAAAATATATATATATGAAAATGATCAAACTTATAATTTTTCAGATATTTCTACTATTCTTTTAGGTCCATATGAATAAGATTTATCATTGAGTTTTGAATTTTATTTGATGTAAATTAAATTTAGCATTTTGAATTCATTCAGATCCTCAACAAAAAAAAAGATCCTTAACAAAAATTAATCAGAGCAGTTTTTTTTTTTGGCAAAGTTAATGAGAACATTTTGGTAAACTGCATATATAATGGTGACGCAAATTCCTTTTTTTCTATTAAACCCACAAAAATCAATTATTCGTACAAAATTGACCTTTAAAAAAATAAAAGTAATGGCAAAAGTCTTGCCCGTGACCCCGTCTATGATCATCCCTGTCTGTTGTCTCAGACCAAAAGTCGTAAGATATATTCTATCACAGATCATTGCAATATACCATAATATTTCAGAAATTCTGAACATAAATATTCTCTCTATTTAGTTTCAAATTCAAATCCTAAGTTATAATAATATAATATTAAAAAGCAGGAATGTGAACAGAAGAAACGAAGAAGGCAGAAGAAAGAAACCAAATACTGAATGTGTGGGTCAAAAAAAGAAGCAGCTTCCTAGGAAATAGGCATAATTGCTGAATTGAAACAAATGAAGATAAGGATAGATAGACACAGATAGACCCGTACATATATATATATATATATAATTAATAATTAATAAATTAATTAATAACAACAAAGTTTGAAAAGTTGTTTTGATATACATAGTTATAACATTTCCTTTTCATGCAAGCTTTGTCCTAAACGTGCCTAATTGCGTCTCCAATTAATGTGTTCCATTCTTTTCAAACCCATCCTCACTGCTTTTCTTATCCACAATCCCATTAAAAACAAGTAATAATAATAATATTATTATTATCATATCTTTTATCGAATCCTAGTGGGGCTCATCTCACTTTTATTTGGCTGCAATTCTTATTTTATTTTTATTTTTTTGACATCTTACGTGTAAATGTGTGATTGTAGCTTCGAGTTTAGGACAAATCAAAATTCCTATTTAACGCCACATTTCTTTCCCATTTCTCACTTTTCTTTCTCTATGGATATTCTTTTGTTCCCTTCCGATTTTCATTCTCAAGCATATCCTCGAAAAGAGGTCGAATCCCCAATTAATTAAAGAAATTAAATTTTACCTTTTAGTGACAAAATTTATACTCCCTTCGGTCCCTATTATAGAGTATTATTTAGAAAATTTGTTTAGTCCAAAATATAAGATGTTAAGTAATAAATTTAATTTTAATCTCAATTTTACCCCTATTGAATATTTTCATTACAAGTCTCAATTAATTTCTCTCTCCTCCTACTATTATTATTAATTTAATGTACTTTTATTCTCTCTTTAAGGGTAAAATGAAAATATCAGAATTTTTTTTCATCAATTTTAGACTATAACTAACTTTTTTTAATCCACAGTAGTTAAAAACATCGTATAACAGGAAGCGGAGGGAGTATATATCATTAGCTTTCATATTTATATTAGACCTTCAATTATCAAAGTGGTCTAGCAGCGCCGTTGGCTTTCACCAATGGCACTTGATTCAAGTAATTCAAACATTTGTTCTCCTTTAGTAAAGTCTTAAATTTAAGTTTTATAAATGAAGAAAATTACTGCTTAGAAAGATTTAAACCTGATTAGGACAGTGATTGTAATTTTCCCAAACTAGCTGGGATTGTGGAGTACCCTGAAAACGAAAAAGATAAGGATAATGCTTTAAGTTTCTAGAGACAAGTTATCGCCACAAAATAATGTTAGCACAAACGTAAAACGACAGATCATTTCTGATCCCTTTCTTCCACTATCTCAATTCTCAAGTACTCACATCTGAAATCATATTCAAGAATATTTTGGTCGGATAAGTTTTATTTCTGGAGCAAGTTTGGATAAGTTTTAACTAGTCAAAATAAACATATATATTTGGAACTCTATTCAATTAATATTTATTAAATAATCTTTTACTCTAATTATTAGGAGTCACTTGGCATATTTTTTGGAAAAACTTCTTAGAAAGTACCAGGAAGGTCATGTATGATTTTTTTCACTAGTTATTTTTCAGAAAATTCAAATAATTGTATAAATGAATATATTATTTTTAAATTTTAAAGACATAAATACTTTTTTCCCTTCCTAATGCTAAAAGCACTATTTATTTTATCAACATGTTAAAAAAAATCAATGCAAATGAGAAGTTCAACAGTTGATATTCTTAGTACGAAGACAAAATTATAAATAAGAATATTTTAACTTATACTAAAGAGATTAAAAAAAATTAAACAAAACTATCGAAGTTGATAAAATCTTCTCTTGTTTTCATCTTTAAAAACAAAGAAGGTTAAAAAAAAAACAAATCAGTCATCTTTTATAAATTATAAATGCCTGGGCTGATGATCATGTTTCACCGGAAGCAGATATTTAATCCCCGTTTCAGCTTAACGATAACTACAAATAATGGAGCTTTGTCACATTAAATTATCATCATGTCTTGTGCTTTTGAAACTCAAATTGCCTCGTCTAGATAACAACTATTATTATTACTGTTATGGATTTGATTATTAGTTTGATTATAGAAACAAGACCAAGACATTTTCGAGTCCTTGTCAGCAGCCTTATCTACCAAATTCCAAGAGCATTCACAACTTCAAAAAAGAATAAAACCTACGAGAAAGTCCAAGGAGACACAAAGACCATAAAGACAATACCACTCATAAATTATAATTACATGGCTAAGAACCAAGATTAGTTCGGATTTGGCTATAAAGCATTGATACTTTAAAAAAATAGATGCATTTGTATTCAGTATATGATATGACATGATATATATATATCGTACTTGTGCATACATGTCTATATGCATCACTTTGTGTTCATATATATCACTTCAAATTATTATAGTGAAATATATCTATTTAAAGTTATTATAAATATTTTATGATTTATTTTACCATTTATACTATAATTTTTAGAATATTTAATATTTATTTTTCTCTTAATGAGTAGATTTATTAATTATACATATAAATAATTAAATAGATAACATTATATTTTTATAAATACTCTCTACGCACTCCTATTCTAAAATTTTAGAAATTAACGTATCTTTCATATTATATTTAATATACATACACGTATAGGTGTTACATGAGGATTTAGTAATAATATTCCATTTATAAGGTGGAGACATAGATGACTTGGGCCACCAAATCCATATACTTTGAATATTCCTACATAGTACCAGTCAAAATAATCCAGAGATGTTTCAATATTATCTATATGAATTAAAATAATTTAAATAAATAATTTTTGGCTCCACTTGGTCAGCACAAACTTTTCTGCTTATATTGGAAAGAGACCTTCATTGGCTGGCCCATTCAAAGAACTCAACTTTTTGGAATTTTGACATGGTTTGATTGATAAAGCTGAACGCTAATATTACTTTAATTGTTTGAACTATTAACTTTTGGTGGGTTTTATCCAGATTTGCTTAGTTAGGGTATATCTTTGAGATAAAATTTGGAGGGAGCAAAGATCAAAGCTAATCTGTTTGGTTCTGGCTTTCTGATATTCAAATGATTATATGAATTATATTATTGTTTTAGAGATTTGATTTGCATCCATAGAATCCTCATAAGGTTTATTGTCTTGATCTTTTTCCTTTTCTTTGAAACAAAAATTTACCCTCTATTTCATTAAGGAGAGAAAATAGAAAGAAGAGAAAATGGGGGAAAAAATGGAGAGAAGAGAAAAGTGAGTGAGAATAATTTTCTCTCTATATACACTTGACTAAATAAAAGAAAATAGGAAGAAAAAAAATCACTAATTTTACCTTGATAATAATATCTTATTATTTTTTAAAAAATATTGATATATAATAAAATTTGTCATTCTACCATATTATTTATATATTCATATAATGTCTATATCATATTAATAAATAAAATTAAAATATAATTTTAATTTTAATCTTAATTTAAAGTTATTTTATCTAGTCTTTTTTTTATTTTTAAATTATTTGTTATACATTGATTTTAACAATTTTAAAATAATTCTAAAATTGAAAATATATAATATATCAATACTTAAACATAAAAACAACATAGGTATTTTTTCTATAGTTAAAAATAATTGATGGAATAATTTTGAAATTATAGTTTTCTATCCAAAATCTCTTTTTTTTTTTTTTTGGGAAAAGTTGAGGAAAAAATATGTAGGGCTACATATTATTTTCTCCCAATTTTCTCTCTTTCTCACTTTTCTCTTTGTAACTAAGTAAGAAAAAATATAGTTTTTTTCCTACTTTTCTCTTCCCCCTTTTTCTCTCTCGTGCAGGGCTAATAAAAAATATATATGTGGCTTCATTTTATGTTCATTTAATTTTTTCTAAAATTACATGAATACTTTTTAAAAAAAAATAGCATAGATTTTTTTTAAGAAATTAAAAAAATGAATTATATAGATATTTGTTGAGTTTTGTTTAACTTATATAATTTTTTTACATTTTTCTTATTATCTTTAGTTTTTTCTATATTTTAAAACTAAGGTAGTTATTTGTACAATTTTAACCAAGTTTAAAAATAATATATTAATTTTAAACAAGGAGATATCTATTCTTTATTTTAAACAAAAAATTTAGATAAATTGGATTTCAAGGATTGATTAAGACTAGTGTAAAAATGCTTGTAGAAGTACTTACAAATTATTTATTAATAAAATTTAAAAAATCTACATAACTTATTTTATATATATAACACTATGAAAAATTTCATTGTCATATCAAAAAATGAAATTAAATTAGGGTTGAGAGATAATGCCATGCTGCAAACAGTTGAATTTAAAGTATTCGGTATTCCATTATTGTTTTTTCCAACGTAAAACATAAGTTGATGGCTATCTTGATTGGGGACAGGTGGATTTTATTAATTCCAAAAGGCACAATAACATAAAATAAAAGGGCCATGCACACAAAGAAAAGTAAAGCCCCCAACAAAAAAAGAAGAAATAGAAGAAGAAAAGTAACATTAATTCTTATCTGGTCCAAGGGAAGAATTTTTTGGACAGACGTGTCCTCCTTTCCAATAATATAATATTTCCTCTGGTTTTATATATAGGATTTTTTATCTTGGTCCTCAATATAAGATCTTTTACAATATATGAGGTGATATTTATTATATATTTCTAAAAAATATCTCTATTTAATGTATCCAAGAAGAAAAAAAAGAAAAATTAAATAAGGGTAATTTTAAAAAAATATTAGAATTTTTAGAGAAATCGAGGAAGTTAGTTAATTTTAACTTCCATTCTTAATTCACGTGATTTGATTAAAATAGTCTTTTACAAAGAACTAGAGGGAGTAGTATAGAGTATTAATTGGTCCATACGTTGATTTCGAGCATCAGCAAATGGGAAGGCAATGTGAAAAGATAATTAACCTCACATTAATTAGTCATAATTTTAATTAGCATCTGAATAACGGCATAATGCCATTCTAGGACCCATTTTTAATTAGTGAACTATTAAGCCGAGGTTACCCGCAAATTCTGCCATTCAATTGCACACATCTTTAAGTATCGTTATTATTGGCGCTAATTAATTGATTTGACTCAATTTACATTTAGCCTCGTGCACTTTGTAGAACATCCTTATCAAAATCAAAGAAAACATTATCTCAAATTTAAACCGATTGGTTTGCGGGATCGAGTCCATAATTATTATAAGTTACACTATATTTTAAAATGACTATATGCAAAATATAAGTTTGTTGGTAAGTATTAAATACTCCCTCCGGTCCTATATATAGGACCTTTTGTCTTGGTCCTAAATATAAGATTCTTTACAATATACGAGGTGGTATTTATTATACATTTTCAAAAAAATGCCCCTATTTAATATATTCAAAGAGAAAAAGAGAGAGATTAAATAAGGGTAGTTTTGGAAAAAGGTTGAAATTTTTGGAGAAATCGAGGTAGTTAATTAGTTTTAACTCCCTTTCTTAATTCACGTGATTCAGTTAAAATGGTCTTATATATAGGACCAGAGGGAGTATTTATTTTTATATTTATCTCATATTAATAATTATGGTAGAGAAAAATTAAGAAAGATATAATTAAGATGGATTATAATTTAATAAGAGTAACAATTAAAAAATTTAATAAATTTAATAAAATTAAAAAATTTTAACTATTTTTAACAGTTTTTCTTAATATGAGTAAAATGAATGAAATTACTCAAAATATGAAACACGGAGAGTAAATTCTAATTTTAAATACCTTTTTATATTTTAAATTAAACTAGTATTCAAAAATCATATTGAATTCTAATTAATTTGAGTCTGAGTAGATGGAATCATAACATGATAAAACTCTCCCAATAAGTATATACCACAACTATATACTCAAGATTGTATTTGTTAAACTACTACAACCCTCTACTAGTTGAGCTACATACTCCTTCATAAATACTTCCTTCATTTTCCAATTATTGGCACTTTGTGTATTTAGATAATCTAAAAGTTATTTACTTTTTTAGCTTAAACAAATTGACCTTAAAGCCTTAACATCAATTCTATCACGTAACATCAAAAAGGGTAATTTTGGTATTATATATTAAATATAACATTGTATTCTAATTCTAGAAAAGATTATATATTTAAGACCAAGAAAGATTGTATGTCTAGGATAAAATAGAGTATTAAATATTACTTTCTCTATTTTTAAATATAAGATAAAAAAACAATAAATACTTTAAATTTTTTTAAAATTTATAATAATTTCCTAAAATATCTCTATTTAATGTAATGTCCTAAAACTCATTAATATTTAATGTGAGGTAAAATTAAAAAAAATTCCATCAGTATACTTAGATAACCTCTTTATGTATTTTATATTTAAAAATAAAAGAAAACTCATCTTTTTATAAACGGAGGAAGTATGGATATTATATAATTTGAAAAAAATATAAATAATAATAATAATTTTAAAAAAAGACTATGTAAATTCTATCTTTACGGAATCTGAACAGTTTATCCGAAATGTGATGAGTATCACATCTCCAAAATGCAAAATGGGCGGGCAAGATGTGTATACCATCACATCAAAAACTTTTTTGTCACCATCAATATGAACAAAATAATAATATAAATTTGTTTATAATAAATAATAATAACTTAAATATCTGAAGAGTGAACCCGACCTTAGTGATGTTGTTTGTTGCCCCAAAACAAATCCGACCCTTGACTTAAAAAAGGTCGGTAGGAACAATGCGCCTAATCTTTTTTAATTAATAAGGAGAAGGTTGATTTAAGAAAAATATAGTAAGATAATCAATCTCATAAAAAATGTAGAATTGAATTATAATATGATTTTTTTATAAGTACTAAAAGCTTTCTCAATCAGCTGAACTGAAGATTAATTACTTTGAAATATAGAAATGAATGAAAACTAATATAATATTATGTGATTTTATAAAATAAATTTGGATATGTTATTTTAAAAAAAATATGTATAATTGTATATAATTAAAAAAATGAAAGAATTAGTGTAATTCAGAAAAAAATGAATTTATAAAAGTAGTAGAAAGGAGAGGGTTTAGATAAAGCAGGAAAAATGGAGGTGCCGTAATCTGAGTAGGTGCGGCCCGCGAGCGAGGGGCATATATACCGAACTTATGAGGCATTTAAAGACAGGATGCGAACTTTTTAGTAGATAAAGTGGGGCCCATCCTGGCCACGTAGCCTTTTCAGTGGGCCCCGCCTCCCCACTCCTGACCCGGATGAACATGAATATGAATATCGTCTCTCTCTTTCCAATGCCCGACTCAGATTCTGACTCTGACTGACTGACATGTTTGGCTCGGCATTCACCAATCCCTTCCATACCTACGGTACCACGTTCTTCACTGATCACTCCCCAATTAACCTCTTTTTTAAAATTAAACCGGATAGATACTTCATTTTTTCTTCATGTTATATTACACTCCCCTATTTATATTATAAAATAGTATAATTACTTTTACATAAATTTTTATTATATTTTTTAATTTTTTTAAAAAATTTAAAATTTTATTCTAATTAATTTCACTCCTTTAATTAAATATAACATAAGTTATAATATTAATAATATAGTAAATAAAAAAAATTAATAAATTATTACATAATTTCTTATATTATAGACTAAGAAAAACTTTCAAGAAACTTTATTATAATGATAAAAAATATATATATAAACACAAAAATATATATATTTATAATTTTGCTAGAGATTGATGTCAATTTATAATAATAATAATAATAATAATAATCAAGTTTTATTGAAACTAAAAATATCCCGTACACAGCACAAAGTCTAATATAAGTTGAGATATTTAAATTTATCAAAGTTACTGCACAAAGTTTCAGAATAAGGCAAGCTATTACTACCCCTTTTATGAATAGTAGCAATGAATTGTATAACTTCAATGAGATTTTATATTATGAATTGATTGATTATTGGTGTGTAAAAAATTTAAAAATACAAATAAAATTACATGAATTGCATCAAAATGTGAAGACAAAATTGAAAGAATAAAAAAATTATGCATAATTATAAAATAGCTATACTATTTATAACTTAGGAATAATGCATTTCCTTAAAATTTTATGTTTGGTATTCATATCAATATCATATTAATATTAATTGATATTATTATTTATATTAATAACATCATAAATATTAAATAAGACATTACAGTCAAATATTATGAATAAAAAAATTAATATTACTCCCATTTGCATCCCAACAATGCTCAGTTCTAATTAGTCAGTTATATTGAAAATTAAATAATTGTGAAAAATTATAGCAGCACAATATTCACAAATGGTGGGTAATAGTAATACAACTCAATCACTCCGTATTTAATTTAATCTTTAATTTTATATATCACAAATTAAAAATTAAAATAACATTCAAACTAAATTTAATTTTTGGATATGGATTAAAATTTATTAATTTGTTGGCCAATTTTTTTTGTAGATAGAATTTTTTTTAAATTTTTGTCACTTTATTAAATTGATTAATTTTAATCCTACTGTAATTTTAAATTTTGGCCAACTAGCAAAATTATTTTACTTGAGTACTGTAATTTTTCTTATTTAAAATGTCACTTGGTTTTGAAAAAAATGATAAAAACTTGTGTTTGGATAGTAATACGAAGAAGCATCGAAAAATCAATTCTCATTTTAAACAATGACACAATCCCTTCATATTAACTTTACACTTCTTTTTTTTTTTGGCCAATTGAATTTATAAGATTGGACAAAACAATTTTGCACTTAAATGATTGGGTTAAAATTCTGGTTTTGTTTTAAAATATCTTTTTTGTGATTTGAGAGTACAATTAATGCACCAAAAATATACTTATCATATTTTAACGATATTTAAGGTGGTAATAAATAAAGAGTTAATAAAAAGTACATTCATGGTGTGTTGCCTAAGAAATCCATCTGTGTCGAGTTCTTCAGGATTTTCTTAAATTTGGTGGCTTGATTTTCTTATGGTCATGTTTGTTGGCATTCTCCTCACTTTAATTGCTTGAGGATTTAGAAGTTGTCTGGTGTGCAAAATAAACATTTCATTTGAAAATAAATAATAAAAATAAAATATTATCACTTTAATTGCTTGAGGATTTAGAAGTTGTCTGGTGTGCAAAATAAACATTTCATTTGAAAATAAATAATAAAAATAAAATATTATTAATTTTTTTTATGAATACCAAGAGTATCTCTTAAATAATATCCAAAGATTAATTCTTTTTGAATTTTGAAACATATAAGATCAATGAAGTAAATTTTAGCTTTTCCAATATCTTTTCTATATACACTTAGAAAATAATTAAATATTTAATGATATTTAATTATAATAAAAAATAATAAGTAATAAATATTATATACTTTTATTATACGTCAAAAAATCCCAAATCACTTGTAGTGTCAATTATATTTTAATCTGAATTAGTCTAAATTTTATTAAAATTTTCAGGAAGATAAATGCAAAACACCAAGTGCTCCCACGAAAAAAAAAAGGAATCCCATATCACTTGGAGATACAATCATGACATCTTAAAATTAAAGTATAGATAAGTTTACCTTTATCCCATTGCTGTTGACTTATTATGAATAATTGAATTGAATGTTCATTATGAGAGGAACGTGTATGCAGATAAGAAGGAATAGGGAGGGAGGATGAGGTGGCAAGAAAGGAGTGGTCCCACAGTGCCAGGTCATCAGTCACGCCACGTCCCCTGTGGGAGCGGTCTACGTGGGCACTTCTAGAACCCATAGTACCAAAATCATCTCATATATTTATCATTCGACATTCATCACAGCTCAGCAACAACCACCCAAAAAAAAAAGAGAAAAAGAAAAAGCCCCAAGGATCTCTCTCACCCTCCCAAGCTTCGGCAGAAAGTTTGAGAGAGAGAGAGAGGGGAAACGGTCTTACCAGGAATCCTTCGCCATCTGTATGAACACCTATCCTTTTCCTGACCGAGTATTCCCGTTCCTCTCTTACCTCCTTTCACACGTGTCTCCCTCTTTCCAAAACTTGTTTCTTTTATTATTCAAAAACAAAATCATATGCTACTGTTTTTCCAACAATTATCAAAATATAAAAATAGTATTTGTTTTTACCAACACCAACTACGTAATAAGCAAGCAGTGAAGTGTCATGTTTATTTATACTCACATTTACACTTGTCACTGATGTGGAAAAAAAATGCTTTAAGTATAGTGTCTTCATTATCATGATTTTGATTTGATATTGCTTCCTAACTAATAATCCCATTATATATAAAAAATTATAAACATACAGTTCATTTTAAATATATATTTTAATTAAATTTGATATTTTTTTTATTTATATTACATAAGAACGTAATTTGTTCAAAACTCAAAGTCTGCATTTAAATATTTTCCATTTAGAATCACGTTAAAATCTTGAATCATTGCGAAGAAAAATCTGCTCACGCGTAAAGATCACGTGATCTTTTGAAATTTCCTTTTCATTTTCCTGGTTCCACCCCCAGTCATTCCACCGGCTATCACCGGTAAACATAAACAATTTTTTTTCTTGGTCAGCCAGAAACACGAGTAATACAGCTTGAACTGAAGGATGATCGGGGAGAGGAACAGTCGGTTACAAACTTATAATAATTTATAATTTATAATATATTAAAAAACGATCGAAATCTCAATAAATCTGGACCGTTCATTTCGTTCATCACGTACCTCATATATAGTCCCCGGTCGGTCTCTTCGTTCTTATCCGCTTCCGAGTTGTAATTACTATTTAGTTTCTTTTAAAGACACAGCTTGCTGTTATGGAAGGCGGATCACTCTCTTGGATTTCTATCACTCAGGTTCATCTTTCTCTGCAGTACGCTCCTATAATATAATTACCTCCCTCTTCATAAACCCAGAAGAATCCATTCCTTTCTCTTTCTTCATCGACCTCGGTTCGTATCTTTCTGGGAAAGAAAATTTAGATTTTTTCTTTTGGATAATGCTCTCGAGATCTTGCTTAGACTTATTGAATTTGGTCTCGGTCGATGATTACCGAACACTGAGTCGGTTCCCGACGGACATGCCGGGAGTTATACCTGAATACGAAGGCCGCGATGATGCAGATTCCGGTCTGGGGTCCGACGATAACGTCTCCTCTGTTCCGCAAGAACGCAGAATCATCGTCGCCAATCAGTTACCGATAAAATCGTTTCGTGACAACGAGACCAAAAAATGGAGTTTCGAATTGGACTGTGATAGTCTCGCACTGCAGCTCAAAGACGGGTTTCCCTCCGACGTCGAAGTTGTTTATGTGGGTTCTTTGAAAGCCGACATCGATTCGTCGGAACAAGAGGAAGTGTCCCAGATATTGCTCGAAAAGTTCCGATGCGTACCCACGTTTTTACCCCTCGATGTTCAGAACAAGTTCTACCATGGATTCTGCAAGCATTACCTCTGGCCTCTGTTTCACTACATGTTACCTATGTCGCCGAGTCACAGCGTGCGTTTCGACCGCTCGCAGTGGAAAGCTTACGTTTACGCCAACAAGATTTTCGCCGAGAAGGTAACGGAGGTGATAAATCCAGAGGAGGATTACGTTTGGATTCACGATTATCATCTCATGATCTTGCCTACCTTATTGAGGAGACGGTTTCCTAGGGTTAAACTCGGATTTTTCCTTCATAGCCCATTTCCGTCTTCTGAAATCTACAGAACAATCCCAGTTCGTGATGATATCCTTCGGGCTTTGTTAAATTGCGATTTAGTCGGTTTCCACACGTTTGATTACGCGAGACATTTCCTGTCCTGTTGCAGTAGAATGTTGGGGTTGGATTACGAGTCCAAAAGGGGTTACATTGGGCTAGATTATTACGGTCGAACAGTGACGATCAAGATCTTGCCGGTTGGAATTCACATGGGTCAGCTTCAATCGGTGTTGTCGTTATCTCAGACTGGTGATAGGATTAAAGAATTGAAGAAACAATACGAGGGGAAGATTGTTATTTTGGGTGTGGACGATATGGATTTGTTCAAAGGTTTAAGCTTGAAGTTACTGGCAATGGGACAACTCTTGGAAGTGCACGAAGACTTACGGGGTAAAGTGGTTCTAGTCCAGATTCTGAACCCAGCAAGAAGCAGAGGGAAAGATATTCAAGATGTTCAACACGAGTCAAATTCTATCGCGAACGAGATCAACGAGAAATACGGCGAACCAGGGTACCAGCCAATCGTGTTCATCAACGGCCCTGTTTCGACGCAGGAGAAAGCCTCTTATTACGCCATTTCTGAATGCTGCGTTGTGAATGCTGTTAGAGATGGTATGAATTTAGTGCCTTATAAGTACACTGTTTGTAGACAGGGGATCGATAGTAATGATTCAGAAGCAGAAAGTCCTAAACGAAGCGTCATCATTGTTTCTGAATTCATCGGCTGTTCCCCATCTCTCAGCGGAGCAATCAGAGTGAACCCATGGAACATAGAAGACGTCTCAGGGGCGATGAATTCCGCGATTACGATGTCAGAGGCAGAGAAACAATTGCGTCATGAGAAGCATTATAAGTACATCAGCTCGCATGATGTAGCCTATTGGGCCAGGAGTTTCGATCAGGACCTAGAGAGGGCTTGTCGAGAGCATTACCTAAAGAGATGTTGGGGTGTTGGTTTTGGCTTGGGTTTTAGAATTGTTGCTCTCGATCCTACCTTCAGGAAGCTTTCAGCGGAAAGCATTGTTTCTGCTTATAGAAACACACACAGCAGGTTGATCCTTCTGGACTATGATGGTACAATGATGCCCCAGATATCCGTTGACAAAACACCAAGCGACGAGGTTATTTCTGTTTTGAATTGCTTATGTAGTGATCCAAGAAACATAGTGTTTATTGTCAGTGGCAGAGACAAGAATTGCCTCAGCAAGTGGTTTTCTCCATGCGAGAAGTTGGGTCTCTCAGCAGAACATGGCTTCTTTACCAGGTGATTTAAACACACATTACATAATATCCACAAATGTGGGTTTACTATCTCTCAATGATTCTGTATTTTGATTCTTTTGGTTCATTGTCTTTCAGGTGGAGTAGTGATAATCCTTGGGAGACATGTGGGTTAGGGATGGACTTCGAATGGAAAAAGGCCGTAGAACCGGTGATGGCGCTTTACACAGAGGCAACTGATGGTTCTTTCATTGAACAAAAGGAGAGTGCTTTGGTCTGGCACCACCAACAAGCCGACCCTCATTTCGGATCGTGCCAAGCAAAGGAGCTTCTTGATCACCTCGAAAGTGTTCTTGCCAATGAACCAGTAACGGTCAAAAGAGGACAGCACATCGTTGAAGTGAAACCTCAGGCATGTAAAAACATATTACAATCCTTAGACATAAACTGTTATTAAATAATATTATCCAGTTTTCTTGTTGAGAACAAAGTCTCGATAGTTTTCAGCAGAACTCAATGCTTTTGATGTTAAGTATTGTTGAGTTCCTTGTCGTGATGTGTTTATCTTTCTGGGATTTTCAGGGTGTGAGCAAGGGCATTGTAGTGGAAAATCTAATCTCAACGATGCTAAGTCAGGGAAAGGCACCGGATTTTCTTTTGTGCATAGGAGACGACAGGTCAGATGAAGATATGTTTGAGAGCATTGCTCGTTCAGCTTCTGATCCATCCCTACCAACCATAGCACATGTCTATGCCTGCACAGTGGGTCAGAAACCAAGTATGGCAAAGTATTATCTGGATGACACTGTGGAAGTCATCCAGTTGCTCCAAGGACTAGCCACTGCGTCATCATCATCATCACCCACAAAGTCCCTACACTTCAAGGAACTGCAATGATCTTAGTAGATAAACTTACATAGAGAAGAAAAAACTGAAAATCTTGTACAGATGACGCTTACTTTTTCTTATAGGTTGATTCAAAAGAGGTGCATACTTAGAAATCTACAGATTAGCTTATTCATGTTCTTTTTACGTAACTTGCAGAAACCTTCCTTTAAGTTTCCTCAGTATATCCCGAATGCAATACCCATTTTCCATTGACTTCGTCATGAGCTGATAATTTTCAAAGGAAAGAGTTGATCGATTGTTCCTAAAAGCAGTTTATTTAAGTGGCTTGGAAGCTCCGTTATCGTTTTACAATGTGTGAGAGTTATCTTTGGATGCTCATAAGCCAATAACAGCTGTCCAGGTTAACCCAAGTACAAAACATTGATGAATCCACAACGCGAAAGACTTAATGGGATTTCAATTTTCTGTACCAATATGTCACGTAAAGTTTCAAACATATAAGGACAAAGCCATTTCTGATGTGTTGGCACTTGGCAGCAGGAGGAGACCCTGTGAACTGGTTGTTGAGTTTCTTGGGTCTAGAAAATCATAACTTTGGACCATTCCTCTGGGTTGGCCTAGTCCAGCATTAAAAAGTGTGGCCAACTTTTCTTCTCTTTTTCCCTGTTTTTCTGACAATTTTTTTTTTAGTGTGTTCCTTTCGCATTAATTAATTTCAAAGGCTATGTGCATAGTTTATCCCAATGGTACAATTGGCAAGAAGACAAATGGCCAACGTGCTGAGGACACGACTGGGTTACACAAGGACAAGTGCAAACAATCCACCTTGATGGAAGTTTCAGTTTTTCAAACATATCATAAAATTTCAACCAGATCCAAGTGGATAAGTAGGACCTCGACTACTTTGAGATCTAATCAAACGATGTGTCTTACCTAACTTTGCTTCCATATATATCATACTTTGCTTTCCCCACACACACATCTATATACATACACACGTATATAGAGTATTTTCACTGTGACACGATTTGAACTGGTTGCTTCTTAAATTTAGAGCTATTCTTCACTGAAAAAAAGTAAAAGAGGGAGGCACCTATAATCCTAGCAAGACGTCATTGGCATGTTAAAAATATTAATTTTTCTATTCCATATATAAATCTAATAATTAATATAATTCATTTTTGACAATTACTAAAATATTAAAGATTTATTTTCAGATTTGTCCTTTATAATTATGAGATAGTGGATAATCAAAATAGTTACAGGGGAGAGAGAAATGAAGAGAGGTAATCGAGATAGGTTAGAATTTAATGAGTTTAAATAAGAATAATTTTAAAAAATTGATGATAATTTTATTTAAAAAAAAACAACTTAAGACCGTCAATTATTGGTATAAACTAATTTTAATAAATTTTTTTATTTATGTGTATAAGATATTTTAGGATTATCTATTTTAATTAAAAAATTTATCAAAATTTAAATTAATTCAGATTGAACTGGTCAAGACTTAGGAGGCAGGCGGCAACTTTATCACCAAATATTTTCAAAAGTCAAATTAAATATTTTTTTTTATTAAATTGGTATAACTATTGCTTGCTGAGCTCAAATTTAAAAGATGTGAAGACAGAGATGCAGATAGAAAGTAGGAGAAGGACATGGCAATGAAGCATGGGATGTTGGCTGAGATGAAACACAGCTGTCGTAGAAGCAGGTGTCGGACATTAAGACCACAGGGGATCCAAGTGTAATTAAGAACTTGATACGGCCACGCCATCTCTATCTTTGTGTGGTGGAGGTTTAGCCCGCAAGCTAAAGCTTACTCCCTCCGGTCCCATTTATAAGGTATTATTTTTTATTGTACTAGTATTAAGAAGATATAATTATGCTCTTAAATTTATAAAAAAAATAGTATAAACTTCCAATCTTACCCCTACTAATTAAATATCAGAACAATTTACGAGACAAAAAAAGTTATTAAATGAAGGGTAAAGAAGGAAATTCAAATAAAAAAATAACACAACACCTTATAAATAGGACCAAGTAAATTTTCTAAACAACATCTTATAAATGGGACTGGAGGGAGTATGTTTTTAATGCTAAGAATAGTAAGTTTTCATGAGCACCATGTACTCTCAACTACTTTTATGGTAAGCATCGGCACGATTAACTAATTTTATACATATATTTTTAATAAAATAAATAAATAAAATCACAATTTTTTTCTTATAATTTTACAATATACACAAAATTTTTTAGAATTCAAAATTTTATTGGTTTAGGTTTAAATATTTTAACTGAAATACTTTCTACTAATTTAAATTTATATTTTTCACTAAAAATAATTAAATAAAAAAATGAAATTAAACTAAAGTGAGTGATAAATATTTGAGAATATATATATATATATATTAAAAGTATGAAGACTATGTTCATAATTTCAATAAAATTTGAAAAAGTCTGTGTTGTTTATAAAATAATAAAAATTAAAGATAAAAGGTAACTGCTGTTAAAACGTGGACATGATTTCTTTGGTGCTCTTGAGAAGAGCAACACATGCAATTTGGATCCTTTAGATTCAATTTAAATATTTAATTTTATTTTTTATTCTCAATATTCATTTATTGTTTTCTGAACTTACAATTAAAATATTAAATAATTATTTTTTATAAATTAAAATTAAAAAATTCAAATATGAAATAAGTAAATAATTCAAATGCTACTCCTCAACGTGCTTCTCTAAGAACGAAAATGAGAAATTGTACCCGTTTGTCTTTTTTGGGTACAAGAGAAATTGTAGTACACGCTGAAGCACTGCTTCTTTGTTTATGTTTTGGGCCAGGTAAAGCGCCAGTTATTGGAAGTTGTGCTCCATGAGCCCAAGGAATAAGAATGTTCAATTTGATCCTTGTTTAAGTTAGGTAATAAAAAAAAGAAAAGTTAGCTAATCAAAGTCAATCATCATTTCCCACCTGTATTTTCCAATCATTCACCTGTATAATCAAAATTATAAAAGTTTTAATATTTTTCTAAAACTACATTTATTTAATTTTTTTTTAATACATTAAATAGGAATATTTTTTAAAAAATATATAATAAATATTATCTTATATATTATAAAGGATCTTATATTTAGGATCAGAGTAAAAAATCTTATATATAAGACTGAAGAAAATATTTAACATTCATCACGTGTCTGGAATCTACTGATCTGGGAGATTTCTGAGCTTTGGGTCTCATAAATTCTTATACCACATATAAAGAAATGATTTAACTCAGAAGTTGAAAGCATGAGGTAAAGAAATACGTTTTATTTTTATTATTGAGTGAAAGTACTAGTGGAGTGGAACAAAGAAAAGCTAACAAGAAGCTTATGCTGGTGTCTACTAAACCTGCTGGAATTTATAAGCTGGGGTTTTAGTTTTGTCAATGCCACATAATTAAGGGTGTGTTTGAATTGGTTTATGTATAAGTGATTATGAGAATAAGTGATTATATTAAAAGTGATTTGTGTTTGAATATTTTTATCCCATAAGTGATTTTGAGAAAAAAAATATGTTTGGATATTGGGGGTTTAAGTAATTATTGGGTGAATAATGAAAGGAAAAAATAAAATAAGTAATTATAAGAGGATAAGTGATTATCATAAGTTGAAAAAATCAGTTTATTTCATAAACACTTGTCTAAGAGATAAGTGTTAATTGAAAAGTTATTTCCGTTTGACAACTCTACCACATAATCACTTATGGGATCATGTTCACAATAAAAAAAAGACACTAAATATACATTTTAAATTTTCAAAGGATGTTCTAGCGTTAACATATAAAAAATAATATTATTTATATTAATTAGTAATTTTTTTATAGTAAAAGAAAACTCATAAATGTTATACTTTGGCTCTAGTCCATAAAAAAATAGTATACATCATTTTACAATAAAATCATATAAAAAGTGTAATATAATAAAAACTATAGAGGTTATGGGTCAATGTTTTTCAAACCAAAAGAAAAAGTTACGGGTCATTGTGCTTACTTAAGAAATTATGTTTAAATAAAATTGGAAAACAATTTTATAAATAAAAAATGAGTTTCTTCCCAACTAGAAAAATAAAATATGTATTTTCAAGTTCACAGAGGATAAAAATATTCGCAAGAATCACGTTGACGTTGATGCTGGTCACTGACACCAGCGACTCTCTCTTCCAACATTCACAATCAATTTCTTTTCTTTTCTTTTCTTTTTATAGGAATATATTCACAATCAATTTTAATTTTAATTCCTTTGCCCACATGCTGTGTGTGGGTTGTTGTGTGAGTTGTGTCGTGTCTTCTTGTTGCGTAGCGTGTAGCGCTGATATAAAGTCAACCCTTGTTGACTTGTCATGTGCGGTTGGTTTTGTTCCGTTCTCAAGACTCCCACAGTGAACAACCCTGACACTACCGGCCCTGCGACTCACACCCGAATCTGCATCTGCCGCCACCGCCTTGATTTCTTCTTCACACTCTCACTCCGTCTTCTCTCTCCGATTCTGTGAGCTTCAGCTTCGGTCAGGTCAGAGACGCGGACATTCAAGAACGGAGGGAAGATTGTCGATGTTAGGGTTTTAGAGGTGTCAGATTATTTCGGCTTCCTCTTTCGCATGGAATTCGAGAAAGGGACGATTGTCAGGTATCCCGTGCTGGAATTAGTGTCTGCAACTGTTTTCTGAGGTCATTCATCGATTGTCTTTGCGCTTTGTTTGTTGCTTGGAATTCGGAAGGGGGAGTTGGATTAGGATCCGAGGGGACTACACTGATATCGACTTAGCTGAAGTCAATCAAATATTGAAATTCTAGATTCAATTACTTAGATGGGGTTTGATTTTGGGTTGTTATTGAAATGATGTCATTCCAGTGATAGTTTGACTTAGTCGAGTTGTGTTCCATTGTGTTGAAAGGCACAGCTCTTTAAGTTTTCTTTCTCTATTGTTATCAAGCAGGTAATCATCTGAATTTTAAAGCTTGTAGCTTCATCAATTAACTCGATGATTATACATGAATCATAGCAAAATTCCTTCATTTATATGGTGATGATGGTGAATGTTCGTTTTAAACAAAGACGTATTCTAATATCTGTATACATTTTTTGACACTGCGTTAACGTATTTTTAAAATTTAACTTATAGGTTTTTCTCGGATGGCAAAAATCATAAGGAACCACTGTGGGGAGGAACCGAACTATCAGCACTGGAAAAGTCATCATCTGCCCGCAATGTTTCATCGTCGTCCTCGCTAAAGCAAAACAATGCAGTGCCGTGGGGGAAAAATAGATTGGCTGAAACAATTAAAGGTGGGCGATCTAAGGTATTTCCAGAGGACCATGAGCCATGGCGCAAGAGGATACTGGATCCAGCTAGTGAGATTGTGTTAAAATGGAACCGGGTCTTTATAGTTTCATGCTTGTTGGCTCTTTTTGTAGACCCATTGTACTTTTACTTGCCCAGTGTGAGAAGGCATACAGGGTCTTCATGTGTGAGGATAGACCTGAATTTGCGGATTGTCGTGACCTTTTTACGGACTATTGCTGACATTTTTTATCTATTACACTTGATAATTAAGTTTCGGACAGCATATGTGGCACCAAGCTCACGGGTATTTGGTAGGGGTGAACTTGTCATGGACCCAAAGAAAATTGCAAGAAAATATATCAGATCGGATTTCTTCATCGATTTTATTGCTACTCTGCCTCTTCCCCAGGTATGTTGCTCTGTAGTGTGATCATATGGTCTTATATTCAATATACATATCTGGCAATTTTGATTTATGGAAAAGAAGTAAAAAAGAAGTCTGTGATTTAGAGGAAGACTTGGCAAAACTATTTACTTCAGAAAATGAAAGGAATTTCTCATGTTATGTTAGTTATAGAGATGTCACATCCCTAATTCTTATGAATTAATGGGATAAATAAAATTGAACGTATCAAATTTTGTCATTTCCTTATTCATACAGAACTACAAGTGCTAATGAATTGGGCCCTTTTCCACTCTGCATAGTGCAACTTTCATCTATATCTATAGGCTGTATTGTTGTTATTTCCAGAGTTGGTTTTACATGGCATCTTCATATGGTAATATCCACCCTCCACAGACTGATGAAAGAAAGTTTGATACGTCATTACTGAAATGATTTGCCCAAAGTGCAGTTTTCATCTATTTTTGTGTGCTATGCTATAGTTGCATTGCTAGAGTGTTTAAGTTGTATCAGAAATCTTTTGCCATGTCAAACACATTGATTGTAGCTGATGGGAATTTTCTTTTCCAGATAGTCATTTGGTTTATTATACCAGCGACAAGAAGCCCTCGAGCTGATCAGAATAACAATGCTCTGGCATTGATTGTTCTGCTCCAATATGTTCCGAGATTATATTTGATCTTTCCTCTAAGTTCTGAAATAATTAAAGCAACTGGAGTGGTTACAAAGACTGCATGGGCAGGAGCTGCATATAATCTGCTATTGTATATGTTGGCCAGTCATGTATGAAATTTTGACAGCTACTATGTATTTCTTTGTGACTCACACAGTTATCTGGAGTAATTTCAAGTTTCTGCCTCACCAATATATGTCTCTATTATTGTTGCAGGTTTCTGGAGCAGCATGGTATCTTTTGTCTGTGGACCGGTATACCTATTGTTTGAAATCTTTTTGCAGAAAGGAATCTAGTCCTAAAGATTGCTTTCTTTACCTGGACTGTGATTCTCTTCACCTTGAGCAGCGCAAATTATGGGCAAATATTACAAGTGTGTTTAACAAATGTGATCCCAATAACAATGATTTTGATTTTGGCATATTCAACACTGCAGTGGCAAAAAACGCTGTCTCCACAAACTTCATCTCAAAGTACTTCTATTGTTTATGGTGGGGTTTGCAGCAACTAAGGTATGAGTTTGAATTTCCATTTCAATAGAGATGGAAAATGATTTTATAAATGTTGCATTGGAATTATTCGTGTCAGTTCTTTGTGTCTTGATGCTTAGTCATTGCATTTTGCATTTTTTAAGCATTGTCCATGGGTAGCAGTCCTATGTCAAATGATAGACTAGGGACCAATGTGAAATCAGATAGCTTTCCATTGTATCTCCCTTGGAATGTTTCATTGTGAGTGATCATAAGGTCTGTCAATAATGCAGAACACTTGTTACTTTTATAATTGAGATCAATAATATATTAGATTTGCAGAATTGCAGCATCTGATACAATACCTTGTGTTAGTGTTGAAGAGTCTCCTGATTTTATAGCAAGAAAGTGAGAAAAAATAGGATTAGTATTAGATCAATTGTCCAAGAGATCTTCACTAAAGGGTTCAAAAAGGAGGAAATATATGTTTCACATTTATGTTTGTATTTGGATGCAGTGCACTGAAATTTTACCAATTGGATCTGGCGTCAATTGGTGAGATTAATTATGGACATTATTGCTGTTATATAACGGATAAGAATATTTTCAACTATAAAATGCTGACTTTGGATCGAAGAATGTGAAACTTAAACCTGTCCACGGCAGGGAAATGTTAGATAGCTATTAATTTTCAATATTGGCTTTTGAAAGAAAATAATGTTTGTTGTTAAAAGATTATAATTCATTAGTCGTTTTGGCATTTTTTTCAGTTCTTATGGGCAGAACCTGGAGACGAGCACTTTTATGGGCGAGACATCATTTTCTATTCTGATTGCCATCTTGGGTCTTGTGTTGTTTTCCCATTTGATTGGGAACATGCAGGTATGTGAGAAATTTGTCCCCTTTTGTTTTTCTAATTATGATCTGAACCATGTGAAACTTCAATAAATGTCTCTGTTGCATTTCTGACTGATAAATAACTTTTGCTTGTTTCCCCCTTCAAAAAATTTCACTCATTTGCACCTGATTGTTAAAATATGTTTGTTTCTTGTTTTTCCTGACTAAATCAGTGTTCAGTCTTTTCTCAATCTCATTGGTTTTGTGATTTCTACTGTGGCTCCATTATTCTTTTGTGTCACCTGAGGACAAATAGGCCATTAGACTTATGTGTTCAGAATTCGTTTAGAATAATTTGCTTCATTCTTATATCATAATATGTACTTATCATTATACCTTGGCTATATTTGGGGTTATTTCTTTGGTATAGACATATTTGCAATCAACCACCATAAGGCTTGAGGAGTGGAGGCTTAAGCGAAGAGACACTGAGGAGTGGATGAGACATCGCCAACTCCCCAAAGATTTGAAACAACGCGTTCGACGTTTTGTTCAGTACAAGTGGCTTGCAACTCGAGGAGTTGATGAAGAAACAATTCTACGTGCATTACCTGCTGATCTTTGTCGTGATATCCAGCGCCACCTATTCTTAGACCTTGTTCGACGAGTATGATATCTGCTATCTTAGACTTTGGAGATTTTACTCTCATTTCTTACCAATTGTCATGGTCCATCCAAATTTTTAATATATGAGGGTTCATGAATCATGAGAATGTGGCCAAGCTATTCCAGACGGTATTTTGAAAAAAACCTCTACTTATGCCCCTGTATATAAAATTTTTTTGGCATAATTGATCTTCAGATTTCAACTTACGCCTATGTATATAAAAATTTTATTCTTTGGAGCATAATTAATCTTTAGATATCCGTAAATTCCAGTTCTCACTGCTGGCAGCTTATGGCCACGTAATGTGTTACTTTCATGTAGACTTAATTTAATACCAATGTAGTTATGAAGATCGTGTCTCTTGGGTGGCTATAACACATGATAAGTTGAATGAGCACAACTTGGCTCGCAGAAAACTTTGAAATTATTTCTGATGGTCCAAATATACAGCCATTTACCTCTTTTTTTTCCTCAGGTTCCCTTCTTCTCACAGATGGATGATCAGCTTCTAGATGCAATATGTGAGCGGCTGGAATCCTTTTTGAGCACTCAAGGCACCTACATTGTTCGTGAGGGAGACCCTGTGACAGAAATGCTCTTTATTGTCAGAGGTAGACTAGATAGTTCTACTACAAATGGTGGTCGGAGTGGTTTCTTCAACTCAATCATATTGAGACCTGGAGACTTTTGTGGTGAGGAACTACTTACTTGGGCCTTGCATCCAAAATCAACCATGAACTTGCCTACTTCAACCAGGACCCTGAAATGTCTCAATGAGGTTGAAGCTTTTGCTCTTCGAGCTGAAGACCTCAAGTTTGTGGCAAATCAATTTAGGCGCCTCCACAGCAAGAAGCTGCAGCACACCTTCCGGTTTTATTCCCATCATTGGAGGACTTGGGCAGCCTGCTTCATACAGGCTGCTTGGCGTCGATATAAGAAAAGGATGTCTGCCAAAGACCTCACTTTTAGGGAATCCTTCACTATGGATGAGAACATGGCCAGTGAGAGAGAACATGGGGATGAATGTCCTACTGAGTCAAATACTTCTCAAGCTAAATTGAACCTTGGGGCCACATTACTCGCATCAAGGTTTGCTGCAAACACAAGAAGGGGAGCTCTAAAGATTAAAGATGACCTGCCAAAATTACAAAAACCTGAAGAACCTGACTTTTCTGTTGAAGCTGATGATGACTAGCTTCCTAAATCTATACTTTACTGTGGCACACTGCCGCTCTTCAACTGGGATAAGGATTCCTGAGTTCCCATGAACCCTGCTTACCCTTTTACAACCCTTACATTGTATAAGTCTTGATTACTTTTAGTTGTAGATTTGTCATGAATTTAGGGAGGCAGGTAAATGGGGAGGCTGGCTTGGCGGGTCTTTTGTTAATTTGTTTGCCAGTGTAAACTAACATTAACTGTGCAACCTTCATCAGAATACTGATTGTAATTCATTGTGCAAACTGTAAAGTACGCCCTTGAGTCTTAAGTGTCCAAATGCCAGGCTGTTAGGGAAGGTAACAACTTTTTTACATACATTTCTTGCCACCTTGATCAATTAGATTGTTCTCCAAGAAGCAAATTTATTAAATTTTTAACTATTGAGCCTAATAGATAAGAAAAACTAATAGATCAGGTGGACAAAGTAAAAAAAACCAAGTAGTTTAGTCCAAACCATTTATGCCACTTCTCACAAGACAAAAGATGAGTGTGTCTAAAAACTCGTCAAACATTTGGTGATACAGATGTAATATTCTTTGTAGTCTAAATGAAATCCTTATCTTGAAGGGACCCTGTAATGTCGACCAAAAAAGAAAGAAGAAAACACAAAATTCTTGAACCAGATCCTTAAAAATGAAAATCATATCTTTGGTCTGACAAAAACAAAAATTATTTGGTTGCTCAAAATATAATCATGAATATTTCATGCACTTTTGGGAATATTAATTTCGTCCTCGGTTCTATTACAATGACCTAATAAGCATAAATTTTTGAAAGGGTCTTAATTGCCACTTGCTTGCAATTCATTAAGATGCAATGGTCTCGTTAAGGATTGTCAGACGAGCCTGGTTATTAGCAACCAATCCCATCATTATCTACTTAAGATTTGCTGGTTATTAATGCAATAAGGATATGCAACATGTCCAACTATTTTTGGGGAGGTATTATTTTTCCTTTCCTTTACAGTTAATATAAATTAAAATGGAAACAAAGTAACAAAAAAAAATAAATAAATAAAGTATAACTGCTCTACAGCATTATTTACAAGCCTAAATCAAAGCGCATAACTTTTTGCAACTTAATTCTGTCATATCCCCAGGTTTTGTCAACCACCATTCTTTTTCACGTTCAATACTTATCAAAGTCATAGAATTCTATGTTCTTATACTTTTGGGATATAATCTCAGCTTGAACTTTTCTGGCTGTGTCGGTGGCGCAACCAACAAGAATAAGAATAGATGTTCCAGCAAATCCCCGAAATGCAGTCAGGTGTGTAACCTGCTCAACAACAGCTGGTCCAGCAGCCAAACTTGCCAGAAATGTCGAACCGAGAACTGATATTCGACTAAGAACCTGTACTCCATATATTAAAACAATGTAAAATGGTGTTTGCAATAAAGAAAACAAAATGAATGCAAAACGAATCTAACTGAGCTTTCGCTAACATTAGATCAGCCAGTCCATTAACTTGAGAATATTATCTTCAGAGGCATGGAAGTACTATAGTGCAAGGAATATGATAGAGATATTGATGATTTTGCCTAATTTCTTCTTACAGAAACAATGCAGTGATTAAGATGTACAGGAATTCGTTTACAGCTCATATCCATTGTTCACCAGGCCAAGCATTTAAGGAACCATATGTTTAGCAGAAGATTGTTACTCGATCATCTTTTTTAATTAAGGACAGAATATTCTTTCCCTATTAACGGGCAGCAGCCAGGAAAAATGCAATAGCTTGATGAGTGATAGTTTCAACTTTGACTTTCGGTGCTATATGATTAGAATTAAAAGGAAAACTGGGAATCATGTGTAGGAAGAAATTGTGCGGAGTTTTTGCCTCATGAGATGCTATTAGTAGGCAATCATTTATATTAGTTTAGTACAGCAAGAGTAACCAGTACAGACTTCAAAGTTCATGGCATACTAGGGCATACTTTATAAATAATTAAAGAAGTAAAACAAAGAGATCTACCAATAAGGTGATAATGGAATGTGATACTAGAAAAAAGGCAGAAAATTACTGTTTTAATGAAGATGGCTGTAGTTCTGCCTGGTCGGACAAGAGGAATTGATGCTCCTTGACGCTTCAATTGTTCACTCAAATCATCAGGGTCCAATTGTAGGAAAGTGTAATAGTAGTTGAAGAATGCTATTAAAAGGATGTTCATTGGCAGATAGAAGGAACCTGCGAAAGTGTATCCAGTTAAATAGAGTCATGTTGAAAGAAAACTATAAGGGCAATAGAACTTGATAGGACATCAGTTCATCAACGGATACCAACAGCAAGGCCTTGGCCTTGATATGTTTATACATCCTAATAATAAATTATTTTAAATCTCTGTTTGAAAAA
This sequence comes from Adenanthera pavonina, assembly GCA_026686845.1. Lineage (NCBI taxonomy): Eukaryota > Viridiplantae > Streptophyta > Magnoliopsida > Fabales > Fabaceae > Adenanthera > Adenanthera pavonina. Next base: position 23,366,281 of record JAIVEN010000019.1, on the reverse strand, counting down.
ACATTAAATGCCTGTGCCGTATATTGATCTGAGCCAATTATAAGAGAAACACATACCCCCAGGATTCAAAGCCAGTGCAGCTTTCTTCAGAGCATCTATGCCAGTGAAACGTGCCAAAGTACCAGGAAGGGCTAATGATGATGTAGAAAATATGATGGGCATCACTCCTGAACTATTAACCTGCCAATCAAAAAGGTACAACCAAGACAATCTAAATGATTCAGCTCAGCCCCCTATGAGTAAAAGATTTACGTTTTGAAGCATAAATGATTAAATGGAATAAACTCATGAATAATTAAATATATTAGATAGTTAGAGTATAAGTTGGAGAAAGAGGATAACCTTAAAGGGCAAGTAAGCAGATTTATCAAGTCCTCTGCTTCTGCTAGTGTATCTTGAAGCATAGTTAAGAGGAATCTTTCTCTCTGCTTCCTGAAAGCCATATTTGAGATCAATTGCAAAAATTTATTTACTTGATCAGAGTAAAATATTAACTAGAAATATAAATAGTACTTACCTGAACATAAACAATACCAAGCACCAACGCAAAGAAGGACACAATCAAGGTAACAAGTCCAATGTAGTTAGCATCATTCAATGCTTGTGCAAATGTCTTTCCAAATGAGGCAGGCAAGTAGGAGATAATGTTTGTGAATATCAAAAGAGATGTGCCATTCCCGAGTTTTAGGTCAGAGATACGTTCACCAATATATGTTGTAAACACAGATCCAAGAGTTAATAAGATAACAGAAGAAAGAACCCATTGTGTGCTGAAGTCATTGACATAAGGACGTAGGTAGAGTACTTGACCAATTGCCTGTAAAGGAATTTAGAGGAAGCATGTCAAGATATAACGGGAAAGCTGAGCTAAATAAGGTACTAGCACAACAATTATGTCCGTATCCTACCAGATTCACCACGGCATATATCATAAGGGAACAATTATTAAAGTCTGAACCATCAAGAAAACAAATCCTCAGTGTGTCTTCATTTTATTCTGCTATTTAATCCTATTTACAAAATCTCTCAAGTATAGTTCTGATTATTTTCCTTTGGGTTATCATTTAAGTCCTATTAACATTTTTGCACTCTAAGGAATTTGAGTTGTAAAGAATTTTGTTATTTATTTATGATGAAAAAATATCCAACTTTTGCATATTATATCCACAACTTTTATACAAGTTCCTGACCTGTACAATGGCAAATCCAACTGAAGCATATCGAGTGTACTGAAGAACTTTCTTTCTCCCAGCCTCACCTTCTCTTTTCTGAAGATCTTGCAACTTCGGATATACTTGAGCAAGAATTTGAAACACAATCTGTGCGTTAATGAAGGGGACAATACCAAGAGAGCAGATCCCAAGTCTGCCAATGCCTCCTCCAGAAAATGAGTCCAGAGTGCTTAATAAACTGTTCTGGTCTAAATTGCCAACGAAAGCATCCCTATTAACCCCACCTAGTGGTACGTATATACCGAGCCGTGACAAAGCAAGAAGCCCTAAAAGCTTGAGAAACTTTCCTGGTAATGGACCTTTGAAGAAGTCCCCAAAATCAATTGAACTATCCTCTATTGCAGCTGCCAATTATAAAAATATGCTAATTACTTGCTCGAAGATATAAACCTGAACACGACTGCAACGTAATTAAAGGTTAAAGTCAAGAAAGAAACCTGCCACTCCTCGAGAAGAGTTAGGTTTTTCCTTTTCTGTACTTGAAGCACTCTGAAATGTTTGTGAAAACAAGCATACCAAATTTTCCCAAGAAGAATTCAGAGCAGAAGATAAATCTGAGTTAATACCCAAGGGATCAAAATTTGCTCCCTCATTGCTGCATAAAATTAGAGTCAGCAAGAGAGGGATAGAATAGGTACAACTGAAAATAAGGCCAAAAGAATTCAAGGTTGCTATCTTATACTAGTTGAAAATGCACTAAAGATAATACGCTCAGTCGCTCTATTCTCAAGGACACATTCTGATAAATTGGTATCTTGTCTAAGCTATACTTTAGTCATGTGCGTCAGCCAACCAGCCAAATATGCACAGTTGGTGTGGACTGATTGTTCACTCAATCACCCTTTTCAAACTATTCTCTTTCAGGATTCCATTCAATTCGACAAAATGAATTGGGTCTAGCTCAATTTCAGCGCATAACCGAAACATCAAAACCAGAGAAAAGAATAATCGCTTCAATGGAATGGAACCTTCACTCACTAGCTTCATCAAATCATTAATTAGTTAAATGAGTGATACCCATTTTGAAAAGCTAACCAGTAGAAATTAAGTGATTACTCGTGAGGGGAAGGAAAGTGATATATGGGCATCGAAATACCAACCTGGTAGAGAGATGCCCGGGATTCCACGAGTGGGTGTTGTTGGGTCTTCTCTGGAAAGAGATGCTAGCTCGGGTGAAGCAACTTGTGAATCTAGAAGAGGTTTTGCAGTGGAGGCGAGTGTGACAGAGGGGAGAAAGAGAAGCTTCCCCGACCGTTATCACCATTTTTATCTCCAAGCTGACTTCTTTTGGCCTTTAGGATGCCGAGTGTCATGTATCCATTCTCCTCTCAAATGAAAATGATAATGAGTGAATAATAATGATAAGAAAAAACAAACAAAAAAAAGCATCGGCTAACGGTTCAAGTCATTTGGAGCATGGGGCTTCACTTGACCCAACTGTCTGAATTCATCACCTACGCCACAATGAAAATTTTCCTTTTGTTTTGATACAAAATTCAATTATCGATTAGTTTTGTTAACACGAATTCTCATCCCCGACCATCATAAGCTAAGTTTGATGTGGGAATCTGCTCTAAAAGGTTGGTCCCCCTACACAAACATTATCCCACTTGATGCGCAAATACGTATAAAATCCCTTGAGTTTACCCAATACACACATGCACGCCACGCAGTTAAAGTAGCATAAACTATCAAACCAGAGGGGGAAAAAAGTAGATTAAACCAAACTACATATAAAAAAAATACAATAATGAATTTACAATAAATATATATAAATTGTAAAAGCATATTTATGCAACTTAACAAACACTAAAAAAATGAATCTTTAATGTTTGCTTATAATTTAAGATGTATTATCTTAATCTTTTTTTTTCTTTAAATTTACTTTGCGATGTTAACTAGTCTTGTTTTAAACAGAGTGCATCATTCACATAATATTGATTAAGCGTCACACGTTTTAATTTTTAATTTTTTTTGCTTATTAACTTTGCCTTTATAGTCATTAGTCTCTCCGATCCTATATATAGGATCTTTTATCTTGATCCTAAATATAAGATTTTTTATAATATACGAGGTGGTGTTTATTATATATTTTCAAAAGATATTCCTATTTAATGTATCTAAAGAGAAAGAGAAAGAGATTAAATAAGGGTAGTTTTGAAAAAATATTAGAATTTTCAGAAAAATCGAGGTAGTTAATTAGTTTTAATTTTAATTCTTAATCCACATAATTTGATTAAAAGGATCTTATATTAAGGATTAGAGAGAGTAATTTCTTTTATACAAAGACAAATAATTGCATTCATTAATGGTTTGTACCTAATATAGTGTGATAAGTATGGCTTCATTCTCTCGATTTCTGTTTTATGAGCACCAATGGTATTGCCAGGTAGGTTTCGATTTCTTTTAATAAGATTTTTTTCACACATAACCTAGGATAGTATGATTGAAAGACTCAATTATTTATTAATTGTGCTATAATCTTATTGGAGGTTTATTTTTATTTTCAAAAGTATTTTATAAATTTTGAATTTTAGATAATTTAATGACATATAGCTTCTCATAAGAAATATATCTTTGCTATAATTTTTTTAAGATGAAATTATCTTATGTACAGAAGAATGTTTTATTTTTAAACTAGAATAGGCCTTGAGCCCTTGTGCATTTGCGCTAAATTTAATGAACCTTGCTGTTCATAAATTATGCATTGTAAGCAGTGTGACTCCCTACAGTTTTTATATTTTAGTATATTGATAATATTGATTTTGATGTCTAATGGTATAGTATTGAGTTGTAAAATTATCTACTTATTATTTAAATTTTCTGAAACCTTTTTTTTTTTTTATAGCTACAGCCAACAGGGGATCTGAAAGCTTTTTCTTGCTTCATGGTGTTGTGAACTTATGAGTCTTATGACAATATCTGGCATGGACATGTATATGGCCAGCTTTATCATGGCCTGCGAAATTATTAACCTAATAGGTTTGGTAACATTGGTTGGCCCGTTGGCCCCAAAAGATTTCTTGGAAATTGGGCCAATCAAGCGCACAAAGGCCCATAAAAAGCCACGCCTCATTTAGCACTGTGTCTTTGGGCTCAAATCTCTATCTGTTTGCGGAAACAAAACAAGAAAATGACAATTACCCAAAAAAGAAGACGAAGAAGAAGAAGAAGAAAAAGACAAGGACATTTCCGGGCAGCATTGTGACCCAGAAATATGTTTTATTGTTGAGCTTCTCATTTCTTTCTGAACAAGCACATGGTTGAAAGGTTTTTTGTTTTTATGATTTTATTTTTGAGTCTTATAGACATTCAATAGTAGCATTGATTCTAGGTTAATTTTTTTAATTTAATATAAATTCTTTAATTACATTACAATTTATGTTTTCCTTAAAAAATGATATCAAAAATTGAATTTGGATGTAATATTTTGTCGTAATATATATAAGTGAATGGGACATAATAAATGACTTGAAATTTGATTGATGGAATGGAAGTGATTGAGAAGAAGAAGAAGAAATCCTGACGTTCAAGAAATAATGGGGGGAACAAAAACCTACGTAACATTCAAGCCGAGAGATATTAGGTCAAACTTGCCAGCTTTACAAGACTGATACTTTCTGACACGCATAGTTTTATTAGATTCTCAGTTTCATTTCCATTTTTTTTATTTTTTTATTTTTGGGGTGTGAGATCTGAATATACTTAAATTTAATTGATATATCTATCAACAGGTAGTCAGCAAGATTGGATAGTGCAGGTGGGAATTTTGTGCATGGTCCTTTCACTCTTTGTCTTCTTCCTCACATATCCTTATCATCATAAACGCATTATCATTCATTCCCAACATTTTCTATCAAGTTATGGTATACATTGTCTTTAAATTATTTTATTTATATAAATATTGATCCGTTGCACCTTTTGATGGTAATAAAACATTAATTAAAAGAAGAGTTTTAAAAGGAAGCAACTTTGAAGTTGAAGATAGTATTGAACCTTTTGTCACATGCAAGAGCTGTTGGTGGTGACGATATTTTACTTGGGAGTGAATCAAAGTGGTTGAAATTATTTAGGTTTAAAAATAGGAATAATAATAATGATAATTATGAGCTCAGGCAGATGCAAATATAAAAATGATATAGTGAAGCATCCCCGTACCTACTACACATGCAATGCAAAGTTTAACTTTTTAGAAAGAAGAAGGAGGTTTTAATGGATGGTCAATTGTGGAGCAGTTTTCGATTGATTAGAAAATTAAAAAGAGGGAAACGTGGGACGTGGGTCCCACTCATCAGCCATGAAGATGAAGATGAAGACGAAGGAGGAAAAGGTAAAAGACAAACCAAAAAGCTGATTAAATGGTTTAGTTTAAGCAATAGAGGGAACAGGTAAGCATGGTGCTCTAAAAGCCTGCATATCTACGAAAAGACGAGCGACAAATAAAAAGGCATGTTCTCCCTTTCCTTTTTTTTTTCTTTTATTAAAAGTATCACCTTAAAAATTAATCTTTTTCAAACTAAAGAGAGTAAATTAACTATATTTAAGTTGTACATGAGGAAGCTACAAAATTATAATATAATTAATAGATCACTAAATTTCTTAAATATATTGACTTAGACTTGATTTCTGAATGTATATGTATGAAAAAAATTTTATTTAAAAAAGTAAAATTTATTTTGATAATTTTTACGTGGATTAGTCTTTAATTATCCATTGACAATTATATACGCTAATATAAATTATAGGCATATTCCCTATTTGTCATCGTCTTCCATGCATGCTTCTCTTGACAATATTCTAATCAATTATTTTTCCCTGTGAAAACAAACACTGTTTATTTTTCACATTCAACTAATAATAATACTACTATTTTTTATCCTTAATATAAGACCCTTTTAAATGAATCACGTGAATTAAAAATTAGAATTAAAACTAATTAACTACCTCGATTTTTTCAAAAAACTCAATATTTTTTTAAAACTATCCTTATTTAATCTATCTCTCTTTCTCTTTGAATATATTAAATAGAAATATTTTTTTAAAAATGTATAATAAATACTATCTCATATATTATAAATAATTTTATATTTAAAATTAAAATAAAATATCCTATATATTGGACTGGAGGAAGTATTTTATGTGTTATGTGTGTCTGTGTGCGCGAGCCCCAATGAATAATTATATCCACAAAGGAATATTGTGAGAAGTAGTTAATGAAGGTAGATAACATACATAGGGTTGGTAAACTAACGAAGGGGAAAGAAGAAGAAGGTGACGAGTGGCGTAACATAAGAAAAGGAACTTACCTTTTATGTAATAAAAAAAAATGGAGGGAAGAGCTGATTTGGTAAGTGGGAAAGCAAAGCAAAGCAAAGGGTTCAGGTGGGTGTGTCAGCATGTTACGTTACTTTTGAGAGTGAGAGAAAGAAAAAGTGGATTCATTGTTTATTCAGCCGTGCTTCCAACACTATGCTTTTCCTTTATAGGCAGAAGGTTTAGGTAAAAAGTCTAAAACTAGGGTTTGCCGTATATGATTGGGATGGTTCGGATGCTTTGGATACACACACACTTTGGCACACCCATTTTAGTTTCAGGCTGCGTTGGCTCCGAACAGGGAAAAAAAGTTCTAAAATAATTTTTTCCTTAACAATTTTTGAAGGGAAACATGGCAGATAGAAATAATCTTTTAAATGTGAATTTAAATTGTCACAATTTTTTTATGAAAAATGTCACCATGTTAAATTTTCAGGCCCAAAAAGTCACGGTTAATTAAAAAAAATATAGAGAGAGAGAGAGAGAGAGAGTTTCAATCAAATTTTGATAATTTAATTTAGATCTATTAAATAAACATGAGCACCGTGTAGTATTAGAAAAATTCATTCTGGCGTTTGGAAGATTACAGTGGATTTTGATGTTCTACTTTTTAACAAGATTACAAGCTAAGCATAACCAGAGCAGGTTAAAAAGCATGCTTAGCTACAAGAGCCTTTTGTCTTCATGTTAGTTTATATATATATATATATATATATATATATATATATTAAAACTAGGTCATAAAAAACGATACAATTAAACAATCATTAATTTAAAAAAATGTATCAAATAGAGTCCGACCAAAAAGTTTATACCTAAATCATCATCTGTCCAAAAAATCTCATGATATACCTTACAAAAAACATTAGTTCAATTATTTTGAGCAGATAATTTTTCCTTTGTATGAAAATGCGTCTGATTCCGCACAAAGATTAAACTTTGAAAAGCTACGGAACATCCTTCATAAAAAAAAAAAAACCAACGAGACATCGAAGACTGCAACTATGAAAATTTACCTCGTTGTAATTCTCTGTCAACTTCAGTTAATAATTAGTGGGATAAGGTTGTTATTGTTATAATTCTCTTTCAATTATTAAATTTAATAATTACACCAAGAATTTATAATGGTTTGGTTAAGTAATAAAGAATTCAACATCTTTTCAGTAATAACTCAAATTTAAGACTTGTAAATAAAAAAAAAAGTTGAAAGAATTACCTTAGTTGAGCTTGATAATAGTCATCCCATGATACCAGATACTAAATAATTATATAAAAAATAATTACCCCACTGACATAATAATCCCGTAAAAGGGGAATTAATTAAGTAAAACTAATAAGTAGTGTGCATGCATCTTTCCTGAAATAAAACTTAGCTCCATGAGGAGGTCATTGACTTCACTTTCCATATCTACCATCCAACCTGACTAATATATATCGCTTCCATGAAAAGCTAGCCACCTCGCCACCTAAAAGGTGATCTCCATCAAAAGCATGCATTTACAGCTAAATTAATGGCAAAACTTTGACTCCTACTCCAAGATGACTTGTTCCACATTTCAGAACAACTTTTAGGAACACTGATTTTTGTTTTTGACTTGCATGTAATATACACACACATATCGTTTGAAGTATCCATTGCATGTTTATTCAGCATTTCTTCCGGTCCTATATATAGGATCTTTTATTCTAATCCTAAATATAAGACCCTTTACAATATATGAGATAGTATTTATTATATATTTTCAAAAAATGTTCATATTTAATGTATTCAAAGAGAAAGAGAAAGAGATTAAATAAGGGTAGTTTAAGAAAAATGTTAAAATTTTCTGAGAAATTGAAGTAGTTAATTAGTTTTAATTCTAATTTTTAATCCGCATGATTCGGTTAAAAGGGTCTCATATTAAGGATCAGAGGGAGTAATTCGGGCATGTTTGAATAGCACTTATGGGATTTGATAAGTACTTATTGTAGTCCATAATATTACTCCCTCTGGTCCTTAATATAAGACCATTTTAACCAGATTACGTGAATTGAGAAGGAGAGTTAAAACTAATTAACTACCTCGATTTCTCCGAAAATCCCAACATTTTTCCAAAACTACCCTTATTTAATCTCTTTTTTTTCCCTTTGGATACATTAAATAGGGGCATTTTTGAAAATGTATAATAAATACCACCTCATATATTGTAAAGGATCTTATATTTAGTATCAAGACAAAATATCCTATATATAGGATCAGAGGAGGTACTAAACACATTAGTCTTTGATACAATAAATGCTTATAGTTAAAAAAATCATTTATTTGAGAAGTGAAAAATTTTCACTTATTATTTTCAATAAACACTTAAAAGGGAATGTTCATCCAAAAATTTTCACTTATCTATCTAAAAGTGATTTATCCAAACATATTTTATTTTTTTAAAATCATTTCTAAGATAAAAATATTCAATTATAAATTTTTTTTTATAAAATTAATTATACTAAAATCAATTCTAAAAGTTAATTACACTCAATAAAATTTAATCCACACACATAATTCATAAATGCATGTGTTTTCTTGCTTACAAATCATGACCAAAATGGCCGCCACAACTGGGTAAGTGGTCTCCATCAACTAGTCTATTAGAAAAGAAATAAGAAAAGTAATGATCCATCCTCCTCTTGTTTGTCTTCATGAATAAGATTTTGTTTTTTTAATATTGTTCCGATGAATGGACCATGGGGAATATTAAAGGTTAAGTCAAGCATCGGCGTTTACTGCCAAAAACCCTCTGCAATAATATTATTAAAGTGATGGAAGATCTTGATAGGAAATTAATTTGTGCATGCACATAAATATATTTTCTCTCGTTCATCATGATTTAATTTTTGTTCATAATCATTAAGTGCCTGTTTGGTTCTCATTTTCTAAAATATAACTGTATTTTTTAATTATTATTTTTTCTTTTTTTATTCAAACAGTTTTTCAGTAAACTTTTCTATTTTTATACAAATTTTATTTTTATAAACTGTGATTATTTAAAAAATACTTTTATAAAAAGATAAACTAAATAGACACTAAATATATAATGATGCTTAATTACATCTATTCCCTTTAAAAATCTAGGAACAGACTCGTCATTTCACATGGTGTGATGATGTCATCATTATTTTATTTGATTTTTGTAAGTGAATATTGTCAACACGCTTCTTCTATTATAGAATCTAATTATTTTAGGGTGTCTTTAAATTAAATTATGTATAAGTAGTTATGAGAAAAAGTGATTATTTATAAGTGATTATGTTAAAAGTGATTTGTGTTTGGATATTTTTACCTCATAAGTAATTTTGAGAAAATAAATATATTTAGATATTAGAATTGAAGTGATTATTTGGTGAATAATGAGAATAAAAAATAAAATAAGTGAGTATGGGAGGATAATTGATTATCATAAATAAAAAAATTAACTTCTCCTATAAATACTTATTTAAGATATAAGTACTTATTAAAAAATTATTTATATTTCAATACATAATTCATATAATAAATTTTTTTTTCCCAAATTCAAACAGCCACTTAAACAAACCAATAAACTTTTGAAGCCCACATTGTTGAATAAGGAGAAGAGAGGAATTAAGAAGGAGCCGACAGGCGATAATGGAATGTCATGTCAGGGATATCAGCCACGTCTTGTAACGAAGTAGACGTAATTACTAATTTTTTGACTTTATAGTATGTAATGCATATATGTGTGCGTGACTCATGCACACATTAATTTCTTTCTATTTCGATCATATTCTTCAATCAGTCAAAACGCGTTTTCTTTATTTAATTTAATTTTGACAATATTAAAACCAATCCACAATAAGTCCTCCTAACCACCCCCCTCCCCCCCCCCCCCGGTCCGCCCGCCAAGAAATCAATTTGAACCCCTCTTCTATCTCATCTCTTTAATGGCTTTATACCAAATCAGTCTACACAAAACAATTGGCCACCCTACCAATGGAAGTTGGCTTAGGTGGAAGATGGTTCAAGTTCACTTAAACAAGGTCTCGGGTTCAAGTCTTGTGTATGCAGCATACTTCTCTAGGAGAGGTCCCCATTTCAGCGCCTGACCGTACCTCGAGGGGGATTAGTCCTGGGCAAATGCAAAAAAAAAAAAAAACAATTGGCCATCCTCACCCTTGCCCTATCTTCTTCTATTTTCATTCATTATTTATGCGTTTTTTTTCCATAATACTTGAATCGCACACACCTGCCTAATTCATTGTTATAATATTATTTTAATCAAATTACACAAATTAATAAATATAATTGAAATTAATTGAGAATCTTATATTCCTAAAAAAATTATTGAACATACCAAAAACTACCCACATTAATTATAACACAAAGAAGAAAGAGATGGGTATTTGCGGAATGAATTTTAATATGAAGAGCATTTTCAGGAAAAAAAAACTCCAACATTTCAATTTTTTTTTAAAGAAAGGACTGAGAGGGTACATAGTTATATAATCTGTATAGTTGTTTGAATATAATGGAAAGTGGTAAAGAGAAATTTACTTGAGGAAAGGGTGTTATTTCATATTTGACTTTCATGAACAAGTTTAAGTAACAAAATAGCATTGTTACAAATAAACGAGGTCTCAGGTAGGCATAAGATCAAATTTTCAGATGGTATCTCTGCAGTGCAGTCAGAAAATAATGCTACCTTGGATCCCCTTTATATATATATATATATATATATATATATATAATGGCATTCTCTAGTGCAAAAGTGAACACGACGACGTATAGTGTGTTTCTGAGGATTCTTTTTCTCCCTTTTGAGGAAGCGTGGGGGATAAATCGATTCACTCAAAAAAGCATCTCTACTACACATGGGCTTTGCTATAGCCTTTTAGCATTCTCTTCCATGTGAGATGAATTTTAACTTTTTATATTAAACAAACAGGGAAATAAGGAAAAATTAATTACAAATATAAAAGCAATTAGATAATTTCTTTCAAGATTCCCTACAATTCCTCCACTTTACATAATTCACATCACATTGTAATTGTATTCATTGTTTGGCTTCCTATGACATCTCTTTGTATGTCATATTTCGTAGTTTACTATTTTAACGAGTTTCACATATGATGTCATCTCCAAAATACAAGTATAATATCACATTCAACTAATTATTATATATATATATATATATAGCAAATTGCCAGAGAATACACACGCAAAAGTTTTAGCAAATGGATATTTAATTTCTAAAATCAGCTCAATATAATCGAAGGTATACGTTCGTATTTGGCTGGCATCACCTAATTAATTTAGTATTTTGCCCGAAAAACCCTTGAACTAATGAGAAAAACATAGCGCCTGGTGTGTGGATATATATCTGTGTGTGTGTGTGTGTGTGTAAAAGGCGAGGGAGAAAGAGAGAGTGGTTTGGGAATTTGTTTGGAAAGGAGAAAGGCAAAGAAGAAGACAAGAGGAAAGGGACAGTAGCATAAAGGTTGAAGAAGGAGGAAGCAGAAAAGGACAAGACTCTGCCTTTTTCTCCACCCACTCTCCTGCATCTCGACAAACCTAACTGTTGCTTTCCTTCCTATTACTCTTTTATACTATTACCTTACCTCTATTCTCTCTCTACCTCACTTTCCCACTTCCCCCTCTTAATTTCCCCTAATATTCTTTTATCTTCATAATCAATCATCACGGATTAATTAACTTCATCTCTCTTAAGCCCTACAACAAAACCAAGTTGCATTATCAATACCAAATACAAAACATATATATGTATGTATAGGCACCCAACAGCAACTCAACTCAAACTTCAGGATCCTACATTGCTTAGATCTTACATATTTCGTGTACAAGTAAATCCAAATTTACGTATTCACCCAAAAACATACAAAGGGAAAAGAAATAATACCTAACCAAGATGCATTATATATAAATTCTGTTGAAAGAATCATTAGATGACTTAAGATTAAGAAATCTTTAACTACAAATTTGCGTGTTCATTCATTGATCGATCAGTTCCTTATAGAGGTCATGTCCTTATATATATACTCCATATGATTCTATTATAAGTTATTTTTAATTAATTTATACATACTAAAAAAAAAATAAAAGTAATTAAAATTCTTAAACTTTGTAAAATTTACCATAACTTTTTAATATTTTTTCTCATTAAATTATAATCTATCTTAATTATACTCTCTTCCATCATTTTTATTAGTCTCATTTTAAAAACTTTTTATGGTTTTAAATATAGATCACTTTCCATGAGTTTTTGAAATATTAATTGTTTTATTTCTAAAATGCTCTATTTATGAGTAAGAGAGAGTATGAATTATTCGAATTTGTGGTATATTTATTAGAGAGGTAAGAATGAAAATCATATTAATTTTAAGACAATTTTAATATTTTAACAAATTTTTCTTAGTTTTGATAAATTAGTTGAAGATAACTTACATTAAGAATCAGATGGAGTATCTTTATTATTTTTTTCTACTATAACTATTTAATGAGGGACAAACATAAAAATAAATATTTAATGCTTATAAAGTAATTTATATTTTGTATACTTCAATTTTTTTTTAAAATATGGCTTATAATAAGAAAAAGAGGGATAACTTTAAAATAGCCACTAGCTAATTAAGCTCTACACATATACCGTTTTATAGATGAGACTGGTAGTGGAAATTAAATATGGTTCATTCAGGTTAGTTAATGATCTACTATATATAGATATATATATATATATATGCATATAAATCATGTTTAGAAATGGATACATATAGGGAAGAGAAGAATCTCATTAATTTAACGAATTAATTGGTTTTTATTCAATGGGAAATGAATGTAAAATAAAACTCTATATATCTGCCTATATATATATAGATACATAAAAGAAATTATCTATGAGCATAATCAGAAAGTTGTATATAGGTACTGGTTGAGTATGAGGACATGGAGATATAAGGAAAAAGAAAGAAGGAATAAATGTGAACAGATGCAAGAGGTTGAAGAAAGATGAACAAGAGTCAACAATCTAGGTTGTCAATTAGGGAAAGGGTAAAATTTTAATGTCACATATTATATATATATATATATATATTATTGAAACTTTTTAATAAAAATATAACAAATATCTGATTTTTTTAAACAAAAAATAATTATATATTTTTGAAGTAATATAAAATATTCGTGTATTGTCTTTATATTAAAATTAAATTAAATATATAAGATTTGTGGCAAGTGAAAAATGAATGCAGAAGCATGTACATGTGAATGAATTGAATGAAAAGTAGACAGCAAGCATCGGCTTTTTGTCTTGGTTTTTGGTCACTTCGCTATCCCATTATCAACTTTGTCCTTTCGTCCAAACAAATTACTATTATTATTGCACGTCCTTTTTTTTTCTTGGTGGGCAGAATTGTACATGGCCTTTAATTAATTTCCTTCGTCTTCAAGTATTCCAAGGCCTCCTATGGCAACTAATTATCAAGCAACTGAAAAACATTCATTTTCTGTCGGTCGAGTTGTCCCTCTTGGATCCAGCTTTTATACAAACACGCACACAAAAATTAAATCAAAATAAAATGAAGTCACACTTTATTTTGAATGAGTACTGAATTTACTAATTGACATTAATCAATGATGTGATCATTCATATGATTGTAATTCTGAGCTTTAAAATTAAAATCAGCCTGTGACGTTTTAGATGTCCATTTGAAGAGGTCAGTTGATATATTGAAAAATTAATGAAAATTATTTATGTTAGTTTTGAAAATTATATGGATAAAATGACAAAAAGCTACAATTGAGTTAATATTCACAACAAAATGATAGAAAAGTATGTGGATACTACGTATTGAAAGTAAAGATCATCATGCAAGGGATAGGATTTTTTTTAAATAAAAATTAGAATGAATTAATGATATAGAGAGGAGTTTAAAATTTGGAACCACAAATTATTGGGGAAAATAGAAAAGGAAAGGAGAAAGAGAAAGGGGGAGAAAGAAGGGAGAGGCACGTTAAGGGGGAGGGCATATAGGTGCTACGCAGAATCATGTCCAGAAAATAAATATACTATCAATCAAATTCAAGACTTTCTTTCTTTCTTTCTTTTCACTTTCCGACATCAAACTCTTTTACGTAACATCCTCTCACTGGTTCCTTCCTTCATGACACCCATTCCACCCTTTTCATTATCTTTTAAAAATAATTATCTCCTCTTGATTCTATTATTTTTTTTAATAACTATTTGGTATTCAATAGTACTAATAAACTCTAATAGGGTAACTCTTCACAGCACAATCTAGATTTTCCCATATGAGGCTCGAACTCAGAGCCTTTTCAAAGAATACTATAATTCTTATCATTCAACTCAATAACCAATGATAATTTCAAAATCAATTCATTTTATAAGACTTCATATAATTTTGTTATCATTATTTTATTTAATAATATTTACATTTTCATTCGTTTTGAAATATAGCATTCCTTTTTTTTTTTTTAGTTTTAGTATTGAATATATAAGTCCTGTGATTTATGTTTGATTTTGAAGTACTTATTTAATAGTATTTAAAACTGACATATTTGGGAGAACAAAAATTAAAGAGTGAGTGATTGGGAAACATAACAATACAATGCAACCGGTATTTCCTCAAATAATGAATAAAGGACCGCCCCCCCACTATTTTATTCAAAATCATTTCATTATCTGTTTAATTGATAAATACCTATGATTTTAAAATTACAATAATAACCTTAGACCCAAAACTTAAATTTTAATATATCATTTCTTTTCCTTCTAGAACATCCCCACCTCCCCCAACGGTCTTTTTCTTCTTCTTCTTTTTTTTTTTTCCTTCTTCCTTTGTCCTTCTTCTAACCGTCTTTGACTTTACCCCCCACCCTAAAAAAAAAAAAAGTGGTCTATTTACATCTCTATCCATACTAAAAATGCATTATTCCCTTCTTATCCCCTCCTCAACTCCCGTCCGCCACCACCAATCGTACACTCTCGGGAAGACGATGTTCTGGGCTCTTACTATCGCTATCTCCGTCATTTTCCAGCCTAACAACGAACGATTCCTCGCCATTTGTCCGTGAATCAAAGCTTGACTTCAGCTGATGAAAGCTCGGAACCAAAACTTTCTCTATCCATTCATCTATGCTCGTTTGCCCTAACCATACTCCGCCGGTGATCTTTCCAAGAGCCTCCTCTTGAACTTCCAGTGATATCCCACTTCCGATAATCGTACAAAATCTCGTCGTGATGGCCGCTGAGAAACTCCGTCTAATCAAGCCGAAATCCACTGGCTTGAATACAATCGCATCGTCGACCGCATCCAGCAGGTCGTGGGTTATTGTCGGTGACCTTAGATTATGGTTAAGGACTCGGTTATCTTCATGATCTACTGTGAGGTCACTCGAATTGACTGATCCATCTGCTCTGTCTTCCTCTCCATCAGCAGCTTCATTTAGATCAAAAGCTAAACCAGAACCCATCTCTTTACGGGGTTTTGTCGATCTGTCATCGTCGGAAAGCCAACCTGGTCTTCGTTTTGTTGTTCTTTTAGATAGTGAGAGTCGTAATTGCCAATTGCCTTTTGCCAAATTTGCAAGCTTTTCTTCGTCAAGTGCATTGCCATTGGACAAATGTTTGAGGTTCTCAGGCAACCAATTTGCGGTGCGGATGAACAAGACAGTGCCAACGCTGATTTCACGGCCATAAGAATCGGAGAAGCGACCTCGCTCCATAGCTCGTTTTATGCTCCCGCGAATGAGTACATCTGCTTCATCAATGTCCTCAAGCATGATGACAGAAAAGGGGTTCCTCCGAATGGCATCTGCAATTCGATCCAGCGCGGTTTTACCACGACGATGGACATCTGATAATTCTCCATCATCCCCACCTCGTGGTTTGAGAGAGATTATTATTGGGTTGGACCCAGAAACCAGCTCAGAAAGAGCTCCTGCCATCTTCTTCTTCCCTACTCTGTCTGGACCCATGAAAAGTAGCCACGTGCCACCACCGCGCCTTTTCCCGTTGCCTGTTTTACATTGGGTCACTTTCGTGGCCACAGCAGATGCTGCATCTTGCTGCCAACAGACCTTCTCAGTGAGACCTTTGAGGAGCTTCTTGAAAGAGTCAGCATCGAGTAGTTTCTTATTCTGTAATTCACTGAACTTGTCCTGTGACTCAGAAGACAAGTAGCCCAAGAAATCCTTAATGTGCTCTTTGTGATTTTGTTCAGGGTTGTTATCAGTAGCCTTTGTTTGCCCAAGGGCTAGATCTGTTGTTACCGGACTTCCGGGGGGGCTGGCCACCCGTTCCAATGGCTGAATTGATATCGGACTTGAGCTCATCAGCTGCAGAGAGCTTCCGAGATTCTTGTTGAGAGGTAACTTGGGTTGAAATTGGCGTCCCATCAAGTTGGGATTGTACAGACCCATCATTGCGAAAGGGGTAGGAGTGATTCTCTCTGAACCAATGGTTTGTTGCTGATGAAACTTTGGATGTAATTGCAAGCAAGCATCATGCCATTTCTTCTGCAGTTCTTGAGTCTTCTTCTTCATCACTTCTTGGATATTACTCTATCAAAAGACAAATCCAAACAACGGTTAAGTAAACCATTCATATCTTCTGAGACCTACCCAAATAAAAGGGGAACAACAAATAATTCATTTTAAGATGATTTACCCGAGTCTGATCAGTGTTTGCTTTAGCATTCTGCAACCACTGTGGAAGTGGCGGCCGAGCAGCCTCGGCTTTGACCTCAGAATCAGATTTCTCAACCTCTTGTAGCATATCTGCTACTTCTTTCTCATAGTTCTGCATACATTGTGGACAAGAAGTTGCTTTACGAGCTGGATCTACATTCTCAGAGACACGCTTAGGCTGTGTGATTGCAGCAGATGGAATGCCCTTTAAAGGAGACAGAGACTCAAGTGAGCCACCAAGAATGCCGTTGGTCCCAAGCCTAGAATTATCAGAAAATCAAAATGATTACACAGAAATACCATGTTTCAGAGCTAAGGCTTCTTTAATCTGAGTCCTCATGCATTTACATCCAAAACAGAATACACAAGAGTTGATAAATCATACAAGTACCAATCTCCAAACCTAAAACATCTAAACCTCAAAATTCACCAAGTTTCTGATCAGCAGAAATTAAGATTTCGAACAACAGAATTTACATATACGATAAGATTCCATGAAGAATACTTAATAGTTCCATAAGACCTGAGACACCAAATTTTACGTTTTATTTGAGGGAGAATAGAAGGAAGAGATACCTTGGAAATATGCCCGGAAGAGGGGCTTTAGTGGTTATAGGCACAGCCTGCAAATCCCAGTCATTTTCCATGGAAGGATGATAAACCTGACACCTCAAGTAAGTCTCACAAGTAGCAGTTCCCATCAACCAAAGGCGACCTGAAACACCCTCTCCAAACTTCGTCACCAATCTACCCATCTCTGAAACCGAAGCACGTCCAGCCTCTGTAAGGGCCTGTTGCTGCATATTGCTCAGACCAGAAACTCCAAAATCTACAGATTGCTCAACTAACCACTTCAAGTTACCCAAATTAACGAGAACAGAACCAGTACTTGAATTCCCCATTCTGGTCTCAATTAAATCTCCCAATTCCTTGATCTTTGCAGGGATTTGAGCTCTATCGGAAGGAAGCTCCTTCTCCAAATAAATCACATGAACATTGTAGAAAGGTCCTTCGCCCAATTCCTTACTCTCAATTCTCCTCAATAATTCTCTTATAACAGCCTCTGGCTCTGATTCACCGACCAACACTGGATTCCTCTTCTTGGCTCTCAACAATATATCGATAATCCGTTTCACTTCTTCACCTCTCTGCTGTCCCAATTGGATGGAACTCCCCTGTTGAAGCCTTGGATTTAGATATAAATTCCGACCGGGCGCCCCCGTCGCGACAGGTGTCACCGATGCAGGCCGGAATCCCAATCCGATCGGACTCGAATTGACGGCCGGAGATGACGAATTCAGTGACTGTTCGATCGTGGCTTTCACCGCGGGGCTCGAGAAGCTCGCTTCTCTCATGACTCTACTAACGCTCGGGTCATCGAGTATGGATATGATAAGCTGTTCAAGTTCTACTTTCACGGCTAGAAGAGGTTGCTGCTGCTGCTCGGGGCAGCCACGGCGTTGATGAGCTTGAGCTCGCTTAAGCGCTGCCATCAAAGCATTGGAAATCGGAGGTTCCATGCCGGGACTCATGTTCTGAGCCGTCGGTAATCGCTCTAGAGCGACGCTGAAGCAGAGCTCGAGTGCTCTGCACTGAAGAGGGTGAGACGAATTGGGGTGCGACTTTATACATGCTTGGCGAAGGAAGCCAGACGGTGAGGCCAGAAGCGTCGCCGCCACGTGAAGCGGCGTCGTTTGGCCGTGGTTGCGACGGCCTGCTTCGGCGATCGAATGATTAAGAACACTCGCCGCCTCCGGCGTTAGGGTTTGTTGGATCGTGCTAAGACCGGCTCTCATTTCACAATCAGAATTGGGAAGAATCTGAAGGCTCCAGTTGAAAAAACCAAAGTCGAAGAAGAATTTATGTAGAAAGAGGGAATTTGTTTGTCTGGTATAAAAAAGAGAAGAAGAGAGAAGAAGGAACCCGGAAATGAATCTTATGGAAGCCTTTCGGCTTGGCTTTCTGGGGTACTTGACTTTATGGAAAAAGCTACGAATGTGTGAAATTCACACTTCTGAGCTTAAAAGCCCACCATCCAGAAAACGAGATTAATGGGGGGAAGGAGATAACAACATTTCGATAATAGACAAAATCGCATTTTCAAGGTTGGCAAAACAAATCACAGAGAAGCTTTTACAAGCACAAACAAAATGAAGAAAGTAATAGCTTATCTCCTTTAGGTTTCTTTCCTACGGGATCTACTTTCTTCCCTCCAACGCGTGTGACCCCCCAAAAACTAGTTGAGAACTCAGCGAAAAGGAAACATCCGATCCCCTCCTTCACAAGATCATCCCCACTTCTTTTCTCTCTCTTACTTGTTTCTCTACTTTATATCTATCCGTGCGTCGGAATCAATGTAGAAATATCGCGTGGCGAGTCACCACGGGGAATAAAAGATGGTAAAGAGAAATCGAGGGTGGTGAAAAAGGTTAATTGAAAGCTAATCGTATTTTAATCACAGGCGCAAGAAGAACAGAGCAAGAATTCGAAATTTTTTTTTTTTTTCTTGGCAAGAGAAAGAAAGACAGGGGATGAGAGAATTTCTAGTGAACAGAGAATTGATTGATGAAAGTACTATCAGTTGCAAGGATTTCTGGAAAAAGCTCTCTGGACAGAGCAATCTGCTCTCCTTTTTGTGTCATGTTTCTTTAATTTTTTATTATTATTTATATACTGCTCCACAATATTTTTTTAAAAAAGATAAAGCTGAATTTGTCTCGACTCAATAGATTAGATTAGAGATAATGAAGAGAGAGGGAGAGAGAGACATATCTGTTTTTAGGGAGAGAAAGAGATGTGAAAAGAAGATGATGATGAGAGAGAAAGAGTGGTCTTTGGATTGACTAGCTTTTAATCTCTCACTTGTTTTGTTTTGTTATTTGTTGCTTAAGACTGAAATAGAAAAGAGGAAGAGAAGAGGAAGACGCGCGTGGATGGAAGGTGGAGAACACGACATAGGAGGGGAGGGAGGAGGGGGGAGCACGCGCGAGCGCTAGGGAGGTGAGAAGGAGAGGGAGGGAGTGTGAGAGGAGAGCTCGAGAGGAAAAAAAAAAAAAAAAGAGAAGAAATTGGCTTTGAAACCAATTTTGTGCTTTTTACACGCAACAGCTGCAAAAGGTATCGCACGACTTTCACCTTTTCATACTTAACTTACTTTTTCTCTCTCATACTTTTTGAGTACGTGATCGTTTGGCAACTTACCATTCCCACTTGAAAACCGCCACTTCTTTTGCTATTATTTCGTCAGTACATTTAAATATTAAAAAACAGTTAAAAGTTTAAATACTTTTCTTTCATCTTTCATTTTAACGTCTACGCAAATTCTCCCTCTATTTACTCATAATAATAACTTAAATATATATAATCACATGCTACCTTCGATCCCTATTATAGAATATTATTTAAAAAATTTATTTGATTCAAAATATAAAATATTAAATAATAAATTTAATTTTAGTCTCAATTTTACTTTTATTAAATACTTTTATTATAAGTCTCAATTAACTTCTCTCTCCTCCTATCATTATTATTAATTTAATATATTTTTATTCTCTCCTTAAGGGCAAAATAGGAATGTTAGAATTTTTTTCATCAATTTTAGACTGTAACCAACTTTTCTTAATTCACATGCGGTAGTTAAAAACATCTTATAATAGGGGCTGAAGGGAGTACTTAATATGGCATTACCTTAGTAAATAGGATTTGATCCCATGACCTTAGTGGTAAAAAAAAAATTTCATGACTCTTCTCCATTTAGAGAATATATAATACCACTAAACTATTAAGCCATTCACATGCAAATTCTCCTCTTGATGATGCACAATTGCACATAATATTAGTAGTTTTTTTTAATAGGGTTTTAACCCAGAGATTGAGATCCTTTCATTTAACGCAATCACTTTTTATAATTGGGTGACCATCTATTTATTCTAGATTTTATATTTAGTTAAATATGTTTTTCTCAATATTACATAAAGTCTTTGTAAATTCTCCTTTTGCTATTATTCAATAGTACATCTAATCTAAGTATATAAAAAAAAGTTAAAAGTTAAAATACATTTTTTAAAAATTAAACAATCTATGCAAATTTTTGTACTATAATATTAATTAATTAATTAATTAATAATTTATATTTTGACATCGTAGGACTCAAATCTTCTTATTTAAGAGATATGGAGCCCCTATATATAATTAGGTGACCTTTTATATAGTACATTGAATTTAAAAAATAAGTACATATTATAAATTTTATTTTTATCTAAATACATTTTTCTATAGTTATAAAAAATATTTTTCTCTGCATGAAGGTATGAGGAATTAATGAATGATCATAGCATCCACTACTTATATATGATGCTACTTATTGTAAAATTTATATTTTATAAGAAAAAAGTATAAGAGAAAAAATTTATAGCAATGATAGAAAAACAAATATTTTTACATTTCATTGAATTTTTTAATAAAAATTATAGATGTTGTAATTTTATTAAAACTAAAAATAAAAAAATTATATCTAAATCTAATGACTTGAACCCACAATATTAAAAAATAAAAAAACCATCCATGAGAACTATTCATTACTAATTAATCCATTCCATATTTACTAGTATTTGCATATTAAAAATACATCTCATATAAACTTATATTTATTGTAGTAGTTTCTTTCTTTTAAAAAAAAATTAGAAGTACTTCGGATACCTCTTTTTTCATCTGAGGTGATCCAAATCACAATTCAACTGACAGAGAAATATTAGCGTGTGTGTGTATATAAATATATATATATATATAGCACTGTCTTAATCAGTTTAATTGATTAAGAATCATCCTGATTTAATTTTCTCATGAGTTGGGTGGATGTCTACTTAGTGGTATTAATGAGACTTTGCCAGTTTTCTTAGAAGGATATAATGTCATTCTACCTCATAAAACGGAATTCACATTATTGTTTGACTTGTGTTTGCTCGCTCGAAAACGATGTCCAGATACAATTACATTCTAGGACGCATTCCACAGTACCAAACAAGCAAATTATCTTAACAGTTTCAATTATACTCATCTTTTCTCAATTTATTATTATCTTAAATAGTAAATGAAGTTTTCAAGCTTTGCAGTTTCCCATTTATAGATCCAATTGGTCCCTTTTAAAAAAAACCAAAATATAAAACTATTTTAACTAATGCAAAATATATTCTAATAATAATAATGTCCAATAGATGATAAATGATTCCATCATTTTTTTGTTACATCATAAATATTTAAATAATAGTCATTACCTTTACCACACTCCACCCTTAATTTAATTATCATCTAAGATACATAATATTTCACTACTACATCACATTTTAAATAATAGTAGGATAGGATTAAGGAAAAAGAAATCTAATATATTTTAGAGTAGTTGAAAAGTCAGACTTAAAATAAATAAATAAATATATATATCTCTAATATCTGGTACTATTAATTAATTATTTAAACTGTATTAAGATTAAAAAAAATCTCTTAATATATTTTTTTATTTACAAAGCTCAAACTTGTCTAATGGCTACAAGTGGCATTTTTCTTGATCATTTTTTTTTCTTAAACGTGATTGATGAAGATATAACATACTTCTTCCTTTGTTTTGGAACAATTAAAACTTTGGACATTTTACTTTGTTTTCAAACAATAATCACTTTAGAATTTTAATATAGCATTAATTATTTGTTTTGATGATTTTACTATTCAATAATAATGAATGAAGGGAAAAACGTACTAAAATAAAATATAATCACATTTTGTAAATTCTTAGGCTATTTATTACTTCCTCTGTTTAAAAAAAGTTGCCACTTTGAAATTTTGGTTAGTTTTTAAAAATATTTATCATTTTAAAATTTTAATGAGTATTAATTATTTTTGTACAATTTTACTCTTCATTAATAATAATAAATCAAACCTTAACTTTACCTTCATTAATTATAAGAATCATAAGGGTTTTTAATCTAACAGCATCAAATTTTATTACAATTTAGATTCTTTTCAAACTTTATGCATAACCTTATTAAATGAAAGATTTTTTTGAAAGAGAATGATTCTTAATCTGCCTACATCAAAATGTCAATTATTCGAAAATAAAGCAAGCAGCATAGTAGAGTAATTGATAATTACCCAACTGTGTGTTTGCATTGATTTGGATGAGGAATTTGTAATAACTAGAAGAAGAAGAAGAAGAAAGAGTTGTGGAAGTAGTTGAGTCAAAATAGAGGAGGAAGAGAGAGGTGCATGGAATTAAATGCAGACAAAATGGTGAAGGCCTAACCCTTCACGGTCATCAGCCGTCCAATTACCCCTCTCATTAAATTCTGAGTCTACTATTTCAACCTCTCCTTCCTTCCCCCATCTACCGACCTTCCCCTTCTACTATTTCTATTTAATTAATTTTAATTTTAATTTTAATTTTAATTTAATTGTTAAATCTGGATCCGCCTCCAAAAATATCAAGCCTGGCCTGTTTCCTTTCATTTTCACTCAACAAGACTAAATACGTAGATTCTTTCATTGCTATGTCTACTCGATATATACGAGGAATCCTGCAACACATATGCCCTGCTGTTGCTCAGGAATGCTATAATAAATATTAATTTATCGCATAAACATGGTAATTAATTACAATTGAGCATTTTATAAAATTATTGAGAACACCTCATAAGAAAATTAATACAATTCAGCAATAAAATTTGGATGCTTTGAGTAGTAAAAATTGCTTTTTTAATGTCTCGTAAAAAAAGAGAAAAATATTTAAATATTTTAAATAATTATGATGTCTTAATATTCATTCAACAATATTAAAATAAAAAAGTTAATTCAGTTGCATATAATAATCTAAGATGATGGAAGAGATATTACAATTGCCCGTAAATATATATGAATTAAAATAAAAAAGTTAGAATAAAGGAAACATATCATTAATATAAGTCATTTTTTACTACCGAATTATTACATTATTAAAATTATTTTAAAATTGATATGATTTTCATTTACACTCCTAATAAATATTGTAAATTCAAATAAAAAAAATTTCTTTTGTAATTAAATATATTTTTTAAATAAAATAATTAATGCTGTAAAATATGACTTATATTTAGGATAAAAAATAATTTCTATGATATGAGTAATAAAAAGGAGTTTATTTGTTTTTTGTTTATTATGTACCTACCAAAACACTGTTGTTGTAGCCACATAATAAAAGCATAACAAGAGGCGAAGAGCATATTGTAGGTGCAATGCAATGTCCATCAAATAAGTTGTTTAATTATTTGAACAAAAAGAAAATATATAGATATATGTATAGAGAGAATCAATAATTGCTGCATGAACATCCTTTGAACACAAGAATCACTTTGGATTTGATTAAGCCGAAACAAAAGGCAATGAAGGGATAAGTGTATGGGAGGAGGAGAAATCATAAGGAGTGCTGGAAGGCTAATGATAATGGAGATTATGGGGAGAAATAATAGTCTAAGATTGTAGTACTATAGGAGTAATTGGGGAATTAACATAATAATTATAATTATAATAATGAAAAGAGGAGTTAAAATTAAGAAAGAAAAGGAAAGACTTTTGGGATTCCCAACTTTAGATGAAAGAGAGAGAGAGAAAGAGTCAGCTTTATGGAAAAGGAAGCAGAAAGCCAAAAAAAGGAGCAATGATGAAGGTGGCTTTTGGCAACGCACGCCCTCTCGTCGTTGTTGTATTTGAGGTGGGTGCTTTTGGAAGTATTGTTTTGATTTGTTTTCACTGTCCTTCTTTGCTTTGCTCGCTTCATCACTTGCCTTTTACGCGTTTTTCGAGCTCCCAACAACCTACTACTTCCACCTTTTCACGCGCCCACTCCTTTTCTTTCCTTTCCTTTGTCTCTCTTTCACTTGCCCTTTTTCATGTTTCATTTCATGCAATAACAATAATAATGTCACGAACCTTGCTTAATTTGTTGCATTTCTTAAATCCGTAACTATTTGACTTGCATCTCAATTTAATTTTTCCAATATCAAGTTTTTTTCTTTTAATCTTGAGCAAGGGATATCCATTTTTTTAGAGTATTGAAATCTAAGACTACATATTTTTTAATTAAATTTATTTTATACACAAAAATTGGAAATCAAATTTCTATCAATCACGTTAACTTAAGTTAGTTAATACCAAGTATTTTTAAACATGTTTTGTATTTTCTTCCAATCCTGGTATTTTTAAACATGTTTTGTATTTTCTTCCAATCCTTAATATAAATCACCTTCAATTAACTCACAAAAATCAAGAAAAGTTTATTAAAATATTAAAATATGATTTTTATTATTATCCTTCATAAATATACCACAAATTCAAATAATTTACTCTCTCTTTCCCATAAATATGGGCATTTTGAAAATAAAAATAATTAATACTCTAAAAATTTATGGGATGTGACCTATATTTAGAATTATAAAAAGTTTCTATAATATAACTATAAAAAAAATAGAAGGTAGTACTCATTTTGCTCCATTCCTTTTGTAGTAGTTTTGGAGTTTTAATTTTGTTTCAAATCCATTATTGTTTTAGACTTTCAATGTACTATTATTTATTTTTTCAAATTTTATCTTTATCCTATTTAATTTAATATAGGTCATTAAATAATGGGTATTTTAGTCAAATTTTAAGTAAAGCTAACATAATCAATGATTTTGTTTGTTTGTGTGACATAATATTAAACAACACAAAAAATAGAATAGAGCGATTAAAGCCAACAATTAAAATAGGAAGAATTAAATAAAATGTTTTTTCTTTTAAATTTTTTCATTAGACCATTGGTTGAGATTGAAACGAGATTTTCTTTCAAATTTTAATTAAATTCACACAAACTAAGAAAATTTGTTAAAATTAGTGAATAGTTTTGAATTTTTCAAAAAATTATCATAACTTTTCAAAATGTTTTCTCCGGTTTTAAATATAAGACACCTTCTAAAAGTATTATTTAGTCCAAATATAAGATATCTTATAGGGTTATCTAGTGCATTAATTAATTTTTTCCATTTATACCCATGATCTATAATTAATAGATTAAAAATAAATATTATGAGAAATATGAGAGATAATGTAATTAATAAGGGTAAATAGTGAAAAATATTGAAATTTCTTAACAAATTTAATAATTCAACTCATTTTCTTACAGAGCCTAAAGTAGTTGAAAATGTGTTATATTTAGAACTATAGGACGTAACTTTTACTTGAACTATTAAATTCTAACTCTTCTTAATTATTCCTTGTTTTTGTTTATATTCTTTCCATCCCATATTATACGGCAATATTATGAGATTTTTTGTCCCATAATATAAGGTAACATGTAGTGATGTATTATTTTTATCTTTTATTTATTATATTATTAATATTATAACTTATATTATATATAATGAAATGAGTATAATTAATAGGAGTAAAATTGGAAATTTTAGTTTTCTTTAAAAGTTTAAGGATGTAATAAATTTCTTAATATACTCAAAACTTTTTCCATTTCCTTATAATATGGGACGGAGGGAATATGTTGTTTAATGTTTTAACATATAAACTAAGAAATACAATTAATATGTTATAATTTCTTTTAAATTTTCTAATATATCCTTTAATAAATTAATAGATAAAAAGAGTAATTAATGTTATATTTGACTTTTAAAATAATAAATGAGGGCATAGATGAAAAAATGATAATTAATGTTGTATTAGAATTTGTTAGTAATAGACAAATAAAAACAAATTTTTTTGTTAAAAGTGATAGTTAAAAAGAAACGGAGAGGGTACTTTCTTATATTCTCTCTCCATCTAATTGTTTTGATTATTCCCTCTCTCATAATTATCAAGAGCAAATTTGGAAACAAATCTTTATTGCTTCATAGGTTCTCTAAAGTGATTTACTTATTCTCCCCTATTTCTTTTTATTTGTTATATTTAAAGAAAATTCTTATTTCTTTTTATCTCTCATTTTAAAATTCCAATACAACATTATTTATTTTTTTTACACTTATACCCTCATTTATTTTTTTTTAAAAATAACATTAATTACTATTTTTTATCTATTTATTTTTGTAGAAACATATTAATAAATTTAAATGGAACTCTAATTTATTTTACATTGTTCACTAGTCATGAACAATGTAATTGCTTTTTCAGTATAATATATGATTAAACATATCTTATTTGTGAAATATAAAGATAAATAAAACTAAATCAAACCAATTAAAATTGACCTAAATAGAAAAGAAATGAGGTCCAAACGAACTTTTTGCACGGAAAAAGTAATTTAATCAGTTTATATTTTTTATTTAGATTGAATTAGTTTCATGGTTCAGAAATTTTAGGTTTTAGGCACAATTATTGGAGAGACTTATTATAATGTAAATCATGCATCCTTACATCATTCTTTTAGCTTTTTAAGTAGCAAAATTATCATTAATTCAAGTTTTAAAATCAAGTAATTTTAGCATTCCACTCTTAGTAGATAATATGCTTAATATATTTAATCTATCTTATAATATAATTCATTTCAGATAAAGTTCAAGTAATTTTTATTTTGAAAAAATTGTTTTAGCAATAAAAATTATTACAGATATTGTCAATAATATTATATAATCACTATATGCATTTGAAAAAATATAGTTTTTAATGTATTTTAATACTTTTATTGAAATACTAATTTATTGAGTTACTAACATTTTTCTTAATACTTTCAATTCTATTTAATTTAATACTCCCTCCGGTCCTATATATAGGATATTTTGTCCTGATCTTAAATATAAGATCCTTTACAATATACGAGGTAGTATTTATTATATATTTCTAAAAAAATGCCCCTATTTAATGTATCCAAAGAGAAAGAGAAAGAGATTAAATAAAGGTAATTGTGAAAAAATGTTGAAATTTTTGGAGAAATCGAGGTAGTTAATTAGTTTTAAATTTAATTCTTAATCCACGTAATTCGGTTAAAAGGGTCTTATATTAAGGACTAGAGGGAGTATATTGATACACTGATATTGATAATTTGATATAATTGAAAAAAAATTGAAAATTTCTTATGTACTATTCCCATACCATTTTAGCTGAATCAGTTAAATTAAGAATATGACTTAGAGTTAGTTAATTAATTCTATTTGTCCAAAACTTAAAATATTTTTTAAATTATCATTATTTAATTACATTTTCTCTCTTTAGAATATATTAAATAAAAATATTTTTTAGAAATATATAATAAGCATTATCTCATGTATTATAACAAATTTTACATTTAGAATTAATATAAAAAATTTTATATTTAGGACATACTCCCTCCAATCCAGGTATTTTATATTAATTACACGTATATTAAGAAAATTATTTTTTTAACTGAAATTAATGTAAAAAGTACTCATATTTTCTATTTTACTCTTATTAAATGAGACATTCTATTATTATTATAGGATTATAAATAAGGAAAAATGAAGTATTAAAGGTGGGAATAAAATAAAAAAAATATTTAATATTTCATATTTTAAACTAAAATTTAATTATTTAAAATATTTTATAATATAAATTAAAAGGAGTAAGTAGTATAGTGTAATGTACTCCTATAAATATAAAAGAAAATGTGGGTAAATGATAATAATGAAGGCGGGGAGGTAGAGTTGGGCGGTGGAGAAATAAAAGAGAAAAGGTGAGGCGTGAAACTTGGTTCTTTTCTTTTGCGGGGATCGAGAGAGAAATCAAGTATCAGCTTTGAGCATTTATTACGATACTCCCACCTCCTGCTGCCACAGACCGATGATACTTGATTTCTCTCTCCATCATTCATGTTCACGTATCTTTGTGCACTGCTCACGCCTCTCCTTCAAAAACCATCCTTGTCTCTTTTTTTGTTTTTTTTAATACATCTATTTAATATTTTTATTTTTAATATAAGATATTTTTAATTAAATTATATAAATTAAAAATTAAAATTAAAATTATTTAACTATTTTAATTTTTTTAAAAATCACAATTTTTTTAAATTACTCTTATTTAATTTTTTTTAAAATACTTTAAATAGAGATATTTTTTAAAAAATATAATAAATATTTTATTAAATATTATAAAATGTCTTATATTTAGAATTAGAGTAAAAGTCCCTATAGGACAAAAGAAAATATTCAATACTATTATATCAAATTTGAGTATGGTTGAATTCAATAAAAAAAAATAACTTTTGAATATAATTTTTTTATTTATAAAATTTAAAACATTAATCCTATTTAAGAAAAATTGAATTCCTTCTACTACTTGACTTATCTACCCTTTGTCTTTTTTAATGTTTTGTTTGCCAACTCACCCCATCCGTCTCCCTGAATAATTGACACACTCCTACTCTCTCCCTCTCACCACACCACACCGCTTCTCCTTCCTTCATTCATTATTCATTCATCAATGCTACTCACTCCACGTGTTCCTCAATCTTCTTCTCACTTGCCCCCACCCAGATCTATCCCCTCCTACCTCATCTTTCTCATATGGCCCTCACTCTCTTTTCAAAACTAAATTCCATAATTTACCCCCCTCGTTTTATTTTAATATAAAATTTAAAATGATTAAAGAATATGTTTAATAAAATACAAAATTTATAATAAGTCATACTTTCTCCTTTATTTAAAAACAATTATTATTTTAATTTTTTTTTATTTCAATACAATTATCATTTTATAATTTTCAAGAAACATTACTTATATTTAAACAACTTTACCATTCAATAATAATGAAGTATCAAAGAGTATTAAAGTAAAATACAATAAAATTTTGTTAATTTTTAGTCTATTTATTAGCCTTTTTAATTTATATATATAACTCTAAAATGATAATTGTTTCGAAATGGAGGAAGAATTGTTAATTATATATCATGACTTCACCTAAATTCAATAATATGCGTGTGAATTAGTGTAAGTCATGTAAGGAGGATGACCAAAACTCTAAAAGGATATGTTTGATTTGAGGTAAATAAAAAAAATAATTGAGCATTTTACCCCAAAAAAAAATTGAATATATTGTTTGGTCACTTTAACGAAACTTGATTTCATTAAAACGAGACAATAAAATGCAGGCATACCAAAGGTTAGCACCTCAAATAAAATTTAATAGTAATTAGAAAAAATCCTGATTTCATAATTAATTGAGTGAGATCTCATAGCCCTTTACCACAATTTTCTTAAATGTGAAAAGCAATTAAATTGAAATAGCAAATGCTAACAATATTTTAGGACTTAGAAATAGCAGAGATTTCATTAATTTGCTATGACTTCTCTGCCATGATCGCATGATTTGGACGTACGTGCTTTTGATTCATGAAGCTCCTCCTCTACGTTTATCTTCATGTTTCTGCTTTTCTTATTGCCACTAGGTGCACTCCTCTTTGTCCACCAAGAAATTAGAATTAAACAGTCTTTTTGGGACTTGGCTCATTTCAGTCCTCACCTTTTGCTGGCTGTTTTAGTTTTGGTCTAACATATATCATTATGAAATTATGTTTTTATATTTTTATTATTTATCTTGATTTTTTCAGTGTAATGCACAAGATAAATAATAACATAATAATTTTTTTCTATTAATTGAAGGACATATTGATTTTAACAAAATTTTATATTAAAAATTCAAATTTAGATAGTGAAAAATTAGAATAGAAAAATAGAAATAAAAATATTAATAATATAATAACAAGAGGTACAAAATCTAATTCAATTAAACTGTGATAAGGATACAAACCTTCCTAATATTAGAAAACTGTTCATATGACTTATTAATCCTAAATTATAAACAACAAATTGTTATATTAATGTGACATATGAATATTATTTTGTATGAGATTTTATAAACATATAATATTTATTTCTTATTAATAATTAAATACATATACTCCCTCCGTTTCTTAATATAGGGATAAAAGATAAAATTACACAGGTCAAAGAAAGTAATAAATTTATCTGAAATATAAAATAGTTTTAAATATCCTCATTTAATATTAATAACTTTTACATCATATAATTAATATAAATGAAAAAATACTATATTAATTAGGGATATTTTTAAAAAAAATTATTAAATACACCAGAAAAACCTCCATAATCTCTTATATTTTGAAATATAAAAATTTTTTTAATTATTTTTTATATTAAAAAATAGAGAAAGTATAGTCTAAATAAGTGGAGTTAGAAGGTCAAGAAAGGCGTAGTGGGAGGCATTGAAAATAACATAACAGTGTATGGAAAGAATCCAAAATAGGAGTTTGTTTTGACTCGTAATTAACAACACTCTTCAAAATCACCTTATTATCAACTTTCCCATAAAGCCATCATTCATTATATTGACATGGAAAACTTGGCTACGTCTCATTATGACTTATGACCATTATATCTATCCCTTTCTTCATTATTTTTTTCTTTTTTTTTAAACATCTCAATTATTCATTTATATAGTCAAATCTTAAATTGCATTGGTAATTATGGTGTTTCCTATAACCTTGATTTTCCTTTACTTAAGTTTTCTATTGGTACATATATATATATATATATTGACTTACAAAATAAATTTTACTACTCCCACTGTTACGCTATATAGCAAACTGTTCTGAGAAATTTATATTTCAAAATATAGTGCACTGCACAGATTACATTGTATTTTTTATTATCTTTTTAATATTACCCATAATAAGTAAGCTCATATGTTCTATGGTTACCAAAGCATTTAATGAAAATTCTTTAATGGTTCGGTCAAATCATAAATAAATGAAGAAGAATTTCTCCCAAAAGTCTCACTCTTCATGATGGCAGATGACCCATGGGAACTTGTAAAAAAAAAATAAACAAAAAAATGACTGCAATTTATTAATAGAAGAAGTATTATTAAATAAGGGTAATTTGAAAAATAATAAAAAAAATTTTGATTATTAATCATTATCTTGGTATGTGTGTAGTAGTTAAAAATATACTATAAATTGAAACGGAAGGAGTAATATTTATTAAAATTTAGTTATATTACATATGATACCCTCTAATTTTAAAAATTGCTACTAAATAAACTGTTTTTATCGCAAGCATGGATGATATAAAATATTAATAAATGAAACTAATTAATAACTTTTTTTTTTTAATATCATAAGCATGATGCCGTAATTATGTTCTCCTAGAAAAAGACCTAGGGTGATTTCATCAGCCTAACACTTTTATCCGTCTTTATAGGGTTAACTTTTTACTTTTAGCTTCATGCATCTCTTTTTACTTCATTTCATATCTTCCCTCTTCTTTACATTCAAGATTTACATACCATCGATCGATGATTTCTCTTTCTCTCTCTGAATCATTTGACGTTAGAGCATGATTATCAAAAAGTGTCCTTGCTTTAATTAATTATTTGGAGCTGGTTTCTTCATGAGAGAAAATTTTTCAAAAATCCAGCTCTATTCCCCACCAATAATAGAGAGAAACTATAATGATTCAAGGACACTCTTTATTTTCCTCCCACCATTGAACACTTATTTAGACTATTGATTCAATTTCAAGAATCTTTCTGTCTAAGAAAAGGAATCAAAGCTTTGAAAATTTGGCACGTATAAGAAAAATATGAGAGTAAATTAAGCCACTCTTTTTGACGTTTGGGAAATAAATATGTGATACTATTCTTTTGTTTCAACAGTCTTTCTTAACTCTCATATGATAATATTTTAATTCGATATATTTTATAAAATTTATTCTCTAATTTAATTTCGATAACAAAGTCCATTTTTGCACAGAACATTAGATTGAGATTTTTTTAATATTATAATAAAGCAACTTAAGTTAATATGAAGCTTTACAACTTGAAAATGTGATTTTATTTTTAATATGATAATAAATTATTTTATTATTTTAAAAATAGATATTATGCACAAATTAATTTCACTGACAAAAAAATAACAGATTAGAGACATTTGGTTGTAATTTATGAAACATGAAAATATCAAAATTAATTTATCCTAATTTCAATAAATTTTTCCAGTCCCAAATTTTCTGCCACTCTTTTTCTTTTTTATATAAAGCCAACATTTTAAATACTTTGCTTTTTTTTATTGTTTGTCGTCTTGGTTATGGACCCAGAAAAAAAGCTCTTGGTTTTCATCTCATCTTCAGACTTTAAAGTTTCACACAACATAAAATTTTTTTTGGGTGATAATTAAAAATAAATGCTAATTCTATATTTTATTTCATATTGATTGTTGTAAGTTTGGATTTTGTTAACTATTTTGATATTCTCTTAACTTTGGACACGAACAATCTACTTTAACTGAGTATACAAAAGAAGCAAGTAGTAAAAGAAAAAAAAAGAAAGAAAGAGAGAAGATAAGCATATTAATAGATATACATACATATATATATATATATATATAGATGGACAGTACACAATTTAGCTTGAACACCACTACTTGATCTTTCACAATGTAAAAAAAAAATGTATATTCTTTGGGGACCATTCACATAATGAAAATTATGAGAACCAAGAAGACAAACATAATACTGATCAATAGATGACAAATAAAAAGGTGATCACCCACAAAGGCTAATTGAGGAATATATATATATATATATAATATAAATATGTATAATGAGGCAAAAGGTCCCATGTCACTTTTCACTACTGCAAGCCACACCCCCACCAAGCTTGCTTTTTGTTGCACACACACACACACACACACACACACACACACACATATATTTATATTTTTTATATATATATAAAGAGATCAAATAATAGAACATATATATAATCATGTCATGAAAGGTCAAACTTTAAGCAAACACAAATAACAGCAAATCACACACACACACAGCTTGGGAAGAAATATATATATTGATGATGAAATGCATCTGATCATATATCTATCTATCTATATATCTTTTTGTGTGTTAAAAAGTTTTTGGTGGCTTCTTGCATTCCAAGCAACTAGACTAGACTTTGGTGCTCCTCCTCCTCCTCCTCTCAACTTTTCTGGACAACCCCACATACTTTTTCTCTCCAAGTTTAGAATAAAAGAAAGTGATACTGCTTTTTCAAGAGATGATAATCGATGCAAGAGCACCAATCAAGCAAAAGCAGACCGTTGGTTCCCCTTTTCTCAGTAGAAGAATTGTACCATCATTTCCTTTTTGAAAAGAAGCCCCATAGGAAAAAGTTTCAACCTTCATCTTATATAATTATTAATTAATATAGCATATAATATTTTGTTACTTCTTTCAAAAGAAATATGCTACTCACACTCACTAGCTACCTACATGTGTCCATGTGTGTGTGTGTGTTGTGCTTTTTTTTTTTTTAAATAATTAAAGCTTCTTCGAGAAAAAAAAAAAAAGAGTTGACGATAATATCTGTTCTTGTTTTTCTCATAAACAAATTAGTGAACCACTTAAATGTACAACAAAAAGTAAGCATGCACATTTACTTGCTGTTCAATCCTCAATTGATTAAGGAGCTTTTTAAGCTAATGCTGATTAATTAGCATATGTAAGATTGTGATTGAATAGACAGTAAGTGATGGCTTAACTTGTCATCATTCGCCAGCTGGTTCTATAACCATGAATGAATTTTTAATAATGCAAATATTTAGAGTTTATATATATATATATATCATGTAATATTTATTTCATTTAATTTAACTATGTTATTATAAAATAAATTATATCTGCACTTTCCTAAATAGTGGATGTAAAAAAAATTATAAAGTTGGATTAATAAAAATTCAATAATCATTGTTTTGATAATTAATGATAGCGATTATTTTTTAGCCCAGTAAAATAAATAGTACACCAAGCTAGGTTTAAAAAAATCTTCGTAAACAAGTTAGGGCCCATTTGGTTCATTCACTGAGAGGGCTATGTGAAGGTGATATCAATCACATTACCTAATTGTGTACGTTTGGTTGCAAAAAAATGAGGTGAATGGGATCACATTTGTGAAGTAGATTACCTAAAATCAGGTAAAGAAGCTCACCCTTATTTTTTTATGTGAAGAGGCTCACAATGATGTGAAGGGATACCAAATGATCTTTCTACCCTTGTCAAATAAAAAAATTTTCACCCTTCCTCATCTCCCTCGATCTAAACAGCGACCCACGCCCCTTTCTTCCACCCCTCCCATGCCCAATCCGCCGAAGGGAGAGATTGTCGTTGGCGCCACCAGAAGGAGAGATCGTCCACCTCCGGTGACCTCACCACTAGCATCTCCTTCCTTTCTTCTCCTTTGTCCATCTCTCTCCCTCCCTTCATCTTCCTAAATCTATTGTAGCTGCCAGATCTAGGTTATTCATCTGGGTGATTGGGGTTTGCGAAGATGGAAGAAGAAGGGAGATGGAGCTTCGTGCTGAGAGTTTGTGAAGTTGGAAGAAGAACGAAGATGAAGCTATGACGGTAAGAAATTACATCACCTTCGCCTTTGACCTTTTTTTTTTCAATTGCTTTTTTGTTGTTAAGCTGTGGTGGCTGTCGATAAGGAAGACTGTGAAGGTTGTCGACAGGGATGGAAGAAGAAGGAGGGAGGGAAGGTTTTTTTTTTGGGTCCAATGGCATTTTAGTCATTTCACATTTATATGATTTTAATTAAATATAAAAAATAAATTTATTTTCCACATCACCTGTATCATACCAAACAAACTTACTTAATATTCATATGTAAACATTATCATATCACATTATCTATCCTCTTGGGTAATTGAACCAAATGGGCTGTGCGTTTCTCACTTGATTGAACCTGGTAAAACAGAGTACTATGCATGATCTCACGGT
The DNA here is from genome assembly GCA_026686845.1 of Adenanthera pavonina. Classification (NCBI taxonomy): domain Eukaryota; kingdom Viridiplantae; phylum Streptophyta; class Magnoliopsida; order Fabales; family Fabaceae; genus Adenanthera; species Adenanthera pavonina. The sequence goes on along the minus strand of JAIVEN010000019.1, from coordinate 23,330,219 downwards.
CTTCATAGTGTCAATAATCAATATATGAAAATTTAAATATTAGGCTAAAATTTTAATTTTGACTAAAGAAATATGAAACTTAAGATTTGTTTTTTCTTCTGGTATAATGTTTTCCAATAGACATGTATATTATGTGAAAATTTTAGTTCAAAAAGTTAATAGCGATAATTGGAATAGGTTTTATTTTTCTCAACAAAACAATTTTTATACACATGAAGAAGAGGGATTGATAGCAAGACATTATGCTTAATAAAAAATTGATATAAAAGTACATACAAATTCCACTAAAATTTTATCACGAGCTTGACCAATAAGAAAAGAAAAAAAGATGTAGAGAAAAATTAAATCTGAAGGCTCATATCTTAAAAAATTAAATTAATTACATTATGTTAAGACATGACTATTTTTGTAGAGTAGAGTTAACATGATTAGTATAGTTTAAAAAATAATATTAAGTAATTTAAAATTATAATTTTTCAAATTAAACAACTTTAAAAAATAATAACAAATTATGAGCAACTTTAAATTTTAAAAAGTAATTTTAATTTTTTTTTGGTAAGATTTGAATTATTCCAGGAAATTTTCCTGACAAGATGTCTGGCCGGACACCTTTGGTTTTGAACTTTTTTAGTAGAGCATACGATGGAAGATGATATGACTGGTTTCATATTAACAAAAAGAAAGGCTATTGCTAGGTCATTAGGGTGGCAAAGAAGGCACCGCCCCATCGTATACCCAATCTAATAGAATTTTCCAACTAATTATCCTTAAATTCATCAATATACTTATTTAGTTATATATGTAGATGCAGAATTTCTCCATCGAGGGGACGACGAGAAGAAGATGCCAAATTCCCATCTCAAAAAGCTTCTTTGTCTCGAAAAAGAAGAGAAGCCACCACCTCATAATATTCTTCTTCTTTTTTTTTTTCCAAGTATATATATCGAATCCTTAAAGCGTCTCTAACAATAGAAAATCCCACTTAGATGAAGCCATATGAAAAGCCACTTTATTTCCCTCCCCCACTTATTAATCCTGTTGAATTTTGTCAATCCCCCCAACCACTAAACCCTACTTTACACACAAGCTTTTTGCTTTCTTTCCCTCAAGATTAACCTAAAAGCTTCCTCATCTTCATTATATACTATATATATGTGTGTGTGTGTGTGTGTGTGTGGGTATGTGTGTGATTCTCCCTCTCGGGTTCCTTCCATGTTGAAGAAAAGCAGCCAGCATGCCTACGTAATTATCTTTTCAAAATTTGTAATCAGATTCCCCTAGTATTCCCATAAAGCCATGCTTTAGGACTGCTTATTTATGTTCTAAGAAAAATCTTTCAGATACCCATCCCCTCAAGGGGCCTACCCTAATTCATATGTAGTGATTGGTGATTATTACACGATAAGAACAAAATCCCTCCTGCCTTTAATCTGTGTCGTATATGCCATCAGATTCACCATGCAATTTTCACTTTCTACTGTGTTTTCATTTTTTTTCTTCAATTCTTTTATGATCAACGTCACAAACATCCATAGTAAAAGCAAACCAGCTGTGCATGCACGTAGCTTTTCAGGGTTTTGTTTCTAACTAAAGTTCTCATATGGCAAAGTTCTAAATCTCTGCTGCATTTTCTGTACATCTCCTAACATTTTTGGGCCACAATTTAGGCGCCTTTCTTTCTTTGTTTTTTTTTTAGTTTCTTTTAATTAAAGTGTTGCTTGTGAGATGATTCAAAGAAGATGCAGAGAAAATGCAATAGAGGACCTATCCACCATATTGCAACAGTACATCTGATGGTAAGATGAATTTAAGTGGATTAAAAAATATACATCTATGTATTAGCCAATAAAAGTTCATCCAATTGATAAGAATCCGTCCCATAACCCATAACCCAAAACCAATGGGTTTGAGTCTTGCTATCAATGTCTTAGGATTTCATTGATTAATAATTAATCTGTAAGTATTTTTATAAGTGCTTTTTGAGTCATCAAATGTAAGATCTATTAATTTGAACAATGATAAGCTTCCAAAACCCAATTGATTGTAATTTTATGCTATCAAATATATATATGTTTAATTGTATGAATAGTAAAGATTATTCTTGAAGTAACTTGGGACATTACCTGATATACAGTTGAATGTCTGAGGTTACCTTTTAGTGGTGGGGTAAGAAATTGAGTGAAATTATGGTCATGCTTATCTAGCATAGACCCTATATTTACCTTTTAGATAGACATTTCATTGTCGCACTTATTCATCTCAAGGACCTACAGAGAATTGAGAATGCATTGAATATTATATACAATTTGAGTACAACACACTTTCAACTAATTTCATAATTGTATGTTTTGTCATCTCTCCCTTAGTTAATCCCTTCCCTGGGTCGATTGCATCTTTGGATTTAGATAGCATATTTACTACCCGGGGACCTTGACACAGACAGCATCCTCACCTTAGTCTTTCAATCATATTAATTAAATATCGTAGCTAGCCTCCATCATTATTTATTGTTCTTGTTTTGTATAGATATATATAATGTTATTCTTTTCCTGTAATTAATTTTATGATTAAAGATCATTCTGCTGTTACTTAATAATCAGATCTTTATATTAATTATATATGAGTCAAGTTTACTTTTAAAATCAAAGATCACCAGGATTTGAGGCTTAAATTTTGTTTCAATTACATGATAAACAAGCAAAGGCGTTTTAAAGTTTAACTTTTTGTGAGAATAGATGCTGGTAGGAGACACGGACCTATGTTTTTTTGTGTGGCCTTAATTTGCAAAACTCAACTTTTGTTTTGAATATAAAAGTGGTACAGAGCTTCAGGTAATGAGGTTTATTTGTCAAGAATTATCCAAAGTGATTAGCTCTTTGGTTAGAATGTCACATTCAGGGTGGTCCTGTCGATTGTTTTCCCCCAATTTCTTCCAATAAAAAATAAATGTTTAATTCTTGGAATAAAATATTTATCAATCCCCATGTGAAGTATGCAGTTTTCTGTCCTTAGGGCAATAAATGATAGCGTTATAACAACCACATGTGTACGTGTTTTATGATTTTATGATGGAGAAGTGATTAATTAACTGCGTGAGACTGATAATTTTCAACGTCATGGACGAATTGACATAACATATCATCAATAACCTTATCAGAAAATTATTCTGCATTCACTGTTCAGTGTTCTCGTGCCGTTTCTAAAATGTCAGTACTTATAACAGTTTAATTTTACTTGATAATTTGTGCTTGTCCCTCTTACAATCATCAAGGTGTCAGGAATCTCACCTTCAAGCTACAAAATACATCCAAACCCAGATTGGCTTCGTCCAAGAAATTTCTCTTCTGATTTTGATATCTATTGCTGGTTGGTTTGCATTTATGAATCTCAATCTTTTGTTTTTAGTTATTGCGTGTTGATGGTAATCAACATTTTTTTTGGATAAAAAATAACATTATTTATTAACCGTAAGCAGTATGATATATCTCTAACTCGATACACTAGGAATTGCCTTTGTCACAGCAATTTCACTATCATCAAATCAAATCAAATCAAAATCACTATTAAAAAAATCAAATTTAGTGAGAGATCATTTATCCTCACCAAATAATTTAAATAACGAGAAAATTAGTAAAAAATTATAAGTTCATAGCTAATGTTAAATTTAGCGAGGAAATTAACGAGAAATTTTTTATTCCTAGCTAAATTAATATAAATGACAAAAAATTATGAAAGTATTTTTTATTTCTCATTAAATTATTATGAATAGCGAGGAATCTAATGAGGTTTAGTTTCCTCACTAAAACTTTTTTAATTAATTTTAATAGATTAAAATTATTTTATTAAAAAATTAATTTTAATGAATTAAAATTTTTTAATAATTAAGTTATAAAATTGTTTTTATCAGACAATTATTTTAAATTAATAAAAATATTTAAATTAATTTTTATAACTTGTTGGTAAAAAATGAAACTAAAAATTCATTTATTACAAAATTCAGAATATAAAGTATTTTATAATATTAAAATTGAAAATGTAATATATATGTATTTTTTAATAATATATTAATTTATAAATATATATGTGTATTATAGTGTGTAGATAAATAATATATATTTCATATTTTATATAAAGACTGCAAATACATTTTAGTTTAGTTGGCAAAAGTGTGAATACAAAGGCATTCAAAGTGAAAGGTCATGAGGTTATAAGTTCGAATCTAGGTAAAGGTATATTTGAAATCATTATATAACATGGATCCCGGTGGTGGTGATGTGGCATGAATGGTGGTGACATGATAATGATGTGATGTGGGGCAGTTCTGGTGGGGTGATGTGACACGGGTGGTGGGTGACATGGCAATGATATTGTTAGATATGCTAACTTTTCAAGAAGGGAGTGAATTGTGAAGATTAAAATTTTCTGTAAAAGTATAAGAGAGTGGTAAAAGTAAGAGTGACAGCAAAAATAAAGTATAAAATATAACCAAGTGAAAAATAAGATAAGGAAAGAGAAGACACAAAGATTTATCCTGATTTGGTCTCTTTCTCTTGATCTACGTCCAGTCCTCAAGCTACCACTTGAGATTTTCCACTATTTTGCAAGAATTCGTTGGGTTTCTTGCAATACCTCAGTACAACTTGATGCTTTGTTCTAAAAGCTTACAATCTCACTTTTTGCACTCTAGATAAGTGCTTCTCAAATCCCTTATGAAATTGGCTCACAAAAAAATCTTTCTTCTAGATGAAGATAAGATTGATTATAGTAACTGAAGTACAAGATATAAGGTATGTGAGAGTAGAAGACTTTGACTTAAGAATTTAGCAGAGTTTCTATATATAAGCTAAAGACTTTAACGTTGTAACTCGAAGCTCGTCTATTCTAAAGTAAAGTTTGAACTTTCATCTTTGACAAATGTTTCTATTTTGGAACATACGAATTTTTAAGTTTAAAGTTCTTCTGGTAAGTGTGAACAGTTGTTCCATATTGCTATAGTGTCTTCGAAGTTCAAATTTTGATGCCCAAAATTCGTCTGTTAGTGGGCATCTCAATATGGTACAATAGTTATTCTTTTCAAAATTCAAATTTTCAAATATCAAAGTTCGTCAGTTAGAGAGATCTCTTATTAGACCTAATTCAAAGTTCGAATTTCTGAATACTAAAATTCGTATGTCAGAAGACTATCATAACAGTCTTGCAAACTATGTTTCAAAAGTTCAAATTTTCAAAGTCAAAGTTTGTCTGTCAGATAATTAACTTAGAACTTTTTCTAAAATTTACTTTCAGATAAACTTTATCATATCTTCAGATGAATTTTTCATTTTTCATAATTTGTGCTTTATCAGAAATTCAAATTTTCAAGGATGAAATTTGTCTGTCAGAGGGACCTCTTTACTGAATAACATATTTTCATTCCGAAGTTCAAATTTCAGATACTAAAGTTTGAATTTTCAAAGTAACAAATCAAGTTTAATACTTCAAAGTTCGTCTGTTAGTGGGTATTTTTCAAATACTTCATGAATTATCGTAAAACCACATTTTTAAAATATTCTTTTGTAAGATCAAAGTCTTTTACTCATTTTGAATACAATAAGAAATCCTATATCTAATTTTATACTTATTTTTCTTAGATTTCTTCACTTGAGATCTTTTGTACACCTTTGATATCTTCCTTCCAAGTTTTAGTTGGTTTGGAATCATCAAAACACTTGATTCAATAAATGTGACGTGGCGCAGTCCCGATGGTGATATGACAATGATGTGGTTAAATTTTCAGTAGTTTAGTGAGAAAATAGCGATGAACTAGGGATTAGATCCTTCGCTAAATTAGCGAGAGAATCAACTCATGCCTCGCTAAATTTAGCGACGCGATTTATAGTGACCAAATTAGTGAGATATTTTATTCCTCGTTATTTTTAATTTAGCGAGAGAAAAAGAACATTTATCTCTCGTTAAATTATTGTTTTCTAGTAGTGAATACCAACTCCGGTCCCAAATATAATATCCAAATAATTAGTTCATATGGACTAAGGAATACAGTCAAAAGAAGTTGAATAATTAAATTTGTTAGAAATTTAAATTAGTTTCCTAAAATACCCATGTTTAATGTTTTACACTTATATCTTGTAATTAATGAAATTAATTGTATTCGCTTGTTAATGAAAGGCAAAATTAGAAAAATAAATGAATGCATCAAACAATCCATATTTATATATTATATTTTGAATAAAAAAATCTAAAATTTCAAACGTACCTTATATTTATAACAGAGAAAGTAAAATATATCTATATCATGTATAAACTCTCTGTATCTCCATTCTCAACTCAATGGGAAACCTTAAGTTGCGTGTTATAGTTTCAAATATAAATCATTTTAAGATAAATAATAAATTTGGCAATAATATGGGTAAGAAAATAATAACACAGTAATAATGAAAGCCGAGAAGATTGAGGAACATTCAAGTCAGATCGAAGAAGTAAAAGAGGAGGGAATCATGTGAAGTCCACGAGGCATGAGAGAATAAGAAAGAAAGAGTTTAGAGACAGAAAGAGACAGTGGTACACTGTAAATGGACTTTTTTCCCCCAGATTTTCTTTTGAACAGCCATCATAATGACAACTCTATAGTGTAGGCTTATGCATTTATGCTGTCATAATGGTACTGTGCCCTTGACTTTTTCATTTTTCCTAAACCATTTGCGCTTCAAAGAAGAAGATCGATGAAGGAGGAGGAGTTCACATTTAATATAAACTTAAAGTGAAGTGCGTTGGTGTATGATATTATGATATGATAAGAAGAGGAAACCCCAGAATTTGGGGCCTTTTTCCTGTTGGGGCTGAATATGTATTTGCATGGTACTATTACGAACTTTGATGTTCAGAATTGCCTCACATGATCATTATTTGAATTGAATTTCAAGCACACAGGTGTTTAATGTTCAGTTTAATAAAATCATGACTATGGACTAATGATTAGTTTTATTAGACGGTATTGCCAATATAAACAATGTGACTGAAATGTTCATATATATATATATATATCAGGATCAAATCAATATCAAAATCATCAATTAATATTCAATATATAATAAAATTCACACTATTTATGAATCATAAACAAAGGAACAATTCATATGGAAAAACGTGTAAAATGAAATATTAAATAAAAAAGGAAGAAAGAATACTTCCTGTGCGAAAATTAATTCGGGACGCAAAAAGTAAAAACTAAAAATTACTCAAGAAATCAGTCTGGATTATTTTAATAGAAAAAATAAGCAATTTATAACTCATGTACTAAGAGATGATGATTAATACGACACTGTAGTGCAAGTAACATTAATTAGCCCATGGTCCTGTCTCTCTCCATCTTGTTTGAATCTTAACAAGTCTTAAAACCATAATGCCTCCAGACACTGAAGTGAGACTTTGTTCTCTTTGTTTTTCCCCTAATTTTTTTTCTTAACTCCACTTATTGGACTCCATGTAAGTCCATGTCTGTCCTGCAGATCGGAGGGGTCCTTTCACCTGGTAATTGTGGATCTCAACAAATAGGCCCAAACATTTGGCAGCCCATTCATGTAAGGATCTACAATTTTTTTAAAAAAAAATTAATGAATCCTATGCATTACATAGAGTTTTAGATGAGTTGTACTTTGACCAATGAATAGTATAATTTCCCATAAATTTTATTTTATATTTATATGTATTAAATATATTTAATAATATTGATATTGATTGCTAGCATGGATGATTTGTTATTCTCTAACTATATGAAACAAGGTACTCTAGCCAATGGCCTTATGATTCAGTGATATGAAGCTCACCATTGTTGGTGAGAGCTCATGGATTTGACCTCGCCAACTACTTGAAGTGTTTAGCTTGCCCTTTTATAATCTCAGCTGTATTCACAAAAGGTTAAGCCAATTTTTTTTCAAAAAAAAAAAGTTTAAAGAAAAAGGGGAGAATCCCTCCCTTATTACTGGCCCCAACACTAAATGCGGCGAACGACATAAGAGAAAAATGTAGCAGAGTCCAGACACATAGAAGGTACTAGTTGAATGAATCACACTGACGTTTATTTTCATCATAGATTGGACCATGCCGAACTTTGTTGTAACCTGTTCCAAAAAGAGGCTAAAAATAGTCAACCACGTGATATTTCATAGAATCTTTAAATCAATTTCTCAATATAAGCTCGGGTTAAAAATATTATCCCTGTTGAGTGGGCTTCATTCTTTTTTGTTAGGCCACGTCCTGTATAGTTTTATTTCTTCTCCTCCTGATGTGTGTTACCTTATTTTATCACCTATATTATGAATTATGAATCATCTCTAAAACTAAAGGATTTTAAGTTGAAATTTTTGGTCGAACCAAAACTTATCAAAAAGACATAAAACAGGCACGCTCGCAGATTCAATTGGGAGCTTTGTCCTTTATATTATCTGTAATTGCTGATGGAAAAAACCATATTTATTACAGACATGGAGGATTTCTTGTTCCCTGCTTATCTGAGACAGGCTGCTCTGCATCAATTTGGCTTAAGAACAACATGCTGCCAGATGAAAGTCAGAACCAGAAGGGGTTAGTGAGTCCAAGAAATGCATGAAAGGAAATGAAAGTGGAACAACCACATCAAAGATTACGAAGATTAAGGTTGTTGTACCTTAATTTGTGTCCTATTATATGTATAGGTGATGTGTACAAGTCCATCAGTAGACTGGATAACAGCAGGATACGAGAATTCCATTCCCAAGGTATCCTCCAACGTGAGAGCCTCATCCCAAGAATCTCCATCATCCTTAGAAAGGGCAACTTTAAGCACATCCCTAGAAACTGTGTTATATGCAAGCAATAGACGCCCGTCTCGCAACTTAACGCCATCAATACCTAGTAAAAGAGACTCATGAGATACACAATGTTACTATTCATGAATATTTATTCAACAGTTCTAAATTTTTATCTGAAAATAGTCATTGACATGATATCTTAACTAAGATGTCAAGAGTTCAATCATTCACAGAACTTCAGTTAATAGCTTAGCCTTATGAAAAATGATCTTTGACAAGCCATTCATGCATGAGATATTAAATAGGTTAGTTGTTAGAACAAAAAGGGATGGTTAGAGTGAAGAACTTCAAAATCAAAGCAATCCGCAATCAGCTTCGCTCTTGAAATTCAGTAATATACAGTCATGACAATGTCAAGGACTGCTTCAAACCATAGAATTAAGTAATTAACTGAAAGTCTGCAATCAAGTTTATTAATAAGTCTCACAAATATCACCAAGCATATAATGCAAACAACTCTGTTTTGAAAATTAACCTGAATTTGGGTTTAGAAGCTGAATAGGTCTTGCATATTCCCAAGTCTTGCCACCATCAAGGGATTCTGACATGTACACTCTACCAATGCTGGTAAAGGATCGAAGCAAGACTCGCAAGGTTCCTTTTGCAGTCTGGTAAGGCACTGGTTGAATCACACTTAGAGGTTTATTTTCAATGTAAATTGGGCCATGTTTTCTCCACGTCCTACCAAAATCTGCTGTAACCTATATCCCAAGCAAGGAGCTAAAAGATGTCAAGTATCTAATATTGCAAAGCAGCTTTAGATCAACTTATCAATAAAGATCAGCTCTGTTAACAGTTAAAACCTCTGCCCAAGCACCCCAGGAGTTCCAGCTTTCAACAGATGATCCACAAAGCAAGAGACCATTTTCCAGCAAGAGAGGCTGAGAAAATACTGATCAGAATTCAGAACTTGCCATAGACAAATTTGTCAAACATGAATTTTAAACCTCAAAACTATAGATAAAATAAAGTTCATTGGCGTTTGTTTTATTACCTTATTCTTTATAGGTCCTAATATACCAGGAGGAAGTTGTTCTCTTTCTGTCCATGTGATGCCTTTATCATATGAACGTTTCATGAATCCACTCCATCTGAAATTAAATAAGTGAATTCTGCTCATTAGAAGGGAAAAGTAATAAATTCCATATTTAGTGTATTCCTACGCATTGAAGTATGATGATTTGAGAAGAACACCTTAATTCAACACCAAAGCCCTTTTTGTAAACATTTCAATCCTAAGGCAGCACTATTACTCATTGACGGATTAAGCAAAATCCACACTGATTAATCTACTTTGTAAACTATCATTTTTCATGCAATCTTTATTCTTTTTTTGGTATCCTTGGGTTATGCCTAGGTTAAGTCCCATCGAGAAATCTTAAAAGGGACATTGCTCCATATTGTCTTGGTGTATTTAGGATTTAGCTCTCATAGTGTTCGCTACGGAAATAAAACATAGGTTAACCAAAGAGAGATACTATCTCCTCTTACCAACTAAGCTGATTCCTTTGGTTCATGAAATCTGCAAATTAATAAAGCAAATGTTTTCTGTTCTCACTTACAAATCAGTCAATTAATAAACAACAGAAAAACAGGCATTTTACATAGAAAGTTGTGCCATTTCTTATGGAGAAAATCTATATAGTGCTAGTTAGCATACCTAGATTTTACAATGTTGTAACATATATAGTGTTAAACCAATGGATGCTTACTTCCATTGTATTATATTACAGAGCAATAGGAAAATAAGCGCTAGCATAAGAGGATAATAAATCTCAGATAGAAAGTCAGAGACATTACTTTTGCACATCTAAGCCTATTCTGTAGAACAGCAGTAATACATTTGATGGAAGTTTGAACAGTACAGGGTTCCACATTGGAACATTTGGTTCTTCATCAGCAATAACAGGTGGTTCCCATCTGCCATTCTGCCCACCAAATTCGATCTCACAAAGTTGAGTTTACAGTGAAAAGTTTAGAGGTTAGTGACATCCCATCCTTAGGGGTGTCCAAAAGTAGAACAGTAAGCACCCTTTTGCAAAATGCAAAGAATTTAGGTTTCAAATTACTCCCTCCGATCCATATTATGAGGCATTTTATATCAATTGCACGCATATTAAGAAAATAACTTTTTCACCTGAAATTAATGCAAAAAGTATCAATATTTCCTATTTTACCCTAATTAAATATCTCATTCTATTATCACTGTATGGTCATAAATGAGGGGTAGGGAAGAATTAAAAATAAGGGTAAAATGGGAAGAAAAATATCCAATACCCTATATTTTAGACCAAGAATTTGTCATATAAAATGCCTTATAATATGGATTGGAGGGATTATATACTCCCTCTCGTCCACATTATAACATATTTTGTATTAATTACATGTATATTGAGAAAATTATTTTTTTACTTGAAATCAATACACAAATTATCCATATTTCCTCTTTTACCCTTATTAAATACCCTATTCTATTATTATTGTAGGGTTATAAATGAGAAGTATGGAAGCATTAAAGATAGGGGTAAAATGGAAAAAAAATCCAATGCCCTATATTTTAGATAAAAAACTTGTCATATAAAATGTCTTATAATATGGACTGGAGGGAGTAGACACCAAATTTCTATAAAGGGTATGTTTCATATGAAGACTTCTAAGTTACCATGTAAAATAAGTTGCCCAGGCAACTTAAACTCAAGTTTTACTTTTCCTGCAAATTACTAGTTCTGTTAGTCAAAATTTTCAATTGTCAGGAAGCTCAATTAAAAAAAGTTTACCCAGGATAAGCTTCTACCTTCCCATGTATAGTTTCCTAAAAGCCTAGAGAAATCCCTATACCAAAATACAACTAAAATGCTATCTTAAATTGAAGGATTGGTTACCTTGTAAGTCTGCAACCATATCTTGACATCAGGTGCCCCCTCTGATGTCCCACCGTAGTAGGCAACCAAAAAATGACCCTTTCTTACCTGCACAAATCAAAAGAACACAGAATCTGTCACATTTTGATGACGATATTTCTAATGAAGAAAAAAGAACAAACTTTTTTTTATCTTATTACCTCAACAATGGTAGAAGCATGACAACTATTGAAAGGAACTGATTTCGCTGGAAAGGTGAATTCCTCCACCACGAGTCCATTTAAGCCCAGTGCTTCAGAAGTTGTCGAGTTTGCCCTGTAAAATTTCCTTCTGATTTTTAGCCCATAATAACTGGAAGAGCAAAGAACCAAAAAAAACAAAACCCACACACACTCACACACATTGTAGAATCAGACATAGTACACACATTCTAGTATTTACTAACAGAAGTTCATTGGGTGTAGCATGAAGGATTTTGTTTGAAAATAATCAGAACAGAACCCACCAATACCATTACCAATATCAGAAACATGAAAGAGCTAAGACGAGTCCGTACCCCGATAATGAGTGGCTCCTGACGATGATTATAGAGACCAAGAACAGCAAACGGACAAAGGAAGAGAGCAGAGAGAACATTGTGCCACGATCCACTGATTTCCAAACTATGTCCTCGTCGAGAGGGCAATAGCTCATTCATTTGCGTTCAAGGGAGTCGAGTTAGTTGATTCATTATCATCCGTTGATTTCAGTTTATTGTCTGCTAGTTAAAGTGCTTCTTGCGTATCTCACTAATATATGCCAGAAAATTTTTGAAAAATAATAATATAAGTTACGTTCCAAGTCAAACTTGTCTATACGTCTTTTGGCCATGAGGTGAACCATTTAATCTCGCGGTTGACTACAGTTCTTGAATATGTTTGCACTTGATAGAGTCGTTATCTGATTGTTGTATTCATAGATATAAAACTGGATTTTACAGGTATTTCTATGTTCAACTTGCAAACCTGGTCTGGATTTATCTAATTGCTGTCTATTCAACGAAGCATAAGTCGATTCAATTGAGAAACAACCATCCCTGGATATATTTAACAGCTGGGTACCTCCTGAAGATAACAGAGTCACTCTCAACGTCAACGTTGATGGAGCTTACAGCGGCCACTACTTTTTTTTTTTAAAATAAAATAAATCGAAATTTTCCCAAACAAACATTCACCCAAAGTTTTTTATTTGGCCAATAAAAAATTCATCCCAAGTTAACAATTCTACTCCTTGCCGTCCATCCAAACATAGCCTTACCTTTTTTTTTTTTTAAGTGAAGAATATTGACAACCTTAGGTAAGCTTTTTCCTGCATCCTTCAGTAAACAGCTATACCTTCAAAACGAGAATATTGATCATAAAAAACAGACAACTAAAGTTGTAGATTAAAAACTTCGGGTTTCTACGGGGTTTGGAATCCATGGCTATTGACAATGTTAGGAATGTCTTATACACAAAGCAAGCGTTAATTGAAGCGCTTGTGGATCACATAAGCCCAATACAAGACCCTACTTGTTTCCATCTTCCTCTTGAAATATCATATGTTCTCCCCTGCTGTGCCTGCAACTAAAATTACAGTAACACAACATTGATCATATAAATTTCAGTATCATAAAGTAAATTCGGAATGATATATATTTATTTACAGCTAATACGTCAGTCATTGTTAATTCACTTCTATCAGGAGTTTCGATAATTAGTATTGACCAAGATTCACCAATAAAAGAAAAATCTTCAACTGCTGCACAGATTGAGCCAGCAGACACTAAAAAAAGGAACAAGAACTGTAATTTTAAAAACGAACCAACACTGTGTAACAGACAGGAATGGGGACTGTCAATGAGGCCAAACTATACGATTGATACAGTAAATAAATAACTTGAACCTGGTCACAAACTCGATTCCTTAGGGAACTCGATTCCTTAGGGAACTTGTTCATTTCAAAATTAACATAAAAATTAGATTAATGTTTTGAATGTGAATATTCCGTTAGGACGAGGAATAATTCAGAAATGAGCATTGAGTGATTCTTAAAAGTGCTTTATAAAAACAAATATCATCACTCCTCCTCTATAAGAATCTATAGATTGTTACATGTGCATAAAGATGCAACTGAGTTCTCAATTTCCAAAATATTATATCATCCTGGTCCAAAAAAAAAATCATGGAATTTCAAGATTATAGTCACATTCGTACACTCTAAATATTTATCCATGGTAAATGCACACCACACAGCATGTTTTATTCAATGAAGCCATGACAGTAGTATGAGCATGATGAGCTCATGAATTAGCAATTCACTGCAGTAACTAAATCAGAACTGAACCAAAACAAAATTTTTTACCTTAGCATTCCGTAGGCAGATGCTACGCTCACCGTGTTGTCCTCCTGCGCTTAAGTGGCTTGATCTGCCCCACAATGTAACTGATGACCTCTTTCAATGTAGCCTTCCTATTTTCCTTGAAGTTCCATAGTTCAAAAACAGTATACCTACCACTTGGATTGTATTCATTTAATTCTTTCAAGGCTGCAACAACAGCCATATAAATATCATCTCCCCATTCCTCCTTGAGATTTCGTAACTTTTCATCACCTTTATTGATAATTTCCTGCATCAATGTAACATCGTTTTATATCCCATGTCAAACTATTTCCCTGGTCTGGATGTAATGATGCAAATAACTTGACTGGGAACTAAGGAGTAAGATGGCAGAACAATATGAAACAAGTAACGAGTACTATTGGACAAGTGCAAGGAAGAATGTTGGGACTCAAGCTAATAACGATAATACACAAAGTTATTTCTAAATTAGATAGGAAAGTAAATTTAAATTTCCGCAACAAAAGTGAACACCCACATTACATATATATTATCATCTCAACCAAACCCGTTGTAATGCATAATTAAAGTAGGAACGTGGCAAGCAAGTTTTATTGGTTTTCTTAAGATATACCTCTGCTTTATCATCAACTTCGATCACTTTAAAAGGATGCCATGCTGAATCCTTCAAGTTCTCCTGCCACAAGGAGCATAGCTCAACAGCCTTTGTCTCAGCATCTTCAAGAGAGAATTTCTTCTTACAAATATTCACAAAAACCTTCTGATCAAGATCTCCCATTCTCTTAATCCCAATATTAGTTCGAGCATTCAGCATAACACTTAACTCCTAACATGTAAGGATAGAAGAGACATTAGGGTTCATAATCTTCTCCTAACACTATAATCCTTATCCGGTCAGTTATTTATTATTGCAGAAAGGGGTAAAAGAATCTTCTAGAAAATATGTATCACAGTCGAGCATGACTGGTTTCATAAACAAAATAGTTAGTCAGCTGTTTTCATGTCTGAACCAAAACAATTCGGTTAGAGGAAATTAACTAATAGTACAAAATAACAACAGAAAACACACACATCTAAAAGTGCTTCAACAGCCCCATGAATAAAATGGATCCAAGTGTTCAGCTGACATTTGTTGTAATATATTACAAGATAATGAAAAATCTTTTCTTTACTGTCAACTTTATTTTTTTATAAAAACTAATTTAGATATCTAGAAAAAACATAAAATAAAAGTAATCATACTTTAATTAGTACTTTACGAGCATCCTGTAGTTCATCATTGCTCAGGCGCTCTTTGACAATAAGAACTTGAGTTGTTGATTCCCTAAATTTCAAATCATCTTCTTTTTGCTCTAAGTCATCGCTCATTTCTTTAATCTTCTTCTGGACAGTGTCATCGTCACCAAGATGCTTCAACACTTGTAATTTCCCTTTCAACTCCACTATTTCCATTTCCAACTTCTGCTTCTCATCAAGTTGCTTTTCCAATTGAATTATCTTCCTCAATGCCTCCTCTTTCTCTCTCTGAAAAGCTTGAGATACATATTAGCAGAAGACATTCATTGTGTATAAGAATTGAGTGATAAGCAGCAATGCTAAACTTCTACAATGTAATTTTACATTCTAGACAATATAATGTAGGAAACCTTTTGCTCTTCAATAAGCTTTAAGACATTCTCATCAGCTTTCTTCTGCTCCATAGACGCCTTATGGAGTGATTCATTCCTCAGATCTTTCTGGAAGAAGAAAGAGATTGTATTAGTATCTTGTACAAAATGCTAACAGTTTCAGATTAAATAGCACTACATTTGCAACAATGATGTAAATTGAGATGTTAAACATCTAATAAGGGATTGTTTATGGGTTCGAAAAGCAATATCATAGAAAAAGTTTCAATGGATCTTCAGAGTTAAGATGTTTCATATTAAATGAATATACTAGTTACTTTTCATTACCACTTTGTACATAAAACTACACTAAGTTCTGCATATCTATATTTTCTCACAGTAAACAAACTATAGGTCCAATTCATAAATGGGGAAAAGCCCCTGCTCTAGGGATTGGTTTAAGCGAATGGATGGGATAAAAAAAAGGACTTAAAGCCCAGAAAAATAGTAACTGATGATTCTAGCAACTGACCAAGAACAAAAGCAGCTAAACAAGTTTACATGGGTAGTTATTGATAAGCAAGTAAAATCAAGGGTTAAACAAATAGGTTTACTGAGACAAAAAATGTGGACATACTTACCTTCCTCTTATCTTCTTCAAGCTTCTGCCTCTCTTGCTCAGTTAATACCTCTCTTTTGTTCAAATCTCTGCTCCAGGAATCAAGCTTCCGCTTTTTTTCCTCTAACTCACTGTTCAACTTTTCTTGTTCATCCAATATCCTCTGTAACTCTTCCCGTGCCTTGTGCTGCATTTTCCTTGATTCTGCCAGAAAAAAAAAGTGATACTCCATCAATATCCTGCATGCGACTTTTGACATTAATAATTCAATTTACATATGAATATAAAAATAGTATATCAGAATAGTAAAATAGCCAATTGAACCTTTTATAATTCATACAAGCAGACAAAATCTTTTAGCTACAAACAGAAAGTAGACAAACCTTCAAGAAAAGCATTATGTAGCTGGTCTTTCTCCTCAAGCATCCTACTCAATGACATAGTCTTCTCATTGTACTTGTATTGCATTTTGGTGAGGTTCTTATTTGTCATATCAATTTCATTCGCAAGGTTTGCCACAATACTATTTCTACTTTCAGATGCTTCATGGACAATATCTGAGACTGTTTTCACCATTCCTTTCTTGCGGAGGTATTTCCCTATTGGCCCCTCACAATGATAATCATCTTCTCGAGCAATCCATCCATAAATGTTTGAGCCTGGCTGCAAGTTTTGTGACTTCCAATCCTTTTTACCAGAGTTTTTAGTTTCAAATGATTTCTCAAAATCTCTAGCATTCAAAAAACCATTCCAATCATCACTAAAATCTACCACAGCTTGAGCAGTTAGGTCATTTTCATTTAATACATGAACATCTAAAGGCCTGTATTTAGCCAATTCCTTCAACCAATACCCAGAATGATGCATAATCTTATCCTGCATGTTGATGATTATTCCAATCCAGGGCCAGACATAACGATCATCATGATGAGGATGTCGACTGACAGGCTGTGGCAAAGCTGGCCTTTGGATTTGCTCTGCCTCAGAACTTAAGTCAATCTCCAAAAACTTCGCCAAAGCAAGGTGGTTCGCCTTTTGTTTTGCACTTCTGTTGGAAGAACCCTTACCCACTCCAGATGCATGCTGAAGCAAATCCTTGCATTTGTAATCTTGCTTCTTCTTTCCTGCACAGAAAGGACATCTAAAAGTTCCATTTACATTTTTAACTTTAAAGCTTCCAGCCTTTAACTGTTCATATGGCTTCTCCATGTAGTCATCAATTTCTGATTCACTGATATCTGACTCTTCTTCGGAACTGCTGGCCATCTAGACTCTGTATACAAATACCAAAATCAGTCCAACTCCAGGAAGGTTGTGGATAATTTACTGGGGGGAAACCTAAAAAATTATCAAAGCTGAAATCCGCATAATATAACTTAGCAAAAGCTCATCAATAGTACTTAACCCTCAGACATATCCAGACAAGAATGAATTAAAAAATACCATTGAATGCCAAGAACCTTTTTTTTTTTTTGGGAGAATAGCATTACTTTTATATGACAGTTCAGTTTTTAAAGTAGAGAAAACATGAAACCGAAAAAGATGCAACATGGGCTAATAGGAATATAGAGACTTATTCCTGACTGAAGATCTTTATCTCAACCATAGATCATTCCAAGAGTATCATTGCATGATCCAGTTAGTGAATGCTAGTACCTAAGATTGATCATAATCTGAGATAAACCGATCTTAACTCATTCTGTAGGAACACTGAAGTATATATAGCTAAGATAGTTAAGCTATATCACAACGGGCCCCTGGGCCTGGGCCTAACATATATGGCCCAATACACATATACACTAATAGCGAATGAATGCAATTTTAAGCGTTGTTGCATAATGTAACTATGCACTTGTTAACAGGGCAATCCCACGATGAGAGTTAATAAATCAGATCCCTTCAAATGGGTGGTGGGCGGCCTAGCTAGTAGCTACTATAGTGTAGGATGCCAGTTCACCCTCAGCAAGAAAGGGGTTACGAGACAGAATGACTGCCCCCGGATTCCCAAAGCATAGATTAACTCGATGGATTTCCAAAGGCCAGTATCTCAACCCAGTTAACAACTCTCCCATGAGATCCTTGGAGCAAGGGATTATACATTATTCTAAAACACTTAGCTCATAATTGGCTCTTTAGTTGCCACTTTCCATAAACACAGAAGGTAGCCTAGAACACAAAGAGGAATGTGAGCCCAGTTAGAATAATTTCTTGCTTCTGAACTGATAAAGCGAGATAGAGAGCAAGCGTGAGAGATATATTCGAAGGAGAAAGCATAGGATACAAACTTACTGAGAGAGAGATAGAGCGCAGAGAGAAGAGACTGCCGAGTCTGCCACCTGTGGAGAGTCTGAGAGCCACCGGAGAGGAAGAACGAGGAAATGACGAAATTTGGCAGGAAGCAGCGAACTGAAATCTGATAGAGACGGTGAAAAGAAGTCAGCGTAAGGGAGACGTCATGAGTAAGTGTGACTGTGTGAGGCGGGATTTGATAGTTATTTTTTTTAATTTTTTTTTGCTAAAATATAGTTATGATTTTATTTATTTTTTATTTTTTTTATAATAATGCAATTTTTTTATGAGAATAATAATGAAATTTTTAATCTTAAGGGAATTACTTATTTATTTTCTTAGTTTTGAGTTTTGAATAAAAATAAAATATTTATTATTGTCTTTTTTGATAAAACATCAAATGCAACACACAAAAACAGAAGCAAGCTTAAAACAGACCACATATTAAAAAGTTAAAGATCCTAATAAAAAAAAAAAGAAAAGCAAGAAGAAGAAGTTAAAGATCCCACCAATTCCTCCATCTATTAGAAAAATGATTCTCCAATCTTAGAACAATGCCGCCAAAGTATTAATTTCTGTCCTGATTTCTGGTCCATTGCTATGTCTTTTTGGCTAGGGAAATAACAATAATATTACTCAAAAGAAAAGTCAATACAAAAACAGAGAAACCACGAAAAGAAAACGGAAGAAACAGTAAAGGAAAATTAGCCTATACCAGCACCGGAAGAAGCAGCAGAAATATCCCTAATAATGTGTGTCCATAAAAGGAGATGGTGAGAAAAGAATCCAGCCCAAAGGGCATATCTGGAGCAAAGTAGATTTAGCAACCCAATCAGCTAGTAAATTAGCATGTTTAGGAATTCAAACAAACTGGTGATTCCGCTGAGATTTCCTTAAAGAAAAGATGTCACATCTCGAATTTTTGGGCATGGAATAATAAGAGATTACTCTATAAAATGTATAAGAATGTAATAAGGTAAAAAAAAAAAGAAGATTAGATTCTTAATTGGAATCCTTTCTAAAATCCTTAAAAGGAAATATGTTTGGAGGTTTATTATAATGAAGTATGAGTTTGGTCATTGAACATAATTAATTTTAAAATTTTTACAAAAATCAAAAGACAAATTTTAAATTAATATGTGAAAATGTTGATATGCCAAAATATAAGAAATTGCAGAATGTGAAAGAAAATTTTTTTTCTCTAATTCTCTCTAGACATGCCTGAATGATGTTTTAAGAAAGAAAATGTGTCTCTCTCTTGGTC
Source organism: Adenanthera pavonina (assembly GCA_026686845.1). Classification (NCBI taxonomy): domain Eukaryota; kingdom Viridiplantae; phylum Streptophyta; class Magnoliopsida; order Fabales; family Fabaceae; genus Adenanthera; species Adenanthera pavonina. Next base: position 23,310,354 of record JAIVEN010000019.1, on the reverse strand, counting down.
AGAATTGAATGGGCAAAAATGAAATTTTAGTGTACAATTTATGATGTTATAAGTAGATCAGATTATGTCATAAATATGATGTTATAAGGATAATGCCATAAGGATGATGTCATGAAATTGGGAAGCAAGGAGAATGATGTAGAGGGCTAGTTGAGGAAGTTGGTGGCGAAGTCTTGAGATGCCTATATAAGGCACTCCCATGGCCCTTCAATCCTCACAATTCATGTGAGGAAGAGAGGAAGAAAGAGAGGGAAGGGGAAGGGGGGAGGAAAGAAGAGAGAAAGAGAAAAGAAAGAAAGAAAGAAAGAAGAAAAGAGAGAGCAAGAAGGAAAGGGAAGAGCAAAAAGAAGGGAGAGAAAACCTTAAGAGAAAAGAGGAAATTGAGGTAAGGAATCAAAGTAAAGTTAGGTCAAGAAGTGTAAATTAAGGCAAAGACTAAGGAAAGGTTAAAGATATGAGGTAGTGATTTATACTATTTTTATATTATTGTAAAATTTTCATGTTGAATAATATATATTTTATGAATAATTAATATGTTTTCAATGTTTACTATGGATATTCTAGTTATATTATGATGAAATTATGTCAATATTTTAAAAAGTAACATGAATTTTATGTGTCTGTTTTGCAATAGTTATGAAATATTTTCAATGTTTTTAAAATTGATGTGATAATATGAATGTTCGTGTAATGTCGCTGTTGAGATGCTCAATTTCACTCCCAAATATTCCAAATGTTATGAACAAGCTTTTTTAAGAGCAAGATTGTGAACTATGAAGAATAATGGAGGAAGAGCTGGTTTAAAAACTGTTTAATTAAAAAAAATGTTTTGTTAGGGACAATTTTTGTGATAGTGCAACTACTTATGCTTTAAATTTATGTCTAAATTCATACTGTCGTCCAAAACTTTAATGGGCTATATTTCTATGTACCTCTATGTGTTAAGTCCTATTTGCTATTGTTTGAATATATATTGAATTTATACAATAATAAAAATGGAAGTTTTGCAAAATGGTGCAATTTAGAAGCAATCTCGTATGTTTGTGCTTTGAACAAATCCCTGTTTTAATAATAATAGTATCATCATGAAAAATTTATATGTTTTGAAACTAGATAGATAGAACTTTCTTATGATATAAAGTTTGAACATTTTGACTTTGTATGTGAGAAGAAATGACATCTTAAAATTAAGGTTGTGAAACTGGATAATTTACTGGAGTAAATTTTGATTAGTAAATTTTTTGAATAAATTGTATGATTTTACATTATGAAAGTCTAGTTTTATATTTTTCCCATGAAAATAAGAATGTGAGTTATTTTTAGATAATTGAACCACTATGAAATGATTTTTGAGAAATTAGTTATAAATTTTCAAAAAATGTTGCACAAGTGAAAAAAAGTAGCATGAAATAGTTTTACAGTTTAA